>VWZX01001949.1:689258-1289258 GCA_013399015.1 Galbula dea | reverse complement strand
GGTATCGCCTAAATTCAGAAAGATGTCTGCTGTCTTGCACATAGTGACAGAAGAAAGGAAGAACAGTACAGAAAAGTGATGTATGGCCAGCAGACATATCTACACTCAGAATGAGCCACTGTTTTCTATATAGCCTAGTGTCAAAAAAGAAACAATTGCTTTTATTCTATATGTCTATGTTCAAACCATTTTAAACCCTACTGCTGATGAAGACCTACCAAACCTCTGTATGATGCATGTCCTGCTGCTTTCCACTGCCTGACAAATATGAGACTGAAGATTAGCTAACCTGCCCAATGTTATAAGTTAGCCTGCTGATGACAAGGGAAAAACCTAGAAGAGCAACTCATATTGCAGGCAAGTGTAATACCACACAAATACATGCCAGAAGATTTATAGTTACACTTGCCTGTCTTATGAGATACTGTCCATACAATTCAAGGTAAGATAATTCAAAGAATTTGCTTGACTTTAATCACATTCCTTAAAATTATGGTTTTGTTTTTGTTGCTTTGGCTTTTTTTTTTTCTTTCTGGTATCAGTCTGGTATCTGTTGTAAGCATTCTTGAAGTACTAGGTCTCAGTAATTTATTTTTGCAGACCCTCTTGCCACCCACCCTTTAGATATTGATAAACATTGCTAAGTTCCTCTCTTGTTTTTTTTCTTCTCCAGGCTGAACAGCCCCAGACCTCTCATCCTTTCCTCATAAGACAGCTGCTCCATTCCCTTCATCATCTTTGTAGCCTCCATCGGACTCTCTATTAGTTTGTCATCTCTCTTGAACTGGGGAGACCAGAACTGGTAGGTAATTTCCTTCTTTGGGGAAGGTGGCCCCATATATATAGGAAGTTTTTATTCTAACTGTTAATAATAACCCAAGAAATTAATTCTGGTATCTTTGTAATTCTCCTATGTGATGGCAGACCACACCTAATGTTGTTTTCCCTGTGTTATACAAGTAACTCCAGTATGCAGCACAAATTTAGAATTCAGCTGAAATATAGACTGCAGGAAGTACAAAATTACAGAGCTACAAGGCCAATATCTCCTGGAAATTTCAAGAAGCCACTGTAGTAACAAAACTTTAATTAAGGGAGGTATAATAGCTTGAGGAGACAGTCCTGAAGTCTGAAGCTGGTACTAAAATTAATTATTTTTTTTTAAATGATGTGTGTTCAGTGTCCTTATCACACAATGGCTTGGTAATTTCCTTTGCAGAACATATTATTTAATCTGGAGCCAGGTTAGAGTCTTGGAATATGAATTACCTTGCACTAATCCTATCAATACCAAACACACAGAGGTGCTTTTGCAAAGTAACTGCTCTCTTTATATAGCCTCAAATGAAATCATCCATTGCTTTCCACTACTTATCACTTCAGTGTCTGATTACACTCAAAACCAGGAATTGGGTAGGAGATGAATGTTATCTGGTGACAAACAACTATGGTAAATCTTCTAATGGTGCTGATAATAACTCATTAATCACAAATGAAATCCTGCAATAAAACAACCACTGGCTCACAGCTTAAGGAGGAAGTGTACCTATGGTGAGAGCAAGGACTCTTTCCCTCCCTGGACCCTTCTCAAATGCCATGTGACCCAAGAGGTGTCTGCCAGCATCATCCATTTTGATGACTACATTTTCTTGGGCAAAACATTTTCACAGTGTGTAAACTCCCAGGCTGTGGGTATGTAAAGGGAGATACAGGCAATAATCTCAGAGGTAACACCATCACAAGGAAAAATGAGTTACTTTTGGTTATGCAAGACCATATCAAAGACAGCTACCCTTGGATACCGTCATGCTTTGGGTCTTACCCCTCTCCACCCTACTCAAGTAAGCGATTTTCACACTATGAATACAAAGGTAAACCAACTTCAATTGCATGGTGGTTGCTGTGACCTTGGCAAAGGAATGGAGAGTTTCTGTCTCCTGAGGGCTGTGACTTGTTCCTCCTCCTCTTCTCCATGACAGCATGAGACCTGCTCACACTGGTGCCCAAGTCCCCATCAATCCTTGCCTTCCTGTGTCCCTTTGGACACAGCAAGGCAGGACACACTTTGCAAGCCACTTTTCAAATCTTTTCTCTCTGTTTTTCTCTTCCTTGGCAATTCCTCATTGCTTGCTGTGTGTTCCTCTAGCAGTCTCCTAGACTACATCTATTGGTCAGCTTCTTGAAATCTCTTTAGCCATGGCTTTGTCCAGAAGCTTCAGAGCATGAAACATTACATCTCATCACAACCACAGCCCAGAAATGATGACAGCTCTGGAGAGCATCTCAGGCTGTAAACCTATATGAAGTATTTAGGATTCGTTTTACTTTATCTTTACACTGCAGACCAAGTAGTAATTTTAATACATGAGCAAACACACAGATTCAACACACCAAATGAGAAAACATTCCCCTGGGATATACACAAAAGACAATTTAATGTTTTCTGCCTCTAAGGCTTGCTAGTGCCAAAAGATTTTGAAATCAATCTTGTAACTGCCCACTGTTGGGTTTTTTTTCATCTTGTTTCTTGCTCCATCCCACCCTGAGGACACACTGTACTTTACACTACAAAGAGATACAGAGTTTGTCCTGGGAAAAAAAAATAAATAAAAACAGAGCAAAAAGATATCAACCCACAAACAAAAAAACCAAGATAACTAGTAAGTAACTCCTTTTTAACCTTAGAAAAACAGAGCTACCACCTTCAAAGCATCAAAATGAATCCTTCCTGGTCTGCTTCAAACATTTATTCATTTACCCTTCATTTTAAAACACAGCCTTCTGGCTCTGAGATATTAGACACTTAAAAGGATGAAGCCTACCCTCAGTTACCAGTTCTTTTGGGATAATCATCATTCCAATCCCACTGAGAAAGATACACTGTCTGCTGTCTTGGGTGGACTAAGATTCAGACCCTGTAATGTGCAACTTCTCTCCTTCTTCAAGTTACAGTGCTTTATCGACTTTCAGCAGCTAGATGAAGAGGCTGAATATCTGTATATCACATTTCAAGCTAAATCCAAGAATATATAGTGAGTGAAGGTCTAATACATTAATAAATAATAGCTGTGCAGGGGAATGTAGGAATTCAACACCTTTTGCAAGTGCTTGCAAGGTTAACAGAAGTGCCACCAGGCAGCGCATGATGTGCCTCGCAGTCTGTCAAGACTGCAGGACCAAGAGCACAGTGCAGCTGCAAGAAATGAATAGTGTTCCCCAATGACAGAAATTCATTCTTTGTTAATAAAATTTTATGGCTGAAATGGGTGATTTAAAGGCATTTTCAATGCCCTGTGTTTCTGTCAGGCAGGCTGCAAAAGTGTGTTAATGGTAAGACAGCAGAAGCCAAGTAAATGTCAAAGTGAAATCCTCAGAAGCTGTCACGTGCAGTGATGGGTAGGCTCTGAGAGGTGATATAGCTGGACCTCACGTGGCTCCTCCAGACAGGGTGTGGGGATTTGTGATATTTGGCAAAACCAAGAGTCCCCAAACCAGACAACCCAAAATACATTTACAAGCATGTTCAAAATCCATTTCTAAAACTGCAAAGGACAAGAGCTTTTAAATGCAGAAATTAGTTTCCCACTCTCACCTCTATTTTTTGTTTCAGCCATCTGTTGCTTTCTCTCTTACCTCAGGGAGAGTTCAGCACTCCAGAGCCATGCCAGATGTCTGTGCCAGGCACATCAGAGCTCTGCTCTGGTGTGAGGTACCATGGCTGAGAGGACACACTGCCTCAGGGGGTCCTCTGTGAGGAGAGGCTGAGACTGCTGCTTCCAGCAGCAGGTCCCATCCGGCTTCAATGTCCCCACTGCAGGACTATTTCCTGAAGGAGATGTGGCCGTGGAGATCTCAGGCAGGAGCAGGTGTGAGGAGGGAAGAGTGGCCCAAAGGGGTGGGAATGGACTGACTGAAACCCCCATCCCCACCCCAGTGCCCCTCATTGTGGAAGGGAAGTGCTTTCAGCCCATGTTTCTCTCTGAAATTTTGAGGCAACAATCACTGGTGGATCCCATTGCCATGAGTGGACCAATTATCAGTTTATATGATCTGGATGTTTTAATATTTTTAATGTTCTCTTTATTACTGAATCAAAAGTTGGCTGGGGTTTGGTGTTCTGAGTTTTTTTTGTTTTGTTTTGGTTTTAATAAATAAATAAATTATTTGGACAGTCATTCTAGCATTATTTTTTTTTTCATTAGTATCTTTCTAGGCTCAATATTAATGACCTCTGCTTATCTGAGAGCCCAGAAGGTATCTGATTCTTGATGAATAATTAGTGTTGTTCACACTTTACTGGACACTGTCAGAAATGTTTTGTGTTTTTCACTTTAAAAAAAATAAGACTATTATTTCAAAGTTGTAGCTGTAACTTAATTACACCCCATGTCAGAGCAGAACAAAAGCAAATGTGATTTTGGCTTCAAGCCTGCCAATATCATTCATTGCTTCAGTGATTTTGTTTTCCCTAAGTCAGCAGTATTTAAATTTCTCTGTAAATTATTTCTAGTAGTTTATTCATATCTTCACAGCTGGACTGTGGCATTGTGCCCTACACTGTATCAGCATAGGGTGAGCAATGTGGAGCCACTATGTCATAGAGATCATAATCTGATTTATGGCTGACTCAGGCAGAATTTATTTTGGAATGACAGAGAGTGGAAGACCCTTTCTCAGTGCCCATTTGACATCAGGAGGAAAGTAGTCGCTGCCTACTGTATGTTTGGAACAGCAACAAACTCCAGTTACAGTGAGAAAAAAAAAAGCTAGATGAAAGATATGGTAATGCAGCCAAAATTCAGACCAGATCTCTAAGCAAACCCTTAAGCCAAAGCAATCAATGCATCACTGTGCAACAGGTTACTATTACCAGCTAGGCGTGGTAACTGGCCATGTGTACATCTGTAGCCCTCTACAGCTGTGAAATAAAACATGTTACCTTGGAGCAGGAACTTCTGAACCATAGAACCATTATGATTTTAGCCATGGCTCTGGCTTTGGCTTTGGTAATAGCTTTGGCTAGGCTGGTAATTATGGTAATGATCTTTACTGTGCTGCTTTTTAAGCAGTGACTTTAGTGTCAGTCTCCAGGGTAATGTCTCCACAGAATCATTTGTAATTGCTCATAATCTAGGGAAACAGCACAGTGACAAGCATTTTCTGGATAGATCAGTGAAGAATATTTCAAATTTTTATCATGGTCATATATAAAATTTCCCTTTAGCCACTGAAAGACTGCCCAGGGTCAGTGAAAGATTTTCTGTTCTTAGTTCTGTCACAGATGCACTTCCTTAGCCTCAGTTTACTCATGTGTGAAATGGAAACCACATTTTATCCACATTTCAGACCACTTCAATGTTTGTAATTTCAGCAACTGAAGGTGAAATCACGATACATTAAAATATTATTGTTGGTTTTATTGTTGTTGTTATGAATTTAGGGTATCCTCAAAAAAATCCTAATACCATTTCCTACCTGGAAGGACTACAACAATAGAGAAATTCCCCTAAAGAAGTTGCTGGAAATGCAGAAAAAGGAGTCCAGTGGTGCCTATTTCCCTTTCATACTGAACTCACACACTGGTTATTATCATACTCTACATTCATCAGACCAGAGACATCCTCTCTACAACACCTGTAGAAGCTCTCTGGGATGTTCCCAGCACCTGAGCATATGGGCTGAGATTGTGTTTGTGCTTTAGCTTTTGAGGGTATCATGCACAGAAATAAGGGGCTGTGAGACTCAGCACCAGCTGTAGCAAACATTGTTCAAGCAACTCCCTGGCTGCCTGTTCTTGTGTATATTCAGCAGCAGCAGCACCAGTATGATAACTCCTGAGTACCAGTTTCCAGCTCCCATTCTGACTCACTGCCTGACCCTTGTCAAGCCAGTTAACCTCTGTTTGCCACTTTACGCCTGTGTTAACAGCATGCAGCGCTTACCCTCCCCTTCTGGGTGCTGCAAAGCTTTAGTAATTTATACTTGTCAACTGTTTTGGGACCCTTAGACAAAAAGTGCTAAAGGATCATTATTAATATTTATGAGAAAGCAAAACCTATCACATAATGCATACAAGTTGAATGCAGCCACTTGCCCTTTGCTGGGCATGGTTTTAGAGCACTGGGCCACTGAGCTTGCTTCTCGTCACTTTTGAGATAAGCATGATTGCCACAGCATCCTTGAATGGTTATGTCATTTAACAAACAACACATTTAACATTAGTTGTATGTTTCAAAAACCAATAATGACCTTAATGCCTATGATACCCCAAATGTTACCCAGATTGATGAATGCAACATCTTGCAGAAGCACCTGGAGGTCTTAAACCTCAAGCTCTCCACTGCCAGATTGTATATGTCCATACACATCCACAAAGCTGACATGTCCTGTCATTTGACAAGATCCTAATAAGGTACCTGCAGTTTGGCTATAGATGGGCAGATGTCCACTGATGTGACAGAGTTTTTATCTGGTCCATGACCTCCATGTGAACATCCTCTGTCACATTATGAGAACATATTGTTACAAAATATTATTTTCAAGCAACCAGCATGTATCCCAGTACAACTAGCATGTGTCCTAATATATAAGGTTACTCATATCACTTGATAGAACATTTGATTGAAGTTATGTCACAGGGGACATCAGATTGCAGATAGGTTGATGTGTTAGCTTCCAGTTATGATGTCTGAATGGCTCTTGGGAGCAACAACATCAGAGAGCACCTTGCTATGCTCTGTGGCTCACTCCTAGGATACAAACCCTTGAAAAACATGACTGCAGGTTGTAGTCAGATGGTCTGTTTCAATCTGCTGCACAGGACTCCTCTACACTATAGCTTCTCTCTAATCCTTCACTGCAAGTCTTTCCTTCTTTGATCTGAAACACCTTTAGTCTAATTTTTATCACTTTAACTGGAGTTCTGTTTTCATAAGGCTTTGTCCTGCCTAATGACTGACTGCATGTTCTGAATCATCTAGAGGACACATTGATATATATTATGATTCCATCCTTATAGAGCAATTTCTGCATGACTGCAAGAGAATGGCTCTTCTAGAGCCTGATTTGTTAACTGAAACCAACAGAAACAAGATGGATTTTTTTCAACAAATCATCCAACAAAGAGAGTGAGCTGTAACAGTTGCTTGCCCAAGTCAGAGAGCAGAGAGATTCACTCCTGTTGGCTTCAGATGTCTTGAAGAATTGTCTCTCTGTGCTCCATCATGGGTTGCAGCTGCTTGATACATGGCCTATCTGCAAAGACCAGGCTATCTGCCTCTGTAGCTATTCCTTATGCCTAGCCAAATAAGACAGTAGATAAAGATGGAAAACATCAAAACCAGGTTTCTGGCTATGAAAAAAAACCTGCAAATCCTTTGGGCTGAAAGATAACTCCCTGTGCTTTATATAGTCTGGCCACGTTCTCTAATTGCTCTGGTGATTTGTACTTAATCACAGCCATTCTCCTCTGCTGCCCATTCCCCTCCCCTGTCTCACCCTGGGATGAAGTCACAGGCTAAATCTGTGATGATGACAGTCAATGGCTTAGTTATAGTCAGCGTTTTGGTCTGCCTATAACTATGACACATCTGTATTTTTCCTGCAAGATAGAGAAGGGAAAATTTTGATTAGTTGTAAGGAGATTAGCTCCTTTCCATCATGTTAGATGATGAAACATATCAAAACAACCCAAAATTGGAGGGGAACATTAGGGAGAGAGACATTTCTGTGTAGAGTATAATGTGCTTTAGGGATTTATAGGAACCCATAGTCCACTCCCCTCAATCTTCCTGGCAAACTCTTTCATTCTAATTAAGCATAAGGGAAAAAACATGCAACTTCAGGATGATGTAATGCATCTGTGTAATTGAGCAGTGCATTGTCAAAGACCATTCAGTGTAATGTTATGTATATTTGATGGAACAATTTCCACTATTAATATTCACTGACGATTCCTAAAATTAACTGTAATTACTGAGCAAAAGGGCCTAGATATGACTGAGCACAGCTCAAAGAAAACATCTGTTCAGTGCTCTGCACTGGGCAAAACCACAAGGATGATGTTAGACTGCATTAGGAAAGGGCAAGGTAACAAAAGGTGAAAGGAGGCAAATGAAAAAGAAAGATGAAATAATGAATGGCTTCAAATTAAAAGCCAGTTCTAAATTCTACTGCTGACCTTGAGAAATGGGAAAGCTGCAGGATATTCACCTACAGTTACCTGCCTCTGTAAGTATGATACTAGAGAAATAATAAAGCAGAATAAATCTTTATTTCCATCCCAGAAAAGTATGGCTAATTATGATAAGTAGGAAACTTCTAAACAAAATGATATATCATAGTATAACTGTACTGCAGAGCCCTAAAAACAAACACCTCACAAAAAGGAGGGACTGCAGCATGGGCCTTCATTTATTGCAAGAAGCCACACAACACATTGATTCACTAACAGGCCAGGTCAAGACATGGCACAGCAAGGCTTGATATTTGTCTCCTGCAAGCTTTTAAAGTTCTTGCTGATTTTCACTGAAGTTTCAAAATTTGACAGCTCTAATGAATTCATTTTTCAAGTGAACGCATGCTGAAAAGGTTCTCTAAAGCAAGTATTCAACTAAGTCATATTTTCTGTTATTGTTCCTGTTATCTTTCTATCATTAAGTTATCCCACCTCATTAATAAATACTTGATATTTTGTTATTATGATTGTGCTATATCCATGACTGTGGATCCTTGATGTTGACACCAATACTCAGCAGGGCAGGGAAGGAGGCCGGTGAACTGGCCACTCTGTAGTCTGTGATTTGTTCTCTGCCCTGCACCAGATACACCTTGTTTTCTCAAGTGGGAGGCATGTCTGTTGGATCTGGCTGAATAACTACATCTTTTTAGGATTTTTGGAGGCATGAGTGTGCAACAGGTCTAATGGGCTTGGGAGGTCTCAGCTACACAGCCTGTGACATCTGCCAATGTGCAAGGCATTCTGGATTGGCATGGAGTAGCTCTGTCTTCCTTCTTTCTAAGCTGGTTATGAAACAACTTCCCAGCAGAGTTTTGGGATATGCATGTTGCATTTTGCAAAGGAGCAGGACCTCTCATCAGCAGTGACTAGTCAGCAGCCAGGAAGAACCTTTTAATAGATAGCCTGTCTTAAACTTCTGTATTCCCAAACCATGGTGTAGTCTTGGCACATTTCTTTACCTATGTGCTTGCATTTTGGAACTGATAGATTGGGTTCACATGTACAGATAGTGCTTGTACATCCTTTTGTTGACAACTGAATTTTAACACATTTACTTCTCAGCTGATCTAATTCACCCTATGGATCCAGTCATGGAGCAAATCACAACTCATTATGAATAGATTTAACAGACTGTAAGTTTTCAAAGCCATATGAAATCATCCCAGCTGAACAATGTCATGTAAAGCCACAGTAAGCTGTTATCATAACTACTAGCACTCAACTAACTGCATTGGTTGAACTTTATTCTTGCTTGGACCTCAGTGAGGTGCAGTGTTTTGTGGAGATGGAAAAGTAGCCTTTGAAGCTTTGCATGAAAATTAAAATCAAACACACAGGGAACATTTTTTTTTATCATGTAGTAGCAAAACATCTGCTTTAACCTTGATGGTACTAGGATTTTTCAGTCTGACAGGTTATGGGATTAAAAGACCAGTGTTCAGTGAGGCAAATTACAGGAATATGAAACATTTGAGAGAAATTGATCCCTTGGGTCATTACAGCTCTGCTATTGTGGAACATAACATAATACTGTGCAATAGCATGTCAGAGTGTTGCCTGTGTTTGCCTCTCATCTGGTGCTTCTAATGGGAGAACACCACAGAATCTCACTCCTCAACTAGTCATAACCCTTCTTGTTTTCAGTCTAAGATATTCATAAGCAGTATATTCACATTTGGTTCTACCAACACCATTCTGTCTGCTTAATAATTAGTTTTGCCTCCCCAGTGATCACACACTGATGTAGACAGACAGACATACTTTTGCAGCCCCCACTTTGCTGAAGTTAAACAAGCTGACTCAGTTTGTCTCTCCTTATAAGAAAATAATCTCTCTGTTTGCTTCATTATCCTGTGGCACAACTCTGCAACTGACCTACTTTGAACTTCTGTGCTCTGAATATGGATGGCCAAAATTGTATATAGATAAGGGCTGTAGCTTTCTCAGTCTTCAGCCTTCCAGAAATCTTTCAATGGACTGGGAATCCTTTCCAATAGTTTAAGGGCTTTGGAAAACAAAGATGAATTTCTGATGTGCATTTTGTTCAGTCCCTACAAACTGTCCATGGACCTCAAACAAAATCCCCCAGACTTGCGGTATTTTACATCCTAGTATCTTAGCAATAGCTTGCTTCATTATTTTCCCCTCTCCAGTGGCAAAAACTTCTGCTGCATCCTACAAATGCATTTGCTCTTTCACCATCACATTACATTTACTGTTTGCCTCTTTCTTTTAAAACAAAGCCACTCTTGCAGCCCTGCATGCTACAGAGGCCAGACTGCCAGCTGGAATCTCCATAAGTCACCTTCTCATCATTTGACTACAGGTAACATGCTGACTATTCTGCATGCATGTGCTGCCACTCAGGTTGTTAGATTTACTGAAAACACTCGTATGGCAATTAATATGCCAGCTTTTCAGGATTCTGGGACAAAGAGTGTGATGTTCTCCTGCTGAGAAATCTTTGTATTCTTTGAGATTTCTTTCCATATTAGAGAGAGCAATTTCCTTTATTATATATTTATGGGGTTTTTTTGGCTTGTATCCAAATAAAGTTTGCTCTTGGCCCCACTTCTTCAGCATTTCTGTTCTTATTCTCTTTTTACTTATATCTGTACAAAACTTTCTCTGCTTGTTCTCAGATCAGTTGGTTTTGCAATTAGATTGCCATGTCTTCACTTCCTATAAAGCTATTGTTTTTCTTGCTCCATTCCTTTTTATCCCCTTACTCTTAACATATTTTAACATGGATATTTTAAATATTTGTGATTTTTTTCTTTTCTTTTTCCCCAGATTTTATTTTCTTGTTGTTCAAATTCTTGATAACAAACTATACTCTTGGCAAAGGAGACCTGAAGTCTACATGACATTGAGTTCACTGAGGTCTCCAGTCCCAATAGCTCTGGTAACTAGACACTCCTCTTTTCTCAATGAAAATCTGTAGAAGAAGATTTATTTTTATTTATTTATTCTAAATTTAATCATTGCAAATCACTTGATTTAATAGTACTAAAAAAAAAAAAAATACACCATTATCTTCAGTAATGACCTCACTGTTTACAAAACAAAAACTAAAGTGGCATTACCTTCTGCTGTTTCAGTGACTATTTGCTGAAGAAATATGTCAGCTTCACATGCAGGAATAGCCTGAACTGATTATTTTTAACTGTGGCTATTTTCCACAATACACTGAGGATATTAAAAGGTTCTTTACTGATTGACTCTTGGAGTTTTCACCTCTTAAGAAACATCATTGAGGTCTGTGTTCATAATTAAGATGGACCTACCCAAGGTGTCTCATGACACATTCCCACATGAAGCTTCCCGTGTTATGGAAAAAGCAGGGCTGATTTTATGTAAGAGCCTCTCCCCAGAGGAGAGCTCATAGCTGAGCTACAAATTAAGGCACCATCTCCAGTCCAGTGCTAAACAGCCATCTCCAAAAGCATGTCAGAATTTAGCCTTTACTTCTCTTTACTTTTTCTTGACTATTTCATATGCTCATCCACTTCCAGTGATAGACCTTACCCTTGGGTACCTAGGTCTCTTATCATATAGTGGTTGCAAAGCCTCACCCAAGCTGTGAATTTAGCTGGTCTAGTGGGTGTTGAAGAGATATTCTAGGGCTGTGCTTAATTTTTCGGGTTGGTCTGTCTGTGCTCATAAATTAGTTAAGTAAGAAATCAGAGTTTGGCACAAAGAGATGTCTGCAGAGAACTAGAACTTCAAGGTCGCAGCCAATAATAATATGTGAAAACATAATTTTCTTGTAGCACCTCAAAGTTGGCAGGTTATTTCAAGACTTGTTAGGAAGCATAATTGTCATTTTTTTCTCTGTTCCAAATTGGAACAGATCATCAGTAACAATCCAGTAATGAAGAGAATCACAGAACTGTGGCCTTTAGAGTGCATTAGAAATTAATTTTAATTTAAGTTTTCCTCAGGGATAGTTCTGGTTCCCTTGGATTTAATATGAGGTTGAGAGTCAAGACTTGTGAACTCCTCCAGTTTCTGACAGTGAATCAAGCATTCTTTTCTGACAACTCACTAGGTCCAAAGTACTGATTTAGAAGCAAAATAAGTTTTCAGATTATTAACTGCATTTTGGTTATCAAAGAGAGACATCTTTATTTCCTATTTGCTTCTTTTACACTGAGAGTACTGTGCTGGATTTTTCCCTCACAGAATTTTGTAAAAAAAATAAAATCTAATATCTTTCTAAAATGATGCTCTCACAAAACAAAACTCACAGAGTTCTTTCATGGATACAGAATGACATTGTGAGTCTCCTTGTCATTATAAGAGTTGATTATTCTAGTTTGTCAGAAGGATCTTTTCTTGACTTAAAAATGAAGGAACTAAAGTAGGAGAATGCATGAGTTACAATTTGAAGGGTAAACAACAAATGGAATATATTACTCCATTTCGGCATATTCAGTAGCATTGTGTGAAACCTCCTTGATTGCATCCAAAAAGAGCAAAACACGTTAAATTTGAGAGTTGATTTTTACACATCTTCCATAGAACATGAAGGACATCAGCTCTGTTGTAGTTTAAGAATGAAATGGCTCTAATTTAAGAATGAAATTTCTTTATACTTGCTGACATTTCTTTGAAACGCAGTGTATAAACCTTCCACAGGTAGGAGCATTTCATTGGAAGGTTCTCCCATTTTCACATCACAATCTTCTTCCCACTTCTTTCCTTAATAGCAATAGACTTTTGTGCAGATATGAGGATCAAACCACACCTCTGAACCTGCCCACAGTATTCTCAATCACAACACTCTTTATCCAATTGATGAAATCCGCTTCCCTTTTGGGAAGGAAAGCTGAAAGGTGTTAGATTGCTCAGGATAATTGGAATGTCTTTTATGTCGTGGGTTGTTTTGACGGAAGAAGGACCGGAGGAGTTCATACCACATCTTTCCTAGCAGACCTGCAAGGGTGGTAATTTCCAGGTCAAGATGGGGGGTGAAAACTCAGTTGAGGTGGGTGGAAAGGCTGTAACCTCTTTCTCTGATGTGTTTCCTTATAAGGCATGTTGTCTATAATTTGAGAAGCCAAAAACTTTCTTCCTTACTATTTTTTCAGGTGAGCTGCATGACCTAGACAGTAGTCTGAAAAAAGAGAGATAAAAGTAATGTCTTGCTAGCTCAGACCACTGGTACATCCAGGTGTTCTGTTTCCAGAAATAGCAGTAGAATATTGCTAAGTAGGAGCAATACTAAGAGTATAACACATTTTCCAGTCTACTCCTTGCACTCTTCCACCATACACAGCCATTCTGTTAGCAATGTTAGATCTCTCTATCCTGACAGTATTAATCTAAAATCCAACTCTAATAAGGAATCCTTCCAAAAAGTTGATCTTGCTAGCTCAGTCAGGAATGATTTTATTACATATAAGCAAAACACAGTCTGAGAATGAAAACTGGAAGGCTGATCAAATTGAGACTGGGAAGAAAAAAGTGGCACATCCAAATGTTTGCTCAGAAGAGAGATAGAAAGATCAACAGATAATAATAAGGATGTCATAATGTCAATGGAGACAGGAGCTGACCTACAGTAGAGACTCAAGTTTTGGGCTGTGGTCCTGATGAAGACTAATTGAAGAAGAAACAAGGACTTCAGATCCCAGCTGCTACAAACACAGTAAGGTTGAAGGGTCTGGACTACATAGGTTATAGCACAGTGATTGCATGGCCTCCAAGTGGCCTCCTGAAATAAGAAGAGGATGCAAATAGAATACGGTGGTGGACATGACTCTCTACTTCAGCTCTGGAGACAGGTCAAGATTGTATGCTTCAGGTCAGTCTAAATGCCTAAGATCTGCACAAGCACAAGCTATTACCATGTATATGTGTGTGTGTGTGTGTGTGTGTGCATGTGTATGTGCTGTTAATGAAGTCCTGGAGTTCAAATTCCATTATTCTTACTTTCTCATCCAGTGTTTGACCTCTAATTTCTGTTTTTAAGGGATGTTCCAGACTCTCATTTCTATTCAAGAAAGCTTAAAAATTTCATCTACCCAGAAGTGCCAGTCTTCTTTCTGTAAACAATAATTTAATTAAATTATTTCTTGAGCTTGTCATAGCATGCCATTCTGCAAACCCCCTCATATTATTGTCCTGATATAAATACATCCTCAGCTCATTTGCTCAAATCTGACTGTTGGCAATCACAGCAGGAGCTGGAAAATAATGAATTTGATCACACAGTAAGGTAAAGAGGCTAGCCTAGCTTACAGAGAGACTTTGTAAGTACAATGTTTCCATTAACCCCCTAACGACATTCTTAAATGAATGTTTTTAAGTCAGAGCCTAAATATAACAGTAGCACGCCTCTGTCTGCAGGAAGTAGGATATATTTATAATATTCAGTTAAATTCCCCAGCAACACAAGTTAGAGTGCTCTTTCCTGCCCATGGGCTCAGAAGACCTGCAAACAGAAGAGTTAACACTCAGATTGGGCTCATCAGAGCCAGTGCCTAATTTGGTGAATTGTCTACGTGAGTTAGCTGGGCTCGGCTTTAGAGAGAAGCAGGTGCCTCCACAGGAAGAGTCAGCGGATCTTGGATATTCCTCACAGGGTGAAATGAATTGCTGTATTGCAGCAATTTTAATTTGGAAGTCTCAAATTAATTCAAACTCACAACAGGCCCCTGGTGTGCAGCAGAGAAGTGGTTTCTTTGAAAACAGAAACAGAGGAAAAAGTTAAACTGCTTGTCTTGGGCATCTAGTGAATCATCAGCAGCTGGCAATTCATTTGACAAGTCTTGGCTCCACACTGCAGTGATAAGAGCTCTCTTTGGATCCTAAATCCTGCCCCTTTGGAAACACAGAGGCCCTGACAGGCAATTAAATGAGTGTCTGAAGATTGACAAGGCTCCCCACTTTGGCAATAGGGACCCACTGGGCTCTCTCTGGGAGGTCACTGGGCTTCTGGGAGGGCAGGGTAGACAAAATCTTCAGCTGTGCACCTGGAAACAGTGCTGGAAGTGCATGAGAACAGACTGATTCTCCATTACATGAAGAGCTTCTGAGCTGCTCTGACAAAATAAAAGATCATTAACATAGAGCGGAAATGAACCTGTGTAATGTCCCCTGGCATAGGCCACTGCAGTGTCAGAAGTGTGGCTCAATACACCCCCCTGCAACTGCTCCCCAATTCCAAATTTAGGATCTGCTTAGTATGGGTGTTGAGAGTGTAGAAAAGAGCCAAATGTGTTGATCACTCTGTACACCTACTGAGAATCTGCTTCAGGAAGCACAGTACTTATTTTATTGCTCACATTTCAATTGCTGCAGGCAACTGAGCATATGCAGCCCCTGGGAGCTGTGAAACTCAGTTCGTGTCTAGGGGAAATTCCTGTAAAGAAATTTACTGATTGATGGATTGAGCTGAGAGTCTGCTGCATGGTGGGGCAAGGGCAAAGGGAGGAAAATCCTACTTTGAGTTTGTCCCAAAATAATAATCACGGAGCTATTCTTCTGGATTCTCAGTCTAGGGAGGATTTATTCTGGGTAATCTAAGCTGAACACCCTTTTAGATATGAGTTGCTTGGAGAAGCAATTCTTCTGATAAATTGCAACAATATTCAACATTTTTCCCAGATCCTTGAATTATATGATTATACAAGAATCTCTGGGTTTGGCAAAATAAAGGAAAAAAAATATCTAATGCTATAACAGCTATACAGGAAAGTCTGAGAATCAGACATGAAAGCTCCAATTTCAGAAAGCTAATAACTTCGGGTTTGGATTTGAGAATTTTCAACTGTTAATTATTTTGAGGACTATACTCATCACTTCATTAACACCACTGGAGAAGAGGACAAATAATGGCAGGAATCTAACCAGATTGTAATTGTTCACACTGCAATGTCCATGAAAAAAACATATCCTCTTATATTTCTGTATTGTTCAGGAGAAACAGCAAATAACAGGAATAAAGCAGATCTCCATGCTGTATCCCAGAAACTCAAGACAAGTCAGGAGAGGCGGGGAGGGGCAGGGCAGGGCAGGGCAGGGCAGGGCAGGGAAGGGAAGGGAAGGGAAGGGAAGGGGTGTATGTTCAGAGGAAATTCTGAAAATAACTTGCTTGCAGGGATGTATATTTATATATAAGTATACCAAGAAGGCAGGATGGATGAGACCAGCTGGGCCTCTACTCAGTTTTCGCAACTGCAGGTAACTATGGAGACATTTTGTCTAGAAGTACCCAGAAAACCTCAGCTCCACGAATCATGTTTAGACACTGTAACAATGTAAAAGTACAAAGGATCAGAAGTCACCAGAACTAGGCAATACAACAGGAGAGAACAGGAGAGGCTGAGGACTTCATTCATTCAGCCACAAATGCATTGTGGTAGAAATGTCTTGTTCTTCCTGGGGAGTGGATTATACCCCAAACTACAGAAGTAGCAACAGAGAAAAAACCTCCAGCTTTTGATTATCCAAAATGGAGAAATTTTCCTTCAAACCAGATGTCTGATGGTTAGTTTAACTCTGATTGCATGAATAAACCTCTGGAATAAGACATCTAGCACCTGTAAGAACACCAGCATGGTTCTGGCCATCATCCCATCTCTTGTCACAGACAGTCTCTGCTGTTTCATAAAAAGGTGACAAATAGTTTCTTCTAGAAACAAAGTGATATGCCAGGTTTGGGAGGCCAAGAGTGGAGGATATCTTTACTATTTATCACAGGCAACCAGCCAGTGTATGGGTTTGGAACAAAAGAAATGTAATGAATAAAATAAAAGCTCATCAAGACTCAGCTGACTGAGGACTATTCATAGCATTGTGCTGGATCCAGCTACAAGGTAAGTATACCTAAATAATAGTGATGGTAGGACCTTTGCCATTACAAGATCCAGACTGTGTCCCCTTCACACTGGGCAGTGTGAAGGGCCAAAGAAAAGCAAGTAAATCTCCCTTCATTCATTTTCCATGCAAGTTCTCAGTGAAGACCAGAACTGTCAAGAGCACAGGATAACCTTGATTCTTATTCCCTTATCAAATAATACAGTCTTGTGTTCACTAACAGATCTGCTTAGTTACAATTATTCTGATTTAACCTTGGTGTGAAGGCTGTTCATTGCTACAAAACTTGTGTATTCAAGTAGACAAAATAGATTTTTAAGAGCTCTTCAGCTGAAGTGTTTTGCTGTACCAAAAGACATGGAGCATGGACACTGCCATCCATCAGAACACCAAAGGACGTTGAGCAATTTTCATTGTTAATGATTTGTGGTCTCTCCTGAAGAAACTCAGGTGCTCAGAGGTGGCAAAAAAAACAATGATACTGACTTCCTCACACTTGAAAAGTGAACTCCAAAAACCTGGGAAAAGGAGAATCAGCTGTCCTCAGAGAGAAACAGAAGTCAGTCAAGTTCAATGAAGTTCAGTGAAGAGAAACAGATTCCCAAAGATATTTCAAGCTTCTACATTTCAAAACATTCTTTATCACAAAATATGAGTAATATGCAGAGAACAATGCTTTGGTATCTGGGAGATGGAGAAAACTCATATGTATGTAGTAGAAGGGGGAAGAGGTGAAGCTTACTTAATTAGAAAAGGTAGGTTTTTGATTATAGAATTTAAGAAGAAATTCTGCTGCTGTATGTTGAGCTGTTAGTTTTACCAGAGATATCTTGTGTGTCTTTTGGCAAGTTACATGGCTTGCTATTGAAGCACTTGCTTAACTTACCTGCTTTCTACCCTCCATACTGATTAGTTTAAGTATGTGCCTGAGTTAACTTCAAGGATAGGCTTAGTATTCTACAAGAATTTAAGATCTCTGCTAATTAGAGGTAGGCTGAGAGATGTAATTAAGTGTTTTGCTGATTCATTCTTAACATTCTCAAATCACCTTGCTGGAAGAGAACTTTCACAAAATTTTGCTCTCTCATGAGGAAAAGGCATATTTGACAGGTAAAGATTTGACAAACCTGCTCACTTCTTCCACATTCTCACAAATTTTATTCATGCCTGGATCTCTCCCCTGATTAATATAAGGAGCTTAAAGCAAAATAATTCCTTCCAAACCCACCTTACATGCTTTAATTTAGACAGAATAAATTCTGTCTGAAAAGGCAGAAAATCTCACATTTTGTCAGACATAAGCTGCTTGTGATTAGCAGAATTTCTGTTGCTTCTTTTGTTGAACTACTCTGGTGTAATCAACAGCTAGTTTAATTTCTTTATTTCTCAGTTGCACTTGATTACTCCCTAATTTCCCCCTCTTCTGCCTCCTATATCACTCCCTTTCTTCAGTCTTTACATACATATGCATACTTCCATAGCTTTCTCCTCATTTACCCATAACTTCACAACTGAGTAAGACAGAAACTCTTTTTCAGATCAATTTCTGTAATAAACCTATACTTACCAAAGCAGTCCCAATGCAAGTAGTTTACTCCAAAGACATAATAAGCCCTAAATAATCTAGCAAAGAATGTAAGCGTAGAGTGAGCATGGAATATGTTTCACATACATGTGGTATACCTTCAGAGTGAGATGGGACTGGGATGGGGAAATGGGAACAGAAAACTTCCACTTGAGAAAAAGCTTTGTAAGGTCTATGGGGAATGTTTGAGAAGAAAGGGAGTTGGCAGAAGGACCGACTCTCACCTGCAAACCATGAACAAAGAAACTTATCATTCTGTTGCATCTGGTAATCCAGAGCCCAACAGCAGGAACAGTTCTACATTGGGGTTACCTAGTACATATCTGGCAATACAGTATGTCCCAAAGACACCTTTTTGAGTACTCAACTATAAACATATCCTACAACAGCAAGTGTTAAAAAGCTGTTACATGCTAATAATCCTGTTAATTAAGGCTACTGCTCTCCTCACTGAATCTAATCAATGTTATTCATAGTGGACACAGCATATAAGCCACTGGTCTACTAACCAGATGTGTCATTTCTTGTCTGCATAACACCAAAGGAGAAATTATTTTGGTGAAGATATATGGATGATGTAATGACAGGGAAAATGACAGTAAATAAGATCAGCACATAGCCAGGTGTGTCCAATACCAGCAATATGCTAGTAGTGATCTGTTTCACAGGCAGTGACTGCATCCATCACTGGAAGCTTGTAAGGACAAGTCAAAAATAGTTTCTGCAATGCTAAGCCTTTCTTCAGGCAAAAGATTGCCAAAGCAACCTCTCCAGGTTCCTTCTGGGCTGGTCTTACACCTGTTTGGGAGATAGGAAGCTGCAACCTGGAGCTCTGACAGCGGGCTCATTTCACAAGCCTAAAGAAGATCAGAAAAGTGACTGCACTAAGCTCAGTAAACGAAATATTTGGAAGCAGGAATAGACAACTTCTAAATGCAAACCCCCCACATATATCTGTCAAAAGCCCCTGTACTACCTTTGTGAAACCTCATTTCACTTCCTTTTTACATAGGTACTTGATCTTATCTTCTGTGTACTTCAAGTGAATCAACTTTTGTAGCAATCACAGAGAAAGGAAAACAACTCAAATTCGTGGCTGGAAGTACAGAGGAAGCATCTCGGCTTTGTTGCATCTTCTTAGCTATCACCAGAGATCACGATAATTCACTAAGGAAATGAAAGCCACTCTGAAAACCTGGAGTGGGAGGAAGTAATGAAGCACCCAGCAAGACAACTACATTAGGATATGGAACAGAAAACTCTGCAAAATAAGACTTCCTAGAAAGGGACTAAAGAACTGATGTGATAAAGAATGATTTGGCCAGTGAAATGTTTATTTTTCTAGAATAAAATGTGAGAACTGAATACTCCCTTAGAAAATATCACTATACTAAATAAGAAAAAAAAAACCCAAACACAAATACCTTCCTTTGTATATCACAGCTACATCAAACATCTGAATAGTCAAATCACAGAATCACAGAATCACAGAATCTTTATCGTTGGAAAGGACCCTCAAGATCATCTAGTCCAACCAATAGCCCTACACTACTCTTACCCTTAAATCATCCCCTGAAGAAACACATCTATCCTCTTCTTAAAAACCTCCAGGGATGGTGACTCCACCACCTCCCTGGGCAGCCTATTCCAATATCTAACCACTCTTTCAGTAAAGAAATTCTTCCTAATATCTAATCTAAACCTACCCTGGCTCAGCTTAAGCCCATTCCCTCTGGTCCTGTCACTAGTCACAAGGGAGAAGAGGCCAACACCCGCCTCCCTAGAATGGCCTTTCAAGAAGCTGAAGAGAGCGATAAGGTCTCCCCTCAACCTCCTCTTCTCGAGGCTAAACAAGCCCAGCTCCCTAAGCCTCTCCTCATAAGGCCTATTTTCCAGACCCCTGACCAAACATCTGAATAGTTCACACTCAGTAATGGTTTTTGGCTTCTCTACTGAGGTAGGTAATAAGGTATTAGCCTTATTTCACTAAAAAGGAACCAAACCATAAAGTGGATTAAGTGAGATACCTGAAAGTGCACAGAACTGTTGCATGATATGTTCATTTGATAGACATCCAGCAAGAGACCTGGCAGCAGCTGAACTGAGAATTAATCCTAGGTTTCTTGAATCCAATTTACTGGATTAAATTTTATCAAACTGCTACTGGGACTTCAGCACTAAGACATATGTATGTGTTCTGCACATTTAATTTGTCCCTATATAAATAAGGCACAAGCAAGTTTAGGGCTATGCATGGGCACTTGAAAAACTGAGTACTGTCATCAGTGGTTGAATATAGGAGATCTGACCACCTGGCCCTGCTCTATAATTCTTTGAGGAAAACAATGCTAATCACTAAAAGAATATTAGCTTTTACCTTTTCTCTTTATTTAATGGAAAACTACTTTGTTTGTAATTAGAAAATGTAGATAAATCATTAAAATCATTAAATCATTAAAAAAATCATTAAAATATAAAACAACCTGTTCTGCTTTGGTAACACCGGTGTTTGGACTCTGATGCTGACCTGTGACAGCTACTGTCAGAGGAGTAAGTCCCAGTCTTCATCCTGAGGAGTTAAATCCCCAAGGAAAGTCCCTCCCTGTGGCCTTGGGAGTCTCCTGCTGCAGTCTGGCTCTCATCCAAGCTGTCATCTGAGATATTAGAGCTATGCAGCGCCAGGACACAGCAAGGAGGTATCCTTCTGCATATCAGCAAGGAGTAACCAGGTCTAACTATACAGGCTGACGATAATAATAATCCATCCCTAAATCCCACAGTTCAGAGCAGAAAACAGATAGATCATCTACCTTGGAGCAAAAGCAGCCTTAGCAACTGCCTAGCAACACCACCGCAAAAGCAGGAGCTGTTGGTTATCCAGATGCTAACTCACAGGGATGAGCAAGCTCAGAAGCCTCTAATGCACAAACTGAACATCATCTTTGCCTCTTAGCCCTAGAAAGGTAGGAAGTTTCTGTCAATAAAGCAGTGAACATTCAAAACATGTTAAATATTTTCCCTAAAAATCTGTTTGCTGTTCTCTCAGTCTTCCTCACCAGGTAGACAAACTCACCAGGTAGACATATTACTAGTAATTCAAATTTTAACAGCCACTCTCAAAAATGACAGGGTTTTTTTGCTTCACTTCGGTACATATCATCATGATTTAGATTTATTTTTTTGTTCCCTGCCTATAGAAATGACTGATGGGTTGTGAAACTCATATGGCCATCTCAAATTCCTCCCTGGAACATTGCACAGTTGTAACTTCCATCCTTGCAGTTTATAGCTTCCATAGTTGCTTTATTAACACTATTACAAAAGAGAAATATTACTTGGGCAGTATATTGGTGCCCATTAGTAATGCAGACAATGTTATGCATCATATGGTAATGTCTCTGATGCCACAGCCAAAATGGTTATAGGATGAATAAGGCTATTAAGTCTAGGGACTGTGAGCAATTTATATTCAAATGCTGCTCTACCTTATAAAACAAGTCTTTGCTGTGGGCTTTGAGCCTAGAAACCTAAAGTTAACACTTTTCAGGTGGAAAGACATTCAAATGAAAAACAGATAAGAGCAGAAGCAAACTGAGAAATTTAAGAAAACAATTCACTTTGGCTGTCCAGTTCTGAGGTCTTTTTGTGTAATAGCAATTATTTGTCATAGACTAGACTAGACTAGACTTTCAGTTGGAAAGGACCTACAGTGATCATCTAGTCCAATTGTTTGACTGATCTGGGGCTAGCCAAAAGTTAAAGTATGTTTTTAGCGGCATTGTCCAAATGCCTCAGGCTTGGGGCATCAGCCACCTCTCTAGGAAGCCTGTTCCAGCGTTTGACCAACTTCTTGGTAAAGAAATGTTTCCTGATGTCCAGTCTGAACCTCCACTGGTGCAGTTTTGAACCATTCCTATGTGTCCTATCACTGGACAGCAGTTAGTTCTGTGATGTTTTTTCCCTTTAACATCTAGATCAGAAATTATAACAATTCTTTGCGCTATTACAGACTCTGCTATCTGCACTACTATCTTTTTTCATCCCTTCTTACAGGAACAAGGAGGAGAGTTCTAGCACAACCTAGGACCTCCAGATCTGGCTCTTTTTTTTGCCCCAGCAAAGAAGTAGATCTTAAGGAAATTACCAACACAGCTGAAAAGAAAAACTAACACAGCCCCCTGCAGCATTCATTGCAGAGAAGCAGGAACAGGACTATGGCACACCCATGTGTTTGTTGGGATTGAAAAGGGCTGCCCCTGTCATTTCATTTGGGAAATCAAAGTCTGAAGTGTTTGCGTAAGCACAAACTGAAACTGATGAGGAAGACGATCAGACCTTGCTGTTACAAAGCACTTATTTACTGGTTTACTCCAGTAGGGCAGGGGCTCCGTGGGAAAAATGTTACATCCCTGTGTAGGTCAGTTTCCTAGTCCTGTGCTTGTGCTCATAAAATCCAGTGTAAATTCAGGCAAGATTTAACTACAAAGCTGTACCTTACAAAAGTGTATCTGTCTTCTTGTTACCAGCGAAAACAAACAGCAGGGCAAGTGGATAAAAAGCCAAAGAAAACAACATCTAAGAGATAAAAACACTGAATAGAAGTCAGGAAAACAAACAATATCTGCTGGGCTGTGAATCAATCTCACATTTAATCAGCACATTCAGAAGAAGTAAAGGTAGTCTAGACCAGATAAAATACGTTAAGGAATAAATTTGTGAAAAGCATAGAATTAGTTAAGTGATACAGCTTTTTCACTTCAACAAACTTTTGATTTACATCACTGTGAACTGATATAGCTACCAGACATACTGATTTCAGATCTTGCTACTCCAGAACTGCAGAGGCAACAAATGTCATCACAGGCTTCTCTGTTCATTGTGGGAAGGAAATTTCTTTTTTAAGCCATCTAAGATGAGTATTGATAATTTTTTCCTAGAAAATTTCCATTTTGGTAAGTTGCCCTTATTAAAACAAAAGCCCCTTCAAAAAAATAGAACTTTTATTTCCAGTACATTTTTTAATATGGGTGCATTTTTCAAGGCACAGGAACTTACTTGCTGATGTATAAGCTTTAAAGGTAAAACCAGAATCTTTCTGTTCTTCTTTGTAGCTCCAGAATACACAGAGAAAAAATGGTATATTATTATACCATTGATTAATTATCCCTTGAAGATGTCTGTACATGTCTCTTGATAATATATTCTTAATATTAATAAACTCTAATATTTTCAAATATTGGCCTATTTAAAATTTTATATTGCAACTTCTAGGGAGAAGGTTGGATTCAGAATGACACAAACTACAGAAAAAATAATCCTTAACAGCCAAATTTCCAGTTCCTTCAGTAAATAAATATCTGCATTTATGCTCAAAAGACTAGACCTCACACTGTTCTACCAGCAGCCTCACAGTATATAAAGAAGTATATTAAATTAACAGATCAGGCATACATTACTCAATTCCCATGTCTTTGGATCTGTAGTGGTGAGACTATAAAGATGGGAAACATGTCAGTCACAGAATTTTAGCTTCTAATGCTTATATGCACCTAGCTGACTTCTGCTAACTACAGATGTTTCCATAACTATCTCATTCCCATCTGTTTCACTTTGCGAGCAAAGTACCTGGATCTCCCCAAAATTGCTTATGTAGATCCCTGATGTTAGCAGTTTGAACAGTTATGGACATTTGGAAAAGCACACACTATTAGTGTTGTCCATAAAAAGCTACTTTTAATAAATCCCAGAAGTTAGGTCTAGTACCAAAATAACAACGTGGGTCAGCAACAGCTGAAGACTCAAGTCTTCTTGTCAGTGGCAAAGGCGCATCCCTTAAGAAGCAGCATTATCAATGAACCTCCATAAAACTCTGAATCGAGGTTTCTGAAGGCACTGGAACAAATTAGTTCCTTTTGCCTTAATGCAAAACCTGTTTAGATAAATAGTAAGAGTCTTACTTTTTCCAGGGAGGTTTTAACCCTATGTCCATTTAAATATTGGCTTTTCTGCAGAACACTTCAAACATCCTGACATTTTGAGACAACCACAGGCCAAGGTGGTGGCAAGGCACATTGCCAATACGAAGTGGTTGTCCTGATTTTCTCACTGGGGTGATAAAAGCACAGGAAAATGTTGTTCCTGCTGTGATTGCTAAAAAGGATTTCCTTGTGTTCTGCTTGCTGGGCTGTGAAATGCAGAGCCATGGCTTTATATTTTTGTTCTTTCACCTTTAGTGGTGTCATTCTCACATGGTTTGTCCCCATTGCAAGACTGAGTCAGAAATGAAGTCACATCATGCTTTTCAGGCTCAGGCCATGTATAGCAACAGGTACTGTTCACCTCTTTGGAAATCTGAAGCAGTTCTGTAGAGACTGGCATGAAATCAAGGATTATGCTTTATTCCCAGAACCTCTGTGCTTGGTTACAAATAGCCAGTCAAAATTAGGCATCCTGCAGCAATAAAGAACAATGTCACTGAGGGAAATAACGTCCTCCCCAGCAGAAGAAAGGGATGAGAATTTTTTTAACTTCACTCACCATCACAACAACAGTGTCACAGATTATTTCTCTGGCCCATGCTGCCACTTCCACCTTGATACTTCACTCCTTTGTCATTGGTTATCCTGCTGCTTGTCACTATTATTAGCAAATATGACGCATTTTCTTTTGAAACCAAATCCATCTTTGAGCTGTACAGTACCATGTACAGTAAAGCCTGGCTCTGGCATCAGCCTGTGCATCACTGCAGCTCCTCAGTTCCCTCAGTGTTAAAAGATCTTCACACCTTTGTCAGACCTCTTGCTCCGCTTGCTAAGCAAGTATTTCACACAGACACATATTTCACTTTCAATACTCTGACCTCACATAATGATTCTTCTCCTTTGTGTAGCATTAGTTTTATTGATACTTTCAGTCTTAGGAAGATTCCCTAAAAACATCAAGTAAGTTTGGCTTTTTTGCATGTTTGTTTCACCTCTCTTGCTTTTGGTATTTGCAGTGGCTGCCTTTAATCACTACATATTACCCACTAAAAGCTAGTAGTAGTCACTAATTTCTGGTGCTCCTGTTTTCTGGCATTTAAAATAAAACCTCCTAGCCCTTCTCTGCTGCAAAGGAATGCCTCCAGGTACAAATGAGAATGGACATGTCTACAAATAATTATGCTTATGAAAACAAGACTCAAAGATAAAGTTCACACAGCTAAGCCCTAGTGCTTGTGTACCCTGCAGGGTGACAGCAGCAGAACTGAAGTATTCTAAAGCAGAAAGGGTTTTGGGGGAATTTTCAAAAGGATATCTTTTCCCACATGGACTTGAAATCAGCAGGTAGAATGGGTATGTAATGTAACATTCCTAGCAGAGGAAAGGAAATACTGAGGCATATTGTTACTGCAAAGGTTATTTCAGCCACCAAGGTGAACAGTTTTTGCAGAGACAACACTGACAAAACAAAGGTTTCCTCTCCTGTCTGCCTGGCTTTGCAATAGCACTTCTGGTGCTCTAAATAGAAAAGATGACTTAGGCCTATTAAAGAAATAATGTTTGGATCTCTTCAATAGGATAATTCTGGCCAATACCAAGACTTTTTTTTTTTTCCAGTGATTTGATCTGGAACATCCAGATAATGTTTATCTGCCACAAATGGGTTTTCTTCAAAGAATAACAAAGTTTTAAACAGGCATGTAAGAGAGAGGTCAGTCAAATTATGTAGGTATTTCTCTCTGTGCATTTAAATGTTCCCTGTCCTTTTCTTGTCTGTTCTTTTCATCTAGTGTGGGGACAGAAAATTTTCTGGCTGTAGCAGGAATATCTCTATGGAAAAAGAGTTCTGTGGAGTCTGGAAAATCTTTGGGCAGTGAATGTGAGGAGGCCTCAAAGAGGTCAGGTTTGGATGTATTTATAAAGACAAAACTGGCTGAAATCAGCTCTATTGGCTTCAATTCAAGCTCTTCAGGCAAATTTCTCGTAGCATGGAGGTCCTTAGAGAGCACTGGAATTTGGCTCAGTGGTTTTTGTGACATCTCTATTTTCAGAACTTAAATGTTGGTCCTCATCTTCTTGGGTAGGGCTGGTCCATTGGGTAATCACTGTAGGGCACTGTAGTGATGTTTGTTGTGTTTTAAATTTGCTACTTCAGCTACCCCTACTTGTTGGAAAACAGCATGTATTCCCTCAGTCTGCTAAGAAGTAGAGTTCTGATACCCCAGGTACCTAATTTAAAGGCAGCTCAGGTATTGCCAATGCTATACTATACCTTTTTCTATCACTTAGTGTGGACTTTTTCCCTTAGTGTTCCTGTATTTAATACAGCACACGCTGGGAACCATGAAATAAAAAGCAACCTCATGTCTGTAGAGATACCAGCACTGTGAAAACTCATTTCTGATACTTCAATTTCTAGAGAGTTTTCAAAAGCTTGAAGAATGATTCATTTTTAGGAACTCAGCTTCTAAATCACATTTGCCACTATGAAAGTGATACACATTTAAGCTCCATACTGTTCATGGATTTTTTAATATTTCTATTTAGTTATTTGCTTTCTTGCCTGGGCCAATTTCTTTTCTCTTAATAAGAGCAAAATGAAGTTAAAATGCATGCATTATTAAATGTAATACTAAGTTACAATTGAATTACAAAGTAGTAGCCATTTCTCTTATTTATTATGATGTGCTGGTCTCTCTTTCACTCACAATGGATCTTCTTTTTCTGCTTGTAAGATATGTAGGAAATGGCCTAATAAGCTGTCTTTTACAACTGAAATTTTCAGAGCAACTTTAGACATGTGGATGCCCTCATCCCATTTAATTTAATGAGGACTGAGAATCAAATCCCTTAAGCAACTATGAAAACTTCAGAATGGAGAGAAGATATTCCAGCAGCCAGGGCCTCTGCATGTCAAGGCTGCCTGGTCCATCCGGGACTCCCTCCATGACTTGAGACTTCATCTTGCTCCCATCTGCAAGGTGTGGACAATGCACTTTGTCACCTGTTGTGAGGACATGAGGGTTAAGTGGGGATGAAGACATTGAAGATGGTAACTTTTTAGACTGCACAGAGGGATGGGTGTGTATCTGCTACAGAAGTCCACAGTACTTCAGAAGCACTTCCTTACACTGACATTGCAGTCCCAGCTTTTCATACATACCTGTCTTATTGCATAAAGCTATAAACACCAACGTGACAAAATGTGCGTGATTTGATATAAGAAACTATGAATCCTCCTGAACAATAGAGATGAAAACAATAGATAGAAATGCTAAGGAGAAAAAGAAATTGTTTAGGTTAAGAGAGCATTCTGTCCCAACAACAATTAAAAAAAAGAGCATTTGCCATGAAAATTTTAGGCTACAAAACTGGTAACAGTTAGATGGCAGTAGCTCTGGCACAGTCTTGCAGAAGGGACAATGGAGACAAAAATGATTATTCTCTGGAGTCTATAAAGTATAGCAGCAAATGATCAGATATAAAAAATCAAGGTCTCTTTCAATTGTATTGTAGTGAAAACTGTGTAATGTTCCTTCCTTCAGAGTGAAGGACTCTTTGTATAACCATAGTTACCTCTCTTATGTAATTCCTATGTGATTTTGGTTGAGAGAAATGAAGGAGTGTAAATGTGTATTGGTTTCTAAGGCATCCTGGAACTAACTGAGGGCCAACTCACTGAACAGAATTAGTTCTGTTTTAATCCAAACCAGGACAATAAGAAAGAAAAGGAAAAGAAATGGAAAATGTTAATCTATCAGAGAAAAGAGATCTAAATATGGTCAGAAAGTTTTATCTATAAATAATAGGCAAACATCTTAATATAGAAGAATGGCACAAATCACTGAGATAGGTGGACTGGATTTCCCCCTGCAGTAAGATGTCTCTATCTCTTCCTCTGCAGTAGGCTTTAGAGGATCCTTTCAGATCTTTAAGTTCATGCCTATGCATATGAGGAAAATAATTTAATGATGGAATGATTCTTAAATTTCTCTCTTGTCTCCTCCAAGGAATACAGAGAGTCTAAGTGAAGCTAGATTAATGAAGGTAGCATTAGTTTAATAGTACCTCATAAATTAGAAAATAAATAAAAGACATTATGAATGTAACTGCTGTGAATCTGGTATGAAATTATTTTCCCACTGAACTTATGAAAAAAAGGAGAGGAGAGGAAAGGAAAGAATGATATCATGGCTTGGTTACCTAATCCATAAGAGCAAATGGAGCAAGTAGAAGATGTGACTAGAAACCAAAATTAGATTGTGAACTAGGTGAGACAGGACAGATTTAATTTTACTAAGATATAAATGGCAAAGGTCAAACTTTGATACTGCAGTGCATAGTCCTGACTTTCTGTGTCTGAAAACCCCAAGATCTGGATCATACAGTGTTCTGCAATGTTCTGAATTTACCTAACATGCATTAGTATGCTATTCTTCATGAAAGCCCTTACTAAGGTCCCTTTTCTTTCTCATAGAAATCTCACAGACTTCAACAAGTACCAGCCTGGTCATAAAACTGCTTTTCTGTATTTATTTGCAGGATTAAGGACTGTAAATCCCTCTCACTAGGGAATGTCTGTCCCAGATGCTCAGCAATAGATATAGATGCTTTCCCACGTAGGTCACTGGGCTGGATCTGCTCCAGGTCAGTAGTGGCCAAAGGTAAATGTTATCATGTTACAAAAGGCTAAAGTGGATCCCATTAAAAATGTTTAATGAGCAATTGCTATTTCACAACCTTTCTTATGTTAAGTCTAAAAACGTCTTACAAATGTCATGACATAGAGGTCGTTAGCTTAAAGACCAGCTCTCAATTATTCAGAATAATGGTGGGTTCAGATAATTAAGTTAACAGAAAGAATTGGTAATATGGACACAGTATGCAAAGATATTCACCTGGCTCTTGTGTGGAGTCAGTTTGGGTCGAAGAGGTCTTAGCTTTGAGCTCCAGCCCTGCAAAATCTGGATTAGTTCTTGTAAAGCTACTGGCCACTCCAGTCTCCAGTAGTCCCAAAGGACTGTGAAGGTGACTATGCACCACCATACAAAGGTACAGAGCCTATTCTCTTGCAGTGTCACACTGCTAACTTTTCCAAAGAAAACACTGAGAGCACAGTGCAGAGAGCTTACATTTAGGAGGACCATGGCTGCTCAGCACTTGCCAGGGCTTTTATATGCAGGTGCCTCCAGTAGCCTTGCGAGGAGCATAGCTCCAGTTGGGCAGGCTGACTAACAGACCTAGCAAGCAGGGACTGTCATCTACAACCGCATTAATCAACAGTCCAGAGATCTGACCATGGAAGGGTGAATTGGCCATATCATAATTACAATTTAGTGGTCAAAACCAAACACATTTGCAATGGAGAAACCACCACCACACTAAACAACAATTTTCTCCCTAGCTGGCTCACAGAAGAAGTTGTTATGACACAGAGACCTCCAGGTTTTACCAACAGTTTCTAAGCATCCTATTTCCAAAAGCTGACAGGCCTCCCAGCTTAAAAAAGGTGAAAAAGCACAGGACTGGAAAGGAGTGTAAGTGGTTCAGTGCTCTCCCACTCAATCCACAGTGTCTGACTGCTGACAAGATAGGCTATTACAGATCCTTTAGGGCTCTTCAGCACACTTGTGCCGCTTCTTAATCTATGGATCATTGACATGATGGAACATAATGGCAGCTTCAGAACCCATTATATTTTCAGTTGTCAGATGGAACACAGGGAGATGCCCATCAGCAGAAACTCTCTATAACACTGCATACAGACATGATCATGAAGCCTTTAATCTTTCATATTGGAAAGGTACAAAAAATACCACTCTGCATTTTCTTAATTACAAAGGCCAATTTAACAAGTATAATGAAGCAAAATAATTTCATTAGAGTTGTTTTTTTCTCATTTGTAAGCTAGAACATTACAATGACAAGACCATCACAGATTCAGAGTACTGTTTTTATTCATTTGCTTAGTATATCATTAGAAAATATGTTTTTAAAGGCTGCCTAAAATTACTATGCAATTTTGCCCTACCTGCAAATACCATTACAACTTTCGTGACAGATCTCTCTTGGAAGCACATTACTTTTTAGAGGTGAAGGGTAAATATCTACAAAGTAGGATCAGAAGGATATCTCAGCATCCTGTCCAAGAAGCAGCCTAAATGGGCAGTAGCCAGAGCAATTAGTTAAATCATACCTACTTTCACCTTAAAAATTTCAGCAGTAGATTTCAGATCTCTACACTGCCCTTCACATGAGTAACAGTGGAGAGGGTAAAAATCATCACCTCTGTGATAAAATGTATGGCAAGCAGAGTTTTGAACCTCAACCTGGCAGGTAACAAAAACAAGTGTAGTTTTATTGTCAAAGCTTTTATAGGCTTGGCTTCTTTCTGGCTAAAGGAAAAAAAAGTCTTTTCAACTTTCTTTCTACAAGTTCAAAAGGCAAGGGCTATAGTTTTTTTGTCAGTAGAAAGAAATTGAAATTAATAACTTATATGGAGGTCAGGACGACCATAAAATCTCGCTGAAATTAACTCAGCCTCCACCGTTGCCTGATTCACTTTATCTTCTTTCTCTTGAATCTGAGCTTGTCCCTTAAGATGACAACCTTGATGAAACCATCTTGAGAGCCACTCTAAAGTAATTTTGAGCAATATATAATTACCATGGGGCTGAAAGCTCTCAGCTTACAAAGCAAGAGCAGCTGTGTGAGATCTGGCCCATCTGCCAGGATGATAGCTCTGCAAGCTTCTCTAGCCTCTTTTGCAAGCAAATAGCTTATCCGCTTGATCACAAGACAATTAGTTGAGGCTCCATAGGATCTGGGCCCCAGCTGTGTCTCTACCTTCTCCTTCTCTGAGGAACTGCAGCATTTCTCCAAGGACAAGGAGTTGGCAGTTAGTGCTACAGAGGCAACTACCAGTGAAAGGTGCAAAATGAGCACTAGCAGGGTATGTAAGGAGCTGTGTGACCTGGTCTAGGGAATGCTGCTGTGGCAGGGGGGTTGGACTAGATGATCTTTTGAGGTCCCTTCCAACTCCTAATATTCTGTGATTCTATGATTCTGTGAAGAGAAGCCATAGCATAGCTTCCTTATTCTAAGCATAATCTTGGTGTTGGAAAGACTGGCACTAATGAAGAGCTTGCTGAGTCTCTTACTTGTTTGCTGAGAGGATTCACAAGTTTCAGAGAGCTTTTCCAGATATTCACAATGGCCCAAGCCAAAATACAGATTCAAACATCCCTTCTTACTTCCATCTAGAGTTATGGCTCACCAACACTGCCATGTGCTTAATCTTAGCATTTTGGAGCCAGCTCAGCATGTAACACATCATCCATTAGGAAATAATTACCTTTAGCCATCTTTAGCCAGGCTTCAGCTCCTAATTGAAGTCTGGAGTTCCTCTTTGGAGTCTTTCCTTTGTGTTAATGAGAAAAGATCCAAAACTGCAGATATGTTTGGAAATGATGCTGGTAAATGAATTTTTGTGACCTCTACCTAATTAATCTTAAAAATATGTTGTGACTACTTAAACTTATCTATTCTTTTCCTGTGTGCATTGCTTAAGTTAGTGTTTTAACACATATTCAACATGGATAAGTTAAGAAGTGAATATTTGTTAATAAGTAAACAGATAGCTTTTCTCCAGAAGTTATATCCATAATTATGTAACTCAGGAAGAGAAGCAGCTTTAATGATCAAATAAATTATTATACCTGGAAAACTAATCACTGCAAAAGCCCTTTCATTTGTTTAACGTTTCAGAAAGCTCGTAACATACAATCTCTTTCCTATATCCTGTTTCTACACTCTGACTAAGCTGATTCTCATGTTTTGCTAATGTTCCTCTGTGATATCTCTGAACTATGAAACAGAACATTTCCAAGCTCAGGAAGCCATACATGCTCCACTTGCTGAATCTCATTCACTGCCCAGTCATGAGTCAAAACAACGGGGGTCCAAACACTGCCTTTGGCAGGAGCAACCATGCTGACTGGATTTGTCTTTCATGAACACCAAACCCAAACTATACAGTCAGCCTCATGCCATAACAGATCCCAGCCTGTAGATACAGTTATATGTCTCAAATCTTAAAAATCACAAGGTAAAAATAGTAAGAGCATTTTTCTGAACCTATTTTATTATTTTGGCACACAGAGGTGCTGGCCAGGACAAGTGCCACACAGCAGGCTCTGAGCCATGGCCCTCATATTGCTCAGTATGGTCTGCCTGCACTGTGCCTACATGGAGGAAAGGGATGGTGCAAAATGATCCTGCATAAAAAATGTTGATGCCTCTGGCACAGATTCCCAGCATGGACATGACAACACATTTCATACCTGTGCCCTATGATCAAGGGAGAAGTCCCTGCTTAAGCTGGTAAGACCTCACACTGATTGAGGAAATGTCAGGGTGAAATAACAGTGAAGATCTTCAATGCTCTTGAATGAACTATAATTACTATATTGTCTAGAAAAGCAGCTCAATTAACAAGGAAACTTGCATAGGGGATTATTGTGGTAAAGAACACTCTCCTTCTAATGACTTTCTACAGAAGTTTTTACTCAGAGGGGATTTCAAACACATTAAATGCTGGGCAAAGAGCACTGCAAGTAAAGCTCAGCTGCATTATTGAATTTTGAAAGAAAGAACAATTTATATAACTGGAACATTTAGAAACAATTCAGGCAGAGATACTAAATGATTAATGACCATCAATAAATGGTTGGTCAGTGGTTATAACCATTAAGAATCTAAAAAGGTCGATGGATTTGCTAATGTGATGCGGTTGTATTGTATATAAAGTACATGCTACTCCTGTCAGCAGTATGCTTTTAACACCTCTTCATTTTTATTTAACTTTTTAAAGCTATTTATAAAGATGGACTGAACATTAATAAAAATTAGGAAAAAAACAATTGGATCCTGTTGGATCTACCATAAAGGTACAATGGTTTTGAGCTCCTGTCATTTACTTTTAGCCACAGACAAGAGTTTAGAGGCCAGAGTCAACATCAGTGACTGTACTGGTCTGATGTGTCAGGAAGAAGGGCAGCTGAAGCAGAAACTGGTTATTTATTCTCTGATGACTTTTTCAGTTTGCAACTAGCTATTTACACCTGTGGATCCTCCAGGTTAGTCTAAGGGAGATTTCTACCTGTCTTTGCAGCATTATGGTTCTCTCTATAGTTCGCCTTCTCCTCCCTGCATATTCAACCTTCCTTGCTTCCACTGCAAAGTTGCAGCTACTCTCCACTATTGTAAAGGTGGATTCATAATCAGTCCCTGCCAAAGCAACACTTCTAGGGCTACTACCTGCCTTCATGGATGGGTGTGGTATGTCATTATATGCCGCAAAGGCCAGGCTCCTACAGGAGAGAAATTAGACAAAGCAGAGGTCATTTTCTCACAAGAGATAAGTTAGATAGCCTTGAGAGAGAAAGTGGGAGTCAGCTAGCAGTAGCTTTGCAGCTGCACACAAAGGCCTTGACACCCTACACGGTCTTAGCATGCTATCCTCCCCACAGCTCTCAGCATCAGTTTTATCATATTCACGTCTTCGTGCTGTCCTGTTTTTATCACATTTAAGATAGTTGTTTTTATCTATTAAGTGTTACTTGTTAATTGGTCAGAATCCTTTGTATATGAAAGTGTCACGTGCTAATTCATCAGTATACTTTATGTACGAAGGTGTTACTTACTGATTGGTCAGTGCCCTTTCTGTATGAAGGTAATTGGTCATTATCCTTTCTGTAAAAGTATAAATTCTAGCTTCTGGAATAATAAAATGATTCTGATTGCCATCAGCAACCAGGATCCGTGCCTTAATATGCCACAGATGAGAAGCATCATTCCACGGTCATTGTCAGTCTCTATTTAGCTATAAAAGTGATTCACTCTCCCTGCTATGCTGCTGACCTTTTCAGAATTACACCTACAGCTCACCCTGAAGCCAATAAACTCCTAGTGTGAAGGGAAATAAACCAGCCTTAGACCATTACAGGACTTCCTAATTATGTCTGAAATGCCTCTGCACTTACATCAGATCTTGGGGAAAGGTGGGGGTCACTGTACAGTGGAGCTGACATATGCAAAAGCTCCTCCCCAAATCTGAGAGATTTACAGACTGTTCAAAAACAAACTGACAATGCCAGAGGACAGGTAGATGCAGATGGCAACTCTACACAATATGTTCAAAATAGTTACTACTTTGCTGCTGGAGTAATACAGATACAGCTGACATAACTTAGGTGTCTCAGCTTTGTTACTCCTGATCTAATGACCAAACCTCCAGTACTGAATAAAAAATCAAGTCAATAGAGTCAATGGGGACCAGATATAGGACACTTATGATAAGGCAAATTGCATTCTAAGCTCCACTGATTTTACTGACCAGTTCTTCCTCTAAACATAATGATAAGGCAGGGACATTTGCTTAGACATGGGTGTTTTTGTTGTAGGTAAACACATTACCCAAGTGAATTTCAGTCTTATTTATTGTTGATGGAAGGGAAAAGAGATTTTCCACTGCAATTTCAGTCTGCTTAGAAAAGCTTTTTATTATTAAAAAGCTTTGTTACTGTCCTAAGCTCAAGATTATGGGTGTATTATCCTTGCCAGTCAAGAGCTGTCTGTTCAATACAGTTAAAACTGAGGATGTAGGCAATCTGGGGAAATTATTTATGTTATTCCAAATTCAGGTACTTATTTGTTTTTTCAGCCTGTCTTATCTCATTAGGAAGTGAATCAAAGGCAGATCCACGTACACAGCTTCTAATGAAACTCCAGGAGAAACAAGAGATAGCAAGATAATTAAATCCCATGCTGTACTTGAGCTAGAACAAAAAGTATGCTTCTGAGGTTGTTAAATTGGCCAATACTCAAACTCGTAAGTTTCTTAGTCTTAGGTAAGTAATAAAGGCCCCTCAAAACATGCACAAGGTATTTCTCAATGGTCCTTACTCTATCTTTCATTTCAGAGAGCATATATTCCTTTAGGATTAGCTCCACTGCATGCAGTGACTTTATTAAGCCCTACTGAACTTATAAGTACTGGACTGCAAATTTCCAGGTCTTATTTTCTGCCAAGTTTTTTGTTTTGTTCTTCCATCATGTCACTGGCTTGCATACTTCATCTGCCAAATTATATTTCTTTACACCAATTCAGGACTCAACTGCACCCCTTAAAATTCAGCCATTAACAAGATGTGAACAAGAGAAAACATCTAGCGAACAAAAGCTGCAGTTTCCTCTAAAGAGTAATTAATTTTTAGACCTAAGTGCTCTGTTGTCCTCAGAATCCATACCTCTATTTTTGTCTCTTTTCTATCTTTTGGGTCTCTTTTGTTGTTATTTAGTCTTAATTCTGTCTTTAAATGTTCTCTAATTGATCTTAGTGCTCTTCCTGGGCTTTCCCAGCTAGCACAAATTTGGTTGACATGTGATGCTCACAAAAGTCCAGATTGAGGACTTACTAATATTGAACGATGTGAGATGACTGCTGTCCTCCTGTGTCTGCCTCTGCTGTAAGAGCATGCATTTGTTTAGTCAAGGTCAGCTTCTCAACCACTATGATTTCCAGAACTCCTCCTGCAGATTTGTGTGGGTTGCATCTTCCCTTTTCCCTCTTTGTTTGTGTAGTTGAATCTCTCTACTTAATGGTGATATCTCAATCTCTACTGCACTGTAATTTGACCATTTTCTTAAAAAGTTCCCAGATAATTTCATTTGAATGTGATTTCCACCCACCAGTGTGTTTAGTCAGTCCCCATTTGGTGGTACCTGCAAACTGCCTAAGCAGGTTTCCTACTCTCTTTGCATGTCTCACTTACAAAATGGCTGTAATAAGTCTGGAGTAAAGCCCTGAGTTACAGCCAGATCCCAGACACCTGGCCCAGCAGTTTACCCAGAAGCGTGCTTTTCTTCTTTGATGCATTCGTTTGGATACCAGGCTGTTGTGAACTGGTCTTGCTTCACTACACAGTGGGGATATCTGCACAGAGAAATATGATCATACTTAATAAGAATGTGTGTCTGAGAAATACATCAAACAGAGCCCCTTCTTTCTCACTATATGACAAAGCTGCACCCATTGAAAGTCACAGGTCTTATTAGTATAAAGTTAACTAATGATGCTGTGCAGGAACCAACTTTGAGGAATCCTAGTTTGCAGCCTCACTCTGTTGATCAGTTCACTTGAATGACTTGTCACAGGCTCAAAAGGAAAGGAAAGCCTTTTAAAAAACCCAGCTTCCAGAAGTACATGTGGTGGTGGGGTTTCTGACTAAGTGTCCTGCAGGGAAAGCTCTTCATATGTCTTCCTGCCTTACTTTGCCCTTCTGTTTCTGAGGCTTGACCTAGCTTTTCTGCCAAAAGTCAAGTTCTGTGCTTTTAACATAAAGTTCAGGAATGGTAGCTAAAGACCCTATTGACTGACATCAGCAAGAAATTATATGTACATTATTCCCATTATTTTGCATATTAGCAGTGTGAAAGAATGATTTGCTTTGACAGACAAATAGAATGACCTACAGTCTCTGAGGACACTATGTGCTAAATAAACTTCCTCTAATTTTCAGGATTTTTTGAATGAAAGCCCAGATCCATAAAGGTATTTCTCTGCCTACATCCCACTGAAATTAGTGGGAGTACAGAGGAAGAGTGCTTTTGTGGATCTTGGCCAATGTGCCTGAACTCCAGTCCAATTGTCAATAACTACAGGCAATGGCAAAGTTCCCATAAAGATCAGTGGAACAGGCTTCAAGAAATGATTTAATGTTAAAATCTAATATTAAGGCAGATCCTCAGATGAAGTAAACTGCCCCAGGTTTGTAGAAGTTAGTGGACCTCAAACTATTGAAACTAGCAGGTAACTGTCCAACCTCTTTCATCACTTTATCAGTTATCTCATGTTTTCTAATAACAGGCTGGTGGCAGCACCCCCCAGTAGCAACCTGTTAGACTATGGGCAGAGCCTGGTGGAGCAGTCTGTGTACCTTCCCTATCAGAGGACATTTCCATGGAAGCAAGAGGACAGAGAGGTTTGTGATTCCCTCCTGTTCTCTGAAGTCACTTTGTAAAAGTGAATCAGTAAGTGAGAAGCTACAAATCCAGCTAAAACACAGTGCTGGCTTATAACATACCTCCCCATCATTTTCCCTGCAGAGCATTAGATAATCGACTTCTAAATATTTTATTTGCTGTGAATTTCCAGCATTTCCCCAGTGTGCTGAAACATGCAAGGATTGTGGCTTTTGATATGTAAGCCAAAACTCAATAATCTGTTGACCTGTCAAATAAGATATTCCCAGTGTTTAATAATGATTTTTAAATCCTGTAAAAGTCAGTTTGGAAAAATATTCCTGTTAAACAGACCCTGGTGGCTGCTTTAAACCCTATACTTAAGGCTTATGTGGAAGAGAATAAGAGGTAAGGCCAAACCCAACATATCCTTTGAACACTGAGATGGAAGCATGTAAGAGATACTTCAACAGAACTGGTGTTGCTGTCAGAGTGCTGCTTTCTACCCTAACACTCTCATATTGCGCCACTGGAGAGACTGTTGAAACACTTCTCTTTAAAAACACCAACCTCTCATAATAAAACACATTGCTGAGACCCAAACTACACAAATATTAGCAGAATTCTATGCAGCTGATATTAAGGGACTTTGGATCAGATTGCTAATGACCTCACTGGACCATCCATCTTAAATTTTTATGAAGAAGGGATATGTCACTATTTTCACTGATAAAACCCGGTTACTCTTGGCTGATAAGCATGTTGATGTGCCTACACACACTTCCAGAGCAGTCAGAATGTGTGTGCCAATGGTGTTGAGCTGTACCAGGACACCAAAGGGATAATCATAATAATTTTTTCAGACCTGAGTTGAAGGATGGATGAGCTTCAAAAGAAGTGTTGATCTCAAACTGTTGATTCCATTACAATGTATACATGCACAAAGAATGTGATGGTGACAGTCCTTTTTGTTTCCCCAAGTAAATCAAGTTTAGATATTTTTTAATTTTAAAAAGAGCTAAGTACATTGGAGCTGAACTGGGGATTGAAGAGACTAGAGTCTTTTGAAAGTCTCCACTAATAGGTGGCAGAATAATAATTTCAGTTTTCTCAGTCCTTTAAAACACAGCATGGGCCTTAGGTAACAGGCCCCATCATCCCTTAAGTCACAAGGACAATCATATGATCCTATCGAAAAGATAATCAGGAAGGGAAATTGATAATACATGAGCTTTATTAACAGAAATAGACTGACCAAGTCTTATATTTCAAACTCAAACTTTGTTAACAAACAAATTAAAATGACCTTCCTAGGTGGAAGCAAAAACCATTTAAAATTATTCCCACTTTAATTAACCAACGTACTAAGTAGAAAAACTAGTGTGTTGTAGAATTAGCAGAGATTTAGAATGAGTACACTACATTTGATTGTGGCAGTGCTTGTGGTTTGTATTTTCTGAATAAATAGGAAAACATTAGGTTCCTGAGGGATCCCACGATGGCTAAAATTTAATGCCTGTGAACTAGAAATTCAAGTCAAGTCCTAAGCCAAGAGCTTGGACCAGTGTGTTACTGTCTACTGCCAGATGCAATAAAGCTAAGACAGAAAAAAAAAATCTAAAATTGCTTGCATTTGAAGTGGGGTTACTTCTGAGATCTCTAGTGCACACATGCCCAAGAATAGCCTGAGTCGAGGAAGGAAGGTAAGCTAAACCAGAGGAAAGATATTTGAAACATGCTCTTCATCTTATTTGGTTTCTTTGTTTTTCTTGTGTACTGTTCAATACTGGTTGGGTGTTGTTTTTCTCTAGGTTGGTTCAGCCCCTCTGCCCAGGCAGTGTGCTGCCAAGCCACCTCCATGCTGAGGTGATACCAGAGCTTCACCCTCAGCTAAGAAAGACAGCCACGTTGTTACCCATGTGTTTTGAACAAAAAAACTGGGAGAGTACACAGCTGATGTACACATAGCACCTTTCCCTATAATAAGGTGCCTAAAGCATACCCATTTGGCCCCTTAAGCATATCAGAGCTGTTAGCATTAGGATAGAAAACAATGAGACAACATATGGAAACAACGAGAAGACTAATGCCTCTTAATCAGTCTAGCTGAAGAGAGAATTATCTTTGAAAGCAGCATACCAAAATGAAAACACCTCTGTGGGTAGTGCACCAAACCATGCCGCAGCACTCTGCAAACAGTGACACCCAGCCAAGCTTGCTTACACTGCAAAGGGCTGAAAACTCCAAGGTTTTAATCATCTTTAACAATTGCCTTCTCTCATGCTGTTTTGGTTTCCTGACAGGGAAGAATGAGGCACAGTAAATTAGGAAATGCTGATCCCTGGGGGTTTTTTCGTGGGTTTGTTTTTGTTTATTTTGGGTTTCTGTTGTTTTTATTTTTGCTGTTGTTGTGTTTTGTGGGGGGTTTTGTTCCTTTGTTTGGTTTTTGTGCCTTTGTTTGTTCGGGTTTGTTTGTTGTTGGGGTTTTTGTGTTACTGATGCTCCTTCACTCCCTGTCTTCTTTATCTGGTGCCTTCAGGTCACAGCCTCCATTAAGGGACTGATAAGAGAAGGAAGGGAACGGCAGAGGAGTAGGTTGGGTCCAGCCAGAGCCGACAGGACAGTGGGGGGCACTAGGAAGGTGACCCTGGTTAAGTATGCTGCCTCTGACACGGGCAATGTGTGTTTGTATGCCTGTGACTGTATACATAGCCAGAAAAACAGACAGACTGGGAATAAGGGAATGCAGAGGTATGTCAGAGGGGAAACAGATGTATTTTATATGCTTTTAACCAATTATCACTTTATAAAGTTACTTTACACCTTTCACCTGGAGTAGCAAGAAACATAAACAACTGGGAACCTGGGGAATGTAGATGACATGAGAGTAGTAACAGGAAACAGCTGTCTGACCTGGTTAAATCACAAGTTAAAATGGTGACCTCAACAGAACCATAGTGTTAAGGAACTAGTCCAGCTTTAGGGGGCTTCAGGAGTTCTCTAGATCAAGTTCCTGCTCAAAGCACTGAAATCAGAGAAGGTACATTGTCCAGTTGAGTCTTAGAAGCCTCCAGACACAGAAACCACACAAGCTTTCTGTTCAACCTCTTTCAGTTCTTAATTATCCTCATAGAACAAGCTAAAATAAAATCTAAATCCATTTATTTGGTCTGAACTTTACTTGTTCCAATTTACTACCACTGTCTTTCTCCCACTGTGCATTTCAGTAAATAGTATTGCCTTGCCTCCTTGATAACCTCCTCTTATATACTAGAAGGCTGCTGTTGCCTCCTCAAAGACAACCCTTCCAAGGCTGAGCAAGTCTCTCCTCATTGGACAGATGCTCCAGACCTTTGTCATCCTGGTGACTTTCCTTGAAATCCCAGGGTACTTCCAGCACCTTTCTTATGCTGCTTCTCAAACCTGGACAGTTGGCATAGTGAAACAGAGAGGATCTAACAAGTGCCACCTACAGGGGAGTAATCATTTCCCACTTGGGGTTTAGAAATCCCCTTCTGCCTGCCAGCCACAGAGCAGCGTCCTTCTAAGACGCAGGAGGCACTAATTACTGTTTCCAGCTCCACAGGAGCCACTTATGAAGATCATCTCTGTGCTCTGTGCTTTGGCTGCCCTCTCCATTGTCCTTTTGATGCTCTCTCAGGGTTTTCATTAGCAGAAATTCAGAGATGCTGCTTCCATCAGATATTTATTTTTTCCAGACAGTTCCCGAGGAATCACTGGCTATATCTGTACTAGTAAATAAAAAGATTAGGACTCATTAGTTGTCCCTTGGCATAGCATGGCAGTTAGGCTCATGCCCATGCTGCCAGCAATCTTCTCTGATGCAGGCTAGCCTCACCCTTCCTTCTTAATTGGAAAAATCATTCTTGACTGTATTGTTCTCCAAGACATGACCTTTGAGGAATTTCCCTGGTTATAGCCACCTCAGGAATCATGCCAATAATTGCACAGTTTGGACAGTTATGACAGTACTTACACCCATGCCTTAGACTTGTTTAGTTTATTAGTGCAGACATACCACTGATTCCAGCTTAAACCATTGAAGGCAAGTTTTTCCAGACTTAATATCTAGGATAAGATTTAAGCACACTTCTACTTAAAAAAAATTTACTGAAAGTGGAGAAACAGCTACATACCATGAGCTTTAAATATGACCACATAGTCTTATATTTCCTGCATAATATATAATTGTGCATGTGAATGCACTCACAAAAAATAACTATGGGATGTGCAAAAGAATACAACAGAACTGTGAAATGTATCCTTGTATTTCCATCTCAAAAAAAATACCCTGCAAGGGTGGTTGGTTTTTTTTTTTAGAGAGCTAAACAGACACATCAGTATTTGAAAACTTCATCCTATATGTCAATAAAGTTGAGAAATGTATTTCTTCATTGCTCTGGAATAAAATCTGCCAGAACAGTAGAATATTTGTGTGTATTCAAGATTCAGTCACCTTTGGTCTACTTGCAATATTATTAGTAAAAATATGAATGTTACCAGTAAGTATTTGAGGTGAGACAAGAAGTTTGTATGCAAGAGATTTCTCACTTCCCCTGAACAGATATTTCTCAGATCTAGAAACAGCTTCTAGAATAGTTTCCTCTATAACATTTTCCTCTAGAAACAGCTTCTTTCTGAAAAATCCCTTTGCTGTAAATGGTGATGATGCACTGAGTACATTCAAAACAGTCATTTTCATGAAGGCTGACTGTCAAACACACAAATGCAGACAGCTTCTGCCAGCCTGATGTTGCCTGAAGTTCTTCATTTAATATGTGATAAGAGACTAGCCATACTGGCTCAGAGCATGTGTGTAAATAGAGAACAAGAGTTAAATATTGTACTTGCACTTGGTAAGAGAAGAGACATCATCACCTGACCATATGCAGCTAATGAGATGAGAGACTACATTCAGGACTTCAAAATAATAGTGAGAATGACACACTTGATATCATGAGTTCAAGTCAATTTATAAATGTTTATTCATATCAGAGGATCAGGTTCCCAGTGCACACTTGTGAAAAATGCTCAAGATAACCAAAATATCTAATGCATCATGAAAAGATGAGAGGCAGCAATGGAAATAAGGCTCTTTCTAGCTTAACCAGGGGAAATGCTCCAGCCCCAGCTGTGATGTCAGATCAGGTTTTTATCCTCATTTTGAGTCAGGAGAACAAGCCAACAGGTACATCTGGCCCACACTTCTCAAGAAGCACTGTGATTCACCTTTCAGGATCAACCAGAGCATGGTGCCTCTCAGATTTATGCAACAGGTAGAGCTACCTGTTAAAAACAACCCCATAAAACCCCCTCATTTTTAGATATCTTCATGTCCCTTCCTGGGTCTGTGTCTTATGGTCGTTCCTTCATTTTGACTTTCCCCAGAAGATACCAGCCAGATGGAGGCTGCAGATATATTTAATGTTAAAAACTGTTTACATTTGACCTACAAAGACCCTGATGCAAAGTGCAGTGAAGTCAGTGACAGATTTTTTCTTTCCTTCCTGTAGCACTGGATCAGGTTTGTGAAACTCAAACTAACAATGGGAGAGAAGAGCCTGCACAGGTGGTTACCTTGGGATGGAAAATACATTGCTTTTAACCTTTCTGGTTTTAGAGATAGCTGAACATATTTTTTCAATCTAAAACTGCATTTTCACCTAAGAAACTGGGAGACAGATTCACCCTTGTATACACCCAAAGTAGGACATGCAAGCCTTGGGCAGTGACACATTAGTCACAAACATTAACATCTTCATTGGCACAAAAGACAGGGGATAGCACAGGAGGTCTGAAATCTTGATACTTCTAAGGCAGCACCAGCCTTTTGCATTACGAATCTCTCTTCTCTTGTTCCTTGGGTCCCACCACAAAAGAACAGCAAGATAAAGCCTGCTATTTCTGATTTTGGTGCTAACTCTTGTAAACATGCTTACTGTAGGAGAAAGACAGACAACATACTTTCAGGCCACCTGGGGACCTGGCAAACATGTCATTGTGATGTTCTTTAGAGAGTTGCTGTTCAGCTGCCTTTTTGGTGTTGAGTTCACAACCAAATGTTCTCTGAGCATGATCCCTTTAAGCACATGGCAAGAAGAGATGAAAAAAAAACACAGAAAGGGAAAAGAAGCAGAAGATTAAGAAGAGAGCACAACTCTTATTCCTTGAGCTGTTCAAGCTTTAGCAGAAGTCTATTGACAAAGAAAAAAAAACAGCTGAACCCATTTCTTCATATTCAACATGCCTAGTTAACTCTTGAAGTAAATACATGAAAGTTCAATACCAGCAGGATGACTGTCAGAACCCAGCCCAAGTGAGACACAAGTCTCACCTGCTCCAGAAATTATGGTAGTGAGCAGGAAAGTGACACCAAGAGTACACTGAAATCGCTTCAGAAGTATACTTTCTTATCAGGGAACATATGGTTTAAAACTTGGCTGTGACTCTTCAGGATCTCCTTGAGTTAAACCAGTTTGCTATCTAATTTAGGACACCATAGTGTATCCCTGAAGTAGTCCAATAGCAAAACCTGTTTAACCTGCTGAACTCAGCGTTCCTCCTCGTTCCTTGCTGTGTTGAGATGATCGTTGTAGGGAATGGTTTGCATAATGTGATAATGAATAAGGACAATTAGATACTGATTGTACCTCAAACCCAATCTGGGGCCAGGATCTGACCTTTAAATCTCTTTTTTTACCATAGTCATATCTAACAAGAACTTAACCTTCCTAAGAATCTTCAGGTCCAAGTTTGGCGAGGTGAGCTGGGTCTTTTGAAATGGTAAGTGAAATACAGCATGTTTTTTGTCTGGAAGTTGCTCCTAAACACCCCACAGATGTTAGTCACCAACTGATCCTAGCCTTCAGGAATGAAGTTCTCCATGCTCAGCATGCCTGGCCACTGATATCAGCAGATCAATAAAATCCATGATCAACATAAAGAGGATGAAGAGGCCCACAGTCAGACACAGGATGGCTGAAATTCCTGCCTGCCTGAAAACAGTGATGGTGAGTCAAAAGGTGCACTAGGATCAAGTACAGGTTTTCCATATACAAGGTCATAATCTTAATATCAGTATTGCTTCAATATTGATGCAGTTTAGTGATGTTAAGTAAAAGAAAAAGTTTTGTCATGCAAAAAGGAAAAAAATTCTCATAACTTTTCAGTTTTGGGATTTTTGTTGGTTTTGGGGGGTTAATATTTTAAGAAAAGAATTTAATTCAGGGAAAGGACTCACCATTCTTATTTTGGGGTACATTTGTTCATCACAGCTTTTTGTTTCATGTTCTGTAACTACAGACTTCTCTGGGACTTCTCTATTTTTACTAGCCTAATTAAAACTTCTCATTTACATTATACTTAGGATGTCTCTGTTAGGAAATTAACAGTATTTACTCTTCAAGTGTGCAGTGAGGAACAATTTGATAATGATGGTAAAGGATATTGAAGATAGAAGTGCCAAGGCAAATCACTATTACTTCTTATTTGTATTCATACATTGGTAACAGATAATACATCTCAGATTACTAAAATTTCACTAAGTCTCAAAAAATTGTTTTCTCTGTTTATTTTTTTTTCACTTCATGAGTATAGAAACTTGCTCTAGAATCTGTTTTAATGTATTATGTTAGGCAATAGTACTTAATTTTTGTTCTAATGGCAGACTAGTTGAAAAGTAATTGGTTGCCTGTGAAATACTATGTCTTAATGGGGCCACTGATGTTCAAGAAAAAGGAGTCCATGCTGAAGAGAGTAAAAGATCAATTACATGTAGAAGAGAATGGAGGTGCAAGAAGAGAGTATCAGGTAATAATGCAGACAATTTAGCAAAATAAGGGGTTTGGATTCATCAGAACAGCAAATAGTAGGGAAGGAGAGGTAGCATTCAAACCACAAACCAACAACGGAAAAAGCTAGAGGGAATAAAAGAGTAACAGAAGAAGGTCAAGCAAAAGAAAAAGCATCAGATAGCAAAGCTCATTCATTTTGGAGTTGTGAGGGTGAAATAACTAAATTTTTTTTCAGATTGAGCTTGGTATCTTCAAAAGAAGAGGTTGTATGAAATTATAGGACTTGAATTGGCCTTGGATAAGGTCCACCAAGTCCACTTCTCCAGCCTCTCCAGTCCATAAACATAGTCCTTTGTCTAAGAATGTGTGGATGAGGTGGATAAAATGATGTATGAAAGAGGAAAACACAGGGAGAACCCATCAATAAATATGCTCAATTTACAAGTGAAATGATCCCCACATACCAAGTGCCAGCCTTGCAGATGTAATTGGAGATCTGAAAGTCAAATTGTGACCTTTCTGCTTTCTTCCCTTCACTAGGAATAAAGATAGTTGTGATCAGAATTTAGCTATTTTGAGGGGGTTTTGGTAGTAATGCATGAGGCAGAATGCCATCAGAATGCCATCACCTCCCTCATCTAGACACACGTTCACAGTGAAATTCGGATTCAGTGTGTGGCAAACATGAAACGTGCCTGAATCACACAGAAAAGCCAGACCTAATGACTCACTACATACTATTTTTATCCAGACCCCTGTGTTCTTGTTTTATTTTACAGCCACTTTTGTAAGATTTCTGTTCAAATCCATTACAAAATACGTCAGGTAGGCAATGTGGGTCAAATTAAAGACTCAGATGAATTTTCACCCAGTGACTGACTGAAGACAGAGGCACCTAGAAAAGCGCAGAAGATGGACAATTGTCTGGTCAGCCTTGCTCTGTTACAGAAATTCACTGCTGAATGCTCCAAAATATCCTTGCTACAGAAAGGCCTACAGTGATTCCTCCATCTATTACCTATTCTTCAGTTTTAGTAATGACAGAATTTGCCCTAGATGACTTAAGTATTTTGCAAATGAAGACTCTATAAAGCTAGGATGAAACTACTAATCAGAGACAGAGGGGGGAAAAAACAATATAAAAGTACAGCAAAATGGGTCACAAGAAGTAAATTGAAAGATTTCAATGCTGCCTACAATATGTTCTAATAATAAATTAAACACTACAATTAAAATCTATAGGGAAATCTATTCTCATAAACTAGGTAAAATCTGGCTTTTAATGTCTTTCATAGTGCAGTTTCCCAGATTAGTATGTAGGTCAACTGACAAACTGAAGCTCAGCATTCACATGAATAGCAAAATGAATCATACAGCAACTCTAGGCTCTTTTAGTCAATAATCTGTTCATGTAGGGAAGCTATGCTTGATTCATGACTACAGACATATGGGGGCATTATTCTTCTGTCACTGGAAGTGTGGCACATTACTCACAAAAAGTTAAAGGAAAATACAACAACTGAACCCTCTGTGGGACAATAACTACAAGGAAGGTGGAAGGCTGTAGTTCTTCCTGTAGCTGTTAACTACACTTATCAAAAAAATTGTTTCTAGCACTTATGAATAAGTCACAACATCCTAAAGACAGAATTTAGGTAGACAAATTCCTATATATCTGTTGTATCTATGTATCTACCTCACTCTCAGCTTCAGGGCAATCTAGTTCTAGAGCTGGTCCAAATTTATATTTCTATGAACAACAGTCAGGAAACTGAACTTCAGAAAGCTGGAGGTTTTATGAGAGTCTTCAGTCAAATTGCTGACATACTTCCCAATTCATTTTTCAGGGAGAATCATAAAAAATAGGATTGGAAAGGTCTTTGAGAGGTCACCTAGTATACACTCATGCACCAAAATCCACTCTTATCTAAACTTCTTCCAATTACAGCATTCAGCAATAAAATATATTATTTAGATGTGTCAGCTTCTTGGCAAAATATTAATAAAAGAAGGAAAAGTAATTTCTCCTGAGGAGTTAGGGTTTGCAACTGAATCCCTTAATATTCTGCTCATGCTAGGGCATTTTATTTTTCTAATGTAATCCTCCCAAGGTCTTCACCTTCAGATGAACTTTAAAATACAAAATCAACACATTTATTGAATCAAACTTCTTACTGAAATATTTTTACATGCTCATTTCTCCCCATTTCAGAACTGAGGGCATTAACCTGATGTAGTTTTAGACAAAGTAAAAGTCCTAAACAATAGGAAACTTGGAGAAGACCTAGCAGAAACCAAAGCATGCAGCATTCTTGGCACTACTGACCATGAGATTGAGCAGAATAGAAAACAGCATAGCAAGGCTTTGTACATTACTCCTTTCACCACTATCTTCACTTTCCCACTGAAGAGAGAGATATTTCTGGAAGAATTCTCAATTTGACCTTGCAGCTGAAACAAAACTGTCCAGGCACCAAAGCAAGGAGTGTTCATTCATTTGTTTTGCAACTAAACAGTATTTTTAACCTGTATAATCATATTTTTGCAGTATTTTAACCTCACAAAACAGAAAGTTTGAGGGTGTCTTCTTCAAAACCCAACCAGAAAAAAACAAAACAAAACAAAAAGTAGAAAGGCAAAACACTTTAAAAATAAATCTCCTTATTTTCAATCCAGTTGTCCACAGTCTCTCTTGTCTGTGTTGCTGTTTGGATTTACATCAATGACCATAGTTCCTTTCAAACAAAATGGCTCTTGGTAAGCCATATGACTTCCCACAGTAAGAGTGCCCTATTTTCTGACTGCAAAAAATCTGCTGCTATTCACTTGTCCCAGGGCAGCCAAAAATCTACTGCTGTGGAGTGCTAACTCCTGCTATGTCTGCCCTATTTTGTGATAACAGCGTATGCTGTTATCAATCTAATCATCCATGATTCAAAGGAGTAATGTTATTAGCTATCTTGCATTTCTAACCATAATGCCTGCAGCGTCTCTGGAGACTGACTGAGATTCCCTTACCAGTTCTTGGACCATAGGTGAATTCTTACTATAGCAAAGGTTTTCCTTCAGTTGCAGCTCCTCATCCTATGTGATTTAAAAGGCATTCTTCTTTTTTTTTTTCCTTTGGCATTTCCAGACCTCTGCATAAAATTGCACTACATAGGCAGATTTAGATAACCAGTAGTTTTAAAAATCAAGGGGTAATTAATTATATTCGTGATCTGAAAATGGAAAGTCATGGGTTTTTTTCATCCTTGAGTCTGGATTTCTACATGCACTCTGGCAACCATTCTACCTACCAATAGGAAAACGGTATTGCAACCTATTTCTTTACAACATGATCAATAATTTTTTTACAGGGAACTTCTGATTGGTTGGTGACAGAGTTAGTGTTACTCCTTAGACAGATTTATAATTGAAGACTGTATCTGAACAAGTGACCAAAGTCTTCCTTGTAGTCAACAGAGTACTCAGTGGAATTTAGGGTGTAATTCATCTTAAACGATTCCAATAATCTATGAATTATATGCACAGTCTTCATACATGGTAAGATGGTCTCAAAGAAAGATGAATGGCACACCACACCTGCATTTACTATAATAAAAGCCTCTTTAAATCAAAGAATCACAGCATCATTAGGTTGGAAAAGACCTTCATGATCATCAAGTTCAACCATGGACCCCATAACACCATACCCACTAAACCATGTCACCATGTGCCACATCTACCTGTTTTTTAAACACCTCCAGGGATGGTGACTTCACCACTTCCCTGGGGATCCTCCTCCAATGCTTAACCACTCTTTCAGTGATGAAATTTTTTCTAGTATCCAACCTGAACCTCCCCTGGCACAACTTGAGGCCATTTCCTCTTGTCCTTTTTGCTAGTTATCTGAGAGAAAAGGCCAACTCACACCTCACTACAACCTCCTTTCAGGTAGTTGTAGAGAGGGATAATGTCTCCCCTGATCCTCCTGTACTTGTTGTCCCACATCTGGTAGGGACACAGTACTTCCTACCTAATTATTCCTTAATGTTAACACAAGAAACTTGCAGAGATTTTATTTATGGAAACTCAGGATGTCAAAAAAACATGGAAGAAATAAGGGCTCTGCTTAGCATGGTGTTGATAGGTGCTAGATACAGTTTCTGGATTCTCTAGTTCAAGATCTGGTTAGAAAAAGGAGCAGACTTCACACCCACTGTGAACAGAGAACACAACAGCATGTTGTGGCTTCTCCTAAGCATGGCATGACTGTAGAGCAACAAGAGCACTAGTTGGCCTGGCACAAGATCTATCAGGGCATTTGGCATGCTGCTCTGGTGAGCAGACTGTGTGGCAGCATCTGTCTCTGAAAGCAGAAGTGAAGAAACAAGGAGGATAAGAGCACAGAAGCACTCTTGGACAGACCAGAGAATCCTACCGATGCAAGCATAGACATGAACAAAGGGTCATTCTGCTCCATCCCCTGTAATCCAATCAGCTAATATCCCTTTTTAATTAGCTACAATCAAGTTAGCATAATGATTCCCTTCTCCATTTACAAGCTTCATCTGTGCTTTTCTATTCTTGCATCCAAATCTGCAGTGCAGTTATGGCTGGTTTTGACAGCATTTGCTAAGCAGCTTGACTGAGGGTTGTCCCAGCCTTCCCATTTAACCTCAGGTGCACTGAGATGCATCATTTTGTAACTATTAGGCACTGAATGAGAATATCCTGCTACCCTCATTCTTAGTCAATGTTCTGTCTTCCCTCTACCTCTCTGGAGGAATATTCATGCACTGTCAATAATTTGATCTAAAATATCAGAGATGAGAGAGCCTTGCACAGCCCCTGTACCTGTGCACAAGTGAAAATATGAAGGACATTGAAGGAGCATTCAGGGGACAGGCAAGAGCTGTCCTTGAAGCCTAATGTGTCATCTATGTTTATTTGTACCTGAAAGGCAGAGACTTAAAGGACATTTGTAGCAGCGGTTCACAACAAAGTCTGCTTTGTAAGAATTTGCTATGGATCTTCACATTAATGCAACAAAATAATTCTTTCATTTCACAGCTCTTGATTCTTTGTCAGATTATTGCACAGACTGCTTTTTTATTGCTTAGTGGTTTTTAATTGGTGTGCATTGTAGGAAAGGAAATATCAATGCAAGAATGACTTCTAAATGCAAAATAACTAGGTTATTATCCTATTTTACAGTAAGCCTTCTTTTAATAGCCACTCATTTCTGCTGTTCAAGCAGCCCCTGTGAAAAGGGATTTTGTCCTTCAGCCAGAATAAAAGACATCTTGATGCTAAAAATAAAAGAAATGGGAATCACTTGCCGGAGCTGGAATCCTCCCCTGCAAGAAGGCTCTGACAGCACTGAGGCTGGCAGAGGAGCATCGTGCTGGAACAAAGGCAAAAACAAGCCCTGAGCAGTGTCCCCTTCACAGCAGGAGGAAAATATTCATAAGGGTCTGTATTTCTTATAAACCATCCAGTGATGCTGTGTCTGCTGTCAGGCTTACTTAAAACAAGGCAAGCATTTCCATCAGCTTCATCAATCCTAGCCAAAGATTTTCTAATAACTGACTGTAAGCTAGAGTAGTCCAGCTATAGCAGCATAAGTGGGGCCAAAATAATGTTCTGTGGATTAAAAACTGAAGTTGATTAAAGCAACAAACTGCCAGATTTTGTCCTTTATTTTGCACTTCTACTCTCTCTCTTTCCCAACCCTCCCCCACTTTTTTTTTAGCCCCTGAGCTAATACGTGTCTGCTGCTGAGATAAATCAGTAAATCAGGACAATTCGTGGCTTCAACTGAGCAGTATTAGTATTGTAGTATCTCAAAATCTGGTACATACAAAATTGAATGTTCCTGTTGTAAGAAATATTTACCTAAAGACAGCCTGCACCTGCACTCAGACAAAGAAAATTACTAAACCAAGAGATTCCTCCCTGTAAAGCTTTTTAAAATGCAACTAAGAAAAATGCTTCATGTCACTGCTCAGACACCAAGTGCACGGCTGCTAATTAAAATACACAGCTCCGCCTAGGAAGCTGGTTCTGACTTTGGCTATAACTGGAAGGCTTCAGGATTTCTATCAGGATGATGGGAAAATGCAATGTCAGACAGCTCACTGTCTTTGGCTTTGTTCCTTTTCTTGCGCTCACCAGGAGCCAATGTGTAAAGAAAGGTCAAAAGTCTGTAGCTTCGCAATCTCTCTTTTCTCATCTAGCACAAAGCCCTCCTGTACCTCAGCACTCATGCTAATGAGTAAGCCCAGTTCAGATAAGTGCAAATCAGTTTATATTAGGTGATATGTGAGAGACTTTATCAACACAACATAATAGTTCGTTTTCTCAGGGGACAGTGGAAAAGACCAAGGGTCACCTGCCTCAGGGCCAGGTACTTGTATGTGTTGGTTGGTATTGGACTTAGAAAACTGCCTCTATTAAGCTAATGACACAACGCTCTAAAAAGTTAATATACCTTTAGCCAGGCATCTCTGGAAGCCAATATGGCTGCACACGCAATGCACCCAGCTGCTGGGTCTAAACACAGCAGCTGAGTCAAAGATGATATCCAGCATGCTCTCAGTCCCATTAGGTGATTGGTGATGGGCAAAGAGTGCAACCAACCTCGGAGGTATCTTGTGCAAAGACATATCACTTGTAACATGTCTGACCTTCTTTATTTTCTCTGTAGCTTCCTTCTCTGGGGTAAACCAGAAAACAAAACATAGAAACAATCTGAAGCAAAGAAGTGTCTCTCTGAGATGTTTTTCTCTTCTGCTATCACTGTGTTGCACATGCAGAAGGCACATTCCTTCTGGTTCCCTTTACTTGAAAGGCAGGTTCACTGCTGGTTTTACATAGCACCCACTGCATGATGAAAGAAGTGCTCAGCTGCCATTGTACAGAGTTTAAAGGAAGGAGCTCCACAGCAGAATTACACAACAATGAGAATACATCCCCTCCTGTCTTTCAGGATTAATTGTAAAACACAGGCAAGCTGTAATTCACCACTAATGTAGTGATACCTACAAACATGTCATCATTAATCCTGAACTTTGCAATGCCAAGATGCTGATTAACATCTCTGGGATGTTGCTTTTCTCACAGTAACAGCAACCTACAGACTATGGGCTGATTCTTTCCTGCTCAAAACGGGTATCTCCACTTGATTTTAAAATCAAGCTTAACATTAGCACCCCTTTCTGTGTTGTTTCCCACCCCCCCACATACCCTCAGTTGTTACTGAGATACTAGCTCAGATAAAATGCTGCCAAAGTAACTCTAAAAACATGGAATGAACCAAAAGGAAACACATCAAACTGAGAAAAGTCACACTGAACAAGGAAAGCTAGAAATGAGTTTAGAGAAAGGAACAATCTGGATCTGCAGGACAAAAAAGAATCTCCATTTCAGTGAGATTTGCCTGCCTGGCTTCCTCTCCAAGGAAATCTGAAGTTCCCCAACTCCTTTCTTGGCAATTCTTCCACATGCTGGTATGCTGTTAGCACACTGCAGGGACACAGATTTCCATGATGCAAGTTGCTTATTTTTCCTTAGTCCTTCACTTTGTTTGTTTAACTTTGTCTATATGCTTCCCATGGCAATCTCAACTTTGTTGACAGAATTATTAACAGTGGTGAGGGCTGATGGGGAATCTCAAGTAGAGTAAACATGAACACATACTGGTATAGTGCAATGTTTGTTATTGCATGTGTCATGGTAAAGCTTTATGAAAAGAAAAAGAAATGTTCCACTTCTTATAAATCTAGTCTCATGGGACAAAAACTATTCCATCACAAAACCCTACGGGGATATTGTAAATGAGCTTTTTAGCCCTAATGAATAGATTTTTACTGCCAGAAAGGTATGTGACACAATAGCAAGTTTTAGGCTCAAAGCATTCAACAGTCAAGAAAATACTAAAAATGGAATGGCCATTTAACCTTCCATTCCTTTTTATTTTATGTTCATTCTTCATGAGTGCTATGATAGTCTTTAATAACATAATCATAGACTAGTTTTCCCACTGGCCTCCTACTTCATTCATTGGATAGAAGACATGATTGTGCACTGACCAGGTAGCTATTCAAAACTCCAATTTAATGCCACTGTTTAATGTAGCTCTGCACCATTTTTGTCATGATTCATTCAAACTCAGCATAGTTTGAATTTATTATTCGCTTATTTCTGAGTGCACCATGATTGTCCTTATGCGATTCAAAAGAGACTTATCTTCATAAGACTTCAAGAGTATTAATCTCCTCTTTTTAAACATGAAGAACTGGGTTTGAGAGAGAGATGCTGTTAGATACACTGCTAACTTTGAGAGCCCAGTTTTTTATGCCTATGGATCGATCTTTCTGAATACTTGACTTTTTTGTAGCACTTCTGCCCACAGTTTGCTGCAGACACTCACAGAGAGTGTTTGTTGAAAAGGAGAACTAATTTACTGGGATCTTAGCACAGGATAGCACTCATGTGAGGAATCATATCTCTCAAACAGAGACAGTTTGAATATCCTTGCAGCAACATCTTGGTTAAGGCTTTTCTGCTCAGTTCTTATTTTCCACCTGGCTTGTGGTCCTACGTGAACACGCTAGCAAACCTAGTTTATCACTACTGATATAGCTACATATAAATATGCCACAAATAACTGCACTAAAAAGGTTTCCCCATATAACCAATTCTGCACCTGCAGGAATAATTTCTGTTTACTGTTTACAAGTGTCTTGTCTCAGCACAATTGATCACTTCTGGGAATATTCTGCCTGGTCATTTCAACCAGGATGTTAAGCAACACATTTAAGCAGAGCAGCAGCTGCTGGGAGAGATCTTTATAACTGTCCAAAACTCCTACATGGATGGCTCCTGTAGCCATCAGTCAATTTTAACTGTGAAGGCTCAGTTAACACCTAGTTTCAAGTCAGTCCTTATTACCTCATCATCACAAACAACTAGCCAATGAGTTCCTGGACAGCTTTAGAAATGAATGTCTTAAGTACAGGGGAAGTGCATGCAGAACAATAGTCCTGTTACACTGAAATTATAACTAAAAAAGTTGATTTTCATACATTTAACTCACCAGCAACATCAGCTCCATAAATCTTGTCATCAGTTCTTACAGATTTCAGCTAAGGATACCAGTGCTTGACCTTTCTTCAGATGAACTTCAAGCCTCAAGTGTTGCTCACCCCATGAAAGAATACCACTTTGGTCAAAATGCAATTTATCAGTCTTAAACAAAGGCTGCATGATGTGAGGCTGAATTAGAATCAGCTGTGTGCATGGGTGTTCCTCTGGTTAATTAATCTTGTTCTCTGCCTTACTCGTTATCCAATTAGGATTCACAGCCCCAGTATCCAGCCCTTACGGGAGTGAGAGAGATCCTTCCTATCTTCTTCTTCTTCTACACTGTCTTGATAACAAAATGGGAGGCTCTGAAACACAAGCAGTTGTCTTTCTGCTTTTGGATGATTGCAAACAAATCCTAGTGCTGAGGATCAGGAACCAAGGGGGCAAATCTTTCTGGACCCCTGATTTGGCATTTTTTTCAGCAGCATGGAGAATGGGCTAAATTCAAAATCACTAAAGACAGTAGAAGAAGCAGCGGCAGAAGTAAGTCTAACATAGTCAGAACTGTAGGAGAATGCAACTCCACAGTCTCCAGAAAGACCACAGAAAATAAGATCTCAGATCTTTGACAGATTCAGGCAATTTTACACAGAGATGAAACACCCAATCAGGAGGTAAAAACCACAGCTGAAACCTGTCTTTCAAGGCAGGAGGGCCTTTTTCTCTGCTCTACTTCTTAGGAAACTTCTCAGGGGACATATAAAAAATCACCACCCCTTTCTGGGGGCCTAATCTTCACACCTGCAGGTGGCAAGGGCAAAGCTCCTCACAAACTCACTCAGGAGAAAAGAATGTTTAGCACTTGAATAGCTACTTACCTTAACCTATGTGTAACTGGATGTAGTGAAATCTAGGATCATTACAAAGTGTTTGTCTAAGCATGCAGAATTTTGGGCTAAGCTCCCTGCTGGTACACAGCCTTCATTCCATGACTGAGAAATCCCATAGGTCCAGAGCTTCAGAATTTTTTAGGAATCTGCTTACTGTTCTAATGCATAATTTCCTCTGGATATCATTTCACTTACATACTTCTGAAGATCAAGGCTTTGTCCACTCTGTTTCAGTTTCCCATCTATAAAATAAAGGCAATCTTCCCTGAACTTATGGCAGGGTAGGGAAGGTAAACAAACCATGACTGTTAGCATGCTTGGCAACTCAACAGGCAGCCAGGAAGGAGGCTGAGCAAGTTCCACATAATATTTTAATGGGTACTAAGTATTTCAATTTACTTGTATGCCTATTGCCTATGAGGGCTGGGTAAATTTAAATCAAAAGAAAGGAAATGTAACATGGTGAAGTTAAATGAACAGCCATGAATTCCCTGCAAATAAAGGAAGTGGTGTAGTTCATGGAAAGTTGTTTGCTCTTCCCAAGCTTACAGCAGGGATCGTAGGGAATGCTTTACCACAGCTGCCCTGTGGTGAAAAGTCTACAGTGTTGGTGGATGCTGTGCTGGCACTTGGAACCCAAGAGACATGAAGAAGAGATAAAAATGTGTCACTACATACTGTATTATGCATTGAGGTGGAGCTCACTTGGCTAACTGAGATTTAAGAAAATTTCTTAGGACATTTATTATGGTTTGCATTTGCAAAATATACACACAGTCCTGTGCTCCTTTCCTCATTATTCAATTTGCCATAGGTGAAAAGATTATTTGTTTTGAAGAGGCTGTCAAAAGAAAAGAAAGACTTTTAGTCACCAAGTGAAGACAGACCATGGCTGAAAAGTAAAGCCCTACAGAGAGACAGTCTCTGAGAGAGAGGGATGCTGTGATGGAGAAGAAACCTTGTGAACTCAGACCTGATGTTTGCAGCTGCAAAAGACGGAGTGAAATGTAACCTGCCCTCTTAGCCAAGGGCAACATTCATGCACTAATTCAAATTAAAACAAAAATGGAGGTTAATGTGACATTTAGTACATGATCTTCTCTTTTTCCATGTTAAATCCTTTTTCCTACAGGTCTTGGTTGTCCACAGTTTTTCATGATAAAAGCTGGTTTGAGTTGTAGGAATATACTGCTCTAATGGCATGAGGTCCTGCTCTCTAGCATGGAGTCAGGTATTACTTTTATTAACAGCAGTAGTAGTTGTGACTATCAAAAGAAAAGAAGGCCAGCTAAGAGTACCATTTAAAATGAAAATAAATTAGACCTCAGGAAATGGGGCCACAAGTACATAATACTTTATGGACAGATGCTGCTAAGTAGACAGCTCTCCTGACCTGAAGAGATTAATGCATATATGACACTCCTCTTCAAAAGCATCAGACATATGAGCACAATGTTCTCCTCTATTCTTTTGACTTTGTGCCAGAGTGAAAGAGAGAACAGAGAAGTTGCCTAACTTTAAGAAAAATAGACCTTCAAACACACTACTACCAGTTTTCTGCACTAATGTATTTTGTAGCAGGATTGGTAAACCCTAAACTTGTAGGCCAGTCTGTGGTTTAATTCATGCAGCAAATGGACTTGTGACAAACTCAATATTAACTCATTTATCATCTCTTTTTCCTGCTCAGTTCACCAGCTACAGCTTTATTTGCAGTCTAAATGCTGAACTATAGATAGCTTGAGAGGCAGAATTTGAAATGAAAAATGAATGCACCTTAAAAACTTAGCACCTTGAGTGGTGATCTTGTCAAGCTTTACAAACTAAGCAGAATTGAGTTAGGTCTGCACTGAATGGAGAGCTATTTAGAAAAAGAAGCAAGGGAAATCAGAAGGTGACATTCAGCTTCACTTTCACCAGGACAGAAGAGAGTAGCCCTAAGCAGATGCTGAAGAAAAGCCACAGGCTTGAGCATCTCGACATTGTTAAACTTGGTTCTTAATTCTTAACGATTAACTTGTTAATCTTCGTAGCCAATACCAAGCCAGAGTCCTTGGCATGCACATTTTTATGAAAGAAGCTAACAACAAAATGCTAGTGCCTTATAAAATTAAAGAGGATGGATGATCTTGGTAATAGACATGACTTCAATTCATACCAGCTTCCTCAGGAAATCAAGTTATGCCAGTCAGGTAACTTTTCAGCATTTGCCACTAACAGCAACAGCAAAGTCCTCAGAGAGATGATCTAGCATAACAGCTGACAAGAAACACATGGGGCAATTGGTCATGATAAAAATTGCACATAGATAAACTGCTTTCTCAAACATATTGGGGACAGTCCTTAGAATAACACAGAACTCAACATAACCCCCCCCCCCGAAATGCAGACTTTGAATTACTACCTCTCCTAACTCAGAAAGTTATAATGGGGCAATAGAGGGTATCCCTCTGAGCACCTAAGCCCACTGAAGACATCTGTGAAAGTATGTAAACACTGAGCCATCTTCATGAAAAGTGAACCTGAGCACAAAATATTAAATATGTTTTCTATAGGTGCATTGAGTTAAATGGTAGAGATACAGATCTGAGGAGTGCCATGGGAAGCAGCAAGAGCAGGCATCTTGGTGTCAAAGGCAAGGTGGAAGGCTGAGGTGGGGGAATTGGACATTGCTCTTTCTTCAGTAATGAGGCAAGCCCAGCTGTATGTTCGAGCACTTTCTACCACAGCAGCAAATTCATCCATTATGCTTCACAGATGCTGCTGAAACAGTATGTGGTGGGGAGAATCTAAGTGCTATGAACTTCTTTAGACCACAATGGTACTGCTAAAGTACCATATATTTTATCTTGACAGAATTGCTACCCTGTATAAGAGATGCTGACACCATCATGGGAGGTATAGAAAGGTATCTGATGGCATAACAAGCCCAGAGGGAGAGAGTGAGAGAAGCTGTCACTTTGTATGCTGTTAAATATAGCTTTTGCAGAGTGGGGGGTTTTCCTGCCTGTGGATATGACATTTCTCAGTTTCTACCTTCCAGACATTGGTAAAATAATAGTAATAAAAAAAGTTTAAATCATTTTGACTTGACAAAACATGGCTTTCAACTAATGCATGTTCTCCCCAAGTGTTCTTTGCCCCTATTTTTTTGACTTAGCAGATAACTATTTTAAGGACCTAACAAAGCCTTCTTGCTTATGCATTTGCATCTTAATAGTGAAATTCTAAAAGAACTCTCTGCTCTATAATAATTTGTGCCCAGAGAGCCTTTCTCCATCCTCACCTTAGACCAAAGGTACAAAGAGTTGCCAAGGGTCAAGCACTGTATTTTAAGGCAAAGCAGATCACAATGTCCATGATCTTATCATCATCTACAAAAGCATCATACTTCTAGTGTGTCATCTTACTTTGTAATGATTTTTATCTGTTTTCTCCTGTCCTTACGTGCTCATCGAATATTTTAACAAAATGCAATACCTGAGAGCTGCATGAAAAGGTAAGAAGTGCAGCATGGATGAAATTTCCACAGTGATCTCAAAGATTCAGATACATGTCCCTTGAATAGAACATATATCTAAAATCCTGATTACACGTTGGAGATCTCTCTCTTTTTTTGGTCAGAACTATGATTTTTGGCAGTTACAATTCTGCAATTTTCTTCTGCATCTTTTCTGGACAAAAGCCAGACTTTCCTACAACTCTGGTTATCTGCTTAATACACAAGATATATTGAGATATTTGTCTTTTTCAACAGCAATTAGTTTTGGACAGTGAGAGGTTGGTTTTCACTTTACCTATGAAATTATGTTTAAAAAGAACTATGCAGATTGATAAATTGGGCTTACAAGGTTCGGCTTGAGGTATAGACAAAGGGAGAGGAAATTTTTGACATGTTCAGACCAGATAATCTCTCAATTCACATGCATTTAAAAAAGTTTATTGAAAGCTACATTGAAAGTCTCTGTCTGGGGTTGTGCCTTTAGCTGGGTTTGCATGTACATTTGTATCTTGGCAGAAGTACTTTCCCAACAAAGTCTCCTGGCAACAGTATGTCCTACAAATATCAGACATTTAATACATCTCAGAGTAGGATTGCAAAGCATTTTGCTATACACAGATGAAGCCTCGTCATAGTCAGAAAGGCAATCAGTGCAATTCATAGAGGAAAAAGCTGCTGAGTGATGAAGTTTCTTGATTACACATTGCCATCAGTCAGTAGTTCTCTGCTATCATAACTGAGTCCTTGAACCCTTACTGTGCTCTTACCCTATCGTGTTTTCCCTCTTATGAAGCTTTTCCTTCCATTCACTACATATCCATCCCAAGCCTAAGGCTGCCTCTGCAGACCCGTAAGGGGTCCCCAACATCTCCAGAAGTGGTCATGGATCCTTCAATGCTCAACTGCTCCCAGTAGAAAATTCTAATCTAACAGAAGCTATTTAATTTAGTCTCTTAATCTATGTATCAGGAATGTAAAATACCATTTTACTAACTAATACAGGAAGGATTTATAGCAGCATTAGGTACTAAAGAGGAATGTTAAGTAACCAGGCTCTTCCTTGAACCAGAATTTAGACCCTAGCCCCTCAACATGAAATATTGAAATACATGGTTATCTGCCTCCTTACTTACTGGAACTGAAGTGTCCTGTTAAGTCATTAATAAACTAGGATGAATTTAACTATATTTCAGACAGTTTCATTTTAAAGCCAATGCATAACGATTTTGACAATACATTATAATCTGTACTGTCATATTATTCACAGCTATTGTTTACCACAGCATCACAGATGACTGTTCAGTTGTGACAGTACACAAAACATGCACTTTTCTTCTACCAACCATTTCCTGAGGGCTGGATCTGACATCTTCATGCTGGGGGCAGCCAAAAGCACAAACATGACCAGCTACCACAGCACTTACTAAACTGCACTAATTCACTCCCTACCTCTCCTGTGACCTTGCTTCAAGGCCTGTTGTGTGATTAGCCCAAGATCACATGGAAATTTTGTGGCAGAAATAATTATGGACTGTGGGACTCCCTTGGCTGGTGAACACGTTCTCGTCATGGGATCGTCCTTCATCTGCAATTGTCTCAAAGGAAACCTGGGTTGTTGGAACACTGGCAACTCCAGGGAATATGAAATATTACAGAGAGGTCACCAATAGTTCCATTTTTCATACTTCTCCCCTAGTGCTGCTACCTCTTCTCTATAAACCTTCAGCTCAGTACCCAAATGCTTCCTTGGCAGTCTGATTTCAAACTAGCAGCAATGCAATAGATACGGGAATGTAGCTCTCTAAGTACATTTGCTCAAACTAATTCATTTCTCTTTTTTGTGTGCCCTTGACATTGAGGTAGGGTCAAAGAAAATATGTCATTTGATGACACATTACTTTTCCCCATCTCAATCCATCTTCTCCAATGCTTATTCAATAGTTTTATGTCTTGAATTCATCACGTCAAGTGTACACTAAAATTAAATTAAACAAAAACAATTTGAGTCAGAAAGCATACAGATGCTCATATGTTTCCCATAGCTAAGAACATCCTGTTACAGTAGCACAGCTGCAAATTTTGAAACATTTAAAAAGAAAATTGCTTTACATGGGGGGAAGGAAAGAAGAGGAAAGTTGCCTGATTTTAAACAATTCATGTTCTGCATTACACTGGCTGTTATATTTTTGAAGTTTTAGAAATGGAAATGCTGGGTAGAATGGAGGAAAATTCCATTAGTGTCTCAATAATGTGTTTTAAAGATGCTCTTTAAAGTGTTTCAGCACTGAAGAGCTTTCCTCTTACCACGTTCTGAAGGGCTAAATTAGACACCTTCTTATTCCACTGAAAAATTAAAATACAATTAAAGAACACGTGTATACAGATGCTTTAAGGAAGAGATTTCTAATCAAATCAAGGTGATAAAAAACCCCCAGTGCTGAGAACCTGACCATGAATTTCTGATAGATTTCCATTGTTATTTTTACATGTATTTGCATGAGAGCAGGGAGTCGTTACTTGGATTTACTGTTGATTTAATGGGATTCTGACCCAAGGCAAAACTCAGAAGAGTATGCTGAGCAGAATCCTATTAGGGAAAAGGATCTGACACTAAATAATACTTGTAATCAAGTCCTCCTCCACATACCTGCACTGCTCTATAACAGATACAGCAGTATTAATCCTGATGCAAGCTTTGCCTCCATGGACTTTACTCTGAGCTTCCTCTCTTCATGGGAAAATGAAGACCCCATTTTTATTAGATGTTCAAGCCTTTGCATTGTGTCTTTTATCAAGGGTGTCATTTACTTCTATCAGTTCTTAAGAGCTGACATGTTATAATCATATACATATAACTTCTTATTCATTTAGTATTGGATACATATAAATAGCACAGTATCAAGGCATTCTTCTTGCATAATTTCTTTTTTGTGCTACACAGAATCACTGTCAGGAGAATGCAGGTGCAAATCTTGGCTTCACCAGAAACAATGTGTCTTTTGTCCTTGTTTTCACTGGTAGCACAAGAGAAAAGATGAAAAATTTCATGTCAGCTCACTTCAGGTAAACTGCTGTGAAGTTATGCTGTCTTGCATGACATTTATCAGTGTGTTTCCTCTTCACAGGCTGCAAGTGAAGGAAGAGATTGAGAAACTAAAAAGGCTGGAAACCTGTGGGAGCCCTCAGCCCTTTGACCCTTTTTTGCTCTTCCAGGAGTAAACAGCTACTCAACCAACCAAGTCTTTTGTCTACATCTCTTTTCTTTCTAGCTAAACAGCAGCAGCTGACAGAACCGTTCATAAGGTTCACTACTCCATAACATCAGTAAAATAAAAGTGTCCAAATCACTGCTGTAAGCATCTTCTCAGTCCTACAACCACAAAAATGGGGCACAGTGTCTTCTATGAGAAAATTACACCATGTATGCACTTTTTAAGAGCACTTTTCTCAATGATCCAATTGTTTTTTTGTTTTTTTGTTTTTTTTTGTAGGGAATTGCATGTGGCCCCTGCAAAGTGATCTGTAGAACACAACTAGACCATATTGTTGTGTGTCTACTTCAGCTGGAAATGTTCTCTTCGCCCCAGAGGATTTGGTCTTGGAAGTGATGAATGAGAGCATGCCTCACTGCCACAGCTGATTGTATGACTGTAACTCCAGAGTTTACAAGGCCTTTGGAAATGCACGGGACCATACGGAGCAAAACCTCCTCTTTGGAAAATGCACCACAGTATCTTTAGTGAGTGTCTATCTCCAGGACAAGGATGCCTGGAACCACATGACAAGAACAAATGCAAGACTCAGCAGCCTTGTACAGCTAACCCATATTAAATCATCATCCTGACCTGCAAATACACCGAGGATTAATCCCAAAAGGCATTTTTATCCAAGTTCTGACTTGCCTTCATATCAATTAATTTGGGACACATAACAAGATCACAGCAGGAGATGGAATTGCTGTATTTTTGCATGCCCCAATTCTTAACTATTGAATTTTCTAATTAAAAAATGCTAAATAAAGAAGAGATCCAAGAGCTTCTAAGTTCTTCTAATTAGAATGTAGAAATAAAGCCACACAAAAACATCCAGAGAAATGACAGTAATGTTAACCAAATGTGGATTCATTAAGCAGTTGCTTACAGCACAGCTGAAGCTCCCATTTTATTCATACAGATTAGGATAAAAATTACCATTGTGTGCCAGTAAAAATCAAGGCAACATCTTTGTTAAGCTGAAGTAAACTGAAAGCCAGCACTTAACCCCCAATGTGGGTACGCTCATAAAGAAGACTTAACTTTCCACGGTGTAGAGAGGAATCAATTGGCTAAAAGAAGGCAGTAAATATCACCTGACATGTCCTAGGTAATCTAATCTGGCCTCAAGAAAGTCCAGATCAGGGTCCAGAAAGTTTAAGTCCCCTTCAGATCCCATCTCATTTTTGTTGTCCTATGCAGTTATCTTGAATAACCTGGGGCTTCTCATACTAGACACTCATCTTTAGACAACTGAATCATTTCCATCAAACAGCACTGCATCTTCAGACAGCACTGACAACTCAAGGCTTTTGGAAAGCTAATATTAGCTCCTGACCAAAGAAATCGATTATTGCAGACAAACTTTCCAAAGCAAAACCAATTACATATATACTCCAATTACTGCCAACAGAAATCTATAATATCCCAAACAAACATGGTTCATACCACCATAGGGTTGTACCACCCAAAGCACACTCACAGACTCTGTTGAGGAACTACTTCATTTCAGGGATTATGAATAGTTCAATTTATATGTCTGTCTTCTATCCTGCTTACTCAATGCAACTTCAACTTCTGCCCTTTCATGTAGACCCTCAACTCTACATGATCCTTCTGCTAGTGCTCAGCCAGTCAAACCCTTGACATACTTAATGGAAAATGAATTCCCACAAGTTCAAGTTAAAAAGCCCCCTGCTTCAGTGCTGTCAGGGCTGGACTCTTAATACCCACAGGAAATGGCTACAGAGAGCAGTGTTCAAACTGCAGGAGTCAATCACTTAATTTGTGCTTATGCAGCACCTAACACAAGAGGGGTTCCCATTTCATTTGATTCCTACATGCAGCACTGCAATAGAAATAAATAATAAGAAGACTGCATTATTGATCTTGTTGTTCCTTGCCACTGTTTAATGAACTCTCATTATTTTACTGAGGAAATCCACGTGTGTATTCTGTAATTAGTCTTCTATCTCTCACATACCATAACTAGTCCTTACACTCTCCTTAATGATACAGATACTATCATGAGGGCTTACAAATTCATTCCTCTTTAAAGACACTCTATATGTTTCATTTCCTTTAATTATCATCATTTTTAAATATGTGAAACAACAGTACTTTTCACCTCTAGTTCTCTTATATTTTTGTCTAACAGCTAACCACACCCTCAGAAAAAAAGTATTCCAGCATTCACTGAGTTAAGGGTAGGGTAGCTGCTGTCATTCTCTGTGGCACACTTTAGATTCACAGGAATCTATACTGGGTAAGTCTAGAACCTCTCTATCAGCATTAGCAGGAAGAGGGAGAATAGTATCACCAGCACCAAAAAAGCCATGTTTGGTCTGATTTCCACTCTTGTAGCTCCTACAGCTAAGATTATCATTGCTGGGAATGAGATATATACCTATGTGTCAGTGAAGAAATAAGAGTCTGACAACATAGGAAAATCTGGTGTACTATGTAATATCTGGCAATGTAATGCAGATTATATGTGCAAACAACACCTAGAAATACCATAGCTCTTAGTGGAGGCAAGAGCTCTCACCTGTCTATTACCTAGACAGACAAAAAAGGTTTTCCTCGAGACAAACAGTACCTACATTAAAGGAAAGAAATTAATTCGGGTTGTTTTGATTAAAGAGAGAGGAGGGAAGAGGAAAGTGAAGGGCAGACAGGAATACAGACAATACACCAGACAAAAGGAACTAAATATCCCCTGGTGAGAAAGTCACCTGTATGCACGCCATAGGCTTACTGGTGCCTGTATGGTGCCTGTATCTAAAACTTCTGCAGTACTCACAGTTTTGTACATTATTGGCTGATTTCCTGGCAGATGGCATTCACCATCTCTGTCTCTCCCCATGAGGCCAGGTTTGTTTCTCACAGTCCCTTCTAGAGAAATGGGTGAATTGGGTGTCAGTCAGGAGCTCCTGATCTGGAGAAGAAAGATGAAAAGCCCAATGAATCAGCACAGGTTGATGTGATGGGATGCAGCCTCGACAGAAATGTCCATAACGAGATGAAATGTTGCAGCTCATACTATCACAAGGTCATGAATCACTCTCTAAGCAAAGCCAGACATCCTTGCTGCCAGAAATTGTCTTTGAATCTTTATCTTCTTCCCCAATGTCTTACCTATGCTTTTGCTCTTGCATCTGGGCAGGCTTTGTTGGTACAGTGTATTTCCCTTGAGGAAACAAGACCTGCTCTTTTAACAGAAATGAGCAGCTGGTCTTCCACAAGGAGGGATTGCCAACAAACAAAAGGATTTTCTAGCATTTCCTACTAAAGTGATTTTTGGCAGGAATCGTTCACAACGGAGCCACTTTTAAGGGATGCCTGTACCAATTTCAATAGAAACAAAACATTTTATTAAAATGAAAAAGGCAGAGAGAGATGGCATAAAGAGATTGTTCTATAAGCCAGACTCTCTCCTGTCTCTCCAGCTTCCTGTGGGAATTGCTCCATTTTGCATATGTAATCATTGCTAACCCAAAGAAGAGAGAGACAGAGATGTTGTGCGTTTACTACCATGATCTATTTTGTTCCTCATCAACATCAGATGTTGTCACACATGCTCACCACCTATGACATGGTTCCACAGTTCCCATGTTTACCTTAGCATTAGTTTCACCTTGCTTTTGTGGTTTTTTTAGTTTTAGCTAAGAAATTAAAGCTTGGACATCAGGTCGATGATTTGAACCAGACAAAGCAGGAAGCAGAAGTTTGGATCCTCTCTCCTATCATTATTCCATCACCTGAGAAGATTCTCTTTCTGAAAGGTTTTGTAGCTTCTGATGTGAGGCAGGGAAGTCTGGCTTCCCACAGACTTTCCCAAGTGGGAAATAACTTCTGTAACAGCTTTAATTTCATCTAGAGTTACATTAGAAATAAGGTTCCAGTGCAGTCTGACTTCAGATTCAAGATGTCCTTCCAAATATTTTATAACTTTGTATGAGCACAATCACTTTTTTATTCTAGGGATAGCATTACATTTTTTTTTTATTTAACAAATTTACATGAAATTCATTTGGTTTCTTAATTTATTTTCTCCTTATGACAGCAAAACATCTCAAGGAACAAGGACTTTAAAATAATTCTAATGTTGACCAGTGATGTTTCACTTCTTTGTCAAGGATTGCTCACCAAGTTGCATTGACATGAAAGGACCCTAAGCTATAGCTCCTCCTCTAATGGGTAGTTTAGGTCTCTGGTCTATGGACAACACAGTGAATTAAGTAAAACTAAGGTTTTCTGGAAGAGATGAATTTACTGGACATTGTTTACATTGCACATGAAACAGTAGTTCTGTTTTGACCCCAGGAGCACAAATGAACATTTAACCTTGTTCTTAAGGGTATTTTGGAGAGAGCAGCAGGTGAAATGAACTGCTACAAAGGTGGTAACCAGCTCCTTGCTCCCCATTTTCCAGGTTGCCAGACATACACCTACCATATGGTGTATGGGACCAAACGAAAAAGGCACTATTTATAGACTCACTCTATAAACACAGTACTTTGCTACTGCACAACATTGTCCTTCATGGACAAATTGTTGCCCTTTCATAAAGTATTCTGCTGTCCACTGCAACAACACTAGTCTAAGCAAACCAGGGAACTGCTCTATAGCTTCATCATGCCAGTGCTCACAGTCATTCCCCTACATGCAACCTGCCTACATCTTCCCTCCAGTAATTCCAGCCCATTACAGATAATTATACCACCTTGTAGCATCTTCTATAATTCCCCTTTCTTCTTGCTGTTTACACTTTTCAGAGATGTGTGGGTTGCCCACAGCAAGAACTTCACTCTGGCTCATTAACTTTTGAAATCTCCAGCAATATGTTTACAAGGTTACTTTTCTTTTAAGCCAACCCAATGTCTGTGTTTATCCTTGCAGTTACATATTAAAAGAATTCAAAAAATATAGATATTGACAGGAAAATGGAAGGCATAACAGAAGGAATAGAAAGAGTTTCCACTATTGCTAAAACATAGTATAGGTTTTCTATATTTTTTTCTCTATTAACTAGGTTGATTGTTATCTTTAAATTCTGCTTCTCCAGCATCATATAAGAGGACATTAGTGCATTCTCATCTGTGTTATAGGATTTCTATGGTCAAGTTACACTCAGAATGGAGAATCAAGTCTAAATTGTGATATATACCAAATATTTTTAAAAAGATACAAGAAATGGTATCTGCTCTGCTCATCTTACTAGTCTGTGTTTCCTAATCTGCTGCAGTCATGAACTCCTGTTGTTTTAGTTATGCAAACCCTTTCCTAACAAGGGTATTCTGGAAAAAAAAAAACAACCCAAACAAAAGTCTTGCTGAAAAAGAAACTCTGGAAGAGACTCTCAAATTCTCTGTTTCAACATCTCCTATCAAAAATTAAAAAGATGTCCAAAACCAGAGGCATCTTTCCATACAAATACAACCCTGCTTTCCATAAATCCTTGAATGTCTTATAGCACACAGGTGTTCTACTATTACCTGGAAGTGCAATGAAGACACCCACACAGCAGAGATCTGAGCTGCCAGGCACACACAGCTCATCAGATGTTGTTCACTGGTGCAGTAGTGAAAGGAAAAATGAAGTTTCCATGCTTCCCAAGGAAATTAAACTGTAGGAAGCTAAAAACCACAGTCAGCCAAGGAAAGAAATAAGCACATGAAGGTCAGTTGTCCACAGGATGCTGAAAATGTCTGTGATCTGTACAATCACAAGACCAGACAGCAACAAACAGACAAAACCCTTCTAGCCTAAATGGCACTGGTCTGCAGCTGGATTGCATGAGCTGCTGATCTACTTGAGACATCTGCAAGACTGACTGATATGGGACATTATTGGAGCCTTCAAGTGGGTGCAGCTAGGGCAGCCACAATGCCCTTGGGCATCTTGTATGGTCCATATGGCTGAACCTGATGCTAATGGATGAGATCACCTCATCTATCTATAGATGTCTGCATCTGAGCAAATTGCCACGGCTTTTTTTACAGACTGTGAAGAAAAGCAGGTGCATATAGATCATAGCTTTCACAGTTTCTCTGCCCTATTTTAGGGTGAGAAAAATCTTCCCCAAAAGACTTGTGTCTCTTCATTGATGAGGTGGGAAGCTCAGATATGGAGTGGCCTAACCAGAAGTGGAAATTTCTAAATTGCAAGTACATAACAACGTTTGAGCATTATTTGCTAGTGATGGCTACAAAAGGTAAAAGCTCATCTCTATACTCTACTGCTAGTTGAAGAAAGGCTTGTTGTATAGCCAGCAAATATAGAGTGTCATACATGTTAAAACAGATGCCTGCCTTTGCTGAGATGAATCATGCTTTTGCATTCACTCAGATGAATACTGCCTAAGGCTTGGTCTAAGCCTGGGGCAAAAAAAAGTACCAAAAAGAGTAAAGATTTGCAACTAAGGGAAAATCAGAAGTGCTGCTGCAGAGTCTGAGGTCCAACACTGTAAATTAAAGAGGGGAGAGCCCACACTTTGCAGCTCTAAGTGCTACATGAGCCCTTCTTTTGGTTGAAAACTCTAGAGAAAGCCTATGAGAAAGAAAAAGGGACAGAAAAAAAAAAGAGGAAAGCTGATTTCTGCCCATTCCCTATCCTGAAAGAGCTCATGGTGAGCCATCTGGGCAGGGTGAGTCACCTGGGCAGGGTGAGCCACCTAGTCCAGACTGAGATGCCTCACTAGAAACATCTGCAGTGAAGGTATCAGTCTGGGAGAAACATGTGGAAAACCAGCACAGTTGAAGGAGATTTATGAAAATATTCTGCTCACCCACACTAGTATCTGTCAGCCCCACAGAGACACTTCTGATATCCTAGGGCATTTCACATCACATTAGATGTTTGTGTGTAGAGGAATTCAAACATGGGTCTCTGTTTAGTGCGAGAGCGCAGGCACCTAGAACACACAGTAGACATCCAAATGTCTGATCTTGAAGCTGAATCATACCCCTTGGGCTCAGTTCAGGTGCCTAAATATAGATTGCTAGTGCCATCTAGATTCTCTGAAGTATCTGAGGATGTTTGAGCGAACCATATCCTTCTGGACAGGCAGCTGGAGGCTGGTCTGGGTACCCCAAGGCAGCCATAATGAGAGATGAATAATGCCCCTATCATCTTTGATTAATGGATTGAGCATTGAGATTAGTTGCAGAGCTAAGCAAAAGTGTTCTGTTTGGGAGGTTTGAGTCCCTTCATCTTTAAATCTTAAGCACTGTGAATTTAATTATGTGCATCTGCATATTAAGGAGGTACCTTAGCTTCACTTAATTTATTTTCCACAGGAAAAGTCAAAAACAATAGTCTATTGAATAGTCTAAAAGAACTATTTCCTTTGGGTGTCAAAAAACCCCACAACAAACAACAAAAAACCCTCATTAGAAATGAAAAGCTTTCTAGCAAAATGTTAAATTAATAAAATCTCTTTTTACTCTTCATGTCTTTTCTCTTTGTCATCTTTTCTTTTCAGTGATGAAATGGAACCAAAAAAAAAAGAGGAAACAGAAGGTGAGATCACAGGAGAAAACAGAGAGCCCCTGACAAAATGAGGAAGAAAACTGTGGAAACAAAATGCTTTTCTAAATTCTTCAGATCAATCACAACAACAAAAGTTTCTTTCCAGAGCCCACTGAACAGCAGTGATTTCAGCTGTCTGCTTGCTTGGTGAAAAGAGATTTTAACAAATTTTCAGCTACTTTCAGACTCAACTAAAACAACACTCAGACAAGCTGATCAGCACCAACCACCCAAATGTGATTTCCAGTGTCAAAGGAAGCTCCACCATTTGCTTTATAAGCCCTTTATGTTACTGCTACTATTTATGGACATTGCAACAAACCAGTGTGTCTAGTTCTTCCACTGACCTCCATAGTCTTGGTCCCATAAAGAGGAATGGTGATATTGGGTTCAGGGCCTTTAGTATTGACTCTTGAATGTTGAGTTCTTCTGGTGTGTTTTGAAAAACTATTCTTCAACCAGGCTTAAAGTGTGGTTGGCATCTACTTTTTTCAGGATTGAGTTAATTCACAGGTTATTAGTATTTACTGTGTAGGTTGCAGTGCCATCCATAACACATGATCTGTCTCAAACATGCAAATCTTTTGTGACTCAGATCTACTGTTCCTGTTCTTTATAACAATTAGGTGGTCCTGGAGTTAAAAAAAAGAAAGAAAAAAAAAACATAAAAAACACCATTGCAGAGAAGTTATTTTCATATCATAAACCTCCCAAAGTTCCTCACACAAAGGCAGCATTACACAGAGGCAATGCATCTAAAGAAAACCACCATGTCTGGAACTCTGCATGTTGAATAATGGATTTGTTCTTTGTTCAAAAAATTTTCTGTCCTGCAATGACTTTAATTCTTAGTGAGAGAGCTGAGTTTATATTGTAGTGAATTTAATGGCTATAAAATCAGATGGTCCCTGATGTACTTCTATATTTTATCCCAAATCAGTTTATAGTAGCACTGAATACAGCCACCTGACAAAGCCTGTACTATATCATGCCATATTAATCCCTCTGTGAGAAAATAAATATTCTGCTCCCACTAAAGTGGATCTTAGTCATAGAAATACAACAACAAATAAAATTCTCAGACATGAACACAACCTAATAATTCCTTGAATTTATTAATGAAATATAGTAAGTATAATAACATAATACAAACAATGCTTCAATTTATTTTAAACTATCAAGAGTGAGCTCAATGGATTTTGCAAAAGTTACCTCAGAGGTAATTTATCTTTCTGATTTCAATTTACATGCCTCAGGATACTTCTTCTAGCTAGGAGGAAGGGAGCACAGAGCTGGCAGGAAATTCCTTGAAGCAGCACAACACATGAAGTCCACAGGTGATTGCACCCAGTTTGAAAACTGTGGTTTCAAACAAGTAAAAAAGGGGGGTTTTGAGAAAAATCTAAACTTTCATCTAAAACTCAGGTTTCCCAAGGAGATCTTTTCCTCAATTTCTGGCACTTTGGCACTGAATAATTTTCAGGTGTGAAAAAAAAAGCTTTTTTTGGTTGGTAGAGGTCACTATCCTTCTGGTGTCTATACAATAGAGAGTGTTCTGAGCCACTCCAACTTGGGAAATTTTGGTGACAGTGTCATCTTGTCTGGGCAGCAACTACTTTCATGAGTCTCCACATCTTGACTGGGATCCAAGAAGTTAATCAATAAGTTATAATACTCAACAAACCAATGAAAGACTCAATGACAGAAGTCAGGTTTCTTAATTCCAGTTCAGTGTCCCCAGCATTATCAGAGTGAGAATACTTATGTCCTAACAATCTGATGGACAATCCCCTAATAAACATACCAGTGCTATGCACATTCAAAGACCCTGCTGTCTAAATTGTCATTATAAATAATCTCATGGTTGGAACATGAATAATTTTAATTAGCTTTTGAAAAATTAGTCTTATCTGTAGCAAGCCCATTTGCATGATTTATGGACAAGCTCTCTCTAATGAGTCCACTACCCACAGTTGCACAGACTGAACACTTGGTTTTGATATTGTATTTTCTCAAAGTTTATAACTGTAATAATTCTGATAAATATGATTTTTGCCCAGATCATCAGTTTGTTTTTCTGCAGGATGTTTTTTTCTTGTTTTATGCTGGTCTGTCTGCTTTGCCGTGAACTGATCTTATTTGTTAGAGTTACTTTGGACCAAAAGCCCAAAAAAATGCAAAGCAGTGTTCCTCTCTTACTAGATTTGGGGCCTCTGGATCTCAAAACATAAAATTATGTTATTATTACATTTCTTAGCTTTCTCATGGTTTAGTAAGCCAAGGAAAGGAATACTTTGGAACAAACTTAAGTCATTTTGACATGTCTGCACCTAAGAAAAAAATAACATCCAGTGATATAGCAGAAAGACTTAAAATCAGCTCTGCTGAACTGCCTGCCTCCATAAGCTAGGATAGTAGTCAGAGAAAAGCTCCACTTAACACCTCATGTTCTTTTCACCTTCCAGGTACCTGTTTTGCCTGCTGTTCATGTTTGGCTTGTGAAATCCCTAGGCAGAGACTATGTTTGCACAGTGCCCAGCAGATGAAGTCTTTATCCTTGAGAAAGGTTACTAGGCATTATTGCAATGGATCTATGAAGCATTGCCAGACATCTAAAGGTTATTTTCCTCTTCTCCATATGCTGCTCTTCCTATCTCTTAATTTGAAAACAGGAAGAGTGAGTAATGTAATACAATTGCCTGTATGAAACATCTTCCATGTCTTACAAGGGCTGAGGAAAGTTGATCCCAAATTTCCATACTGTTGTATGTGAGCCTTATGTCCATACTGAGAATTCCAAACTACCTGCATGGTACACCAGAACTTGCCCATATGACTGCCCTTTCACAACAGGGTTCTCAGGTTTCTGTCTCAGATATTTTGGAAAAGATCTTGACAGATGGGTGTTGGAGATTAAAAGCACTGTGTGTGGAAAGTTTTCCATGTTGGACTTGGGATGCTGCAACAGTGAAGAGCACTGAAGTGGAGACTTCAGCACAGTGATTTTGTCTTAGAGCCCAGGAAAGGTCACTGCAGACAAACACAAAAATATTTATGCTCACTAAACTTGCCCAGGGCTCTTAAATTGTCCAGAAAAACAGTAGTGTTTCATTCTGATATTTGGGAGTCCAGACTAACTTCTCCACTGTCAGCTGAGAGAATAGGAATGCAGTACCTGATTTTATGATGAGCTCTGCATGGATGTGGATTATAAAGGGTTAGAGGGAACTAAGTGCCCAGCTCCCTTCACTGTGCTTGGACACACCTTCTTAATTTATCCTTTTAGGTAAATCTCAGCCTTCTAGAGGTTTCTGTGCATGAAAAGTGAGAGGCAGGTACTGCTTTTGTGTAACACCACAAATTTCAGAAGTCAAAGATTAGAAAATAGAGATGCTAAAAATACCTGTATAAACCTTCTCAAGAGAATAAAATGTATCCGGCAAAAGCATAATGTTTACAGCTAAATGTTCTTTTTTAGACTTAAGGCAAATTTCCAATTTCACTGGAAGCTATGGAGAAATTCAATTTATGTGAAGTAAAGATTTCACCTCTATTTCTTTCCTCCAATACTATATCTTCGTATAAAGGTAGAAATTAAATCCAAATGGTCCAAATTTATTTGATGTAAAGAAATATTTTCAGCTTCTGAAATTTTAGAAAGGCCTCCCTATTAAATTTTGTACACACATCCTGAAAAAAGGAGTGTTAAAAATTTCCATAGAAAAAAAAATATGGATAGCTTTCATTTAACTGGGACCAAGCCTTATAGAATAAATTGCAGTGTAGAGCTCTTTAAAATGTACATGTTCATATATATGTGTAAACATACAACCACACTGCAGTATGGAGCTCAGAGCATTATTTATTATGTTTGATAAAGTAGGACAAAAAGACCACCAAGAATGGTGGCCCTGGTGTTGGATAATGTACAAAAGCAAAGCATCAAGTGGTCTCTGCCTTGAAGAATAAACCTAAGAATTATTTTCACTTTTCCTTTTTTGTATCCAGAAAATAAAAAATGAAGTAAATAAAGCAAGTCTTAATCAAGAGGAGTAGGAATATTTCTACACAGAATGGTATTACAGACCTTTTCCATCACTCTCTAAATTAGTCTGATTCTCTAGCTGCTTAAGCAAGATGCTGTAATTCAGAAAGTTATTCAATAATTGCACATGCACAAACCCTCATTTACCTCCCCTGTGCTCATGCATTATGATGAAGCCTTTAATTACAAATGAACATATATTATTATTTTTACAGGTTTCACAACTCACTCAATGCACAGAGAGAACAAGGCACACTAGGCACACTTCTAAATAGTATTTCCTTACAGCTGTGCCCTATACCTGCATTGTGTATAATCTTGCTGCCCACTTCAAAACCCTGCTAGGAAAATAAGACTATTAGTTTCCTCACACCCAATGTTACAAACCTCTGCAAACTTCACAGACACATACAGATTTATTTCCATTAATCTGCTGTGACATGAGTGGTCCCAGATTTGGGGGTTTTTTTGAGTGGGGAACTGAGGCCTGGAGGACTGGATCAAAAGAACAATTTAATTTTTAACATCTCAGGATAAGGACACTGTATTCCATTTTTCTATTCTGAGAGTTTTTATCAGTCCACAGCACAGCTCTCACTTGCTTTGGATGCAGCTAGAAGTGATGAGCACTTCTGCAAGTTAGATGTACTGTCCCATTTCCTCCCACGTACAGACCCAGGCCTCCTCTTCCCTGGTTCATCAATGAGGAATGTTAGCCTGCCCTCCCCTTCCAGCCTTCTGCCACTCCCTGGGAAGAAATTGTCTCTAGGGACGTCCAGCTGAGACCCTCTAGCCCCAGCAGAAACAGAGCCTTCAGAATCTGGGAAGAAGTCAGCTGCCAAATTTCAATTAGTTTCTTGTGAGAGACAATAGTTTTCAGTCTCATTGCTCCTCCATATATGGTGAAGGAACATATATGGAGACTTCTATGGGAACAGCAAATGGAACACCCCAGACATAAAGGCAATGCATCTCAGCATTATGAACCCCATGTTCATAAAGATGCTATAAATTCTGATACAGCATCCTTTCTAAATAATAAATAATAGAAGATAAATAATATTATTAATAATAAGTAATTGAATAATTTAATAGATATTCCCTAATTTCAGGTTTTGAAAGGGCTTGTTGTTTTTACTGAAAATTTGAAAAAGGTCTGGTGGCAGGTTTTCAGCTGGGGTCAATGGTCAAAATTTTGCCAGTACTGTCTAATTAGTATTAATGACAGACAGCAGTAACAGCCCTCCCTATATTTGATAAAAAAGGATCTCCCTGCTTGCTCTCACTAGGGGATAAGCCAGGCTGCACCCACTCAGACACTGCTGGCTGCTGCCACTCCTGCAGATGCAATTGCCCCAAAATACAAAGTGTGACTTTTTCTCCAGTCAGTCAAGGCTCAGCTCATTAACAGTTGCAGCATCACTTCCAGCTGCCACTACAGTCAAAGGAAATTCTCCCCTCAGTTTTGCAAGGAAGCAGGGCTGGGGTCAGGAAGGGCATTCCCTCAACCACTTCAAAGTCAGTAGAAAAGGCAACTGCAAAAAAGCTGGCATTCCGTGTTCCTCCAAAGACCAAAATCAAATGTTTTTAGAATAATATATGTAATTCTCCCAGAAACTATTTCCTCTTTTGTTCTAAACATCAAGAGTTGGCATATGTTTTGTTATTGAATGGGAAAGAAACTCTAAGACACTAGCCATAAACTGTTAATCTTCCCAATAAATTAGGACCCTCAAATCTGCTCCTCTTTCTTTCCTTTGTGAACAGCCAGGAAATGTGTCTCACCAGAATGTGCTGTTCAAGAAAGAGGCAACAGCCCTTAAAAAAGCAGAGAGCTTCCCATGAATTCTGCAACATATCTATTGGTAATGCTGACTCATGATGCATTTAAAAGCCATATACATAGCATTTAATATGCAACATTCAAGGTACTAACATGTGTACTGAGTAAAAGGGAAAAATTGATGATCTGACTGAAAGTTGAATTCAGATTTCTTCTCAAAATGTACCCAACACAAAATCCCCTATAAGAATTTCAATATCTCAGCCCAAGCACAGGGAATTCAGCCCTTTTTCTTTTCAGCAATACATTTCTCCAAGAGATTAACCTCCTGCTTAACTTTGAATCACATACAGAAGGTCCTGATTCTTCTCCAGAGAACTATCAGCTCAACTGACTCTCCTTTGGGCCAAACACTAGGGTATTATAAGTGTCCAAATGAGGTATGGGCTACCAGTCTAAGTGCTCCTTTTGTTCTCGTCCATATGTCCCCTCTCTTCCCTTGACTTCTGCCACCACCCTTTGCACCTAAGATCCTTCTTTTCCTGTAACCTTACCTCTGCTGGGTCATAATGAATGAAAAACTAGCATCTACCCAAACAAGACTGGTTTATCTTTTTAAATGAAAACAAAGCTGTGCATCCAAACCCTTGGGAGGGGACATCTCTAGACATGATAGAGGGAACTTTGTCACCACACATAGTTGTGGTTTCAAGGCTCCAAACGGTTTTGCACGAAGTCTCTTTTTCAGACCTCAAGAATTTGAGTTCTTTCACTCTTGGTCTCTGCTTTGAAGGTATTTTGTCTCTGGGATAAAACTTTCAACCCTGGAATGAGGATTAGGCCTGATCTTTCCTCTGATATTTTTTCAGTCTGCAAATATTTCTGAAATATACTGGCCTTTTCAGCCCAGGAGCATCAGCAGGTCTGAACCCTCTGCCTTCTCTGCACTGTCCTAGTAATGATGGGGATGTGGTCTAATAGTTAAATGTACTTAAGACTAATTTTGATTAAGAATACATTATTTTCCAGTGAAAAGACACAATTTCCTGACATTCAATGTCAAACTGAGTTAAGTATCAGAGCCATTATTGCTCTACTTAATGCCTCCCACCCAGGATACTAATGACTCAAGCTATGGAAGTACCCATGCAATACGGAAGGAAACCAGGGCACAGACTGAGATGTGCACAGAGACATAAGAAAGACTGCTGCTCTTTTCCTAAAAGTCATGGTCCTGCAGGTAATGCATCTAAAACCCTGTTGCCCTTTTCAAAAATGCAGCCTACTCAAATTGCCCAAACTCACTGCACAAACAATTCAGAAACCCAGTTTCAATTTCTAGACCTAACCTGCATTAGCTGAGAGAGAGGTGGTGCCTGCCAGGATAAAGAGACTGTAAAATTCACTTCCACTCCTACCTGCATCTCATGAGATGAACCTGAAGAAAATCATTTTCTTTTTCTGTTACATACTAACCTCCTTTGAAAAGCATTTTGCGAAACCTTGAAAGAGAGAGTTATATAAGAGCCAGAAATTATTATTATTATTATAACTACTACTAGAAGTCCTCCAAACAAGCTTGGTAGCATTGTACAGTACAGCACTGAGCAGTCAAAAAGAGGTTTTAAATCATGAAGTATCTTTAAAACAAGCTCAGAGATTATACACCTAACCATCACATTTTGCTTTACTATTTCATGATCGCACAGAGCACAAAAAAAAGATAATTCCCACACCAGCAGAAGGGGAGGAACTGCCAGTTCAGATCAGCCTTTCATAGTTACAGCATCTCATTTCCCACAGGAGAGTTCACAGGAAGGTATAAGAAATCTCACAGCTACCCAGTATCTAACCTCAAGGAAAATCTCTTTCTAGCCTCATGTTATTTGAAAGCTAAAGGTAATATGATGTGGCATCGTTTCTCATCCAAGGCAGACAGGTAACACCTTGTCAGCCTGACAACTAAAAAAGATAGGGATGGTAAATGATATGCCTAAGGCGTTAGGGTCCTGGTTTTTATCAGGGAAACTCCTTACAATGTGACTACATCAGTGAAAAATCCATAATGCAGTAATCTGCACCGGCTTAAATAGCTGCAAACCCCACAAGAGTCTATTTTCAGACTAAAAAACATCATCTGTATGTACAAACTGCCTTAGATGTGACACAGGTGACAGCTCCCAGTACCAACACCTTTCACACAGAAGCTCACCAGACTGCAGTCCTGTGCTTGATCAGCCAGAATCTCAGCAGAAATCTGGTCTAATTGTATAAAGATTTCGATGCAGCTGAAGCTCATGCTGTCATATATCCTATAGTAACAGTGATCTAAAGAAATCACTTGTATGGGGAGAGCGTTACCTTTCAGTCCTGTAATTCACACTGCACGGCTTTGCTGCAGAAAGCAACAGGCGGGGCTGTGTCACAGGGAAACCCCTCTGCTCTCGTCACAGATTTATGGCTGCCCATGACAAGCAGATGTATCTTTAGCATTGGCTAGAAGATGCTTGTGAGGCTGTCTAAATAATTCATCTTTAAGAGCTCATGTCAGCCTTTCCAGGGGCATGCTCCAGCAAGAGCTGCCTCCTGCAGCTAGCAGCCGGAAGTCCCCACAGAACACAAAGCAGCCTCAAGCTTGTATGGAAAATATGCATTGAGATTAAGGCAGCTCATCATATTGCATTGCAAACACCAGGCATAATGAATAAATTCGAATTCCTCAGACAGACCATTGTCTCATTTTGCTTTTACTGTCTGCAGTACTGCTGCTGTTTTGCTATTTGCACAACAAACAAAGCCCAGATCTGCTCGATAGGCTGGAATCGATATTGCTCTTTGGCAGGCTAAGCAGTTATACACAGTAATGAAAGCTGAAAGAAGATAACTGGGGCTTCCCAGTAAAACAGAGAGCTATTCTATCACCATTAGGACCCCACTGGTGAAGGATTGTTAACAATATAGTAATAATTTCCTCATTGAGTCTGTAAATGCAGCTACAACACATCTTTTGAGAGGACACTGATCTGGATTTAAAGATTTCAAATGACAGAGAATCTTCCACACTATTAGTAAGCCCCAGACACTTTCAGTCAGACCAGCCGCATTGAACCTATTTCACAAAAGACCAATTCTGGAGTCAAAAAAAGCAACTTCTGAAGGACACAAAGAACACATGATGGCAGAAGAAATACATTTGCCATCTTGTGTTTGTTTCTAACCAAGTGCTCAAAGATGGCCAGCAATTCTGCATTTGGCACTGCTGCCTCTGTCCTCTTAAAAACCACCTTGATCTCCCCAACACCTTTCAGTAATGCAAAAATGGAGGGAATGATAAGTACCAGCTAGTTAATTAAATCCTGGGCAGTGTCCTCAGCCCTTTTCATGACGTGCCACAAAGCCATTATCAGAAGATCCAAGAAAGGAAAACAGTTTATTGGACAGCAATAAACATCCAAAGTGAAAACAAATTACTAAAAAAATTCAATTACTTGATGAGGACATTGCCTCTTAACTAGCTGAAACCTAGACTAGGTTCACAGGAGAACTAAGTCCACCATTAAAGTCAGCAGTTTGATCTTGAAAAATTTATCTGCAGCTACATTTTCCTTTGTGGAGGTTTTGCCTGCCTCTTCCCAGGTGGTCCATTTTCATGCACATGGTGTTTGCACAGTTATATGGCAGGGAAACCCCCATCTGCTCCCCTTGGATTTACACTGAGCCGTGAAAAATGACTTTAGCTTCAACTTTCTGCTAGGAGATGCATGTAGAAAATGAGGTCAAAAAGGCTGACTTTAAATTATTCATAGTGAAAAATTCACCCTGGCTTTTCTAAGCCTGTGCAGCCAAAGAGGAATTACCAGCTCCCTGGAGCCAGAAGAGTTGATTTGTGCATTTGCACTGCTGCCTATAGCTCTGTTCTATATGAGGGACGATGAACATGGCACCACAGCAGGGCTGTGGGAGTGGGGAGATTTGGATTACTCTGTTCCAAGCACCAACTGTCTCTGTGTGTCAGCCTGTGAGTGTCAGAGACATCTATTTGGAGATCAGAAGGGACGAGGTTGATGTTGGAAAGTCCTCAGTGAAATCCCAAATCCATGTGATGTGAGAGGTCAGATTAAATGATCATAATGGAAGGAATGCAGGAAAATCTCTGAGGGACTATTAGGATCATCCTCCCTGATTCCATGGTGTAATGCAAAAATTAACACTCAAATTTACTGGAATACATTCAGTTATTTTTGGTTAAGTGAAATAGAAAAAGAGCTATTCTCAGTGAAAAGGCTTGCTGGCAGACAGCATTTGGATGCACCTCCTTGGCTAATTTCTCCAAGAAGTTAATAGCTCACACTTTAAATACATAGACCTTCCCTTCAGTTCAAACTGTGTTGACATGACCTTGCCTGTCCCTGTCTACAAGGGCCTTACTCCCCTATTCTAGATTTACTGCAGCACAGTACTTCTCCACTCACTGGTGAAGATGACATATCAGCTGTTGAAGGACAGAAGAAAAACTTCAAGAAAAAAATGCATAGGAAAACAACACTAAGGCACTAATGGAAGCAAAAAACTTCTAAGTCAGAATCATTGCTGCAACATAGTAAAAGGCAGAGAAAATCCTCATAAAATCATGTGTTAAGATGGGAACCACTGGGGCCATAAAACCAAGTGTATGTAATCCACAGCAGAGGTGCTGCTTGTGCTATCATGTGTTTATCTAGTTTGTTGGCTATTTATGTTGGTTCACTCTCCTTCCAGCTGTCTTCATCTTTCCAGGGGGATTGACTGGCTCTCTTATTTTAACTCAGGCTCCACATACTCCTTTACAAGCAACTTAGGTGACACAACAACCTAGTTCCAGTTTATTTGTTCAAGCAAATGATATGTCTACAATGTGATACTCAGCAACTCTAAACTGTGCAATAGCTTTGGTGTAAGCTGGTAAGTTACTCATCTCCACTGAGGAATTTCATTGAGGAATTCCAAAGTACCAGCAACTGCCATGGACCGGTAAGCTTCACAAACCCTCCACGTTTCGGTGTCAGTCTCATAGTTACACTATTAAATGCCATTCATAATCTTGTTTTTATGAATTTTAGACAGAAAGATTTCATTTTCTTGGGAGCCACCTCTTGCTCACTTTTTGCCTGGGTCTACATTTTGGAGACCCAGACCTAGATGACAATGATTAAACACAGGGATGTACTTAGTTTTAAACCCACCCGTAAGTTCTGAAGAGGTCCACTCATACTCCTTAAGCTGTTAAAACTAAAAGAAAGCAAAGCACAAGCTGAGCATTTCACAGTTGGCATTCAAACACAAGTATCAACAAATAACTTGTCCTAGGGGTTACAGAGAGGTATAGCTGTCTTTCAGAAAAGATATTTCCTGTAGAAGGCTTTTTTGTAAATGGGTTACAAGATAAGAAAAGCAGAATCAAAAAAGTTATTGCAAGCTTAAATGTTGTAAGAAAAAAACATGGAGTCTTGACTGTGCCCAGCATTCAAAAGCTCTTCCCTACATGGTGTATATTTTAATTTATAAATCAGATAATGAGTGTCATCAGTACAGGTCACATGAAAGGATGGACAGACAAAAGTAATATCAGTCCTCAGGCTCATAACTTTTTAGGCCAAATACTTTAGGAATTTGAGACTGTTCTTGGAGCACAAAAAGTGTCCCCAGTGCCATTCATTTCAGTAGCAGCTGAAGAAATTTAATACTCTCTGGGAAGCATGGCTTTGTGCATGAGGTTGGGCTTCTGCATCAAACTGAGAGCAAAGGAAGGAGGGAGAGAAAATAATGCTATGATGCCTACCAAATAGGCTTTATTTACTCTCCTGGAACTACATAAATACCAGTTTGTATTCAGCTAAGTGCATTGCCTACTTAAACAGTTTTATAAGCATGAAATTTCTTCAGCTATACCCATAACTTAATAGACCAATTATTGATAAGAACACGCTGTCTACACCAGGATTAAGAGCTAAACATAGGTTTTCTTAAAAACACATCAAGAAATTAAAAAGCTATGTGGTCATTATTGTTAATAGTATGAAGGCAATGCTGAGACATCAGCTCAGAACATGAACAAGATTGCCAGGAGCTGTATGAAAAAGAGGATAGGGCAATGTAGACCAGCACTAGCTGTAAATATCAGAAGAGGCAGAAAAATATGAGGGAGGGACATCAGGTAGCAGAGAGCTGCAAGGAGACAGGTGTCATCCAAGCATTGTGAATTGTCTAATTATGAGTTTCTTTATGGCATAGATTAAATGAAAGAGTGTGAACATTGCTGGGAAAGCCAAGAGGAGCCCAAAAGGTAGAGGGGCAATGCTGAGTTAGAAAAGACCAAGAAGAAAAATGTGGGATTACTGGCAAATAGAAAAATTGGACTGTCAGTCAGTCAGGAGCTGAGATAAGGACAATCCACCTTCTAGCACAGAAAGCCTTACAGGAACACATACAGTCACGCAGAAAATTGTGTTGGCAATTTCTCACCAGCCCACAGAGTGGATGTCCTGGGAGCCTGGAGAGGATCTACACAGATTCACTTCTGCTAAGATCCCACAGGCTTTTACACACTCCCAGGTGCTTTTTCTCCATTGCCTTTTTTGAGCTCTCCAAGTCTCTGAGTCTGGTAACGCTTCTGCTTACTTAAGTAGTTGTTTTCCCTCCCTCAGCTGTCACATTCCTTTCATGATCTCCCAAGGGTGCTTTCCTCAATTTTCCTTATGTCCTTTCTGTTCTGTTCAGCAAGCCCTAAATCTCACAGTGCATCTTCTCCTGTCTCCACAGAGAGGTGGGAAGTTCATCACAAGTTATACGCTCTGCCTTCTACTCCTGGCAGCAGAAGGTTCTTGAACTACAGGATAAACTATGTATCTCATGCTCGTGCCTATGATTCAAACTGACTCTCAACACTAGCATCTCAAACCACAGATGGACAACAGCTTGGAGGAAAAATTAGGAACCTGTCTAAAATAACATGTGAAAGTGTACAAATTCTGGACCCTGAGCATGTGATTTCATTTCTCCACCTTTGCCAGCGCTGCTCTGCAGAGGCAACCTAAATCTAGATTAGTTGCTTGTCCACACTTTGCACATGCTCCTGGGACATCCCCTGGGATTCCTGGAGGATGAAATGTAAGTGCACCCTCCTAAAACAATCCACAGGAGCATGGTTTCCTGGCTTGGGCACAAGCCTGATGCTCAGCTCCTGTTCCAGCAGAATCTTCTGTCCCATCCATCTTTATAGCATCAACCTCTCATGAATATTTGGGGACAAGGACTCCCTAAAATATCCCTGGGTTCTGTCTGCAACAAGGTTGCTAGATTTTAAACACAGGCTAACATAAGGGTTAGCTTAGGTCACATATGGAAACAGGAGCACAAGGTGTTGGTGGTAGGAGCTCAGGCACAACACTTTAACTGAGCCACTGTGTCTCTGATGTCTGGTCTGCTACCAATAAAACAAGGCTAAATTTTTTTACTGATCTTTCTCCCTTTGTCTTGGGAGTGCGCTGGGGCTTTTTTGGCACAAGAGTGTATATGACTATGTACAGCACTATCTTCAGACATTCAAAGCTTGTTTCCCCACTGTATTACAGTATTCACTTCAGAGACTACTGCATCAGGAACCATCTTCCTAGACACCTCTTGGCTCATTTCATCTCCCATTTGGGGACAAATATCAAACTCAGATGACTTTCAGGGAACACAAGGAAGGATGATTGATTGTTTTTTGTAAGGGATTCCTAAGATATAAGGCATTGGGCACATAATTGTGCATGTCAATCACCCTGCATTGTATGAATGCAGCTATTTAGTGTGTTCATTTGCATATGCATCAATCCACATTATGTATGAAGAAGTGGTACTTGCAGAGACAAATTAAGCATGCAGTACAATAGCTAAATTGTTTAAATAACATGAATGTTTATCATTCAGTTCCCTATGTGCAAGACAAGGCTGTTAATAATTGGTTTCCTACCTCCAAAAGAGCATGCATGTTAATTAATTGATAGTTGCAAAGCACTTTGAAGTTGCAAAGCACCATAAGAAAGCTATCCATTATTATGTATAGTAAATGTACTTCTAAATGAAATAATTTGCCTATTTAAAATCATTCCCCTCCACACATCCCCTAGAATCCTTTATCCATCATACTAATTAGTATTTAATAAAAAGAAAAATGTGTGTTTAAATATTCAATTGGACTTTCAGGAGCTGAACTGTTTTTCCATCCCCAGTGTGCCAAGGATAAGATAGAGTGGTATATTCAATAACACATACAAATAGGCTCTATCTCAGTGAAGCCCAGTGACAGGACAAGAGGCAATGGCTGTAAGCTGAAGCATAGGAGGTTCCATGTGAATATAAGAAAAAGTCTTTCAGCCTGCTGAGCCCACTCATGGCATGGGTGAAGGTTGCCCCACTGAAGCCAGAGGTAACCTTTGGCCTTTAGCTTTACTGCTTTGATATTTCCTAGCTATAGCATGGTAATAGGGTAGGAGTAAACTCTCCTAAATTTGCCATCAACTTACTAAGTGACAACAAACAAGTTTCTTATCCCTTTGGATCATACTTCTGCATAATGAAGGAGAAGTGGGTACTACCTCTTACTAGTTTCTAAATCTCACTGGAGAATTAAAGTGACCTGATCCATACACACCATATTCATTATAGGTGACCTCACTTGAGATCCCTTTTTTGGGTGAGTCCACTCAGTAATAAAACTTCTCCAGATATTCTAAATATAATAGGTAACTTCTTAGAAGAGGAAATCTTGCACCTAGCATAGTGTAACTTAATACTAGGCCTCATTTTGATGGACAAAGAAAAAACAACTGATAACCTAAAAATGATTACTTATGATTATGATGAAGATCTGTTCACACTTATTGTGTGCAAACAGAACACTCCAGTGTCCAGCAGTGTAAGAATTTCTGAAAGGGCTCATCTTTGCCAACCTAGTGAGATTGTCTACACCAGTGGCAGGGACATAAAGTTAAAGCAAGAAACCCTGAAAGAAGACTGTAGTGGGAATTGTTCTCAAATTTCCTACTGGAAGCTCCACATGGCAGGATCCCCTGTCATGGCAGTTCTCTGCTTGGGGAAAAAAAAAACAAATATTGAAATATACATAAAAAAATATTGAAAGAGGATAAAGAAATGGTAGTAAGGCATTAATTTTTATATATTTGTAGAGTCAGGCAGAAAACGGAAAGGAAATGGCAATTAATATAATTTTCAAAACACATGACTGATAATGGGGAAATGAAGGGAAAATGAAATAAGCAATACAGCTAGAAATAATTACAACATATTTTTCAGTATAAGTTATTGCTACAGGTAGACACCAAAACTGTTCTTAGGCAAGTAGAAAAAGCAGAAAATTTGAAAGGGATTTTTTTTTCCTGCATATTAAACTGAGCAGAAATTTTATACTGAAGGTGGAACAGAAAGATTGCCATCTGGGATGAAAAGGGGATGTGAGGTAGCATTTTCTAAAATTAAGCATTTTTTAAAAACAACAGACATATATCTTGCACCAAGAGCCTTTAGGGGATGAGGAACTCTCAGTAAAGTTAATTTCAACAAATCTTGAGAAACAAAGAAAATTTAAATGACTACAGGAATGCCAACCTCATTTGAATGTTGAAAAGCATAAAAGGGATGAACTAGAGAATTACAAACCAACCATCTTGATGCTGATGCTGGCTAACTGCTGAATTCTAGACTATATCAACAAAAAATCTGAAGCAAAAATGAAATTAAACTCTTCAGCATGATCTCATGGCAAGTGAGTTTTTCAAACTATTTCTTTTTTAGATTAAAGAATCAATTAATTGTAGTGTTTGTATTTAAAAGCATGTGACTTAGTACCACAGACCATATTGACTTTAAAACCTTGCAGTAACCTACAGAAAATGGTTTACAATTGGCTTGCTGACAGATCTCAAAAGGTAGATGTTAGTGGGAGATATTTTTCAGAAGTCCCCAAGAACAGATCCTTGGTCTAGCAGTTTTTTATTGTTATCACTATGGTCACTGGTAGATTGCTTTTACCAGTGAAATCTGCAGAAATACACAGATCAGCAGGTAGAAAGTAATGAGAACAAGCCACTAGTACAAAACACATCAACTGCCACAGCTACAAAACCAACCATGAACCCAGATAAGGTGATTCAGATGGAAATTTTTCATGGATTATGGTCACAACACGAACTCTTGCTGCAATAACAAGAAGGAGCAGTGGATATGTGATTTATAAGAACAGAGATATCAAACAAAAGTGAGTGTATAGAGGGACAATGGCAAGAAGAAATAAATCTCAAATAGACATGGAGGAAAACTGTCTGACGGGTAAGGCAATGAAATGAAGGTAGATGGTCTAGGGTCTAGACTTAGGTAGATGGTCTATTCATTCAACATGATTTAGGATCTTTAAGAAGTTGGACAAAGAGCTTTCACAAATGACACAAATACATTGGCACACTTTTGTTTCTCGTTTAAGGGTGGACTAGATAATCAGCTAAGTTCCCACCCAATCTTACATTTTGAGGTTATACTGAGTATAGGGGAGATTGTCTGTATTCTCTAGAATACATCTACTTCTGGTGTTCTGAATAACATGAAAAAATAGGAGGAGTTCAAAGAAGAGCTATAAAAAGATAAAACACTCAGAGGTTTCACAAAGTCTTCATCCTAAAGTCCATTTCCTTACAAAGTGGAAAAATTACTCTCAAGCTGGTTTATTAAAACTGGACTCCAGAGGAGAGAAAAGGTTACTTTTCATATGTTTTTCTGAGCCCTGCATCATTTCAGTGGCTTTTTAATGTTCCTAAACTCCATAGAACATCTAATGAAGCTTGTTAATAACACAGGATAATCATCCATTGGGTTCTAATGAAATTTTAGAAGCTATTAAAAAAAATTGCAATATCCTTCTGGAAGCCTACTAGTTACTCGGGGTTTCTTTCTCCTCCTTCTCCATCAAATCATTGGCCCCAAATTTAACACAAAGGGGCTAGTCAATCACAGTCATTTTTATCTGATCTCCTTGTCATCATGTATCTGCACAGCTTTAAAAACAAAAGCTCTTTGTGGCAGCATCAGATGCTTCCCCTTTGTGCATTCCTCTCATCACCTGTCGCACCTCCTTGTTCAATTTTGTTAGAAGTCTTTATCACTCCTGCAAAATAATTTATGCACTTTCCCCACCTCTGCAACTACCTTGTGACAAGAACAAGAAGAAATCAAGGAGGAGGCTGTAATTAATGCATTTCCACCATCTGAAATTAATGTTGTAAAGTCAATGCCCAGCCTTTTCACAAACATACAGCAGCCTTGTCTCTACTGGCAGAGCAGCACAGTTACAAACATGGATTGCTCTGACCATGACTCATCAGTGAATCTCAGACACACCTTAGCCCACGTCTGCCACAGTTCTGCAGTTTAAGGTAGAAAGATCTGACATCTGTACAAAACTAATCTGACTAATCCCTTCCTAAAGTTGAAACTTAGCTTCACTGAATAACCCCATTGAATCCTTCAGACATGAAGTTAAATTAAAAAAAATATGTTTCAGGTCACCATTTAGATGAAATATTCATCTGTTCTAAGTAATATGGAAAAGGGGAAATCAAGGAAGAGAAGATGTTAAAAGAAATTGATTAAGCAAAGAGCAAAACATCACCAGAATTATGCCAAGAGGATCTTAAGAGCTTTGGGCATTCATAAGGGAAATTATAGGAATTCATAGGGGAAATGATGGGAATTTATGAGGACTTCATAGGGAGCTGCTAATCAGAGAGGCATCAGTAACATCACCTCAAGAGACTGGTAGGTAACAAATGCTGCAGCCTACTTTTGTAAAGCAGGTGAACCAAGACCTGTAGGCTTTTCTGAGATGCAAGTGAGGTGTCAGTTACTGGATGCTGAGGGACTCTTTAGTGTCACTAGTTCTGCTTCCCAGCACTCACATATCAGAGCTGGATGGAGATCTCAGGAGCAGCAGGGCTTCAACATATCACAGAGCCTTCTCCTTAGGAGCAAAGTTTAGCTTTGGCATTTCCAGTATTATAAGGTACAAAGTAAGAAAAAAAGCAATCTGCATATTTTTAGGCACTCTTCCTGCCTATATTACATTTCCCATAATAAATCACATGAGAACAAAAAGAATCAAAGTTTAACTGTAACTATTTTTAATAAAGTTTTCAGAGGAGCAAGTACATCCATTAACAAGGTTTCTCATGCTCCATACTTCTGTTTTCTTTCCTATTTGTTACAGTCACAAACTGGGCAGGTGGAAGGAGAGGCCTTATGCTATGTGCTTATGCAGTGCCCAGGAAAATTAGAAGCCTGATCTTGATTTAGAAACACTGATGTGAATAAATTACAAGACACTAAGATTCTGAGTTAACTTTTGGTTCATATATTATAGAACAAGGTAACAAAAATTGCAGAGAGATCCAAAAAAAGTTACCAGGTTGGGTTTTGGGTCTTTTCTTTTAGACCCACAAATGTTATCTTTTCAGTAAGCTGTTAAGACAGATGACTGCCCCCTTTAATCATGCTTGGAAAGCAAGGAATGGAGGAAGCAGAAGAGCTGTTTGAACTGAAAACCAGCATTGGCAAAAGACAGAAATGAATATACACAGACTGTGCATAAATATAGATATGGAATTGAAAGGTTTTGAGCCACTAAAATAGCAAAAGCCTTGAGCAGCCTTCAAATAGCAGCCGTGGGAGCAAACCAGCAGGATCCATGTACCCAGCAGTGATGTGCAGATGTGCCCAAGCTCTCTGCACACTGTTTGCTCTTGGGAACTGCCTGGCTATAGAAGCAGGGACCTCAGTTCAGGTTAATTTGCTGACTATTTCAGTCTTTTTGCTTTCTTATTAGCTTCCTTCATAGCCCCTGTAGAGCTCCGTTCTCAGGTGCTACTGACACTGGAGCTCATCATTCAAAACGAGTGACAGTCCAAAACTGCACTGCAGTCCTGTTCTGAGTCTGGTACAGACAGCCTCTAATTAGTTTTCACAAAGACTTTATTCATTTAAGGAAAAGATCACATTATGTTCCTGCCTCAGATAGAAGAAGACAGAACTCAGTCCCTGCAAAGATTTCCTTCCTGTCCTGGATTCTTATATTGCTGGCTGCTTCTTTTCAGAGAAACAAATTATAATCTCCATCATCCCAATACTTCTGTCATTAGTTTGCCAAGTCTGAGGGCTGTGATGACTCTTCTGATGTCCAAATGAAGGCAGAGTGGCTGTACAAGTGCAGCCCAAAACAGCCCTCATTCACTAGGATGCTTGCCATGTGCTCCTGTAATATCACACGAGTAAATGGGATATTGTTTCACACAATAGCTACTGAATAGACTTGTCACTTTTTCCACTCAACTACATCAGCTGTTTCTCCCTCTGCCCTCATAACCTCACCCAGTTGGTTTTTTTTTTAGACTATGAACCTGTTATGTTTCAAAAAAATTCCTGCATTTTTGGTCTTCTGGAAAGACACAGAAGCATTAGGCCTTCACAGGCAAAATCAGAATTGAGGCCCCAGAATAAATGAGAAGCTAATTGTTTCTATTTTATCAAAGTTTAAACAACAAGAAAAAATATCTCTTTGAGAGAATGAGAAGTATTCATTTCCAGTTTTGTATCTTGGAAAGCCTACACATATGTCTCTGTGACTCCTTGGAAATGTAAACCTTCCAAAGGCAAAAAGAATAAATAAAGAAGATTAGCATATATGTAAAAAGATGCTATAATTAACACAACAGGGCTCTTGTGGTTAGGACTGCAAAAAATACTGCAAGTATCTTGGGATCTATACTGAAACTGGGAGTTGGCACCAGTAAGAGACATCTTTTAAAGGATTTTCAGGTTTTTAAAAGCTTACAAATCATCTATAATTCAAAATTCAATAAACAAATGTGTTGAAAATCCTTTTAAAGTGTGTTTGCCTAAAGTTGATAAAATAGAGATACTGTAGGTCTAAAGGGATCTTTTTTCCCTAATTAGGAGCACATACAAAGAAAGATTAGTTTGGAAATGGCTTTGCAACTTTTAACTTCTAAATAGATCCTAGCAACAACAGCTTTGAAACTATTTTTTGTAGAAGGATGCCTGTGCATTCTCCAAACACTGGGAAACAGGCAATGCCAGCAATACATAGATATGTGTTAAAGACTCTGTCTTTCTGTTGTAACAAAGGCTGTTTTATAACCTAGAGGGAAACTGGAATATTTGACTGATCTTTATATAATCTGCTTATTTTCAATGTCTACCTTTTCAGCTTTCCTGGCTATAAATAGTCCTCCCTCACGTCACAGCATACCCACAGATCCCTTGCATCTCTACACGTGGTTGATACCCCAAGGAGTCTGCAGGAGCACTTTACAAATCATTCCCAAGCTGCCTAAATTTCAAGAACATGGGCATAGGCATGGACATGGACAAGAGTCTCCTCTCTACTGAGAGATCCAGTCCTGACTGCAGAGCACAGCACACTGATATCACTTGCTGCAAAGACATGTTTCACAAAACCATAATTAACATTTCAACCAGCAGTTACAGTTAAGACTGCTTTAGAAAAGATGCCCAAATCTGTTTTCAATAAAAGCATTTTAATTGCTATAAAGAGTTTATTAAAATCCCAACAGACCAATTATAGTCAATTGTTTCCAGCCTCTACCTGCCTAGTAATCACTCAGTTCACAAGAGCAAAAGACATGTGCTCCATTACTTGCTTTCCTCTCCTGCTCTCTGGTAAGTACATTTTGTACTCAACACTGTTCCCTAGATAGTCTAGAAGTTTGGATTATCAAAATCTTCTGCTAACAATATTCTACCTTACATTGAAGTTAGGTGCTCCTATATTAAAGTATTTATGCCACCTGAAAGAACAAGGAAATATCTCCCCAAGCAAAACACCTCAGGCCCAAGAAAACACCATATGAAAAAAAAAAAACAACAAAAACAAAAAAAAACCCAAACCCCACCAAAACATAGATAGAAAATATGTTTGAAAAAGCAGTGACAACTTCAAACACAAAAGAAAAATTCTAGCTAAAATGTTCTTTGTATTGAAGGCTTACCTCACCTACAAAGCAAACAGCTAGCAAATCCTTATCATTCACAGAACCACCCATTCACCTATTTATGCCATGGCAACAATGTCATTAAATTAACCATCCTGTCAAACTGAAGAAGCTTATAAGGAAACACTGTTGATGGGTTGCATCAGAGGCCCATGAGGGGCAGGTAGATTTGCAAGGACACAGGCCACAGCAAGGTGCTCCCCAGACATGGCACTGCTGAGATCATGTCCCTGCCCAGACCATGCCCCCACCTTCGCTCATATTTCCTGTGCCTGCCACTGTCAGAAAGGGGCCCAAGCAATGACCACAATGCAGCCATGTGAATAGCTAAAGGTGATTAAAAGAAGTGTTTAAGGGGAGATGACCACCTGGAAACACTTCTCCCTACTGAGATGTAAAGGGTTGAGTATGTGCTTTGCAGGTATGTGAGATTACAAGAGTGTGTCTGTTTCTGTGACAGTGCCTGCATAAGTACATTACATACCAGGAGATAAGCTCGATAGATACTATTCATGGTGAGATATCAGCATTGTACTATAGCCCTGGAAACTTACACCTACATTGTGTTTAGTAGTAGAGGATCACAGCTGCTTTAATGACATTGCCTTAACACACCAAAATGGAGAAAAAAAAAAATCAGATTTTTCTTGTTTATGTGTTATCCAGCCACATTTTTTAGCACTAATATAATCATTTGTGGAAGCAGTGGTGACATTTTAAATAGTTACACTTCTACATTAAAGCTATATGCAGACACTGAGCAGCTTCTCCTGGTAGCTTTTCAGTTTGCCAAGTCAGAAGTGTGGCATAAAAGCTTTCTGCACCTTGGAAGTCTTTCGGGGTTTTCTGAAGGGAGTTGTTTGTTTTTTTAATAGGCTACTACAAGAAAAGATGGAAACACAAAAGACATTTTAACCAGCTCACTTTTAATGCTTTTAATTTGCTGTTTCCAGAATATTCATTCCTCCACAACCCACAGTTTCCTAGCCAGAGATTTAAACAAACCAGTGAGAAGTGGTGTGCCTTTTCAGCATTTCTAAAATTAGTTGTACAGTTATAATTCTGATTTCCAACCTCTGCTCCTCAGACTACAAAGCCAAAGGACACAACACTGAAGGATGGTGATAGGCAGAATGTCTTACAACTTTGCCAGAAGCATGTTTTTGGCATTTATGCAGCACAGGCCTCTCTCCAGTAAGCTTATTTCTTAGTTCACTTCATCTTCACCAGAAGATCCAGCCAAATTCCAGCTCATCTTATGATATAAGAAAGTACCACCACTTCTTCTGAGAGCCTTCAGCATGTCATTCAGAGCTGCTAACTCATTTTTCTTTCCATTCATATTGTCAGTGATTACCTCCAGTGCTTAACAGATAAGCCAAGGATCTTTCTGGAAAAACCATCTGCAGCTGAACTTAAGGAGGTACTGGAGCTCATAGTTGTTTTTTTTTCCTGAGACACAACAAACATCTTACAGCAGAAGGTGTTAATTTGTACACCACCAAAGCAAACTTTTCAGAGCCTTGCAAGGTTCATCCAGGATCTCCCTGTATTTCACAGCTAAGGTTGAGGAGCAGACACTGAGCTGAGGTGCCCAACTAGGAGCACTCCACTAAGCATAGCATACAGTCCTTAGGAAAGCTTTACTGTTAAGGGTTGGGATTCAGTGCTGATGCCAGAGCAGAGTCCAAATGCCAGGTGACCTTCTTGACTGAGACGACCTCTGAGTCATGACTCCTCCTCTGATTTCTCCTGCCTCTTGCTGGGAATAGTAATTTCTACAAGATTTGTGACAGCCCATATTGGTCACATGTCAGATCTTTATTGTACAAACCCCAAATACATTAGCTGCACTGGCATAAGCTGGAAGATACAAAGATCATAGAATCAGAGAATACCAGGTTAGAAGGAACCTCAGGGATCCTCTGATCCAACCTTTCTTGGCAAAAGCATAATCTAGATGAGATGGCCCAGCACCCCTCTCAGCTGAATCTTAAAAGTGTTCAATGTTGGGGAATTCACTATTTCCTTGGGGAGATTATTCTGGTTGTTCTTGTTATGAAAAATTTTTCTCTTGTGTCTAATCAGAGTCTTCCCAGGGGTAACTTGTGCCATTACCTCTCCTTTTTTTCCATGTGACTCCTTGTCATCCATGAAGCTACCTCATTGCCTTTTCTAATAGCCTTTCTTCAAATAATCCATTCCTGTGTTATAAATAACATTATTAACAGTTTATATTGAGGGCAAACTGGGAGTACTGGTAATGGTTTTTGTTTCACCTCTCTTCCTTTGGATCCACCTGTTAATTCTTCTATTAAACTGAAATTGCAAGGTCTCTGGGGCAAAGACCAGTTTGTTATTTTGAGTTTGAACGTATTTTAGACCAGTGAGATCACAGACCATAGCTAGGTTCTTGCTTCTGCAACACAATATTTTACTTAAAGTCTTGCTTCTGATGAACCAGCCTTCCATTTTCCTTGCTTGCTCCCCCTCTAATGATTGATTGAAAAATCATCAGTGTTCAGCCATTGACCAGTGTCATCCCACTGCAACAACTTTTGGTGATTGAAATTAGGAAATCTGCTTTCCCTTTCCAGCCCTTCTGACTCATCTCTCCTCACTGAAGCCTTCCTCCCCAGTTAGAACAGACACCTTACAACAGACCCACTTGTTGAGAAGATGCAGATTGCTGCCTGTGAGAGCTAGACAGGCAGGTGCAATCCAGCATCTGTGTAAATACTGCACATATTGCTTGCATACAGCAGCACCACATATGGGATCCAGACATACAAAAACATGCTTTGCTTTCCAGAGTTGCCAGAAACAAAGCCAACCACAGCCTATCTGCATAAATCAACACCATAACCAACATACATGAGCTGAGCACTTGCCATCAGAGGGATCACATCCCACTTTGAGATTTGTGCACAGGATTTAGCTCATCCATCTCCCAAAATGCAGCAGCAGCTGCCATGAAATGCTGTTGTTCACCAGCCCACACTGGCCCAGAAGAGGAAAAATATCTCAGTGTTTCCTGATTCCCTATTCTCAATCTCTGTGGAGATGGAGGAGACAGAATTGTGCTATGTCTGGACAGTGCACAGCACAAGAGGCACAAGAGGCTGGACAGGACGGACTGCATCTCACAGAGGAGGTTAGATGTGCCTACCTCTCACTGGCTACTCAGAAAAACATTGGAGGTTTTATGGAAGCAGTGTGGTGGAACCTAAAAGTTCTGCAAGGAGTCTGTGGTATTATGGGAGGTACAGGGATGCATAGCCCAAAGAGCTTTCATCTCTGCTTGTTCCTGAAGGTAATTCTGTAGTGTGCATAAATATGTTATAAATTCTGGGTTAGTAAAAACACACTTACTGCATATAAATAAGAATACTAGCTGTGATGACTGTGTGGTACTATGCTATTTCAGACACACATTCATAGGTATGTCAGACATAACCTTTGCCATCACATTCACCTCCCATTCATTTCAGCTTATCACATAACTGCACACAGCTAATAATTTTCTTATCTTCACTAAAAACGATTCAGGGGCTTAAAAAGGGTGCCACAACATGAACATGAATCTCCAACTAAAAGCCTGATTTTATGCTAGATTTGCTGACTCAGAACAAGGCCAATGACTTTCCTCTGCCTAATCTTAAAAAACCCAATAAGCCACCAACCTGCAGAGAATGTCCTATAGATAATATAAAACCATAAACAGAGAATTACAAAAAGTCTTGAACCTCAGTGTCATGTTGCAGTGTAAGGCATCACACGAGTCACAGGAATAAAGAAACTTATTGAAGAGAGGCACTGTCAGGCCACGAGAGCAGAGAGAACAGCTAAAATTATTACCCCATTTACATGCCTTTCACAGTGCTGCAAACTCTGAGGTTTATTGCTGTTTCTCTTAATTCCCAGCCTGTGGAGCTAGAATACATCATGGCAGACACAGGTCCCATCAAAAAAAAAAAAAAAAAAGAGAGACAAATAGAATTTTTGCTTCACTGTTACAAAGAAATTCTGGCAAACCCAACCACTTGGTAGCAGCCTGAAGAACCACAACCCAGTTGGTAAAGAAAACTCCCAGAAAGGTAAGCATTTCAACCAGTAATGCTTAAAGTAGACACATTTTCAGGCCCGATGCTTTTCTATGCAGGAATAGTGGCAGACACTATCTCTCCAGGGCTGCACCAATGAAACCTAGGGCTCTAGCAACAGGGAGGAAGGAGAAAAACTGGCAATTGCTTGTTAACCTTTTCTAAGCTATTGCACTGCTGCCGTGATGGCTAAATGCAATGCCAGTGTTGGCTTACTTCTGGGTCAAGGGTTAAAACTCCAAACTTGCTTTGTCTTTATAGATACACCTGTGTGGCTGTTGTTGAGGTAAAAAGTTCATGACCCCTAAGGGTGTTGAAGTAGAAGTATAACCTGCCTTAGTCTCATTGTCATCCCTTTTTATAGCTCGGGGTAGATTCCTCCTTTCCCCCTAAAGTTACATTTAACATGCCTTGAATATGCTGCTCCTCTAGTCTCTCTATTCTTTAGAACTTCTTCAGGTTTCACAACTGTGAGTGCATGGAGGAGAGAGGGAGGTTCACTGTCCCTGTATCAGCCCCAAATTGCCACAAAGCATTCTGTCCTTGGATTTCACCCCTGAGGGATGTGCTCTGCACTAAAATAACAGATGAAGTTGGACTCTACTGCTCTTTGAGTGCAAGCATGTAACTCATAGTCCTGTGATGCCAAGTGAAGATGACAACCATGATATGTATGAAGAAGATGGCTATACCTCAGAAACCATGGTCCCCTGGCTGCCTGCAGAGCAGGAATAGCTCAAGCAACAAACAGCTATATTCTGTCACTGCCTGGCCAACATACCTCACTGCTGACCAGGTCTTGGGTTTATTCTCAGTCTACGCAGAGAACATGGGGTCTCCCATGTAGGCCAACAGCAGCAACTGGTTTTACACAGAAGACACTTTGTAATTAGAAGAAAATAGGCAACTTGTCTAAAGCAGGTACCAAAGTATCAAGAGGGCAATGAAGTTGGTTTCTCTGTACAAGCAGCACCTTCATTAAGTAGCTCCTAACATGTTTCCATACAAGAGTGGCTTTAACTCCCCTCCTTCTGTTTTACCTCTTACAGCACAGTTACTCATCTTCCTTCTCTCTTTTCCAGCTTTATTTACAACATCTCCTTTGCCTCCTTCTTCAGCTCAGCTGCTGTTTTGTTGTCATCAATGAAAATGCATTCACAGCTGCCAGCTTCTTCCCTGCACCACTGCTGCTCTTACCTCACTCTGAAAAAAATACTGGCTTTATTGCTTATTTCTTTCACTACCTTTTGTTTTTTTTTAAATAAGTGGGCTGAAAAGAATTATTTTTTCCCTCTGGACAAGGCAGAAACTAGATGGGTCCATCTGTTCTCCTTGCAGGACCAGTGGCAAAGAGACTGCACAGACATCTAAAAATTACATCTCACTCTTCAACAGCACTGACAGCTCTGAAAGAACAACCATATTGTAATTACTCTTTTAAATAACTCAGAAGTACAGCTAGATATTTGTGCTCTGGATAGGACTTGGAGCCCTTTCCAAAAAAAACCCAACCAACCCAACCCTGCATTCTGGCAATTATTCTTCAGCTATGAGTGTAGGCACTTACACTGTCCAGAGGGACCAGTAACAATTTCTGCCCCCAGCCCTGCAAAGATATGCTAGAGGAGCTTTCATTTCTACATTCAAGTGGAGCCTGGGGGACATGAGAAGAGTTTCACAGGAACATGAGGTAACCTAAGGGGCATCACAACAAGATTTAGATACAAGATTGAATCAGAACTCAAGATTACAGATATTTGGTGATCTTGGTCCATTTATTTACCTGCTCTGAGAAGGGTGTTCCAGACTTAAGACTGTATGAGATATTAATATTTGGAGCAGGCATCTTAAGACCAGGAAGAATGACTGTTTTAACCTCTTGTCCAGAGTACTTTTTAAAGTTGTTATTCCTGCAAGGCCTTCAACAATGTCATTTGGATAAGATTCATCTCAAAGTTAGTGTTTGTAATGTAGGTGTCTACATCTAAGCCATGTATTGGAGCTCCCATTCAAGGGATATGTTTTTATTTGGTATAATCTCTGGGATCAGGATGTGATTTCTCAGAGTCGTCATTTACTTCAGGATGAGTTGAACAATCACCAGTATTCCAATAACAGTGATCTATACTGGCAACTGAGGAGACTGTAATGACATTTCCAGGGAAGACACCTACATTTAATCCTATGAATCCCTGCTCAATTACTATTACTGCTACTACTTATGCTATGTTACATTATGATGTTAGCAAACCATGTAAACAAGTGGATTTTTTTTTCCTGAGTTAATTCATAGAATCATAAAATTCATTGCTCATTTGCAAATCTGTTTCTAAATTTAAAAACAATAAACCCAAACCCCAACATATTCCTGGTTATAACTCAAAGTCCTGCTTAGTCATCAGCCAAGAATAAGCAGAACTATTGATTTAAGCCTATATTTTGTAGTTAAACTACAGCCTACAGCTGTCTTTTGGAAAATTCTGCAAGTTTGGTTTAAAAATCCCAAGTAGAAAATTAATAATTTCTTGTGCAAATTCTTCCAGCAGATATCTCCTCCTCTATTAGACCTTATCTATACCCTGACTTTATCTTGAATCTTCTTCCAGCTGTTGCTATATCATAATTTAAGCAATTAAAAAGTCCTTTACTGTAACAGAAATTTCAAGTCTTCATAGCCTAGAACAAACACTGATGGAGCACTCAGATCAATGTTTATAAACAAATTACTTGCTTCGACTGCTTGAGAATTAACTCACGGTGCAACAAGTGAAAACAAGCACCACCAATGAAGACAAGCACTGACACATTTGCATCTGCCCAAAATCTCTTTTCTTCACTCATCCTAATAATGTTTTCTTCAGACTTACTATTTCCAGAAAACTATAAGATATCACTCTATAACAGAAGAGCTTTCCTATGGTCTCCAGTAAAATGTTTATTTGGAGGTGATTATGTCCTGCTTTGGTCTCTAGAAGCAATGCATGTCCTCATCCCGCTGGCTGGTGAACATGGTGAATCAGGCAGTAGGTTCTGCCTATACGCTCACTCTTTAGAGAAGTTGGTTTTCTCTTATTGTTACACCAGGAGCTCCCATCCTTTATTTGTCTTGGTTATCAATGCTGGCAGCAAATGATGCTGCAAACCAGGACCTTTTATTATCATCTCAACTCTGGAGCAACAGATGCAGGTGTGATTCAGGCTGGGTATGAAGTAGTGTACAAATCTTGGATTAGCCGGTATATGGTGCTCCTAAACCTCTTCCTCCTACCACTGATCCTAGGAATGTGAATAAGCTCAAGGGACAGACACTAGCTCAGTTTGCATCCTTTCTGGAAAGAGAGTTGGGTATCCACCTCCACTTCATGTTCCCTCTTTCTGGAAAGAACAGCTGAGTCACCACAAGAAATCTGTTACCTGCAGAGGTCATCAATAAATCACTCTTTCCCTAACACCACTATCACCCCTAGAGCAAAGAGTGATCAAGAGCAGTGACTCAGAATTGTGTGGGTCTGAATCACAACAACTTTAAGAACTTCTCCTACAGTGATGCTGTTTACATAGGGACTCTAACTTTAGGCTGTGCCCAAAGTTACAGGATGGTCCAGGGAGGGTACTTTGCTACCAGATGCTGAAATCAGCACCAGGTAACTGTGTAACCAAAAAAGAAACACTAATGATGATGAAGCACAAGATGATTCAGAGATAATTTCTGCACCTAAACTACCTCACATCATATGGACAAAGTAATTTCTATTAAGTCCCTACTCTGTGGGAATTAGACACACATTTTAATGCTAATACAGGTGAACTCAATGTCAAAGCACAGTAAGTTTAAGAAAAAGTAACAAAAATACCAAAAAGTAAATGCACCTATGTCTGAGTAAGAGATAAATTGTCATGTCAGCTCTCACAACCTGCTACCAGGACTTAGGCCAACTGAATTTAAGTCAGACTGAACTCCGTTGTTGTAGTCACATAAGTACAAAAGGCTGAGGAGTCGTACACAAAGCGAATTGGATGATCCAGTGATTGGTGCCATACTTCAGTAGTGAGGTGAAGAATGCCACAAAAGGAAGGAGAGAAGATAGGACTAAGTAGGAAGGGACAGGGAGAAAGAGATGGGAAAGTCAGGAGGAGTTGTAGAGTAGGGATAAACTACTGGAGACTGAACAATTCTTCTGAATGATGACAAATTGGTGGAAATGTCAAATTACAGCAACATTAGTAAAAAAAACCTTTAGCTTCAACATCAGACACAAGCTCCACCACAAAATGGGGAGAAAGACAGTGCTTTCCTTCCTTAACACCCCAGCTTGTTTGCACTGTATTTTTTAACTAATTAATTGTATTTGTTAATTAAATAACTGCATTTATTGAGAGAGGAAAAATGCTTTCTAAACTTTAGGAAGCTGTGAAGGAAGAAAAGATTCCATACTTATACAAGCCAGATCCCAATTGAAGGAAACAAGCTGCTGTGAGTACTGGCAGCTCTGGGACAGCTTGGTGGTCACTTGCTATCTTTCCAGGGGGTGTCCATCTTTTATATTTACCCCATTTCTCAAGCTGTCTTACCTATATGGGAAGGAAAGTTTGTTGTGGCAGGGAATTACCTCATCAGAGGTGCAGAATCTTGAACTTGGCCTTCTGCACTAGCAGAGTATCAGTAAAAAATGAAAATATTTTCTAATAGCTCAAAAAAAAGCTTGTGAGGCAGCAGCCAAATCTAGTTGTTCTTCTGACTTTAATAGATTTACTCTACATTTGCACTGACATGACTAAAAGAGGTTGCTGGCTCAGTATTTCTGCAAAACCAAGCAAAACACAAAGTAGCAGCTGTTAAAGCACCATCACCAAAAATGCTTTCTTATATCAGGGCATTTTCATGCATTGAGATTTTGTAGTTCTCCAGTGATTTCAGTATTAGGTTCAATTATGCTAGTTTAGTGATTTTGCTGGTGTATGGAAGTGAGTACACCCTCTAAAATATTAAATGGTACTTCCATACCTACAAAGTCTCCAGCTTTACAGAGAAAGCTACAACACATAAAAAACAGTCTAAGCTTATGAATGACCCTCACAACCATCCTCATTCATGCCAGGCCACTCAAATAGATCTTCTGCATTTGTTACAGGCTTGAGAAGGACAATGTCCAAGCTACACACCTTCTAGAAAGCAGTGTTGTCTATTTGTTGATTTGGGGAGCTAATTTTGAGTGGTACAATGAGAGGAGCAACATAAATGGACAGAAATTTAGGAATAGGAAGAAGCAGGACTGCTGCTGGCCAACATCACAGTAACTCCTGTGTCAAGGTAAACCATGAATATCTACAAGAAGATTCAGTGAAAACTGTCAATCACAGCCTTTGTGTATGAAGTTCAGCACAAGAAGCAGTTAATCTGGGTTTGACTATGCTTTAAGATCAGATGCAACTTTGATCATAAATCAAGAGCACATTTATGGAAGGGCTCAAGAAGACAAACCCCATAGCAAACCAGAGAACAAAAGGAAGGTGGAAAGGTAAACCCAATAGTCCTAATTGGGGAAAGATCTTAAAGCTACTGAAATCAGCAACATAAGTAGGGTGATAAAACTCAGTACATCAACTACACCATCATATTTTTCTTTGGCCTAACATCTGGGAAGACTGTAGACCTGTCACAGTCTGGGATATGCAGTTATATGTACAGCAGCCACATAGGTACAGTTCTTGAGGAAAGGGAACTAGAATTTTATGTTGAGCCTAAGATGAATAAAAGCCTGTGTAACAGTAAGACTAATACTCCTCTTGTCTTTAGAAGTAAGACTTGCCTGTCTGAAAGTGGCTTTTACTGCAGACATTTTCCAGAGATCAAGTCACCTTGGCCTCTGTTACAGACAATGGAGACTTGCTAAATTGAGCTGAAGCTGTGATTTATTTCCATGTAAAGTGGAACCCTATATCTGGTTGGATGAATTGCACCATAAAATCTATTGATTGTATTGACTAGATCTCTACTGACTATGAAGAGAACTTAAATCCCCATTGCACACACAGAGCTGTACATGAACATATCTAAATTCAGTTATTATAATGTGGCTTCTGAGTCCTGCTTCCTGGGTCAGGTAAAAAGTTTCCCATCCCTTGGGTGTTTTCAGTGTAAATACCTAAATTCAATCAGTCACCCAAGGTCTCCTTTCTAGTCAGTGGAAAGTTTCAGGCACTGCAAGAGATGATTTATCTCCTGTACTTTAGAATCATCTTTAAGATGATGCACTCCAGAAATTCTATTTTCTGTTTTTCTTTAGCAGTTATTAAACAAGTCTAGACAGCTACCTCAGATAAAGCACTAGATGGATAGATTCCATTGTGAATGTTGAGGGATAGCCTCTCAAGCCCTGAGGAAAAGCAAGGAAATAGAGTTGTTTTAAGAAATTTAGCACTGAAGAGAGTAGGGTATTTGAGAATGTACTATGTGATAATGCCATACTGTGAGAGTGGAAACTGCCATAAGCATGCAGCTGCCAGATCCCACCCCTGAGCAGTGTCATTGCATCTGAGACCTAACAAGGTAATGGAGCAACGTCTACAATAATGACTGAGACAAAATCAGAAGAAATGTCCAAATATTGGCAACAATGTAACTAGAAATATATTATTCTATGTTTTACACAAATCATAAAAGGTTTTGTAATGACCAGTGAGATCTTCCTCCTGAATTAGTACTACAGAGAATTATTCTTTTCTTAATATGCCAAGATGTGGGGATGAAGTATTTGAACCTCCATGGCAATTTGATCAGCACAAGGAGCATTAAAACATAAAAGGCAAAAGCCTCAACAAAGGCCTATGAGCAAGAAAAGGAAAGGATAGAGAAAATAAAATGTGTCCTAGGACATACCCATGGGATAAAATCTTTATTATTTCAATGGAGTAGGATTTCCTGGCTCTTTAAGTGAAAGTCTTATCCCAAAGCAAAGTGACTTTTTGCACAGACCCAGGAGGATATCCTCAAGGTGGTAAGATCTCACATATGATGATTATGTCTATTGTAGTAACCCAATGATGCTCAGTCCTGCTCTCAGTCCATGAAGCCAGCTGGTGTGACCAGCATCCATATCAGTGACTTCACTTGCCTCCAAAACAGGGAAACACACACAGACCTCTACTGGGAGTGGTCCCAGGTTTTTGGCAACATCTGATGTGTGCCAAATCACTTATTTGTCTCAGACTAAAGTCATTTCTCAGGTCATCCAGTAAGCTCACGAACATCCCCAGCATATCTTTGCCAATTAGTCCAGACATATGTAATGACTACTCTAGTCATGAGAAAAGCTGCTGCCACATCTGCAGTGCAAGGATGGTCCTGTGCAGTGGCCCTATGCTTCTGATGCCACTGCACAGACAGTATCTGAGGTCTGATCAGGGACCCTCAGTCAGTTGCGTGCATTGAAATTCTTCCAGCACATCTCACAGGAGTGGCAATGTTAACAAAGGTAGAATAGCAAATTCCAGTTCTTGTAATTACCTTCCTAAATTAATTCCCCTGCAATTTCAATCAGCTGCTCTTGACATTCCCTTCTCAGGGTGTAATCCCTTCTCATAAATGCTCTGAACAGTGCACGGAGAGGCATGACGAGAACAAAGATAAGCAGAGCTGATGCTGCACTGCAAGAGACCCTGGTGGGCAGCTCCCCACTGTGTGCTTTGGGGATTTCACTATCAGTCCCTCAACAGCTGTACTTGTTTCTCCTCCATCCCCACTGAAAGGAGAAAATTTTAGACTCTCTGTATTTACAAAATACAGAGGCAAAAGACAATAACCAACCCAGACAGGATCAGGATTCCTCCACTGCCACTACCATACAATGGACCTGAAATGCTCCACCACCACATACCAGCAACCTAGAAAAGGTAAAGTAAGAAAGGCTTTGGCAAGATTAATGCCTGTAGGAGAAGGGAGTGAAAGCACATGGCACCTCAAGAAACACTGGTTGCTTCTCCTGCCAGGGCCTCAGCAACTCTTCAAACTGAAACTCAGCAGTGTTGAAGATATGCAACTCCACATCAGTGTGGTTTTTAAAATCCACACAAATGAGCAAAAGGCAGAACCTCTAAGGAGGTCAAGGTGTTGTCCTGAACCAGGGATGGCTATTAAGGAAGGGATGAAGGCCTGTGAGGGATTCTGTGGAGAAAGTAGCTTAGGAGCATCTCACCAGGCCCAAGTAGAGCACCAAGTTGATTGTGCAGAGGAAGATGATGATACTTAGTTCTGCTTTCCACTAAATCTCAGTTCTACTCTTCTGCTTCAGAAGACCTCATGGTCACCTTGGATACATTCCTCCTAACATGAGTGGAACCTTTCACTTGCTCTAAATTAAACATGCTCTTAAGTAGTTTGCTCGCTTTAAGGCTGGGGAAGGTCTTTTACAGATTTCCAGCCTGAAAGTTCTCCCAAAGTGCCTTTTTCAAAATGGGGTTACCATGAACCTAAATGTCCCTGGACACATCCCTCTTTGCACAGAAATTCTGTTTCCCAGCTATCATCCTAAGATGGAAAGTAACATATACTTAACAGCTCTTGTGGACCATACTCCTTGTAAAGCTATTAATATTTAAGTTATCCCATTTAATACACTATCTGCCAGAAGCAATAGCAGATGCAATGTCTCTGTGGTTCCATTCTTCCTGTAAAGTTCCATGCACAAAAATGGAATATAGCATTATTAAATAAAAGAATAAACATCATAATTTATTTATGCTATGCAAGGCTGATCACGGTAGTACCCAACCACCAAACTCCCTGGCTATGTCTAAGGTCATCAATCTACTATGTTTTTAAACAAGATATAAATGATCTTAACACTCACTTGACTGATTTCATTTGGAAAATTTCTTACAGCTGTTAAATTAGATCCAAATTACTCAAGTCTACATCTTGTCCTGGAATATGCATTCCATCACCTGACCTTGCCCACACATCTCAAAGCTGGAAAGGCCTTTTTACTGACCAAGAGGTACAGAATTGTGCTTCACACACATGAACAGGTTTGTATATTGGCCAAGCTTATAAATAAAGACAATTTAGTCAAGTGAAATTTGAAGTGAGGGAGCCCCAAGGAAAGAACAGAAAGATGTTAGATGTGTAGTTTTTGAGATGATGTTTGGGAGAAGTAGGAAGTTCTGAGCACCTTCATGTTCACTCACACACACTCAAGCACATGGTGGTATATAACTGGTGTTATAAGAATGTGAGGATTTTTTAATCCAGCTGTTAATATGCAGTCTTTAGTTACTAGTTTTCCTATTACATTTGTGTTGAATGCTTCTATATTCTGTGCCAAAAAGAGTAAAGTAAGTATGGAAAATGTTTCCCTGCTCATTTTTGAAACATATCTCTAATCTCCACCTCAGGTTAAAAAAGAAGTAAAACCCATATGGCCTCTCCACCCAGCAGCTGACCAAGAGGTGCCCAGACCCTGCCATGCCCCATGATGATCAGATGTTTGCTATGAGGGGCAGAGAGAAACACATGAAGAAACTGACATGTCTTCTACGAACTGAGTGGTACCTCCAACCAGACTCCCAGCTGCTGTCCTGAAGATACTGTGATAAGTCTAGTCCTGGGCTTTACTGCTGACAGTGCCTCCAGGACTGCTGCAGTAGCACTGAGATGGTGCTACTCTTCACTACCAAGTTTCTCAAAAACAAAGAAATCCATTATCTGCTGGAGGGTGTCACCTCTCAGCAAAACAATGAGATTTGAGACTGTTCAGTTTTACAGAAATTATACCAGAGGTTATGACTTCTTTCTGAGAGGCTTATTCCTGGGCTGAGCTGACAGCACTGAAGACCATCCGTTGAGTCTTTGCTGTTGCTGGCAGCACTGGTGTTAGCCCATACCTCAGGCCCTCCCTTGTGCATCACCAGCTATGGTGGATCTTGATACCCATCCAGACAAGACTGGGGTTGGACTAGATGATCTTTCGAGGTCCCTTCCAACTCCTAATATTCTGTGATTGCACTTGCAGGAGGGCACTCGGGGACCTGCATCCCCAGGAGCTGAGGAAGACACTGAGGTGCATACTTGTGTTACAAGCAGCTGTGTGCCTGCAGCTCCCACGAGACCATCGAGCAGGCACTAGTAGCACCAAAACTCAGCAAGTGAGCGGCGTAGCCATGGCAACACCAAGCACACAGGCTGACCGACCCAGCTCCCGGGGACCTGCTCTGGGAGAGGGTTTTGCTGTTAGTACCGATGTCCTAGCAAGGAGGTATGAGGCTGTAGGTGAAAACACAGTTATTCCCACCAAAGGGCCAAGTCTGTAATTTCAGAGTAGTTTGGGTGCTTAAACAAGCGTTGGGAACATGCCAGCTGCTGAAATTACTTCAAAGCTATGGTTGAGGATCTCAAGCTGCTCACATTACACAGCCTGTGGCTTCCCCAGGCTCTGCTGCTCTTTCTCTTTCCCATCAGCAAACTCCAGCTTTCAGCAGCCAGTGACCACAGCCTGTGATCTCAGCTGATCCCGGTGCTTGAGATGCAGTCACATCTCACCAAACCACACACAAACCGAGGGCAGATTCTGCAAGCCTCAATGGAGATGCAGTATCACAGGTGTGTGGTGAGGTCTCCAATGACTAAGACTTCATTATTTTTTACAAAGTATACTGCAGAATATTTATCAGTGCATTACGATGAATTAGCATAAATAATTAAAACAGAACTCATATTGGTGAATACATAAGCAAAGGGCACTTGCTAATGGACAAGGTTTGCTTTGCTGCTGCAGGGACTCACTCAGAGACAAGTCCATGCCAAATGGGCCAAGGAAGTATTTGTCCTTTTTACCCCGAGCCTATTCCCATCTCACCCCAGATGGCTGACACAGGCTGGTGGAGGAGCACATCATCTTCTAAAGGGCAAAGAGGAAAATATTGGAAAGCCCACAGACCTTCAACCTGTTCCCCAAGTCCCATGACACTCTTTTCTGCAAACAACCCACCTACGATCAGTCATGCAAGAGGTGCTTGCCAGTGCTTCCCAGAAATACTGACAATTTGATGGATCGCATGACTCTGCCTCCTCTTCTTATTCCAGGTATTAAGAAGATTTCATGGCAAATAGGGAAGTGTTTTCAAGACTTCCCCATGGTTTCCCCACTCGCATCAGCAGGTACACTGTGGAGATCTACATCAGCAGAGCGCAGCCAACATCGTACATTTTCCCAGAAAAGATAATCTAATTCCAAATCTTTTCCTAGTCTTATTTTTCCATAAAAATAAAGGTTGCAGTGGTCTCAGAACATGGTATGAAAATGAGAGTATCTCCTAGCTACTTCTCCTCCAGACTCTTTTAAGTCAGGTTGAATTTTTTCCACAAATTGGAATTGCAGACTTGATCTGTATTTTATTACCTTTCCAGACTCTGTCCATTATCCACCAAATATTTTGTGCTTACAATTAAAAATAAACTGGAAAATCAAAATCTTACTTGTTTTCAATTTTTCATTTGATTCTTTTACACTTGTGTGCATAAATAAAGCATTTGGATGGCTCATGGAGGAGAAGAGGCCTCAAGTTTCTTTCCCTGGCCAAAATACATATCTTACAAGGCACAGCCACAGGGATACCCTGCAATATATTGCACTGCTCAACACAAAGCAGACGACAGTACGTAATGGGAACAACAGTTATACACACAGGGACACCAGCTAAGAAAAAATCAGGGAGAGACTGTAGCCTGACCTGCAACCTCCAAGAGACATTTCCAAATTAAAAGCCTCAAAGTTTAAAACAGATTTTTGTATTTATTTTTTTCTACTGAAAATGTTCAACAGGAGTTTAGCTTTACAGAGGTGGATTTTTTTTCATGGGAAAATCAATTTTCTACAACCAACTACACCATTAAGATATTGCCATACTGCCAAGAACTTTCTAGACCCTGGTGTCCTAGCAGAGTAGAAATTCTTGTGTGTTACATGAATCTCATGTCAAGCAGAGCTGCCAGAGAATAAATGTTTTCAGATGGTGGAGGAAACAGAGTCAGCTTCTTCAGGACTAAATCACCTTTCTCTATGCTATACGGATAGTCTTGGACAAACTCACTGGTGCAGAACAAGAAAGGACAAAGAATCTCAAGGAAAATATCTCATGTCACTTGCTGTAAATCACTGCCAGTGAAAGCTGAACACTAAAATTGCCATACTTTCTACCTTTCATCTTTGTCCCTAGGGCTTGGTAGGGTCTGATCATGTTTGTGCATTCTCACAGAATTATTTCAAGAGATCGAATAATTTCAGTAGACCTAATCCCACCTAAACTGGATTGTTTGCAACAGGCACTGCATCAAACTTTATTTATGTGCATGTTAGATACACAAAGGATCATGACCCCTTTGCAGTCATATGGGCATCACTGTACAATTTAACAAGATCCCATCTGTACAATCCTTTTAAAAGTTCTGGCATCCAAAGCTTTTGCAAAGACCCTTCCTACCCCCACCCAACAGCAGCTTCCCACCTCCTAAATCCTGGGATATACACACCACTGGAGCACTTTTTTATCATCTCTTCACTAAACACCTCTGAATGCTGGGATCTATAAGGAATTAATTACACCCATCCATGCTGCAATCCTTTTTGTCTCTCAGCTGCTTGTTTCTAATGTTTTGTATATGAAAGCAACTTTCTTACTCTTAATTTTGGTTCCACAGTATTTACTGCACTTACCCAGAAGACTTAGACAAAGTGTAATGTCATTAAAATAAATGGGACCTTTCTTGAAAATTTGTAGATTTTATGGAAAGGCTGGCAATCTCTCACCTACCCAAGGGAAAGTGTAAACTATGTGGAAAGAAGCACTGGGGGACTGCTGGGATGCCACTACACAGAGCCATAGCATCACCTCCAGCGTGAGGGAGATTCCTTATCAAAAAGAAAAAGATTAAAAGACAACTCATTCAAAAGCAAGAACAAAAATGCTGGATATCAACTTAGGCGCTGTTTCCCCACAGCACTGATCCTGGTCTCAAGCAAGTTACCACTCTCCAGTCACAGGAAAGAGCTCTGAAGCCTGTCAGAAAGTGCTCAGAATACTCTTCCATCACTTTCAACAGATTTATTTTCTAAGGTTTGATCCAAGAGCCTACAAGGTTCTGCTGAGTTCAGAAGGAGCTGAGGCTGAAGAGAAACACAGTGTGGACAACAGCGGCCTTGAACTGCTAAGCCCCTCTGGGTTTCCTGGGAACGGATGGGATGTCTGTGCTGTGCTGACAGACCAGGACTTGTGTATTTTACTTCTTTTAAGGCTAAGGACACCTAAAAGTGTTTTCTTCATTAATGTTGAATTTGGCATCGTTCATCTCACCAAGACTGTTAGTGAGAGTGGGACTCGCATCCCGGTTTTACAGGACTGAATAGTGACCAAAGAGAAGTTGGCCATATAGACTGTCAGGCCCACTCCTAAGAAAGAACAAACCTTACAAACACAAGTGATTTTTTTCCCATTCTATGATCTATATGGCATAAGGATCTTAAGGTTAACCACACATCTAGACAGATATAAAATTAATGTTGTCATTAGGATATTTTTATACTACTGTAAATAAGTGTGAATCTCTCAGCTCACCTGAGCCTCTCTAGGCTTATCCACTGTCCTATCACTTACATCCAGAAATAAGCCTGACCATGGATTTGACCCAGCTGCCACAGCTGACCATGGAGAGATGCCAACTACTTCTAACACTCTGGCATGTGCTAAAGCCTCACTTAAAAAGTGTGTGTGAGCTGAGCAAAATAGGATAAATGAGGTGCTCCTCTGTTCAGACATGGCTCTCCCCAAAGAAGCAGTAGCATTATGCAATAGCTAGCTCAATCAAACAGCAAGCTCCAGGCCAAAGAGTCTTCCCAGTGTAACACACCCCAAAAGCCATCACTCCCTGCCTGCTAGCACAAGTTTTCCTACTGCAAAAATGGGAGAAAGAACAGGAAAAGCATCACAGCATCCAGTGTCCACATTTTCATAGAAATTAAGATGGAAAGCTGCAACCTATGTCCCAAGATTCACTTTATGAAGACACTGAAAAGAGGGGAACAGCAATGAGTGGTACACAGCAACACTTCAATAGTGAAGGCTTTTAGTCCTTGCCCAGGGCTAAATCCCTGCAAACATTAACAAGAAATTTGCCTGAAGGTAAAATCAGAGCCCTACACTCATGATGTTTATTTGCAAGCACAAAGATTACAGCAATGGTCAGGATTTCCCAAGATCCAGCTCCAGGCTCACAGCCCACGCAGCCTACAACACTTTGTCTTGGGCAAATAAACCAATTTCAGAAATCACTGCTTAAATCCTCTATCACATAGAGCTTAGTACATGCCACAACATTAAAAAAAAACAGTAACACTGTGATCACGGATAATCCCTTAGGGTTTCAAACACATTCATAAAAATAAAATTCACATTTATTTTAATAGGACTCTGCCAACCCCATTCTATGCTGCAAACAGACTTATTTTTTTATATACCTTAAGAAAAGGGAAGAGAATTGTTAGGAATGCAAACCAGTGGTCATTAACTCGTCATCTTTGGGCCACAAAATGAGTTTGTTTCATCCCGGTTCACTTGTGGCCAGTTGAACTTTCTGGCTGGCAGTGCTGCAGCGTTCCGGTTTCATGCACTGCAGGGTGACACTTACTGGACCAAAATACGATACTTTCAACTATTGCAAGAGTCGGTTCACTCGGGGTTCCTAACAGCTAGTTTAATTGCACGCAATGCTCTAGGGTGAACTGCAGCAGGCAGCGTCTTCCCTGAGCACTTCGAGCCTTAAAACTGCTGAGAGCTTGGTCTTCCTAGCATCCCTTTTCCAGGGTCTAAGACACACCGGCTCGGGCATGCCGCTCCAAGGCAAGGAGAGTGGTGTACATGCAAGAGAGACGCGGACTTAAAAGAAGCCGCTCGGTTTGGAGAACCCGACGACAGAAAAACATCATTAAGAACACTTAGCAACACACCCTATAATAAGCCCCTTGCCATTCTCCCTCCTCGGTTCTGGAGCGTGCTCCGCGGAGCGCCTTGAGACGAGAATGATAAAGCAAAACGGTAGCTCCAGGCACACCTCCTCGGGGCAGCTCCAGGGGCAGTCCCCGCCGCCCGGGAAAGCACCTCTGGGGCAATCCCGCTCCCCGCTTCCGCTCCGCGCTCCGCGGGGGCTGCGCGCCCGCGTTACTCACACGAAGGCGTGATAGAGCAGCGCCCAGCCGCGGGGTCGCTCTAGGGCGTCGTAGATCAAAGTTTGGATGCGGCGGTACTTGGCATGGTTCCGCTTCACCGGGCGGCTCAGCGGGGTCTTCGCCAGCAGCCCCAGCCCCGGCGGGCTCCGCTTGCCGCCCTCCTCCTTCCCGCCGCCCTCCAGCAGAAGCGTCCCGTCCCGGTCTGCGCCGGTGCCTAGGGCCAGCGAGCCCTGCTCGGGGTCGCCACCGCCGCCCGTCGCCGCTCGCCGCCCTCCGGCCGCCGCCGCCGCCCCTCCGGCCGCGCTACCGCCCGCCGCGCCGCGCCGAGCTTTCAGCCCCATCGTCCCCGCCGGGCCCCGGAGGCGAGCTGCAGATCGGCGGCGACAGCCCCGGGAGCCCCAAGGCCATGATCCGAGCTCCCCGCCTCTTCCTCCCCAAAAATGATTTCTTTATGTATTTATATATATACACATGTATACATACATACATATATATATATGGACGGAAAGGGGGTAAAAAAAAAAAAAAAAGATGGGGTGGGGGAGGCAGTCACATCCCCATCAGGTCATCCTGGCCGGCGGGCAGCAAGGAGGCTGGAGCGCGGCGAGTACCTGGGCCGGCGCAAGGGAGGGAAATCATCGCGGAGTTTATTTACCAGCCCGATGCCCGATCCCCTTCCCCCCTCCTCTCACTACCACCACCCCCCCGCCTCCTCTTCCTCCTCCTCCCAGCTCCTGCCTCCCCCTGAGCCCTCACGTTAGGGAGTGGCCCATTGTATGCAGCCAGCAAATAGCCGGGCGCCCGCCCCCCGATACCCCAGCCCCGGGTATCTGGTCATCCACACACCGTGGGGCACCTCCGCCGCGGGGCTGTCCCTCACCGGCACCCCCTCCCGACCCTCATCTCCGGTTGCCAGCCCCCAGTAGCCGCCGCTGGAGCCTCCGCCGCCGAGCGGGGAGATCCCGGCAGCCGGCGGAAGAGGAGACCCCGCTCGACAACCGGGGATCCCCCTGCAGCATCACAGCCCCCCTCCCCCGCTGCGGCTAGAGGGGAGGGAGAGGAGGGGGAGGGCATCCCCAGCCCCCGGCGGGGGTTTGCTTTCACCGCCGGAGCAGGAAGGAGCGAAGGATGGGGATGAAGTACGCCGGGGAAAGGCGGCGGGTGGGCGGCTGCAGGCGCTGCCTGCCGATACGGCTCGCTCTGAGCTCAGGGGAGCCAAGCGGATCCTCCACCCGCGGAGGGAAGAATGAGGGGAGTGACAACACTTCGGGGCTGCCCCAGCCCCATCGGGGAGCATATTTTTGCACGTGTCTCTTGTGGGAGATGCTGCTTCTACCTCTGTCGGGGTTGCGGTCCCCTCCTGCGTGGCTCCTCAAACGAGCAGAGCCTGGGCTCAAGCCCAGCTGCAGCCCCTGGGGCTTATGTCCGTGTCCAGTCGGACCTAAGAACTACACCCACCCCTCCGCGTTAGCTTGGATACCAGCACCCCGGTCCAGCCTCGGACCTAATCCTGAAGGGATGTGATTGACAGCCTTGTATTCTTTTCCTTTCAGTTTCTTGGCTGCAAGGAAGACAGGAAGAGACAGCCTTTGTGTGCCCTCCACCCTTCGTGCTCTTGAATTTCTGCCACCACACGCTCAACACATCCCTGTTCTCTGAGAGCTGCTCTTGAGTGAAAAGCTGACTGCAGGGCTGAGCATACTCATAGCTACACCTTGAGGGGATACAAACGGTCTATTATTATTATTATCGCTAGACATTTTCTTTTAAAGACAAAGCCTCACAGATTACTGGTTGTTTCCATGAGAAGTGTCCTCCTTCAGATGGAGGAGATTTCCTGGTATCTCCTGAAGAGATGCCAAGACACCCAAGAGCCCTTCCAGACTCGTAAGAGAAGCACATTTGTCCCCTACTCTAGCTGCTTCTGCTCCAGTCACCAAAGGATTTATGATCTTAGCAGTCCTCCTGTTTCATACATCAGGAAGGACAACAGATGCAAAGAGAGCTGCAAAAGGTGATTTTTTTTAACTGACCACAGGGCTGCAAAGGCCATATGACTTCAGGCCAGGCTATAGACTGCTATTGGGGATGTCCCAGGTCACTCAAAAATTACACTTCTGTCATTGCATTGCTCGGTGGAAGAAAGGCTGTTTCTCCTCTGGTATTTGGCCCTCTAAGGGTCCGAACTGAGCAGGTTCTGTGCTAGAGAAGAAAAAAACACCTCTGGCTTCAGTTCTGCAAGCTCCAACATTAATATGTCTTAATGAACATCTGATTTCAAACAATCCCAAGGGATTTGTCCACAAGCAGATGTGAGCAGATAGCATGGTATATCACCCACACAGCTATAGCATCAGCAGCCAGTGTCACATTAGCTGAGATCTCATGACACTATCAGCAAGAAGTGGCTGGCCCTAGTGTTGCACCAGGAACACAAGCATTCTGCTCCCCACTCAGCCAACATCTATCAGCATCATTTGAATGTCATTTATTGCTGTATTCCCAGGGAGGGCTGTGGGAGGCTAGGAAGTTTTGATAACTAGGCCATTTATCTCTCTCCAGCTCCTGTTCTACTGCGGTACAATAGCAAAGATAGTTCCCAATACCACAGGGGAGCTATAAGCATTAGTGAGGATGTATGGGGCACTGAGAATAGAGCACTGAGTTCAGACAACACCCTGTGCCTTAACCTTCATCCCAGCATTACATTAGGAAGAGATGGAAGGAGAAGGGAGAAGGAAAGAAAATTTATAGCTAACCAATTCATCAGTGTTCTGAACCACAACAGTAATGTTCAAATCAAGATGAGGGTGGTAAATAATTTTCATGAGGATGGGGGCAGGTAAGGCAGTAAATTATTTTCACTTGCAAAGGGTTATATCAGTGTCAAAGAGCAATAGGTGATTGATAGGCAGGCACACCAACTTGTTTGGCTTTTATAGCCCTTACACCAGGGACACAACTCTTTCAGTACCAATTACATACTGGCTTTTTTTCAGTTGCACCCTCCAAAAAGGAGGCATTTGGTGCATTTTGGAGTCTTAAACGACCCCAACACAAACCATCTTTTAAGACCCAACAGGAAATTGTTTCCATCTTCTCTCTAAATTTAAAATCCTGTCACTTAGCATTGAGAATTCTCCTCCTCCATGCTTCATCTAGGATAACTATTGTGCAGATGTAACTGTACTGGCTAGGAAGCAGTGGAAGAAGCATAGGGAGTTAGTGAAAATCTTTGAAATCAGTGCAAAGATACCCAGCAGTTTCAGGGGGATCTGAATCAGACCCTAATCGTGGTGGCACAGTACCTCGTTGTTGGTATCATTGTTTGGGACCCTGATCCTATTGCACACTTGCTGGCAAACCTCCCACTGATGTCAAAGGGAGTTTGTCCAGATGGAACGTTCCAGGCTATGATTTGGCTTGATGAGTAGTTACACTCCATTACTATTATTTATGATATGTTGCTGGCAGCACCCAACGTGCACAGGTTTGATATCCACCTCCTTGGCTGTCACTGGAGATCTCTGTAATCAAAAGCAAGTGCTTCTGATGATCTGGAGTTTGCAGCCAGGAGGCTGCAACAGGCTCTGTTGGGAGCATGCAGAGAGACTGGTGACAAGCATCTCCCAGTAGGTTATGCTGGCCACTCTCTTGACTGGTTCATTTGGAGATGTTATAGTCTAAAATCAGATGAAAACAGGAAGGGATTGTATCTGTTGGTCAAAATAATATGGCTTTATCTTGGCTTATTTATAGATGAGCTGGATTCTTGTGAATGACAGAGCACAGGAATGTTTAGTAAACCACAAACAAACACACAGACTGTGTTTCAGTAGAGCTACATGAACATTCAGCCGGAACATCTGGATTCTGTATACAAGAAGGAAAGATACAAATGGAAGAACAGTTACTCTGCAAAAATCTTCAGGAGCAAAATGTACAAATAGCTGCTTATGAGCTTCAGTGACAGAGGAACAGAGATTTGGTTCTTGAAAAAATGGTCAGGGGACTATATAGTAATTGTGAACAGAAAGCAACACCGTCCATAGTGTGAGTGAAACTGTCATTAAAATGTTGCCAGAGCTCCATTGCTCGACTTCAGTGGTTAGCAGCATAGATATGCTCAAGCATTTCCTTTTTCCTCTTTGTACATTCCTGTGCTCCTCCTTCCTTATGGTTACACATAAAGCTATTTTGGTTTTTTTTCAGGGCTTGTTTCTTATGGCTTAGCATTGAGAGAATCTAAGCTGTGGCTTACTCTAATACAAAATGAAACCTAACAGTCATTTAGTGGAACAGCCTGGTCAACCATGAAATACTCCCAGACTTGGAGTTGCAGGTTTGATTTTTTTATATTATTAAAAAAAAAAAAAAAAAAAAAAAAAAAAACCGCCCCNTTAAGAAACCCCAAACAAACAAAAAAACCCCTCAAAACAAACCAAAACACAATGAAAAAAACCTCAAAACAAAACAAAGCACCAAACCCACAAGAAAACACCATCTGTAAAATACTTTCATAGAAACAATGCTCATTTGAGGGAAAGTCTTACCACAATAGTTCCCTTGGTCTGAGAGCTGGCAGGTCAAAGGTTCCCTGGATTGCAACTGCAGGAGCTTGGACCTTTCAGACAGTATCAGTGTCTGTCAGCAGTAGAAATGAGTCCACAGAAATCAGTCACTGCAACTCAGGTTTCCCTAAGCTTTGAGTCCTCTGGCACTCCATGATCATCTGAGCATGAGAGGTGACAGTCTGTGCCATCACAGAAAAGGCAGACCAAGTAGCTTCATGGAAAACATAAAGAGGAAAATAAATCTCCACCACTACAAATTACTGCATGGACAAAAGGAAATCAATACACTGTAACTTCACACTGTCTCAATGTCATTAAAAGATTGTGGCAAATCAATCAAAAGAGCATTCATAATTCTCTTGTGCTCACCTTACAGAATCCATGGCATAGTGCAGAAACTACATGTTCATCCATAATCTTGTCCCATCATTTTGCACAGGTCTTGCCTTTGAGACAGATGAAGGGATTTTAGCCAGCAAGGCTCGTGCGTTGTATCAGCAGCTTCAATCAAACCTTGGCCGTCTAACTCCATCAAGTTCTGATCGTCCTACTGCTTAGCTTTCTTGATAAAAAAATACTTCCTTAACTCTTTTATTCCTCAACCCACTGAGCAAAGCATGCTTATCCGTCTCAGGTTGTTGGGTCTGCCTTACAATGATTCATTTTCAGGCATGCTCCTTTAGCACATGAGGCACGGCAGCATTGTAACACTAAAAGCCAAAGTGCTGCCTGAAGAAAAAAACACAATTCTTCAGGGAAGTAAAGCAAGCAAATAAATATGGATCTTCATGGGTCTTCTGCTTTCTCTTATCTAGTTTCACGTTTTATGAATTTTTCTGAGGTTTTTGGAATTTTTCACTTCCCCTCCCAACTGTAAGTGAATGAAAATAAGGTAAGAGTCTTACTTCCAGGTGTTGGGACATGACAGAATCAACACTAAATCCTGGCATTTGAACTCTCATCACTGCAGCTGCCAAAGCTGGCAACTCTATGGAATATGTAGTGCAACCACTACTGACTGAAACATTTTTTAATCTTTTTTTTTTTTTTTTTTTCAGTGGGAGAAACATATAATCATTGATTGTAGAAAACTGTACTTTATTGCACAAAGATAAATGTTGAGCAACCTGCACAGGACCAAGCTCAGCTTTAGGCAAGAAACTGTGGTGTGCCTATACCCTTGTTGCAGCTCTATGATGCTATAGCTTACTGAGCAAGGGATGCACTGGGAATCTGCCAAATTGAATATTTAAACTGCTTTTCTGGACAGCAAATGTCCACAGCTCATACCTTGAATGTTGTGGGACGCTGCACTATCAGACCTTCTCGTTTGTACTGCTACTTTTGCTGTTCTTAAAAATGGCTGATTAAGAAGTAGCCACAAGAATAAGGTCACAAGACTCTGCCTTGGAGCAACCATCTGCCTGCCCAGCAAGTTGCACTTGATGGAACATTGCAAATACGGGTCTGGGTAAGTCCAAGATACCTGACCAGTAACAAAATGGATGTGTTTCTTAAGTCACATTATTGCTTAGCTTGATTTCATAATGGAAGATCCAAGGAAACTGTGATCAGAGACAGTGTGTCTAGAAGACAGCAGGAAGGAATAAGATTTGCTCTTATCTGTTCCAGAAGAAATTTGATTTGGCACTTAATACACTTAAAAGATGTTGCTTTCTCTTCCTACTATTACTTATTCCCTCTGTAACTGTGATCAGTATTACTCTGTATCCCATTCAGGGAGCAGTTGTTTGCCTTGATACCTTAGGACTTGGTCTTGTTCTTCATTTTCTTCTGAGGCCAGTGCACAGAGTTCACTGGGGCATTAAGGCTTTAGTGCTTTGAGACTACAACATCTGGCACTGCACAGGGCCCAGCATGATGAATGGGATCTCTCAGTGCTGCAAGAACAGAAATGTTACATTATTAATAAGCAGGTGAACGAGGAGGTATATAGCAGTGCAGTTCTTAAGTGCGTGCATTGAGATACTGATGGGGAAAGCACATCTGTTATTCTCATCTTCACCAGATGCTTCCTTTCAGCACCAAAAGTTACTGTCATTTATTTCACTGGTAATTTAGTTCAGGGCTTACTCAGGAGTGGATACATCCCAGATAAGGGAATAGTGATCTGACACCTGAAAACTTTGCTAGGAATATAAATCCATGGAAATTCTTCAGCAGTAAATTAAAGGCTCTCTCAGAGTTTTCTTTTGAATGGTATGAACTGATTAAGAAAGATAAGCTATTTTTTTTTTTTTATCAATGTGTGGTAAGTTAAGCTCTTTCTTTTTATTGTTATTCTTTCCTGGAAACAATTTTTGGGAGAAAAGGTAAATCACTTTTTGTTCTGTTCACTAAAACCAGTTTGAAAACTGATTCTTTATCAATTTAACAAAACAAAACCAAAACCCACAAAATGGAAAAGTTTGGTAACAAGTTGCTAAGAGGTTGAGCAAACAATAATTCAGAGTTTCAGTGTTTGAGTAGCTCCTCTTTCTCAGAGCTTCGGGGGGGGGTTAAACCTGATGGAGCTTCAAGCAGAGCCAAGGGGAACCTTTTTTAGGGGTCAAACTGAAAATATGTTAACAAGAAAATGATGATGGATGAAACTGGGTGGACAGTTTTCTACCTGTTGTGCAGAAGTTTAGACAGAGTCTAAAATTTTCATTTTAAGATTTGTTTGAAGTGTGTGGTTTACCATTTCAAGTTTCTTTTACAGAGACTGAAACCAGTAGTAATAAAATTAGAAATTTGGCCAAAGTTAATATGTGGCATTTTGAACAGACAAACAAATTTCTCCCTCTGTCCTTTCCTAGCCTTGAGGTTTCTTGCAGTACTGTTGAAGTTACATGAGATTCTTTAATGGAGTTGAATGTCTGATGGGTTTTATGGCATTGTTCTGCATTCAGCAACCTGACATCAGTTTTTGTTCTTTTCCAGCACAGCATTCCTTTCTCCCTGTGTTTGTAATGTAATGTATCAGTGTAATTGAATCATCTTAGCAGCCTCAGATACCCAAAAGCCCACCTAGCAAGGACAGATGATCACCAAGGGGCATTGCTAGATTAGCTGGAGTTCAGGGGGCCATGGCTTCCTCCTTAGTGCCCACAGAGAAATGACTTCTGACTCCACTGTAGCCACAGCTTTTGGCTACCTAAGCTGGTCACTGCTCTATTAAGGTAAAAAGACATCCTTTTTTTAATGTTATGAAACATGCAAGACAAGAGCCTTGGGTATCTGCTGGTCTCTCTTTTCTATCACAGGGATTTACCATTCCAGGGGATACTTCCCTGAAGCAGATGTCAGGTGCATTTCTGTAATTCAAAAGAGCATTGAAAACCCACTTTTCCAATTTCTTGGGGAAAAAAGTAGGTTAAAAAAAATAGATTTGGTCCATTTTGGGGGAATATGCTTTCAGGTTGCTTTGGAAAAGATCCCTTTCTTTCAATACCAGTGTTAGGTCTTGGAAATTACAGTCTTTTGCAGGGCAGAGGCTTTAGACAGTGCAAGGACCAGAGCTCATCCCAATATTTTGCTATTACTTGCAGAGGAGCATTCTACAGCCTCCAGTTCAGCAGACTTCTCCAGTTTATTTCTGAGTCACATGAACTTAAGAGATTTAGATGTGCTAAGATGTCTTCCTGGTCATTTTCTTGTTGTTTTGAGTCCTGGTGGCACTTGTGCCTGTCGCAGAGTTCAGCACAGAGGCTAGTTAGTGAACAAAGGCAGATTTGCTATAGGAAAAAGAGTAAGCAGAAGAGTTGCAGATGAGGATTCATTTTGCCAGCTCACTATCTACTTTCAGGCCAAATGATAACTGATCTGCTCAAACTTTGGCCCAATCAATCTGCACTTAAAAGAATGATCTATCACAGAAAGTCTCAATATATCTAGCCTTGGAGAAAGTGCTCCCAGCAATTCATCATGGTGGAAAGTGACAGCAGTTTATAGGTATTCTCGGTGCAGCTCCTTCGCCTATAAATGACCTTTCTGCTTGAAAAGATACTTAATTCTTTCAGACTGTCAAGACCTCATTCTTTGGAGGCATCACTGATCACTAAAAGCAAAAATGCCTGCACCACAAGATATTTTTGTTCTCACCAGGAAGCTACAAGAACGTTAATTTAAATGCATTAGTGAGATATTACATATTTGTGCGTGTTGGAGAGAAGCCCATGTTCCTCCTGACTACCTCAACTGCCTTTTGGCATTTCCATCTGTGGCATAGCTGTGTTGGACTAGAATTGTGACTTGCTGCTACTGGAGACTGAAAGATTAAAGAGAAGAAGATCTGGGAGGACAAATTTGGAATTCCCAGGTCTCATTCCAGCAGCTCACAGCACAGGAGGGAGCAAGCCACTCACCCATAGTTTCCAACATTTGCCTTTACATGACCTAGGTAGAAGCTGTTAACCACAAAAAGTTCTGCACTAATGGAACTGATTGAAAGTTAAGAGCAAGGATGACTTAGCAAAACCAAAATGTCTCATTCAGATCTTTTAAATATTTTTGTATTTCCCCAAAAGATTTCAAGTAAGCTTGGAAAGAGCAAAACACTGCAACTAGTTAAAAATTTTCAGTATGGATGTCGGTACCTAGACTGGGATTTGTGTTGTTTGAAAGTCCCAATGTTTACTGATCCATGCCTTAATTTCCCTACCCTCATATGGGAATTATGTGGCAATAATTAGTACCTGGAAAGCACTACAGATACTTAGACAGTGCATTCCCTAGAGCCAGCTACCTACAATCAATGGGATATAATGGCCTCATATTATCACAATAATTAAATACTTCCAGCTCTTCACTTAACCAATGTTTACAGTGCAGCAGTGAGATAGAGGAAATCTTAACTTTATCTGCTTGTCGGTGAAGATACTTACAGGAAAAAGAAGTACAGTATTCAGAACATGTCTCTAACATGCAAAAATCCCTTATGTGCTTCTGAGCAATTAAATTCAAAGAACTTCCAACCTGAGCCATTCTATGATTTTATGATCTTAGACTACTTAATTTTAGGACTGCAGGAGTCCACTGTGAAGCTCAAAGAATTGCATCCATGCACTGCAGGTCTTACACTTGGATCTCAATAATCAAAATTATAAAGAATGTGATTGGAGCAGCTGTACTTCTGCAACCTTCTTCAAGACATTCACTGTCTACATTTCTAATCAGAGACCTTCAATAAATTGTTGCTGGGACACCAGAAGAAATACTTATTATCTGAGGTATCCATTCTAACAGCTAATGGCTTTGTAAGTTATTGGTATTGCATTTCTGTTAACAGGCAACTATTTAATCTATACATTTTGTATAAAATGTAAAAGTCAAGAATAGGTGATAAAAGCATTTTTTAAATAAAGATATTGAAGACTGACTAATAATAATAAAAAATTCTAACATTCTATGTCTGAATAGTTGGGTTCACATCCACCTGCCCTTTCCTTCTTCCTTCAGCCTGGAAAAGGATAAATCTGCAGCAGTGAGGCTTATAGTGTAGCTATATATGCATATATTCCTTTTACTATAAACAAACACACAGGCTAGAACCATAATCACAAATGCTATCTCACCAAAACCTGAACTTTTCTTGACCCTACCCCTGTGTTTTGTGTTCTTGAAAGAAAACAGACACTGAAAAACTGGATCTTAGTAAGACAACAAGTTCTGTGCATAGCATGATGCAAAGTGCATCTCCAATGTGATTACCAGGAAACAAGTAGGACTGTGTTATTTCAAACTGATTCTGAGTCATATAACATATCCCTCAGATAATTTACTGCCACACATAAGTAACAGCAGATGGACCATCCTGTATTTGGAAAACATACTCCATTTGATGCATCTTCAGAGTAATACTGAATGATAGAATATATTGTGTATCATTTTAATTTCTTAAGAGCAGCACCACAGTACAGGTAAAACAGAAACATTCACTGAAAAAACCCTATGTAAAACTCGAGGAAATCAGTGGGGAAATTTGTTTGGACTTCTGTGAATTTTGCTAGATGATGCTGCTCATATCTTTCTTGCTCAGAGTCCTTCAAATATGGCATCTGATGGCATTTTCACAGTATCACAGTATGTAAGGAGTTGGAAGGAGCCTCAAAAGATCATCTAGTCCAACCCCCCTGCCAGGGTAGGATTCCCTAAGACAAAGCTTCCCTTGACTGGGAACTGAACCAGGGTCCTGGCAATGAGAGCACTGAATCCTAACCACTAGACCACAGTCTTGAGGTGAAGAAAGCAGACTTCTCTGGCAGTTTCTGAATGAAAAATGAAAGGAACTTCCAGTGCCTATTTGTTAAAATTTGTTTCTGTTGACTCTTCACCAAGTTTTCTGTAGGCTTCAGGGAAACTGTTGCCATGCAAAAAGTCTGGAAAAGTCTGTTAGGAACAGTGGAAATATTATGTGGTCTTTGGGTCAGGCTTATAAAGAGATATTTCTGGTTACTAGAGGTTGAATTGTAATTTCTCTGCCAGCTTATGAGCAATTTTATGTATGAGAGTAACAATATGTAGACGTGGAACTTCACAACATGGTTTAGTGTGGGCATGGTGGTGTTGGGTCTATGGCTGCACTTGATGATCTTGGAGGACTTTTCCAACCTTAATGATTCTAAGAAAAAAAATTGTGATGGGGAGGAAGTTGGGTTTTGTTTTTTTCCCTAAAAGACACTGAAGACACTGTTCTATATACCCAGTAGAAACAGGCAGTTTTCAGTCTAAGAAGTCTCCACGGTTGCCTCTATAATCTCTATCCAAAGAGCTCCAACTCTTGCTTCTGTTCTCACCCCATCTGACAGTATTCTGCCCTTCCTTTAACAATCAGAGCCTCTTCTTGTACAAAACATATGTTCGTAGCTAATAAGATGATGTTGCCAGTGATACATATAATCTTATGTTCCTGTGTGCATATGCTAACAACAGTATTCATTTTGAATATTCTTATATTCAGAAGGGAAAAGGTCTTTCCTATATTTATGCTAATTAGCATAACATAGTCTACCCAGAATTCATCATATTCTGCTAGCTTTGCAAGAGAAAATTTATTAATAGCTGAACTGTTGCAACCCTTTATTAATATCAACATTGCAAGCTCTGTACCAATTTTAAGGCTTACCAAGAAGACAGAATTTTTGTCCTTATTCCTTAAATCTTTATAACTAAGTAATCAGAGATAATGAAAAATGCTCCAGGGGAAACAGCATGGATGTAAAGGCAAGCAGTGTTTAACTCCACACTGAGTTGTTCTATCTTGTAGCTGTTGGATCAATAACATGACTCTAGGTCTTGCCTTAAAAAATGACCTAATTATGCTTCATCAGCTTCCAAACCTTTATTAAAGAAAGATTCCTAAAGACAATTCATACAGCAAAGAATCCCTTGATGTGAGAGAAAATTATAAAGTGGAAGCAGGCCTGATTGTTGCATTGTGTTAGCTTTCTGTCCTCCTAGCACTGAGTGCTGCATCCAGCTTTAGAAGGAATGTAAAAAGTGATACTGGGCCAATATATCTGACACTGGGATATGTTCTTGTGATAAGTATGCTCCCCGTTGGCTGAAATGAAAACTCAGTAACTCAGGTATCTTCAGGTATTGTTGTTCAAATTTGAGCAACATTTGTCCTCTTGCAGAACAGCATGGGGATGTTCTCTATTTACTGTTTTAACTAGCCAAGGATAAATTGGTGGAGGAAACCAGATACTGTTCATTTGCTGTCTCCATACAGTAACTCTTTATAAATCAGCAGAGGAGATACACAGACCGAATTGCAATTGCAGACACAATTTTACAGCACAGAAACTGCCATGCTTCTCTTTCTGCTTCCATAAGAAGTTTTTGGGAAAATTTCCCCTGGCATCCAGGGCCCTTATCTTGCATGAATATCCATATTTTTCTGCATCCTTACAGTACAGTTTAGGAAGAGCTGTGTCCTCTAGAATTTAATTTTCTTCTACTCAAATCTAATGATTTCCTTATCAGCCCCAGCAGGGATTCAAACTTCCTAACAGCTATATATAGTAGCAAGAAACCAATAAATGAATTTTGATTACTGCAGTGATGCTCAGCTGTACCTCTTGATACAGCAACAAAGAGTAGGTGCTGTCAAATATCGTCCCTGAGACAGAAAGGAGAGGGATTACAAAGTGAGAACCAAGGTGCTGAGAGTCCTCTAACTAAGTAAAGGCAAAGGTGTTTGCACTCTGAAAACTAATGACACATGAAGATTACTCTGAACATCTCAGAGCAGCTGGAAATTGTTTTGTGCCTTGTCCATGCAGAACCATAATTAGAGTGTCTAGGAGAGACATGCTGGAGGTTGTCTAGAGTCTCAAGCCATCTGGGAGTAACTTGAACTGGCACAGCTTGTCTCCTGGCAAGCCATGAAATATATTTCAGGTCCCTGAGGTCCTGGCAGCATTCACTGACTTGGCAGGGAACAGACCTGGAGTCCCACAAAAGCCCATCCAGCGAGAGCTGAGGAGACTGACTCCATTCTGAGAGTTATGGGCACTGAGCAGAGAGTTGCTTCTGATGATGTAGCATTTAATATTTGGACAGAAAACCTTAGCTAATGTTCAGTGGAAAATATAAGAGTCAAGTTATCTGTTGAAATACAAAAAGCCACAGGCAAAATCAAGAGAACTATATACTGCAATTAATTAATGAGTAAGGCAACAGAATATTGCTGCACTGTTCTGTGTTACACACATCTGTAACAACCAAACCAGCCACTAAGTGTGAAGAGACAGACATAAAAGCATTGCTTTGATGTCCACTAGCTCAGTCCTATAAGTCACTAGGTCGAATCCATCTCTGATTTAACAAGTTGTCAGGTGAGTCAACAGCAGAAAAAATGAGCCTTTTCCTTCTCTTTGGGAAGTTGTGATCTTTTAGTTCAAATACTATATATCAGAGAGAAATTACAGATCTCAGAGGCTGAGTGCTGTGTCATTAAAGCAAGTGAGTTAATGAAAGTTCTCTGGTTCATAATGAGGATTGTGTCTAACTTCCAACAGTCTTTTTATTTGAGCTCTCTTTAAGAGTCAAGAAACCTTTCTCCTTTCTGTTATAAAAAAAAATAAAATAAAAAAATAAATACCTTTCAGCTGGCTTTGTGGAGCAAAGATGACACTTAGTGGCTGGTTCGGTTATTACAGATGTGTGTTTCCAATAGTTTTCCAAAGGAACTGCTCTTAGATGCTGGTGGCAGAGGCTGTTCACAGAAGCCTGCAGTGCCATGCTTGGTACAATACTATCTATCTCCAGATTCCCAGCGAAGGACAGTACTCCTCCGCTCCAGCCACATGCATACTAAGCAGTGGTTTATTTTCCATGTGCTTTTTTGACAAATGCATTTCTTAGAAGGATTTCTTGTGGTTTTTAGCAGATAGAAGGAAGAAGATTGGAGTAATATCTCCATGGAATTTTTCTTCTTTATATTCTTTGCAGAAAATAGATTTACCTGCTTTTTGTATTCACAGCCACAGATTTCCCTATGCTGTCAGGAAGGGCCTTTACTAAATAAACCCAAAGCCCTTTACAAGCAAGGTAGTCATTGGCTTTCCTGATATGCAGCTGAGATGAAGATTTATATCAGGACCACAGTGATGAAGCAAGGCAAAGGTAATATCCATGGGCCAAAAGGAAGATCCAAGCAAGCATTACGGAAGAGAATTGGGGTTTGGGTGTTTTAGCCTGTTCCACAGTGCCCTCCCTATAACATGGTTGATGCAGGACACTGGTGTGGGAATAGAAATGATTTAACTTGGCCATTTTGTGAAGGAAAGATCTCAACAAAAGGCCATCAGCCCCATGATATGTACTACATACAGGGTATATACACTGGTTAACTCTGCAGTGCATGCTCCTTTGTCTCAGTACCTTCTAGTTACTCCTGGTCCCTTTCCCAGACAAGGAGTTATGCATAGGCTTTTGCATTAATATGTTACCACACAGCTGCCCTTCCCTCCCAGTGAATCCCTCCAGAGGAAGGCTTCCAGAAGCGTGGAGATCCAATCAGAAGTATGATTGTCTTCACTGGTAATGAGCTGTGCTCTCAGTTCCATTTTTCAAAAAATTGTTATCAGGTCCCAAAATAAATGTGCCCATGAGCCTCTTTCATTAGCAACATAAATACAGGGAAGGCAGAAATTCAATTCCTTTTGCTTCCTGCAAGTTACTGGCATTGGGGCATAAGCTATATTAGCAGAAGAGCAGAGGCAAGCTGCATCACTGCTGCCTGTGGTATGCTTAAGTTACATAGAAGAGCTGTAGCCTTCAAGGCTGGTCTGGCAATGTTTGGTGTCATTAACCTGATGTATGAATCTGGGGAACAAAGTGGGTGGACAGAAAGTGTACAATTTCTAAATAAAGTAATGCTCACTTGGCTAGTGACTGACACTGGGAAGTGATTGCCAAAGTGAATTTTAGTGATGATCTTCATGCTGGTAAAGACAGAAAGAGGATTTCCCACTGACATCAAGCAGAAATTTGCACAGAGATCAAGGACACTATAAAGCAGTCTTATAGTGAGTTAACTCTGAGAATATCTTTATTATTTCTAATATACTCCACTTGATGCAATGGAGAATTCATTTCATCAAGTGAGCATCAGCTTACTTATTTTCTTTTGCAATGTACTCAGATCCCTTTGCCTCTTTCTTTTCTCACCATACCTTACAGTCTCCTCAGCTGTCCCACCTGGCAAGCAGTCATCAGCAGAGCTTTTATTATAGTTATCTTCTAGATTTGATATTAGGCTTTAAAATCATTAGACAGCTCCAGGCCTCAAATAGGAAACACGTCTGTAATTACACCTATACTCCTTCCATTATCTTTAGCACAGGGACCATGTTTTTACCCTGAGTCTACAAAGCACAGTAAGTCATAACAAGTCATATCATAACTACCTTAATGGACAAAAACAATGTAGCTATTTTCAACAAGGATCATAATGAGTGGCGGACAGAGACATCATTCAGAGGAGGTATTCTGGTCACCTTGGAGAAGAAGCAGCTAATGCTGCAATAGTGTTTGCATTTGGTAAATTTTGTTGGCAGACATGTTGGAGATTTAGAATACATATATATGTAGAAAATTATATGCTTATATATTTACATAAGTTTACATATACTTGGATGTTCATACTATGCAGAATAACTGTTGAATGTACACATAGAGTGAACACCTCAGTCTGGACAAATCCTGTTGCCAGGCTTAGGTTTTTATTTGTCATATCACTAGATTTTAGTATTTGATTTTACCACTCAACCTTGGATCAAAATAGATGAGATACATTCTTCTAATCCCTTTAAAACAGACTGCAGTAGGGTGATGCTTCTGGATTATATTCCCTCTACATCCATCTTGGACAGCACTCTTCAAGCTAAAGGCTTTTTGCAGAGAATCATCTCCTACATAAAGTAATGTGGAACCAAATGCTGACACGTTTTCTTAAACTTAGTTTCCTAAAAGCAGTTTAGGTGCCTGACACTACTGAAATAAAAGCAAACTACTTTTCTAATTGCTTCTAAGTATCAGTTGCCTGTGAAACAACTGGAGGTTTTTCTTCAGGGGTAAGGACAGACTAGACTAATTTAGAATTTGCTTTATTATTTCACATTTTTTGCCTTTAAGACACCAACTTCAATCTCTTCCCATTAGTATTTTCTGCTCACTGAGGTCGGAATAAATGGTAATGCCTTAGCCTGCAGAAAGGAAGCAACATGGCAACATATGCTGCTTTTAGATGCATGTTAGGCAAACATCTGAGAAAAAATTTGATTATAAGTGTTCTGATCTTAAGGAAGTGAAATAGTCTCTATGTGCCCTCAGTGTTCTGACTCCTGTGGCTCTGGGGGATCCTGCAGCGGTGCAGGGAATCAGATTCCAGCCTTATCCAGTGGTGTGTGGGTGGGCACAGGAAGGTCTTGGTGGCAAGGTCACACTGGGATGCAGCCTAAAAGCCACTTCAGCCATGAGGGGCAAAAGACTATAGTTTCTACGGCTGTTCATGTCTCATTCCCTAGGCAGTAGCTGCTCCACAAGGGAAGTGGAAGGGGGACCTCAGAACCAGCCACAGCTTTGCTGAGGTTTATTTTGCTGACATATTCTCTAAGAATCAGCAGTGAAGCTGATTTAATTGCATTTACATACTGTGCTATTTCTGAACACCATGCACAACCCCCCTAATTTAGCTCTCAAGAAGATGAGATGCCTTTGAACTTCACTGACAGTCTAAGTTTTTGCTGATCTAAATTTTAACCTGCAAATGACACACAGCCCTGGCCTGTGATCACACCACTCACAGAATCATAGAATCATTTAAGTTGGAAAAGACCTCTAAGATCATGAAGTTCAACTGTGACCACTCAGTACTGATCTCATCTTGCCACCAGATCTCTCTCTTCGTCTGTAGATTAAATAATCTGAGGGATGAAATTCAGATTACAGGGAACCTTAAATCTTCTCCCTCAAAAAATGAAGCAAGTCCCTCAATGTGTACCTAGGGAATGGGTCAATTGTTCTGTTCACAACATAGCATGTACTGTAACTTAACTTAGAGCTGACTTATAATTTTTCTAGTGTAAGGCATTCAGAAGTGGTTTAATGGCCTGAAATGATGAAGATTTCGTCTGATTTATCATGAAGCTGTGATGGTTAATTGCCCTTTTAGTTAAACATTGGTTTCATTTTTCCATTCCTGGCAATGTAGTTTCAGTTTACAGTCACTGGGTCTCAATGCACTTTTACTTGCTGGATGAGAAGGCCCATGGTTGTCTGTCAGCTCTTTAAGGAGCTGCTTACAGACTGCTAGTGAGAGTTTTAGCAATGCCTGTGGGCACTCTTTGGGGAGGCTGGGTCGAGGGCTCTCACTGCAGTGTGTGATTCTCAGAGCTTAAACCACTCTCCATCTGCGCTGCTAGCTCTTACAGAAGCATCATTGGCCACTCTTCCCTGAACCACTATATGCAGCTTTCATCAAGACCCAATTCATTAACTTGTGAATCTAATGCATGCATTTCCTCCTCTGACTTTCATTGGTGCTTTATTACCTGCTATCTGTAAACACAGGAGAAACCACTAGGTGTTTATGAAATGTTCACAAATCTCATCCTTTTCAGTCACTATGTTAATGCTCATCTAATTTTTAAATTAATTTAAATCCTCTATTCCTTTTTATTATTGTTTAATTCTGGAATAAGAAATATGCTTAACATAATTTGATCTAGTTCTATTAATAGACTGAAGTGTTCCTGTTGCTAGGGAAGATTAGTGCAACCCTGTTTGCTGAATGAAAAACAAAATAAAAATAAAGCATTAGCATAATTGAGAAAGTTTTAATTGTTTGCTACAATTGTCCTTAGTACTGAAATACAAGGTGAAGCTGTAGAAATAATATGATCTTGATAAAATTGTAGTAAATTTGAATTGAATTGTGTGTCTGTGTAATCAATACTCAGACTCTAGGAAAATCACACTCTTCTAAACTGATTTGGGATTGCCATGTCTGAAGCTGACTTTCTCCATGGTCTTAGGTAACCTAATGTATTTCTACTCTGTGTCAAACTGAATTCCACAAACATATACCCAAAGTCATAAGTGTTTTAAGATTAACTTTCTTCTACATCAATCCTGCAAGAAAAATACTTGAGTGCTTAAATGTACAAAATGTATGAAATCTGAAAATGTTCAGGAGTGTGCTATCACCCTATTGCTATTGTATGAAAGTCAGACATAGTAAGATAAACATTGGAAGTTCTCATACAAACATGCAATGAGCACACAATTGGTTCCCATTTGCTCTAAGTAATGCAGACCTAGGGTTACACAGTAGCTGCAGCATGTTGAATTTGTTTTCTGTACTTCCTAGATTCCTGCCTGAGAGGCCAGGCTCAGAGAGGACAAACGCTGCCTCAAAATTGTAAGGAAATTTAGTTCTGTTGCTTCTGACAGTACTTTCTTGTCAGTCTTGTTTTACAAAACATTTCCAGCCATGCTGATTCTATGTTATTTTCTTGATTGTCATGTTTGCCCTTGCCAACATAGAAATTTTGTGTCATAGAATGAATTTTATATGAGGAAGAAAAAGCCACTCTCAGATGTACAAAAGCCATTCATGTGGCTGAATGCAGACATCTCAAAAGCTAACCTGTAAACTCGACCAAGTCTCTTAGGTTATGCCTACATTCCTGCTACCTGACACAAGGGGCAGCTGCCCACTTCTGTATGGACAAATTCTTTCCCCTATGAAATACAATAGCTTCATCCATAGAGCCCATGAGGAATGACCTTAGCTTGTGTTAGCTTCCCAGTCGTGCCTGGGGACTACTTGGGAATGTATTACTTAGCCTCAGGCAGAAAATGCACCAGGAACAATTTCCACAAACTGTGTGGAGAATTAGCACCTTTAACTTAATAACACAGACCTAGCCCAAGAGTCCTTTTCTAGCTGGGCTGGAGAAACAGGCACTTGGTCACAAACATGAAAACTAGATGACTCATCTCTTTAAGCTGCTTATTTCTATCCATGACTATAAAAGTGTGAAGAGTGACTTGGAGAGAGACAGATATCTACATGGTAGAAATCTAAAGGTAGATGAGATGAATCCCCCTGAATTGTCTGAAAATCCCATACTAAAGTCAATGAGACTTAATTAATAGTTTAGTTTTAAGCATGTCCTTCTTGACATTGATGACTTCTAAAATCAAGGCAAATTGTTTTAATCCTGGTTTTACTGAAGCTGATCTCAGACTCCCATTTTCTTCATTGGAGCCTGGGTTTCCATGTTAGGGTTCCAGTCTCCAAATAAGAGCTGCTTGTTTTAATTGGTTTACGTGCCAATGTCTCTGCTGATAGGTAGCAGAGACTGACAAAAATAATCATAACTCTTATATTCTGGACAGCTTTGTTACTCTAGCTCTCCCTGAGCTTCTGAAGAATTGGCAGCTCTTAGAAGAGAGTCCATACTAAATTAGGAAACGTTCATCTCTGCTCTATATTAACAGCTTGCAAGCAGCAGGAGACCAACGAGTTTTGCTCTATGAATTATTTTTTAAATGGAGAGAATTAGTTCTTTTCTTGTCCTCTATTTTTAATGCAACACTTTTGCCAGGACTCCATATGCCAAGATGTAATTAGTTTTCAGAGAAGACATTTGGAGCTCTGGCACAGACCATGGACAGTTTTAACAGCTTCTTTTCTCTTTCTTCTGAGTATTAAGCATGAGTATATAATTGTCTGTGACTTCTCTCAAGGCATCCCTGAAGTTTAAATTATTTTTGAGAATCAAATAAAAATAAGATTAACACAATGATTATTCAAAGAAGATATTTTAAGCACATAAAATATCAGGAATTCCTACAGTTATGATGGTTCATTTCAGTGCAAAATCAGCCTTATCTTTTATTTATACATGTATTCATTCTCCCTCTTTCTATATAAAGACAAGAAAGACTGAATAAAGACTGCCAGGTGTGTACACTAGGAAAGAGCCAATTTTCATAGGACAACCATATCATTTGGTATTCCTCGTCTCTGGAATGCTTGATATTCCATTCATTTCTCTTTTATTTTGTGGCTTTTTATTTACTCAGCAATTTAGTGCTAACCACACATCTGGAGGTAGCACAATATTTGCAGTGAGCTAGAGGATAACTGCAGGTGAAATTTCACCTCTGTCTTTCACATCACCAAAAAACTGTGTCTGCTCTACATGGGGTCAGACATAATGACACTGCTCCTGAGCTCTTTCAGGCTTACTGATTTTTGCTGATTTACTTACCACCCTCTTCTGATTCTGATCCAAAGGAAGCAAAACTTCATGGTCATGGTGATCTTCAGCCCCACTTTGCACTAGAACAAACATGTAGACAGGAGTGAGGTAAATCAGCCTTGCTCCTAGAGTTTGAGAACAAAGTAATGCTACCTGACTGCACACACAGATCTACAGATGGAAGCTGCTGGAAGGTATGTTACCAGTCATATGTTGAATGGAGGATCTCCTCTTCTGTCCTGTTTGCAAATTGCCTGCCCTTTTTATGTAATGGCCCCTCTGACTGTAGGAGATCTATGAATAACTTCTGCACATGTCTGGGTCTTTTTATGAGTTTTGCACAGCCTATATCCAACTCTCAGTTTCCTGGATGACCTTCATCTCTATAGGTCTGTGTTCTCAAAGATGACTGGTGTTTTGAAGTGTCCTTTTCCACACTCCCAGTCTGGCTCATCTGTCCACTCCTCCCATGGCTCCTGTGCAAATGCAGCTGTCAGTGAGGCTTCCAATAGCTGCTCTCAATGGCAGTGAACAGTCTTCACAGTTTTGCAGCAGAAAAGAGATTGCAAAATCTTTTACTTCTACAAGATTGTCAGATATGGTAATGACATATTAGACAGTCCATTGTTAGAAGAGACTGACACATGGGGACACAGGACAGATAAACTGGTGAAGAGACCGTATGTAGGTCATGCACAGGCATGACATGAGGTTGCTCTGTGCATGGCAGCTCTGCAGGAGAGCTCTTAGAATCTTCTGTGGCCTACACAAAGAGCTAAGAGTACTTCTCACGTAAGTAAAACTTGGCAGAGGTAGGAAAAATATAGGTCCTCAATTAAAATGAAGTGCTTGCACAAGTCCAGTTTAAAGACTGCTGAGGATTTTAAACTAACAAGGCTGTGTTGGGCTGAATATGTGTAAGATATAACCAAACTCAAATTCTCCCATAAAATATCTGTTGGAAATGTTTTGCTGCTTGACTGCACCTTGGCAATGGACCCAGAGGGCAAGAAACAACGGGATCTCAGTTTGCTCAGCAACTAAATATGCAGAGCTACCAAAGAGAAAAAAAGATGTCAATAACATGAACTGGTAACAGAAACTAATCCATTGCAAAGCTGGAAGAAATATGTCTTGGGTCTTACATAATCTAGACAGCTTAGTTTCAAAGGGAAGTATTTTTTGCCTGTCAGAAAGTTAGGCTCTGGCTAATAAAGCATTTAACATAAATGACATGGTTTTGACAAAGAAAAAGTGACAAACAAGTACAATGTGATGCCTTCCCTAGCCTCTGGCTCCCCCCAGAAGTGTCTTCAACATTCCTAATTAGATGTATGTACAATCAACTGATGTGTCATGCGTTTAGCAAGCAAAGGTTTGTTTTCTATGAGCTAATTTCACCAAAAAGAAGTTCAAATCCTCCCTTCTTATCAAGAGCAAGGGATGCTAAGAATTGGTGGATACAACATGCTGTGGATCACTTGCTTTAAGCCTTCTGGTGTCACTCACCAGCTTATTTCCACTGCTTGATGAGCTGAGGATGAGGCACCCACTCTCAGAGCTCCTCCATTACAACCAGCCAGAAAAAGATGCTCCTGGGATACTGTAGAATTTCTTCACCTTTCCTATATGAACATTCATTCAAGGCCTAAAACAGAAGTCTAGCTGTCATCACTGGAGTGCGATGTTATGGATATTGCAGTGGGAGGATTATGAAAGTCTATGAATGTTTGGTCAAAATTGTATCCTACTTATGAAATCCAGCATAAGCCAGCTGGAGGTTGCTAACACACAACATCCCACAGGTCTCCTCCTCCTACTTACCTTCAACCTCTCTGTGCATTCTCATCCTCTGCATGTCTAAAGGGGGATTTCCTATAATTGTTCCAGTTGTCCTCCAGGCTGTCAGGCTCATCTCTAGCATGATCTTCCACTCTCCCTTAATTTTGTTCTCTGTAGAAGATGCCAATTTTTCTCCCCCAAGGATGACCAAATCCAGTCCTTCCAATGAGGTATAGCTTGTTCTTCAAGCTCACAATCCCAACACAAAGGTAGTATCAAAACCAAAGAGGGCATGGAGGTCTTTCTTTTTACATTTCAGTTCCTTAAACCACTTGGCTATGTCTCAAGCAACAAAGTTCTCACAGTGAAGGTTAGCCTGGAAATGTATTTTTAAGAAAAGAGGAACAGTGGCTGGATGCAGAGAAACACTATTGTGTTGATTACAAACTTTCCTTTGCTGGATGAATAAATAAATGTTTTCTAGATCATGTTCCAGTATTGGCTTATCTTTCCTCCTGGTGCAAAGTTATGAGATCATGGATGGGGGAGAACAATAATCAGTATTTTTCTGCATTGTACCTCATCTTGCTAAACACAGAAATGTCAAATGGAGATGCAGAAAGTTGATTAATTTCTGTTCATCTAGTACTTATAAAAAGATCTTGGAATTTTTTTTTTCTTTAAAATTATTTTATCTCTGGCCACAGGAGGAAGCATGGAGATCTGCACACATTGTCATAGCAAACTGTATGTGATGGAAAAGATGGTGTGAAAATATCAGAAAAAATTTGATTACAGAATATTTGAGTTGGTCTGCATAATAAGTTAGGCACATATTCCCATCAAAGTGTTCAGCTTAAAAGCCTACCAACCCTATAGAGAAACTTTCTGGAAGTTCCTTTGTCTTTCCATAGACTATAAGGGACCCCAGACTGTGATTTAAATTTAGGTGAGACAAACCACATATGTTTTTCTCTGGCGGAGCAATGATGTGCTCTGAAGCTAGACATGAGGGAAAGACTGGTGCTGACTCTCTTAAGAAAGTGACATTCTGACCATATTTTATTTTTTAGAACTCTTTTTCCCTGTTTTGCTTACCAAAAAAATAGTTTCTTCCCAGTAATTTATGCAGTGAGTTCAGTAACTACTCTGTGCTGGCTGTCAAGCAACATGTCACAGACACAGCCTGTATTCAATTCTCTAGGTGACATTTTGCTTGGAGTAACAAGGATAACATCAATTTGCAGATTACATGCAGCCACTTTTCCCAAGTAATCAAGTCTTTAGATTACATAATCCCCAGGGTAGGAGCCAGCACTTCCTGAACCATTACTTTTATGTGCTCTGGCACTCTACTGACACATTCGGCGTCAAACTGCCTCTTAGAACATACATCACTTTGTCTTGATCCCAGATTCACCACTACCTGTAGAAACCATGAACTTCATCCCAGAAACAGAAAAAAATACCAAAGAAAACAAATTAATTTAAAAAATCCTTCCACATGTATGAATCTGAAAACACTACCAGGAATCAGGCTGTAGCAGCACTAAGGCAGAGAGGGTTGAGCCATGGGAGGTTTAAGCTTGACATTAGGAAATGTTTCTTTACCAAGAGGGTGGTTAAAAACTGCAACAGGCTTCCTGGAGAGGTGGCTGATGCCCCAACCCTGTCAGTGCTTAATAGGCATTTAGGCAATGCCCTTAATAACATGCTTTAATCTTTGGTCAGTCCTGAATTCGTCAGGCAGTTGGACTAAATTATTGGTTTAGGTCCTTCCACCTGAACTATCCTATTCCTATTCCATTTTTTTTTATGCTACTTGTGCAGGGACATCCTTAGCACCAGATAATGGTGCATCAGGGGATTTGGATGTACAGATGAATTCTGCAAGAATTCATATTAGACACTGTTTCCAATAATTCAACAACTATGCGTGGAGATGCAGTTAGATTCCTGACTGCACAGCCTTTGTTGAAATGCCAGAATGAAGGAGGACACCCATGAAAACTGCTCAAGTTCATAAGGGTTTAGTTGAAGAAGAATTAACATCTGTGTGCAAATCCCATATACAGACCACAACTCTTTCTCCTAACTGAGGTTCTCAGGTTCATGGATGTATCTTCTATTGCCATTTGAATACTGCTGTATTTAGATTCTCAAGTCATGCTTCACTCCAAAATTCATTACAATGGAATTCACAATGAGTTTCTTGACTAAGGTCTAAAAAGCTCTTGCATTTTTTATAGTCTGCCATATTTCAGTATTACACTATCAGAATATCCAAGGGTAAACTGTCAAGGTCTGAATCCCCTGACAGAGTGCGGTAATAAATTTAGTGGAGCCACTGTAATTGCTTCTCCCCAAAATGCCAATGGATATGATGAATATGGTAAAGATTCTCACCAACCTCTTATTTCCCAGAAAGGTACATCATAAGTAAATACTAATTTGTTAATTGTCACACAGTCAAAGGCATGTAAATGCTGTGCAAAGTGGATCTCCTAAAGACTACTGACATGCAAATGACATGTTTTTCAAATCTAAAGGGAACAAGAGAACATTCTGCTCTTTCCAGCTCTAGCATAACATAAGAGTTCTTGACCATTGAAAAACAAATTAAAAATGATTTGGAAATAGATTTCTAAAGGTAAAAGTAAAAATTTGCACTACTAGCTATTGGAGAACCTTTCTGACAGAATGAGCTTGCAATTGAAATGACATTTTTGAAAACCATTTTACAACCAGATTGCTGTGGCAGTGAAGACGGCAGGTGCAAAGGTCCCAGCAATTTACTGTCAGCAAGTGACATGGACAAAAGTGCCTTTAGCATCTCAACATGTTCTGCCTCCTCCTCAACCCCACTCTGGCAGGGGGGAGGACTCTAGCTCTCTCCTCTGCTTTCTTTGTGAGTGGTGGCATCTTTTTTCATTCTATCTGCCTGCAAGAGAAAAAATGTTTTGTGAATTTAACTTATGTAATTTGATGAAAGCTGGTTGGGAAGTAAGAAGTGTCTGGTTTGTGCTTTCAGGGAGATGTGTTTCTGGCATTCCTTACCACTTGTTTTATGATCAGCTTCTGTCCTTAGATATCCATCTTCTTCTCAATAATAAAGTCTCTTCTACTTCAGTCCCGAGCTGATTTAAATGGTCATTTTTGCCAACTGTCCTTGAATCCTGTAGACTGAATCCTGGGGAAAAATAAAGAGATTTTTTGTCTCTCAAAAGAACATGAACTAGCTCTAAGATGAGATATCAAGGTTGAGTTGACTCAGGGAAATGCATTTAGCTGAATAACTGACTTCCATGCCAAACATTTCTCTGCTACTTATGAGCAAATATTAAACTAAATAATCCCTTTGAAACAGGCTTTAAAAAGCTTCCATTAGTCATTAAATCCTTTCAACACCCTGATAATTCTAGCAGTATAATCTGGTTTTGATTAACCAGGTTGTTAAGCGTCCACTGTCAAACACTGATAAAGAGGGAGAATTTGCTTTCCAGATAGCAGGCATGTAATTATGTGTCTCATCAAAGCTGAAAAAGTGTGAGAAATTACCTTCAGCCCCACAGAAATTACCTCAGCACAGTTAACACAAAGTAATTTGACTACATGTTCACATCTATAAGGTACACATTAACATGTCTCAGGAGACTTTGACACTTTACTACCACTTTGAGAATGTCCTGACTAAATCCCAAGATTGGTGGGAAGGAAACTGGAGTAGTTTAACTGATTGATCTAAATACTGTGGACTTGTAATAGAGACACACTGGAAAAATTTTAAGAAAGCATGACAGATCCTTAGTTTCATGCATGAATTCCCAGATTGAGCTGAGCTGTAAAGCATAAATTTAAACAGATATATCTCTATTTAGAATATTGAAAAGTAATTTTAGTGAGATGAATACAGCTGTTGCTATAGACATAAGGGAAGATGATACCTTTTTTAAGCACTTGAATATTCAAAGCTGTGTCTAGATGCTGAACATAAGCGTGCAGGAAGTTTTGAAAATGATGCAGGATATCAGCATCTTTAAAAGTTCAGAAGTTAGATATGAAGTCTCCTGTTCATGGAAATAAATAAAAAAAGTGGGAAAACAAGCAAACAAACAAACAACCAACCCCCCCCCCCCCAAACTGGACTTGATTCCCTTAGATGATTTCCACTGCAAAATGGATTTCTGTACAAGACAATCATGCAGCCTGGATTTCTTTTATAGCTAATGTCATGTTTCACTTCAGCTATACTTCATAGGTGACTGTAGATGTTTACCATTTGAAAATTTTATACTGCTGATGCACTTTAATTTAAATATGGAAGCATATTGGAACTTCATTATCAATCTCAGTTAAATGCTTAATTAAAAAGTCAGATGGCTGCCTGCCTGGTTGCAAAACCAGAGGAGCCAACAGTAATTTATCCATACTGTAAAACAGGCATAATTATGCTGCCAGTAGACTTTCAGATGGTTAGTACTATGAGCACAGAAACAAGGGTCAAAGCATAGCTGCAGCTCATATCTTTCTTACCAAATATTCACCAGTCTCCTCTTCTATACACTTATTTTCTGTGCAGCTTCTGAGAAAGATGCTTACAGTTTTGAGGTGCGGAGCTTTTTAGTGCTTCTGTTCATACAATACATGCTATAACTTCAGAGCTTGTTTTTCCCCGAAGAGTAAGGCCGTACTACACTGAAAGTGGTATTTCCAGTAACAGCAATACAGCTCCCAGTGTGGACTTGATTATGGTGATTTTCCTATGCTTCGTGCTATAAAGCTCTTCTCAAATAGGAGAACAGCTTTTTATAGGTTGACATACCTCCATACAGTGCCCTATGTGGAAAAATGGCCACTATGTGCAGCTCTGAAGTCAGCTAAGGGCAAACTATTATGCTAACACCTTGACAAAGTAGAGGGTTGGTCCTGTACTAGACTGTCTCCTTTAATGAATGGACATTTGACTCTTGGTCCCTGGCCAATTCCCACTCAGTCAGGGCTTCTTTTTTTTTTTTTTTTTCTCAAGGAGGAGCTGTAGAGGTAGAGTTTCCTTAAATGACTATGTGACTCTCATGAAAGCTTTCTGTTAGAGATTTTGCTCTGTGGAAAGGCATAGTTGTTGCTGTGTATAGGAAGGGCTTGTAAGGCAGAAAAGACCATGTCCAGTCTGCCTAACTAACTGAACGAGGAACAGACAAAACATCTCCAATGGTTGGGTTAGTGGGGGACATTACTTTCCTTGCTCTCCTGCCCCCTTTCATTTCAAAAACAGGTAATTCTGAGGTCTTGAGGCTTGATGTACTCTGTGCTTTTTATAATCTTTTGACTGTGACAAGTCTGATGCAGAACAAATTTGTACAACACCTACCGTAGAGAGATCTTAGTTGATTATCAGATAGTTCCTATGCACAACTGTGCAGCCAGCAGCAGCACTACTGGTAGTAATACTCTGTTTGATCACTTCTGCTTTTTGAAATGTAAAAGATGAACTGTCAAAACTGAAATATCGTAATACACACACCCACAGAGTGCTCTCTGAAATTTTAATCTACTTAATCCAATCACATAGTAAAAAAATAATGCTGTACATCCAACTGCTGAGTCTGCAGTGGCAGAATGAGACAAGTGGCAAAACAAAAACAAGCATTTTGTTCTTCTGTAGGTAGGAACCTGCTGCAGATGCACAATGGCTTTGATCAGTTTTCATGTCCTTCACTGGGGCAGACAGTGTTGGTGCCACTCTTTCTCCGTTGCTCTTCCTTTGTCATGTGGAGGCTGTGACTATCTTTCTTTTATTCCTTTTGTTATCTTCTTTGCATTTTCACTGTACAGAGGATATGTTATCTATGTTGGTTGTATGTTCTTTGCCTTCCTCCTTATGTCTTTTCTCAAAGCTGCATTACCTTAGTGATCAGGAATTGATACTTTGTGATGCATGTTTATGCACTTGTGGGCCACAACTATCATCTCGTGCTTGTACACTTTGTTCCTCTGGGATCAACCTCTGCTTGTATCATTCTTGGCCCACATATCACACTGAGAATTTTATTGAAGCTGATTCTCAGAATGTACTCCATGTTCAGACTGTATTCCAAGATTATTGTACCATGTAAAATAACTCTTTCTTCAGTAGTTCCAAATATATTTTGGTACCTGCTGTTAATCTTCCTAGAATATGTAACTCCAGCTCAATAATATACCTTTATTTTGTTTGTGTTAGAGCACAAGACAAATCTAAGATGATACTACAACAGATTAGGTGATGCCCAAATTCAACTTTATTGTACTAGCCTCAGAATCTAGAAGCATTATGCTGGAAAATTCACTGATGTATAGTAGGTTACAGCTATGTGTCACTCTCAAAATACATTGTTTTCTTTTACTGTTGTCCTTCATGAAAACGAAAACATTGAAGTAACCCACAGAGATTTTTACTGTCTTCAGTTTAGTGCGAATAATCATAAATCTTGTTACAAGTGCTTTCTTCCTTCCTTCTCTCTTTTTCTACAGTAATGTCATCTTTCAAACTAGACAGTAAATTCTTTGAAGAAATAATATCTGACTTATGTGGCTCCTATTCTGATTTGAGAATTACTAAGTCAACAATCTAGAAAAGAATAATATATGTAGGAATATACTAACAGAAAATGCCACAGAAAACATGTATAACAAAGTTATCAATAAGAAATGTAATGTATCCAACTTCAAGTATATTATACTTGCTTTACACATAGGGTCATGGAAACAACTAAAGTATACATGCCATATAATATAAGGATTATTTAAGAATGTTTCAAATTAAGGGAGGAACATCTTCATTGTTTTCAAAATCAGTATAACTCTTTTTAGCTTCTGTAATCTTCTCTGGTTGTAGCCTAAGAGGTCCCTGCTCAATTTGTTCCTTTTCTTGGATTATCTTTGTCACATCAGGGAATGAATATTTACTAGGATCCACTTCTAATTTGTCAACTTGTCCACTCCTGAAACAAGAGGGAAACAAATGAAAAAACTTAATTTCAGTGTCAAACATAACAAGACTCTTTGGGATGCCTGTTTATAAACCAGTTGAAATCAGTGTGAGAGTTATTACTAAGCTGAGTTAAAACAGTTTTTATAACTTGAAAATTGAATGTTATAAAAAACTTCAGTGTAAACACAGAAGAGTACTACAAAAGAATCCTTAGCCTACAAACATCAAAAGTTAATTCCTTGACATAAATAATTTGCTTTATATCAGAATCTGGTGACTACTGGTATCAAATTACAAATGATTGGTGGTTTTTGATGTAAGACAAGGGGGGTTTAATCTAATTGTTCTTTTGTTCTTTCTTCTTTCTGTTCTTTTTTAACAGTTCCTTCACACTAGCTGTCTATTCATTTCTGTGTGACAGATTAATTTTTAAAACAAATACTTTTATTTAGACAGAAAAAGAAATTGTATTCATTTACTTGCTTTTATCAGCTAATTCTTTTGTTTTGGCAATATGAATCCATGCTATGTTTGTACTATGAAAAAAAATTAAATGAAAGTTTAAGAAAGATCAGATTTATAACAGAATTTCCAGATTCTATTACTATTAAGGATACTCCTTCAGATTACACTTCACAATGTGTACATTGCCACTCATTAAAGCAACCTATCCACACCACATGATGATCAAAGATTTGAAATATTCTTATACTTTGTCTTGCAGCATTTAAAGCCACTGTTTTCTTCTAATAGAGATGCTCAACAATTAAATGGACAAAATCTAGCTTGTTTGAACTAATTTTGAGCTGTTTACATGAAAAATGGAAAAATTGAAATTTAACTGTACAATGATGTTCTAATTTCTGCAAATACCAACACAATTCATACATCTTCATACTAATTTTCATGTTATACTGAGTGCTACATTGGGGCAAAGTTCCAGGCTCAGCATTACAAAAGACAGTGTATCACTCTTCACAGATGTAAGAAAACTACATGATTACCCAGCAGATCAGAGAGGTTCATTAGAACTAGAACCAACAAAAACATAGCAGTCACTGGATGAAAGAATGTATTTATTTGAGGACAACACAGGTAATGAAAATATGTAAATGAAGCATATTAAAACAATTTTAAACTGAAAATTCATCATCTTCAGTTGTTAAAATGAAGAGTCTTGCCAAGCAGCTTCCAAATTCTGCCAGTGATTCTCCTCCAAAGCTCCAAGGCTCCATGAGGTCTGAGCAGATACCCCAGCCCACATCTATGTGCATGATCTCTGTGCCAGAGATCACAACACACTGACAAAAACCCCCAACTAATATTGGAAGAAGAAAAGGAATTACCTTCTTGAATTTTTTTGCAGAGTTTTGCAGTCAGAATGTTTATTTGAAGTTGGTATTTTTTGCTTAGCCAGGATTATTTCTTTAGCCTAAAATAAAAATAGACTTGAAAGTAATTCTCTTAAAAGTTGACATTTAAGCTCACAAGCATTTATATAATCTCTCATAAACAGAAAAATTAAAGGAGTCTGAATAAATTTTCTCTTGTGACATTTACTCTGTTAGGTTTTAACACTATTCACATGCATTATTGGTGAAGATGATTCTGCCAGATCATAGAGCTTCAAAGCTTGAAAAGTTTCATGGCATAAATATTTTTCCCAGAAAATGAATCATGTACAGTGTAGACTATCAGCTCCTTAATCATGTAAAATCTCTGTCCATATGAATGTTACAGTATAAACACTACACTTCTAAAGTGTCACTTTATCATTCCACTGAATGTTGTGTCCTCCAGATTGTTTTTATGACCTTCCAAAAGTTGGTATGCCTTAGAAAGGCACCTTTTCCACACTGAGTTGCTGTGCAGTAAATAGTACATTTAAGAAAAATGTCTCCAGAAAACAAAGTGAAAATTGCTTGCTTTCTTTTACTTCATATGGAATTTACTGTCTCCAAGATTTGTGGTGTGGCAAGGTCAACAGAGGTTTTGGTTTTCATTTTAAAGGCTAGGGAACTATGAACAGGCTAGAAGATGAATGGTGAAAGGTTTTGTAACCTGATCAGAAAGTCACTAAAGCAAGTGAAAAACAGTAAGTGAATTCAGTTAGCTTTCTATTTTGTTACTGAGATGAGAGAGATCTTTTCAGGATATTACTGCAAGAAGCAAGTTATAGGAGACTATTTTTAGGTGAACAGCATTTTTAACATTTCAGTTGCCTAAGGAATATATAAGGACTTATAATATAAGGAATGTGCTAGGCCATTTATCTAGTTGCAAATACTACAACTGTGTCTCACCAGCGCTGAATAGAGGGGAAAGGATTGCCTCATTCAACCAGCTGGCAACACTTCTAATGCAGCCCAGGATACAATTAGCCTTCTCTGGCAGAAGATGACATTGCCAGCTCATGTTCAAGTTGGTGTCCACTAGGACTCTCAGGTCCTTTTCTGAAAAGGTACTTTCCAAGTGTTTGGATCCACTGACAACAAAGATATGAGACCAGACAGCATTCCATTCATGCCTACCTACATCCAAGCTACACAAGTAGTTTTTAACCAAAATGAGGCAAAGCTCAGCAGAGCAACTCAGTTTTCTAGAGAGCTTCTCTCTCCTCAGCTTTCACAGATATCTGTGAAATGTAACATTCTGAGATGAGGAACTCTCCAGACCCTCAAGCTAGGTAAAATATGTAGGTGTAGCTAAAATATCAAGGTAGGTGAAATGTAACCGAAATAAAAAGTTAGGAATGGAATAAAGGCAGTTCTCAATCACAATATGAAGGGATAATATTCACATTGCTGTTTTAGGGCAGGCAGTTGAGTTCAATATATCCAGAAACTCTTTGAAGTATTTACATTTTCTAAGAGACTATCAAGATGTTTGAGTAACAAAAGCAGGTTATGGTATAAAAAACTGATAGTATTTAAAACAGCCAAAAGACAACTAAATTGTAAACAAAACTGTGCAGACACATTTGAAAATTACATTATCCAAAACGGTAAATGCCAAGGCCTCAGTTTCACAGAAATAAATTTAGGAAACTATAAATTCTTATATTGAATTTTGAACATAAAGAAAATATGAATCTTAATGAAATGAGTGCAATTTTCAGCATTCTTCAAGCTTCTACTTGATGCTAGGGTGGCAGTTTGTGATTTAATGAGAGGCTGTCCATGTAGGGAAAGACAGATGGTATGGGACTAAAGGATAAAAGAAAACATAAAAGGTACAGAAGCACAAGTGGAAAAAAAACAAAACAAAACAAAACCAACAAAAGCTGAAAAGTTTTTAGTTACAGCTAGTAGTTGTATCCTCCTAGACTCAAATCAGAGCACAAAGAGAAACAAATGACCCCAAATAGCAGCTGAACGCTCCTCCTTCAAAAGAAAATGCTGCAATTGATACATTCTAGCAAATTCAAATGTAGCACCATGTCCCACTGCTCCTACACACCAGAGAAACAGACTAGAGGCCAGCAGGGTAAGGCTACAGCACTAGGAATTATTTTTTTTCCTGTAAATATCCTTGGGCAAGGTAACCCTATTTCTCAAAGTCAAAAAATATATCAAGTAGTCCTAGAGGTCTTAAAAGCAGCCTAACCCTTGAAATGCATAATGTCAGAAGAGCAAGATGCTGAAGTTGATTAATTTCTCTCACAGTTTCCAGAACCCAAATATATAATCCATTCTCATCTCCAGAACTCTGTCTGCCTGCAACTTCCACCTCCCTGTCTGCTCCAAGCCCTTCAATCCATCTCTGCTTTGCCTGCAGGTCCAAGAACTCAGTCTTGCACCAGATGAAACCAAGTCACATTAAATGCTTTCCTGTTTCTGCCACCAGCCCACTCACTACGCCCTAAACCTGAAGATATCTCTGCCACTCAGATTCTCTCTGCCCTTTTATCTTCTATCCTGGTTAACACCACTGCATCTTCCTTGTATTTAAGCTTCAATGACCCCCAAATTTCTACTGGTTGCTGGCTGGCCACCCATTACCTTTAAAGCTAATTAAGTCAATTAGCTTTTACTTGCCAGCAGAACTCTCAATTGACTTGAATCTGATCAGCTTGATATTCTACAGGCAAACATCAGTGCACAGATGAGATAGGATTGCAGCTAGGAGTATTAGGGGAATATGAATTTTACACAGGCTTCTTTAGGTAGTATGGGCTGCTGTGCAGCATTTTTCAGTTGAAACACTATGTTACCACAACTCTTCAGCTCTTTTGATTACATATACTTTGTACAGCTGGTCAGTGGATCCTTTTCAGTCAGGGAAAGCATGAAGAGAAAGGGAATTAAGCAACTCTTTTCTGTTGACCTGAGACAGGAGAGTAGTACATCATCCTGTCCTTGAATCCAAAAGTAATATATGCCACAAAAATTTAGAAGTATTTCTTTTTGCTATCTCACAGGTGGAAAAAGCAACTAAGTTCCTTATTTTCAGTTATTTAAAAAATCCATCTTCTTACACATTTGTATAATACAGAATCTTTTTCTGAGTATCTTTTCATATATAAAAAGCTGGGTTTATTGAAAACAAAGAAAATACAAATTATTCTATTAATACCAATTTTCATAATGTTCCTTTAAAGAGATCTGTTTGGCTCCATGATTAAATTGTCTTCTGGAATGTTCCTTCTTTGGAAAATACGCCCTGATGGGAAAGGCTAGACTGAATAATTTTAGTTAGCCAGATGTTACCTGTAACTCAGAAACATTCCCAAAGTGCTCACAACATTAAAGTGTCTTTGTATGATGCCTCCTTAGATTGTTTTACTTACCTTTGGCATGCTGACAACTAAATGACCAGTTGTTTGTGATCTTTTAGCAGAGCTGCTGTCTGGCTTCACTTCCTCAGGGAGTACAAACTGAAATGGCTATGAGAAAAACATGATATTGAAGTATATCATGCTATAAAATCCCTCTCTTTTTCTTTCTCTTTTTTTCCCTTTTTTCCTGGAAAAAACACACTCAGAAACATCACTGCTTTGATCTTATAGACAGTATAGGTCTAAATCCTCTCACTTTATATGCATGTTAAACAGCATTTACTAACAAGTATAGTCATATGTTCCTGAATTACTGTCATTCCTGAAGTAACATTTCTAAAGAAGGTTACAAAATTATGCTTGACTTATATTAGCAGTTAAATGAGAAAGATTACCCAGTCTATTTTAGGTGTAAGTTTTGTTTATGGAGTTGGTATAGCCCAAAATAGGGATTTTGGTTTACTGTTTAAGTACTTTAAATTTTAAAGAAAAAATGGTGATAAAATTGAAACTGCTGAGAAGAAAGAAAACTGGAATGACATTTTAAATGCCCTTTCCAAAAAATATGCATCCATTTGTTTCTGTCAGCTATAAATTCCAGATTGTGAAATTGCTAAATTCTAGCCTAGTGCAACTAGCAAGCTCTTCTCTTACGTGAAGTGTGGGGGGGAAATAAGAGAAAAGGAGAGAAAGAGAGAGTGAAATTTGATTTCAGGCTTACATGTCTTCTGGTTAGGACTTCCACAGTTCATGTGTGGTCCCAAATAATGCAAGTATGAAAGAGCTGCGTGGGTTCACACAGTTGGTAACTCACAAAAGTCAGATCCAGATTCCACTGAGTAACTATGTTACTGTTAACTCTTGATTTGAAATTAATGTAGTAAAAAACCACTAACCTTTCCTTTCACCATTACTCGTATGTAAGTTGGCTGGACATCAACCTCAAGCAAAGAAGTGTCCAAATGTCTTCAGAATGAAATATAAGTAAATTAATCGATCTACAACATAGTCTAGTAAGTAAGCAGTGCAGATCATATAGCACTTTAATAATGACTTCACAGTTTATAAACTACAAATTCAATTTCAATTATTAAGTTATGTAATAAAAAATAGCAAAATTATAATTATAGATTATATTATATATTTAATTATATAATTAAAAATAGCAAAAATAAAGAGGAAACAAAAATCTGACCTATAAACAGCAAGATCCAAGATGATCTGGTTGTTTTCTTCATCATCTTTCAAAGAGAAATGAAGCCTAATAATAATGACAAGAAACACCTCCAGGATAAATACAATTAGAAAGAATAAGTAAACACTACAGCAAATTCAAGTGTTAGCAATTTTAGATGAATACAAATACCAGTTAGGCAATATGTCACATGATCATTCTAGAAACAGTTGCCTTTTTCCTCATGAACAGAAAAAAATACTGGCATTTGAACTAAAGTGATTTTTACATTTATTTTCTGTTCTCCTCACCAACCCACAAGATAAAGAAAAAACATGGTGAAGGTCAGCTAAAATTAGAGACCTGACAGTGCAGGGAGAGAGACATCTGCTGGTGAAATCTGTCTGCTTTATTAAGAGCTTCATAGGAAAAAAAGTTCATGAAAAGCATGAAAAGCCTGGAACTTGGGAATTCTAACCTTAGGACACGTCAAAAAATTTGCATTTTTGTTCACAACAATTTGCCTAGAGTGTAAATATCTGCCTGTGCATTTCCAGAGTAAAACATGATTTGCACAATATTGTTGATTCTACAAGCTTTATAATATTTCTTGAAAATGAAACCGGCTTTAGTTGTAGTAGGTGACTGTTTGTGACCTGCTGTCTGAGTTCTTAAAATTGTGAAAGAATCTTATCAGTTATAAACTGAAAACAATACTACTGTAATGAGAATTCACCAGCCTTCTTATTTTTGTATTCTAATGTATGTTGAAAGAGTTGCCCAAATCGACTGTAAAGAGGTTAGCCTGTTTAACCTCTTAACCTTACATACTTTGGCACATTCACATTCAGAACTTTTCCTTCTGCAGTGACCAATGTCCGAGGAGGCTTCTCTGTCTTTTTGGATTCCCTTAACAAACAGAAAGAAAAATGGTTTATAATTTTACAATCTAGTGTTTTATGTTTAGCAGCAAAAAAGAAAGAAGAGGATTTGAAGATGAAATAAAAACATTGAAGTAGAGCTACTGCAATGACTTCTGTTTAAGAAAGATTCACAACTACCCATGTGTTAATTAGTATTCTACAGTATAAATCAGAGCTTTAATGTGCTATTTGGGGGCTAGCAGTTTCTACACTTGAATCCCCTACTCTTGACACTTAAATGTAAAATGAATGAACCACCACCGTTCTAAAGAAGCAGTTCTCAGAAATACTTCAGAAAATTAGATCCTACCACCTTTAGCTTTTAATAATCTGTTTCATGATTATGTTTCATGCCTGCTTATGTGAACCATTTTAAGGCAAATTCTGTCATGCCATAATCATTAATTTAAGATAAGTTGTTTAATTTTATGCTGAGATGAGCTGAAAGGCCTTGTTCTGACCATAATCATCTAAAGGAGATCCTGTGCACCTTTCAGCTGCAACTGATTTTACACTTGTCTGAATTTTCTTTCAATGAACCTGCAAGTATTCACTCATTTGGCAATAGCCAAAGCTGCTCAACTTATTATCAACTGTGCAATTATATCCCGGCTGGCAAACTTAATGTGTGCTAACATGCCATGGATAGGTTCAAATTTAGCACTGGTCTGATTGACTTAATGTCAACCTTATGCTTAAATAAACATCTTTTTATACTGAGTAATGCATATTAAAGTCACATTTCAGCTCCTCTCCACCAGCAAGGATGGTTTGAAATTGTCAGGGGCATTCCTCTGTTCTCACCTTCCTCATGCTGCTTAACAAAAATCTCACCACCAAAGTAAAATGGATTATGAAAGGATTTTTAACTCCTTTAAATCCTTTGGAAATTTAGAAGAATCCAGAAAGGAATTATTCTATATTTATTGTAATGCTATTTCCAATATCCTCAAATATTTAGAAGGAAGCATTTGCAACACATTTGCTTTTGAGCAGAACAAGGCAGCCCCAAACACATCAAAATTCTAACCAACTAGAATATGGATTTCACTGGGGAAGTGCTAGACATTGAATTAAAAATAGCAACAAGTTATGCAGATTTCCAGATTTCTTGGAGAGTTCCCTAGGACTAAATTTTTCAATACTTAGTCTTGATAAATGTTTTAAAAGCATGCCCTTAAAAAGAACAGCTAGAAAAATCTCCGGCATAATTGCAGTTATATAAAGGGGAAAAAAAAAATATATACATATATATATATATATTTCTTATAATTTTTGTGAAACTGGTAAGCCAGCAGGAATAAAGTAACTTTTTTTTTGCTAACATTTTCATTGATCTTCCATGTTCAGCAAAACCAGTGACAACTTTAGAAAGTTTTAAAGGCTTTTTGGGATCCAGGCATCTTCAGATTCACCATGACAAATAGCACAGTTAACATGAAAAATCATAATACTCAGGACAAGTATCTTTGATAAACTACATGAAAAAATTTCTAAGGCACATAGGAGAGGTGCCTTAAATGTCACCTGTGCAAATTTATTGCATTATTGCCTGTAGGACATTTATATAGTGCAATCTGCACTCCAGGTAAATACTTCTAGCACGAATATTAAACATTGACCTACATGAAACTTATTAGTTAGCTGATGGAAAAGTGAAACTTTTCAAGTCCATAAAACAAAGTTTAAAAGAGAAATAATGTTTTAAAACACTACTTGAGGGAAAAAAAAAAAAAACCAAAACAAAATGGAAGATATAAATCACTTTCAGAAAACTAAACAAAACAAAATTAAAAATGTGAGTATTTCATTTACATTTTATAAGCTTATTTGCACAGGCAACAGGTATTTAAGCTGCCAGTTCTCAGTAATGTTTAGTGTGAGGCAGTCACCTATCTTGTCTTTGTACCTTTGAAAATTTCCCCTTCTATTTCTATTAAAACAAAACCATACCTTGTGTTTTCTTTAGCTCTCCGTTTTTCTTCAATATATCTGTGAGTTTCTAATCTAGACTCTGGAGTATATGGTGTAGGCTCCTCCCAAAATCTTCTGTCTTCTTCATCATCTTCAACAGTCCTCCGTGATCCTTGTTTTCTACCTCCTTCTGCCTGATGGTTTTCTTTGTCCTGTAGGGAGTCTGAGCTATGCAAGATCACATGGAATATTATCCCAGTGAAACAACAGGAGAGTAATAGTACATGCTAAAGAATTCTTGCAATAATACCTTTTTAATCCAATACTTGTACTTCCATAATTCCTACCAAGAACAGCATCTTAAATATTGGGATTATATTCTCTTTTTCTTTCATCAGTCAGCAAAATATATTTTGACATAATGTTTTTGACTGACTTGCCATAGAAGTTAGACTATGGTTATGCCTAGCCCTCTGAAAACCCTCACAGGTGGTTCAACAGAATTACTTTCAGGAGCAGAATTTTCAGATACCCTCACAACTTTCAGGTGAAAGAAGATCTTCAATCTGCATTGTATTTAAGTATCCCAAACATCAGTCAGCACTGGATTAGAAATTTCTAGTGTAGCCACATTTTACTTAGTCATTTCCTCAAGTGCCATCATTGAGCCTGAATCATATTTCCCTTAAGCCTGAAGCCTCTGTAATCTTCAGAAATACTCTATCACTAGAGAGAGAAAACTAAATTTGTGATTTAGCTATGATCTATGAGGATCTAAAGTTCCACAGCCAGCTCCATGAAACTTAAGTCTTTATTGGATTAAAAATGAGATGAATGGCAACTGCACTGGAAGATGACCACAAAAAAACCTCCTTCTGCTGCCCAGGTAATCTCAGTGGTATTAGGTGGAAGAAGTATAGAAAACAACATTCCATCTTTGGAAAAAACAACATTTTACATCTCAAAACATCTGCAAATATTCCATTTCAGTCTTCATACTTAATAGCTGTAAAGCAAAATAAATTATAGCTGAGCAGCTGCTTTCTCTAGAAGCCCTGCATTACCTTAAATAACTATTTCCAGCTGTTCTCCTGAAAGAAGCTATCAATTACACTGTCTTGGCACCCAAATTAGCCAGGAGTTTTGGGACAAAGATTCTATTGTATTGTCTGTAGGTCAGTAATTAATTATGTTTGTCAATAATTATATTTTTCATTAGCAATAACATGCATAAGAAAAAATAATTCTGATAGAATCAACAACAAAGACAAACAAAATATTTAAGTGGAATTCTATAAACTATTTTCTGAGGAAAACCAACATTCGTAATGAAGAAAGAGAAAATGACATTCACTCACAAACTGTTGTTGCTGTTACCTGTCAAGTCCAAGCTTAGATTCCATTTGGTTTTGTTTCTTGTCCTTTCTTTCTTGCATTCTTCTTTGAGCCTCTCCTTTTTCTCTGGCCCTTTTGAGAAGGTAAGCTTGTTCCTGTTCTCTGATTTTCTGTTTCACTTCTCTATAGTTCTGAAGTGCTTGAATTCTCTCTGAACGTTCTATATCTTTACTATCCAAACACTACCCAAAGGGAAAAAAAAATCAATACAGATATGTGTGTATATATATATGTGTATAGAGATATACATAGAAATGAGAAAATTAAAACATATCCAAATCAATAAAGCCATTAATCTGTGGGTTAATTTTGATAATTACATTCTGTATAAAATAAAAATACAACTTTCAAACTATAGTACTCCATAGCACTAAGTTACACTATATTAAAAAGAATTAATAGTAAGTTGCTGTCCAGATCTGAAAATGGTTTTGTATATCTGAGCATTGCTTTTTGCATTTGCCAAGGATTTCTATTGGTTTTCTTAGACTATGCAGTACAGTCCCTTCATCCATTTCTGGTATGTGTCTGACCTTGATTCTGCTTATGAAGCTACTATAACATTATTTCTTTGGATGTGTTAGTTTATTGCCAACTAAATGAGTTTGAATCTACTTTTAATAAGCAAGCGTCTGTGTTTCTCCAGGGAAACTGTAGGATCATATTTCAGGACTGTGACATCCTGTTTCAGTGATAGGAAATCATTACATCTGTTCAGTCATTGCACAAAACCTCAATCTCAAAGTGTTTGTTTACAGCCAATGCAAATCAGTTAATTTCTACATCAATTTGTGTATTTCTATTGCCTTACACTATTGGTTTGGTACATACTGTGATTCTGTGATATTGTTGGTATGGTAGCAGCAACCTGGTAATGTTCTGCATTCATGAAAATAACTTAGAAATACAAATGAGAAAAAAAGCCAGAACTGTCTATGTCTTTATTTTTTCAAAACATTTTTAAGGATCTCAAATAAAAATGACAGAAAAGTTAACAAATGCATGTGGGTGAGTCAAAACAGAACCAATTTATTATCACATTTAGTATAGTCACTTATTTCAGAACAAAATTTGATTTCCTGTTGACAGTAATAAGAATGCTACTAGCTTTCCTATCAGAGGTGTTTATTTTGTTTGGGATTAGTACGTTCAGTTGACAATGCTCATTATTGGTTTGGACATAATATTTTAATCTTACTTTTAATTGTTGAAGAGTTGCCACTACAAATTGTCTATAACCTTCAAATTCAGTACACGGGTTACCCACTAGAAACAGTTCCTTCAGATGTATATTACATTTTAGGGTTTCAATGCTGGAGAGTTCACCAATGAAATTTGCTGTCAGGTCAAGTTTCTTCAGTTCTTCACAGCCTGTTTGAAAAAAAGTTTAATTCAATTTATCCATAACATAAATGCACTCATGACATACACAAACACACATGCACACATGTCTGCATTTGTTGTCTGTATACTAATTTCACCCTATTAGAATACATCTTTTCCATGCAACAAGTTAAAAAAGCGACCCACAGCTTATGAGGTCACAATATTTATGGAAAGAAAACAGTCTTACTAAAATACAAAATATCAAAACTTATTATTGGTTGCATCATTATCAAAACTTTGTTGTCAGTGCTGGTAGTCTGGATGTGTTATTAAATGTTTCATTTTCAGATAAATAGGACTTCAGTTTGACAAGTCTGATTGCCTTGGTTCCACTCTTCAGCTGAGTCTTCACCATATGGCTACAAAAGTGTCTAGTTGATTCAGGAGAGCAGGATCAATCATGGATCTCATTTCTATGCACTGTTAATCTTAGCTAACGTTATTCAAGTGTAAAAATTCACCCCATGTCAAGATGAGGTTTTCCATTCTGTGCCCACAGTTATCATTGTGGACTCTTTATCACTGGCTAAATTGCAAATACTGGTGAAAATATGTTGTTTGTTAATCAAAACAATTCATTATACAGAGAAACTCTAAATTAGCTGACAAAATGCTCTGGGAAATCCAGATCCAAATTTATCAGCTTCTCCTTTTAATGTAATCTGTCTATGAATTATAACCTTGACTTAAAGATTAAAAAAGTTTAGCTAAGAGTAAGCTCAACTTTCATGCTCATCATTGTAATCACTTATTTCCCTTTGCAAGTCTATTTAACAAGTATTTGATTTATAGTGGAGCTGAAAGAAAATAAACATTCAAAATGATTTATTAGAGGATTTAAATAAACCAAATTTTTGCAAGGCTCATTCCCAAAGGTTCTGAGTCCTCAGTAAATGATAAATCACAGTAATAAATAATGCAGTCTGGTAGAGGAACTTGAAATTTACTGGCATGAAAACAGATTCAAGTTTCTCAAGGAATTGCCAAATATGTAATGTACTACTTATTTCTTCAGCTTTTACAAATCTGTGTTTATCCTATTTGCTTATTTTTTTACTTGATTCAAGCCATCCTCTTGAATCAGTGTGTAGACTGAAAAATCAACTAAACAAACCAAAGAAACCCCTCCCAGATGTTGGGTTTTTGTTTCCTTGCCAAGGTGGATGTTTTAAAGATTCAGCAACTGGCCTAATCAGAATCAAAAAAGAGAAACCAACCAAGCCAGAAATTAGTCAATTAATACAGAATGTGTTTATGGGTAGCTCTAAGTCTTAGATCTGGATCTTGGAAAAAGCTAGATCCTTGCACATGCAATTACAGTGACAGAAAAAAGGATTAAACACAGCTAAAACAGACTGGACTTCATGTAATAACAGAGAAAAGAATCATCTGAAAAATTCTTTAAAAATACCCAAACTGCCAATGCTACCTGTGCACACAGTAGAACCTTCTTCATGTGTCATACTTGCTTGCTAAATTGAAGATGACTGCTGAAACACTACACAAGAGAGACTTTTTACATCCTGCAGAGCATTTGAAAACAAAAACCACACAAAAATAGCAGCATTGATCCAGCTACCCTGTGTAACAAATTCTCTTTACCAAATCGAGAAATAGCAATTTCATGCAAAATTTGGACTCCCACTATTAAAGGATAGAGCTATCAGGGCTGGCAATGCTGGTAAGAGCATAGGAAAAGTGAGTTATTACATTCAAGAAAGATAAATGACACAACTTCAGCAGTAGGAAGCACTTGCTATAAAGCAGAATTTGTTGAACTGCTGCACACAAAAAGGCTCTTCCTGAGTATCAAGAGGTACCTTTACTAGTGGACTAACTTAATGGCTTCCACCCTCTTCTACACAAGTCAGGAATTAAGTGTATCAATATGAAAAGGCAAAATGGTTTGTTTAAAATCTGACCTTCTAGATTTTCAATTCTTTCAATGTTGTTCAAAGCTACATTTAGATATTCCAGCTTCTTCAGTTTGCCCACATTTTCTGTAACAAAACATAGATCTATTATTTGAGTTTTCTTCACTGGAAAGAGCATTATCCTTTTACTTGGTCACTTTACAGAAATACATCCAGAAAACACTTACCAATTTTTGGAATTAGATTATTCTGAAGATAGAGAATTTTTAAATCTCGACACCATTTGTCAAGATACTCTAGTTTTTCTATTTCCTGCTGATGTAAAGAGATTTCTTCCAATGAAAAAATTTCACAGTTGTTATGTTCTGCACGCCTTCTAATAAGATCTTCAGTGACTGAAAGAAACATTAGGTCATTTTCCGTCAGTAATTTTCTGCCATCTGACCTATGAACAAGTTATGTAATCATTAAAATCTTTTGTTCCACTGTACCAAACAGATATTTAGTAGGAACACCAAGAAAAATAAGATCTTCTGGAAAAGACATGGAGTACCAAGTAACTTCAGCTCACTCTGACACAGTACACATCATTTGTGAAACACACTCACATCACCTGTAACAGTTAGAAAAATCCGTATGAAAACTGCTGAGTCTTCCATTAAAAGTGTGATACAAGAAAGCTGGTGAGGGACTTTTTAGGAGGTCAGATAGTGACAGAACCAGGGGGAATGGATGCAAGCTAGAGGGTAGATTTAGATTAGACAGGAGGTTCTTCACTGTTAGGGTGGTGAGACAGCGGAACAGGTTGCCCAGAGAGGTTGTGGAAGCCTCATCCCTGGAAGCTTTTAAGACAGGGCTTGATGGGGCTCTGGGCAACCTGACCTAGTGGATGGTGTCCCTGCCAGGCATGGAGGTTGGAACTAGATGATCTCTAAGGTCCCTTCCATCTCTGGCAATTCTATGATTCTATTCGTGGTGTGGCCTCACCAGTGCCGAGCAGAGAGGTTAAAATTGGATTGTTATTATCAGGGAGGAGGGAAAAGAGACAAACCAGCTAGGTAAGGAGAGCAAGGCAGGCTGAAGGGGGGAGGNGGGGGGGGGGGGGGGGGGGGGGGAAGGGGGGTAAGTGTGGAGAGAGGGAACCCGGTGACCAAGGAGTGGGGCACGTCCCGGAGAGGCGGGAAGTGACTCGGGGGAAAGTATAAAAACACCTCCCGGCGACACTCACTCCGCACCATGGCCGCCTTCAGCTTCCTACCGCCGCCTCNTAAGGTCCCTTCCATCTCTGGCAATTCTATGATTCTATTCGTGGTGTGGCCTCACCAGTGCCGAGCAGAGAGGTTAAAATTGGATTGTTATTATCAGGGAGGAGGGAAAAGAGACAAACCAGCTAGGTAAGGAGAGCAAGNCTGCAGGACGCCGCCGCGCTGCCATGGTAACAAGTCTCTGCCGGAGGCTGCGGGCGGGCTGGGCTGGGCTGGGCTGGGCTTGGCTGGGCTTGCTCTCTGCGCATGTGCTTGTTGGGTACCCACGTTGGCGTGTCGTTATGTTAGAGCGGTCGTTAGCACTTTTGTGCGTGCCTGAGACGCAAAAATGGCTTTTGTATAATCCGAAAGTGAGACTTCTACCACTCGGGCTGCTCCTGAGCCCCTTTTGTCACTGGGCAGTCGGGTGTGAAATGCCTCTTCCTAAGGCATGTCTCTTCTGTCTGTACTTTGTAGGATACTTTTGTGCTCCTGCATATCCATCACAAACCAAGGTTTGTCTAAGACATTTTGGGCTGAAAGCATGTTTTCCATTGTTTGTGCAAGTGGCCTATATGGTTACCTTCAAAATATAACCAGCATATGTTTATCCTTTGAAAGAGATATATATTAGCTTAATTTCAAGTACTCTTTATCTCATTGCACCATTTCTTTGGATTTTCAGTGTTGCAAATACAGCTATCACCTGCTTTAGTTTGGCTTAGACACAGAGTTGGACAGACAGTGGTGTTTCAGTTTTCTCAACCCTATCTTCCACCAGAACCTTTTGTTTGTGCACTTTTGCAGCAGAGATTTCAAATCCCTGCTACTATGTCTGCCAGCCTGATTGTACCCAAGAGCAGACTTAGCCCTTCCACAGGCAGCATTTCATGTCTGATTTACTGGCTGGTGCTGTGCTAGCATTGCATTTACAACAGGGGACAAGTAGACTAGAAGCACCACTAGTTATAAGATGATTTAATGGGCAATAGCATCCTTACATATGATCGTTGTTTTGTTGCACAGGAAGATGAAATCCATGCTGTCCTAGATAAACTGGCATACAGGGAGATATTTTAAGAAGCAGATTATTAAAAGCTTGGAGCCACAGGATAACAGGTTTTGGTTACTCACAGGTTTTACGTGTAATTAGTCTCTCTTGTAGCAAAGATCCAAGCTGAAAACAGGGCTCAGTGTTTCTAAAGTTAATAACTGCAGGTCTCATATTTTTGTACCTGAATCAAGACAGTTCAGATCCCACATTGCTTCTCCACATTCTGATGCCTGGTTTTCTGAAGAATGCTTTCTTTCCAGTAACATTTCTTTCTTCCTTTCTTCTGTTTTCTCATTGCTCAGCATAAAGGCCAAAAGGCAGTATACACACATGATACAATACAGCTTCTGAAGTATGTTGCCAAACATACTCAGCCACTATCCAAATCCATTATCTTTTACAACATGTTATTACAAGAAAATAATATACAAAGTATGGGAAAACATCATATTTTATAGAAAACTTATTTAATGGAGATTAACAAAACAGTTTTTACCATCCATGTATTATCAAAATGCTTATAGGACCCCATGGCTACACAGGACTTCATTGACATAAGAGACTAGAGGTACAGCAGTTGTTTTGCATGACTGCTTTTAGAGTCACCAAGAATTACAGCCTCAGTCACGGATTAACCAGGATAAAAATAAAGCTAAAATGAATTGTATTTTGACACAAAAATACTAACAATTCTATTAACTTTTTCCAATGGGAACTTGTATAACAATGGCCATAAGGAGGTACCCAGTAGTTTGATGCTGAAGAGCTGAGGAAAATAAATTTGAGGAAAAGGAAAAATAAAAACTTTTAGTGAATGGATTTTGAAACACAGAGCAGTAACTAATCTGCTTTTAAGTTTTAAGGAAAGGCAAGAGACAAGCTTGTTTTGAAATGCTGGATGTCCTGCCTTGCAGCAATTTGTGCCAGTCTGTATTTAGTTTACTCCTACTAATCAAAAAGTCCCAAGTCCTCCACTCCATCCTGTAGGACCTGTTTTGGTTAATATTGACACTGACTTTCAAAATCAGTCAGCTCTAAAGCTTTGGTGTTGCAGCCCAAAAACTGTCCCACTGGCTTTAAGAAGCACCATACCTAGTGTCTGCTGCTCAGCACATTGGGTCAGTAGGAAGCCTTATTTTCATCACAGGCTTTAGTAAGTTTGCAATGTGGTCAAATGCCTGCATACTGTTCTGAAATGCTTAAGGTGAACATGCACTTTCTGAGGACTAACTGAAAGGTTTTCCAGGTTGCATCTGCAGCTGTGCAGCTGCTTTTAGATCTCAGAAGCTGAACTGCACTCATCCAGTAAACTGATGAACAAGGCTGTTTTATCTACAGTATAAGGAAGGCAAACCCAAGCACAGCTCCACTTAGTTCCTTCTTTTCATTTTTATCTTCTCAGTGTAAATAGAAAAAGGAAATAATGGAGCCAGGACAGGGATGGCCAGCTCAAAGTACAAATGCAGCAGTGCTCTTGTTTTAAGGGTCCTGAGCTGCACCAAAACTTAGAAACACTTGGACTGAGGGTGTGGCTTGACTGAAAAAAAATAAAAACCAAAAGGGAGAGAAGAATCTATAAGTGTTTTCCAGATATTCTGGACCGATACATGTTGACACTGCTTCATTCCTTCCATAAAACACCTGGCCTGACCACTCAGTTTAAACTTGGGAAAAGGAGGACTTGCCTTGCCCACTACTGAAAAACACATTTTATCTGTGTTGAGGCACAGCAGTTGTTTAACAGCTTACACTCTTTAGCAACTGCTGTCAAACAATAAAAAATACTTCATCCAAATAAAATCAAAGAGGAGTTTTAGATAGCAAAGTGGAGTAATTCACAGTGGAAACTGGCAAAGGTCCCACAGCTAAACCTTTTTTTAATAAGAAGCCCAGGGAACCTTTCTGACTTGCTTGACTCTTGTTTTATAAGAGGGCTTGCTCCAAAATGTAAGAAATTCTTTCTAAATTTAAACATATACTCACCAATTATTCAGTCTTTCAAGTTATTTCCTAGAGGGAAGAAAAAAAGAAAAGAAAAAAAAAGAAGAAAGCATACATTTTAATATGTTGTCCTGTATCAGTTTCACTCCAGCCCAAACCAGGTCATATGTCCAGATTTAAACCACATCTTGTTAAAATGAGTGTATAGGTAGGTTCTGATTTGCCAAATCTAGTTACGCTGTAGGAGTACTTCTTTGAGCAGGTAAGTTCTCACTTGGGATAAGGATGAAAGAGGTATTCTTTGTACACCAATGGTTGAAAAACTCTCAGAGTGTGTTTGGTTTCCTCTTCTGAAGAATAGCTTTGTTTATGACTCAGAACTAAACTATTCAGGAAGTCAGAAAGCAGTTCTTTGGAGCATGCGTTTGCAGCAAACTAGTTCTAACCTGGTGGCCTTCAATAATTACATAATAACAAGGTGTAACACAGCATATTGAGTATCTGAGGTGCTGTGCTAAGATCCTTGGATGCTCAAAATCTCACACTATCATTGCAGCATGGCCCTCCAGGTTGTGCCTTGCTGTTTCTAACTTCCAATATACTCAATTCAAAGGCTAAGAGGTCTGTCAAATTGTTTTGTTGCCCTTGGGATACATTGAACTCCTGAAACCTGACATAATGTCAGAAACATTATCCTTTTGAGCTTCACTTTCGCCACAGAAAATACCAGATGAGCCCAAGTAGTTTTATTCTTAGCAGGTTTTTATATTTTATACACTTAGACAAATTTCCTGCTGCATAAAAAGTGAAAGAATGATTATTCATAAACCTACAACATCATTACATGCTTTCAGCATGGAGGTCTATGTATGAGCTTGCTCTAAAGATGTAATTCAGACCTTCTCTATATGTAGGTCTTTTTCTCCAGAAGGATTTAGAAGCTACAGCTTTGTGCATAACTTTGAAATAAAACAATTTGGAACAGCAACGTAAGCACCTTAAATCAACTGCTCAGACTGATTTAATGCTTATTTCTAAGACATATATCAGACTACAGTATAAACCAAATGCAAAACTCTGTCCTCAACCTAATGAGTACATTGGGTTGGTGGGGTTAAGTCATATCAATTCTGTAGTCCCTGAAAGGGGGTGATGTGGCTAGCAGCGTAGTTAGCTATTTTAGGGTCTTCCAGCCAAACATAAAGACTCAGTTTGATCGCCTGGTAGTGGACTTCAGTGCAAGGCTTGAAAGCACACCTCTGCATTCTTAATAAGTTACTATCCTTGCTTTATCTCTGCATATTATCTTCCTCTTCTGCTAACAAATGGGTGTTACAACATTTTTTGCACAATATGAAAAGGCAAGTTTTCCAAATAAACAGAGAGTTCCTATGAATACAGATCAGTAAGAGGAAAGGCCAAATCCTCCATCAATAACTTCAGATCATGCCTTCTTATCTTTTGACATGAAAACAACAGAAGGAATCTCTCCTTCCTCTTCTTAATATAAATTTTATATTCATCACATATAAGTTCACCACATGACACTGGAGCCACTTACCAAAAGTTAGTTGTTTTGAAAGATGTGTCAAGACTGAAGAAAGATGATACAGCAGCACCTTGGAACAAAATAACTGTGAAATTTAAATGCAATATTCTGTAACTGATTGAAGGGTACATTCTGTCCTACATTGCTCTTATTAGCAACAATAAGAGCCATACATGTACATCCAAGGATAGATTTTTGTCCTCAGATGTGACTTAGTAAAATATTGTGTATTCAGTATAATGAAAGTCTATACTTACAAACTAAAATTATCAGCAACAAAGTGGCAGACAATCCTCCCAGAAAATATCTGAGAACATAACAATACCCATAAAAGTTAGAAAAAAAAACAAGAGACCATTTTGAGTTAATAAAGGTGAAGCCTCTGTGGGAGGAGGAGAAAAGATTCTTGCAGATGAACTCTCTGAACTCTGGTAGGTGAACAGCAATTTGAAAGCTATTGAGGGTAATTTCCCACAAATAAAGACCTCCCCATTCCCAGGCTGAGGGAAACACCCATATTAGTCACTTAGAAAGATATGAGTCCCTTCTGGTTTTTCTCAGCCTTTCAAACCCATGCTCAAGTACACTTGGCAAAGTAGTTTTTATATCTGTGTACATATTTCTTATTTTTGTTCATCTCTAGGTATCTCAGATATTTACAAAGACTGTCACATGAAAATGTATTTTCACAGTAAGTCATATTTAACTTTGAAAATGTGACCCTTAATTTATGTTTCATTCACCAACTGAAATGGAGTAAGCATTAATATCAGAAACATCAAATAAAAGAAAAATTACCTTGTAGCTACTGAAATGATGAAACACATGATCAGTGCAACTATCTGAGAAAGGACATTTCGCACTGTCCTGGATTCTAAAACAAAAATCAGGAAAATAATTTCTGTGAGTTGTCAGGAAATATATGTCAGGAGGTGTTTGCAAAGACTACCTTCAGCCTGTGAGGTCAGTCTCCTCAGTTTCTTTTTAAGAGAGTTTGACTAGAATGATTCAAAGCAGAAACCTCATTTTCATGCTCTGGGTGCATGAAAAAGACTCTGAAGCCTTTTTCCCCCATAGAGACACTGTGCCCTCCATGCTCACAGGAAACAAGCCTTGCTGAATAGTTGCCTACTTCAGTGTTTGTTCCCATGCCCTTTCCTCCATTTCCCTCTTCACTTTTTTCTTTTTCCATTTATCTCTGAAAATAGGAGAGGAAATGATGTGAGCAGGGAGGAGTGAACAAGTAAATACCAGTTTTGAGATTTATTATTTTTATCCAGACATTTTAAATATACATTTCAGGAAATAAATTCTATTCTGCAAAGGGCCATATGAACACTTAGAATGTATTTTCAATTCACTCTAAACATGAGGCATATCAGAATAAGGATGTAACATACTTGCATTGCTTGAAGTCTCTTCATCTGCATTTATCTTAAATGGAGAGCAGAATTGTGAAGAAGAAAATGGTTTCCTAGTCTGAAGAAATTCCTCATCTTTGGTGAGAGAGGCTCCACTAGATCCTGGAGTTTGCCTTTGTGGCAAATAGCTGTTATATTCAGCAGAAAAGTCTGAATCATCTAAAAAAAAGTGCTTATGTAACTGAGAATGCACAAAAGAAGAGCTTTGAGACTTTGTGTTAATGACTTTTTTGGTAGGAAAAAAGTAATTTCTTAATCACGTGGAGGTTTCCAAACTGTTAGGGGTAGGAAATTGGCAAGTTGAATATATGCAGGAGAAAATATGTAGAGTAAAGACAAAACTGCAGAGAGCATAACATAATTAAGTTATGAAAATGACCAGGTAAAAGCAGGCAGTGCCAGATATTAATGACACCAGCATAAACATCACTGGCGATAACTTCAAATTCAGATTTCATTTAAAAATGCCTTTTTAGCACAAAGTTCTTTGTGGACTCATAATCTGGTTTAATGCCAGGAGCTCAATTCACCACTTATAATTCTGTTGTTCATCTGTCCTTTACCCACACATCTTGGCAGACAACCCCTGCAAAATCTATAGAATGGAATCTCAAGTCCCACTAAATATAGACTGTAATATTGTAGCTCAGTTACTTGGTACCTGGTCAGGACTTACCAGTGTTATCCTGACTGGCTTCTAGTTTATTGTATCCATCAGGCCAAGGATCACCTACATGGGAGGAATCCGTATTGCTGAGGACAGTGCTGCTTAGCCATGAACTGGAGGCACTGAGGTTGAACAAGCTAGCCAGAGAGTGACGGATTTTTTTCCTTCGCCTGAATATGCTAGAAAGAAAAGGCACATTGTCAAGGAATAGAGTTAATTATTCTCATCAAGCAGGGACTGAGCTCTAAAGCTTGCAAGACTAACATGAAAGAACCAGTTTTTTGGTGCTGTTGCTAGATCTGTTCTTGGCCCTGAGTATGTCTATCAAAAGTGATTGCTGCACACTGCAATGTCAGGGGATGTATTAGCAGCACAGCAATATTTCATGCTGTTCTGATACTAGATACTGTGATACCAAATTATAATTCAGTTATTGGGCTCTGATACTGTCCTGAGTGGTCTCCATGAATTTCACCCTACTGTATCCCATTTGGTGCAGTCTGAATCCCACTGTACTTGTACCTTTTTTGAACTACATTTTATATATTTTCCTAAACTGCTGTCCTTCTGAAGTCGTGAGAGATTTTTCCTTACATAAGAATTTCAGGACCAAACCTTTTTATTTTTCTCTATATACCAGCACATATACAGTTTTTTGTTATTCCTTTTCATGGTAACTGTAGCTCTCCTTTCTCTTTATTGCACACAACTTCGATCACAGCAACAATTGTGTGCTGAAGAGTTTTTGAGGAGTAAGATTAGACATGACTGAAAATCAAGTCATGTCAATCACTGCTCTCTCTAAACTGAATCAGTTGAGATGTTTCCATTACAAAGCAATGCTGACCTTATGCCAAGCAAAACGCAGACAGCCACATAGATACCTCCAGATGAGTTCAGAACTGTGGATGCAACTGCCAACATTGAGTAAAATCTACATATAGCTCACTTACCGAACTAAATTCTCTTTATATGTAACACTTGTCTGGGATGGTGTCAGTGTTACATTGCCCTCTTCATCAGACAGAAAACTGTCTGCTGTCAAAACGTAATAACCGTTCGAAAGCAGCCGAGGGCTGCGGCGACATGTGGAAAGGAAGCCTGTCAGAGGATTTGTGAAACAGCACTCATAGGCAGGGTCATCCTCCAAAAAGGCACAAGTGTAGCTGAAAAGGAGAAATGAAACCTCTACTTCAGTGAATGTCTAGACAGAGGAAACCCGTGATTTAATAATAATGATTTTACATTACCAGCTGATGGGGGTTGGTAATGACATAGATTTAAAATTTGTGGATACAATAATATCACTTCTGGATCTAGGGAGTTTCAATAAGCTTGAGTGTGCCTGTATCACACTTTCCAGAGCTACAGATTACAGGAGGGTATCATGCCAGGTGCACTATTTCATGAACACATAGAGTCACTTGAGCTGAGAAGTGCCATGGTGCATCTGGTGGCAGTGCTTTTGGCCAAGGAGTCCTGCCAGATCTACACCTACCTGGAGCCATCAGAGGTATTCCACTAGTTTGTTTCTCTGAGTTACTCTGTATGGTGCAAACCTGAGTGCCTCTGAACCAGGCAGCATTTATTTGCTTTTCATAACCTAGCCATATTCCATGAAGATTTAGGGATATATGACTTTTAATTTTCAGAGTCTTAGAATACCATGCAGCTAGAACAACATGGGATAAAGTTTACACATGTTGATAACTTCATCCAGCACAGAAAAATATACTATGTGGTATTTAAAATAGAAGTTATTAGTGACAGAGATGAAAGAATCTAAAGGTGTAGACATTTTATTTAGCTAAACTAAAATTGGATTTTTGGTTAGTTCTTTCTCCTCAACATCTTTGAGTTCTAAGTGGCCATGCAGTGACATCCATGGGAAGAAAGGAAGACACTGGATTGATTCAGTGGCTGGCATGGGTTTCAGTAACAGGTTTAACTGTCCCATATGGCATGTCACAGAGGGAGACCATAATTTCAGTGGGGGAATGTTCTCCCAATCTCCACAGCAGTACTTCTGAACTTCCATTTAAAGCAGTAATTAAATTAGTATCAGCACTACAATTCTAAGTGGCCCAAAGAGTATTTTACATAATCTCACATAAAATATAAATAAGATTAAACAGGAAAAATTTCCTCAATACCTTGGAAAAATATGTTGTGAGCAGCTGTGTCTATGCTCTCCATCACATGCTGATGAACCTGCAGAGGCAAAGGCCAAATAAAGAGGAGTCACTACCATATTCACTGACAGCTCAGACAGTTGATAGCTGTGTGTATCAAAAAGATCAAAAAGCTAAAAAAGAAAAATAATTTAAACAAGATATTAAAGGTATAAAACTGATAAAAAGATGGGGGAAAGACATAGTATTTATTTGAACTTTTCTCAACCAGGACAACACAGAATCAGAGACAATCATAATCAAGTATTTGTACTCTGCATAGCTTACAACCTTGAGAGAAATAATTATGGACACAAATGCAATAGCTGCAGTAATTTTAATGGGTGTTTCCTAGAAATCTGCTTCATGCCTAAAATAGTACATATGCTGGCAATAGATGCAGAGTAGAGAGGAAAAAGCACTATTACCATTACAAAGTATTGCAAACATAACACAACAGGCACAGTGACAGTGACAAAGATTTGACAATAATATTGTGGCAGGAGACTAAGGAAATAGGATTTGTCTGGATTACCATGGCTCAGGTCTGCAAAGTGCTGGCAGGTGTTCAGCATCTGACAGAATAAATGGTACAAAATATGAGCAATGGCTATCCATAGGGAAAATTTATATCTATTATTACATGAGAAGATAAAGGATGTGTTCTTTCCCTGTATTACTTTGTCTCTTCAATAACTTTAGAGCATCATGCTTACAACACTTATTAAAAGCACATCATTCACCTCTGAGAGGAGATAGGTCTAAGAGGTTTTATTTTTTGTTTTAAATTTTTTTTTGTGTTCAGTTATGAGCTGAGGCAAAGAAAAGACATGAAGGTCAGGGTTTCCACTTTGGTAATCTTGTTTAACTTCATTTGGATCTCAGTTGTCAGTCACAGGCTGGGTGTGAAGGCTAACTGTGCCTTGGGACCAGGAAGGTTCACCAATGAAAGGAAGTAAAACCTTCCAGAGTATTTTTTAGAAATCAATCCTATTCTTTTACTCCCATACCTACTACTTCTCCTACACTTGGGAAAAAAAAAAGTCACTTTACCATGAGACAATTAAGCTCTAACCCTTGAAGAAACAACTTAAGGAGGAGACAACCGAAAGACTACTGGTGGAGGTACAAAAAGTTTCAAGTAGTATAGATCAGAATACCACACAGCAAGTTGTACAAAAAGTGAGATCAGTGGTGTGTTTCATAGACTGACATGTTGTAGACCTTTTTTTTTCCCATGTATAATTAGCTCCTAAAATAATTAAATGTAGGCAAACTAATGATTTTTAATTGTGAAAATAATATAATACTCAAAACCAAGAAATGCATTCAAACTGAAAAAAAATACAGGAAGAACTCAACAGGTTGCTTGTAGATCTGGAAATAAACTAAAACCTGCAAAATTCCAAATCTTATCAGACAGGCAAGATTTTTTATCAAAAGATTAGACGGATGTGCACAAATTTACTTCCTCTTGGTGTCAATGCAACATGTGCTATTCCATACATCTTGAAAAGGATTGTTTCATACACCTTGGGATAACAAGAAATACACATTATCTGTAAAAGAGTTTAAAAATAAATAGAAATGTTTTGTTTTGTCTCATTTGAAAATATGTAAGATATTATCATATATACATCTCGTGTTGTTAGTTATAACAAACTCTCAGATACAAATGATTGATTTTGGGCAAATTTTTTTGAAAAGGGATGCAGATGTGTACCTCAACACCAATTATACCTACTACAACTCTTTAATATTCTGAGACTGAAACTTTACAGCAACTGAAACCCATAACATGATTGTATTGCATGTAATTCTCTCAGTTATTACAAAGTAGCAACCACTAAGAAAGAATAACTTCTAAGAATAGCAGTGTGCAATATGGGTGGTGCTTTCATTAGAAAGTGTTGACACATACTGATCAAAGTGGCAGAACAAACCACAGTCCTTCTGTTGCTAATTTGAATCATCTCATAAACTCATAAGGTATGTCTCTGCAGGATGCATGTTTTTCTGTCACCCTCCACAGATATAAAATTTAAGGAAAAATACAGTATATAAATACATTTTTTTAAAGAAAATTAGCAACATACATAGGCAAATGTATTACTGGGGAGGTGATGATTTTCTTTTAAAGAACAGTTAATAAGCAGTTGTAATTTGCTATCAAACTATTTTAAGTCATGATAATATCAGGCTTCTGTAAACAGTTCTAGAGCAGGCAGTCCAATGGATTTTTTTACTACCCTTGACCATGAAAATTTTTTGTCTCATGCATTAGTTAAAAGGGTTCTGAAAATCATAATTCAGTCAATGCTGGAGAAAGCATGGAAACATCATGTTGTAAATAATGCTGCACAGTGTTCTTCTTTCATTTAATATTCAGGCCCATTTCTGGGATATTAATGGCTAAAGAAGCTATAGGAACAATATAAGCGTGTCAAACAAAAGCATGGCAAACACCACTGTGGAATGAAGCAGTAGTATTATATTTGTAATCCATAAAAAAAAGCATCAATGCAGAACCTTTAAACTATGACATTAGAAAAGGCCAACAGCTTTAAGAAATCTTACTAAAAATGAATGAGGTGAATGCAGCAACATTTTATGTCAAGAATTCAAATAGAAATTTCAGGCAACAACTTCCCTTGAATTTTGAAACACCCAAAAGCCCATGTTGCAATATAAAAAAGTGACTCTCCAAAACAGGCAGTTCTAATCACCTTTCCCTCTAAAAATTAAATTATATTTAAGTTACTGCTGCCCTCAATTGGTAACCAGCAATCTCCTGTCCATGTTTACATTCTAAATATTTACATTAGTATGTACCAAAATATAGTGCTTCCTATTAAAATAGCTGAAGCCCAGGCAAGTGGTTTTATTCTACAGTGCCTACCAAACACAAGTGTCTAGAAAGATAGTTTTATTTGTTGACACATATCAGTCATGGATCAGTCTAGTCTTTTCTCCCCGTAGGTAACAATAACAACATTCACAAAAGTACAAAACTTCATGAAGAGCAGTAGAGAAATGAACCAAAGCTTAGCTGACAAATACATTAAGAGATAAACATGTGTAAAATCTTCCAAACCTGGAAAATCCATTTCATTGTTTATATATGTATGCAAAAAAGTTTCTCATCATCAACATGAGAGCCTCTGAGATGTGAAGGATGCTTCTTCTGCAGTTTCCTGGAAGAGATTAGCCCTGAGACTTTGTAAAGGCAGGTCTGTGAAGTCAGTCCCCTGTTTGCTTTTGAAAACAGCCTGTGCAATCAGCGGCACAGAGGCAGAATGAGGTCATGCTTCCTGTGAAGTAGCCTCACATCAGAAGCATTCATTTTGAAAAGCAAACTGAAGATTAAGATTAACCCAGTGAGTGCTCTTGCAGGCTGTTGCAAAAGAGAAGATACACTATAAATAACATTTTGCTCCAATAATAACATGGAGAAAAAAGAACCTTCTCTCATAAAGAAAAATGACAGATTTTTGTTTCAACTTCACTTTTCTACCTCACTCAGAAAACTTTAAAGTGGTATATCCAAATCTTTTCACTTATTGAAATACTTTGAGCCTGATGGGCTTTGATGTAGGAAAATGATCCAGTAATAGGACATTTTGCAAATGCACTGTTCTACAGAAGATGCATTTGCTGAGATTTTAGAGTTGTTTAAGTTTCATGGTCAGAAACATTATTGCAAATATATATCATGCAATATTAAGACAAATTCCTTTGAAAGGAGTAAGCAATAAAGCCATTTGCAAACACATTCCTTGTTCCACTCTATATATTTCATACTATGTAAGGCATCAATTCATCATGCCTTAAAGTATACAAAAATAAAATCAAATCCATGCAAGAGAAATGGAGCATGAATAAGATGTTCTGGCAATCAAAATGATTTGCCTGTAGAACTATTACACACAACAGTAATAGAAATCAGCTGCTTGACGCTGAAGATACGACCTTAGGGGGCAAAACTTCAGACAAACAGATAAAATATGTTAGTAGGTATCTTTCCTGATGTCTGTATGTATCACTGACAAAAAGAAAGCATAAATCTAGTAAAATATTATTAATTTGATTATGGGGTTTTTTTTCCCCTGGAGAAAGAAAAATACTTCCACTGATAAGAAAGGAATGTGAAACTCTCAGTTCATAGAGAAAGAAACAAAAATAGGAATTAGGCAATTGAGATGTTGCACAAAAGCTTCTGTTTGGGAGCTTAAACTAAAATAGACATTTTAAGGTCCTTTTGCTCAAGTTTGAAAACCTAGGTCCACATCCATTCTTCACAAAAATACTTTTAATTTAGTGGAATTATGCCAATAAGGAAATTTAGTCCAACACTACTTCCACAGATCCATGGGCTTCATCACAGTAGGATTTCCCTGGCAACTCTGTCTCTGTATGGGTAATGGGCATAAATTACCAATGGTCTTTAAAACTAGATCACCTCCTGTTTCTAAACATACATTGATTTACAGTGCAGGTTATTTCTTGGGAGTATTTTGATTTCTTTTCATATTCTTCTCAACAGCAAACAATTAATTCTGAGCTCTGAGTGTTCCTTTGAAGGACAGTAGTCTTTCATGTTTGTCTACATAGCCAAAATATATTGTGTCTATATCATATTTAGATTTAGAGGGGTTTTTTTCTTTTTTAATAACCAACATTCATATCTGAAACTCACTGTTCCACACTATTTTGATGGATAAATTTGGTGCATTAGTGAATATTTTATAGGTAGGTGCTAGCTTATGTACAGACACAAAGGTTTATACACAGCTTTTTTTTGTTGCCTTCCCTGTTGCTCCTCAAACTGGACTAGATTATCCTTCTAGGTCCCTTCCAACTCCTAACATTCTGTGATTCTGTGAAACTGCCTACCCCAAGCCCTATCTCAACTGTCAGATCTCCAATTCTAGGAAATGAATACACAACAAGCTTGCTGGGCAGTATATTTATGCCTGTTGCATATATTTCAAGTTCTACCAAAAAAAAACCAAAAAAAAGGAAGGAAATGAGAAATTACAACACTGTAATACCACATTCTACCTTTCTCCCAGGCTTACTCTACTTTCAACAACACTATAAATGAGGGAGAAAGAACATTGTCAGTGGAAAACATACTGTACTAGGTCTGGCATTCCAAGAGAGGTGAGGCTGGGGCAGCTCCACGCCTGAGATCCCACCAGCAAGTCTGGGCATGTATAGTCAGTAAGCACATGCACACAAAGCACACATACACACTATATATATACATAGATGAAGAGCTGGCAACACAGGTAATGAGCAGAGGCATACAAAGCACACAGACAGCACCGATGGCCTCATCCTTCTCGCCCATCTGGCTGAACAGTATAGAGGTCTACTAGTGAGAAGATACAAATATATAAGCCTTCAGCTTTTCCACCAGCTCCAGTGACTATCAAATTAGGCCACTTGTCCCATATGACAACTCTTTTGCTAATGTTCACAGAGTACTCAAGAAGCAAAAAGTATTCTGTGATGTCTGAAAAAAATTGAAACATTGGAAAAAACAGCAGGGGAAAGGCTGGTCCTGAGAACCTCAGAGCAGCCACACTAGGTCAAACTGAAGTTCTAGGAAACTCTCTCTGACTGCAGTACTGCTACAGGGAAAACTAAGACTCATTCTAATTTACCTTTGTGAATGATAACATTTTAAGCTAAGTGTACTCCTTTATGCAGCAGAATTACTTAGCAATGTTTGAGGTACCCTGGTAGTTAAAAAAAAAAAGTAGACATTTTATTTCCATTTTAACAGAAGGCTAATCCTGCATAAAGTTAGCATTTCATTGCAGTTTACATAAATGACACATCATATTTGATTTTAATAACTTTAGCAGGTCAGCTGTGTGAACAAAGATTAATTTGCTTCAAAACAGGAACAAATTAATTTTCAATGTTATCAGATGGAAATCCCACTCCACCCAATCAGAGACTTTCTTAGCTTCAGGCTTGATTTTTTTAACCCAGTTCATTACTTTAACTTAATTGCTCCTGCAATACAGGCAACAAAGGGCATTTCTGTTTTGCATGGTGGAGTACAATGCATAGATGTGTAAAACTTAGAATTAGCTCTTGAGATTGCTGATACATCCACACTGCTTGGATATCAGCAAGAGCTTACCTGCAACAAAGCTATGACAATTACCTCTATGTTCTAGGACACTTATAGTCCAGATAGGCAAAAAGTGTTTAGAAAGAATCTAAATCAAGCAAAATTAAATCTGAATTTTTGGTTGGGAGTTTTCTTGTTACATTATGGGTCCCAAAATGAAAACTAATGTTCCTCTGGAGGCAGTGGTGTACTGCTGATCAGTGTACCTGAGACCATGGATGGTTTCTGTGACAGTCCTGATGTGGTTTGCATGGACCAGTGGTGGAGGGTCTTATACTGATGTGTAGTGAAGACTTTTGGCCAATATATAATTCTAAAGGATTGTAGTATGTTTTATACATACTGCATATACATATGCTGAGGTGTTGCTACTGCCGGTTCCTGGCAATGGTACTGGCAAAACGCTGATGATACTGATGTCATGGTCATTTCTACAATAAATCATACTGATTGATGCACAAATGAAAGCAAATAACAATTGACAGTGGTAATCTAATAATGTTCTTTAAAATGCCTGTCTTCCATGCTGTTTTACACAGCATCCTTATCAGTTGTCTCTCTGTATGTAAATAACCATTGCAGTCTGACAGTGACTAAGTTCCTTTCTGCCTGTATTCCAGTACTCAAGCAAAGTCTAAATTTGTGAAGCTTGTGCTGAGAACTAGTCTTTCTGGAGCTATTTGCAATTTTTTCCAGCTATGCCTGTGCTGTACTTGTCTCATTTCCAGCTGGATTCAAACTGATGTCCTGGACTGATTCAACTGCCAGGGAGAGGAAAAGGCACATGTAGCCTTGGTATCGACTGGGGAATCACAATCCACTAGAGGCAGAGTGGTTTTATAGCTTGGATGCTATCCAGCATTGCATAAAGATCAAGGATTTGAGTGTGGCCTACAAGGCAATTAAGGACAGAGATCAGAACTCTGATAGCCTTCCAGGAACCTGTCCATGTGATGCCAGTACAGATCCAATGGCCAAGTATCAAAAACAAGTGACTCCTCCCATAAACAAATGCTTTTGCAAGCATTGAACAGGCAGGGTTGGACACTAGTCGCTCATCTCTTAATCCACAATCATCTTTCAGCTCCTGAGGACACCCCAGTTTCCACAGGACCACAAAGGACACTGGACAATATCATGTAGTTTTATAAAGTGATTGGTATTGCCTGCTGGAAGATGTGATGTGTATTTTTAATTTCTCACCACCAAAATCCACCAGGTTGGATACATGTGAGCTTTAGAGTTCTGTTTTCTTTCAATCCAAGTTTTAGATCTCTCTACGCATTCATAATGTCAACCTGACTACAAGACTGACCCTGCTAGACTGTATGTTTCGCAGTGATTTGCCTGTTAGTCTCTTTTCCTCTTACAGTACTCCCCTATATCATTGTAACTGCTATAAACATCCTGCTGCTGAGTGCTCAAATGGTGATTCCAACACAGTTGGTGTCTTGGCATAACATTCCTTCTGTCCCTTTCCTTTACCCACCCTGAGGTCATCTCTCAAAAATGGCAGACCATGACAAACTCACCACTGGGATATGTTTGTGGGTCAAGTGCTCTGGTGATCCACCATAAAGTATATGCTGAATTTCAATCTCACAGGGAAATAATCCAGGAAAACAGTGCACAATCAGAGCAGATATTAGCACAGCTTTTGTTCAGTATTTTTCTCATCAAGATTTTAAAAGAAGCTTCAGTAAAATATTTACTGATATGTTCCAATCTACAGAATCACCTCTAAAACAAAAACACAGCCCAAGACATAAGTCTGCAATATGTAAGGCAAAAGTAAGCAGCACATTGCACAACACTGTTTCTGGGGCAAAATCACTATTAAATCTCAAAAGGTCTAACATTCATTGCAAAACAATATTCATAGCACAGTGAGTATTGAGTATATCTCCAAGAAATATCAAATAGGTACAGAAAAAGTGATTTAAGCAGGCTTTAACATGGCACAGCAAAGCTGCCTTTATCCAGAACAGACAGCTGCTCCCTTCCAGCCATGCAGAGCATCAAGAGGTAAGCAGTAAGTTCACCTGCCTCCCAGGATGTCCTTTAACCTCCATCAACAATCAGTGTTTGCTTTTTCTTCTTTTTCTTTGCATGGATTTGGGATTCTTTCACTAATGTTGAAATGACCTCTGTAAATGCAAATTTCACTACCCACCTAGCCCTATCAGATCTCAGTCCTTAGTGTCCTCATCTTACTATACTTCACCTTTACAATACTGCTAGTGGGGAACCTTACTTCTGGTATATAGCTTTATGCCACCTCTCCAGCATGCAATGAAAGACAGTGCTGTGGTTGCAATGCCTGTCAGCAAACAGCCTGCTCTCTGGGAGAAACCATTTATTGAGTTATAGGCATCCTGCAAAGAACCAGTGAGCAATTGAGTAAAAAATGTTCAGCTTCAGCATCTTTCCAAAACTGGAAAAGACTGGGGTTAGTGTCCCAAATCTATAGGGTTACTCTTCTGTTTGGTGTCTAGTGCAGTGGGTGTTAGCTACATTCTTTTCCTATACAAGGCCAGATGTTCCAAAACTCAGCCACTTTAGGATATTTCCCAGCATCTGGAAAATCGAGGACTTTAAAAGGAAAAGATAAGTGTTTGGTGAGATAGTGGAAATCTTCACAAAAGGAGGCAGGAATTTCTGGAGGAGAGGGAGTTTCTGGGATGAAAGAAAAAGAAGGGCAGATGAACTGAAAAGGAGGACATAACAACTGATGCCAGACAGGGCATCAAAATGGACCAAGGAATTGGCAGAGAAAGAACAGACCGTGACAGAGCAGATGGAGGCTGTGACCAAGCCACCTACACAGACAGACAGAACAGGGCAGAGGTGCTGCTGCATGTTTCTTAAGCTGATGCTGTGCAAGCATTGTTAAAACAAAAGCACCTGCAGTCACTTTAAATATGTTTTCTTACCATAGTAAGGGTAAAAACAAAGATGAAGTTTTATTCTGTTGACTGTCACCTCATGATTGCAATATCTGACATTTGAAGTAGTTCTTTTATGGACTAATCCAATCACCCACAAGAAAAAATAAATGGCAAAATAAACAAACTGATGTCTGGGTCTCTCACCATAATATGTTTTCCCCCAGGTGTTTGATCATTCTCCCAGATCTTTCCTGAATGCTTCCGGTTTTTGGATGGCTTTTCTGAACAGAAAGTTATTTTAATAACAACATACTGGTGCCAAGTGCAGAGAGAATGTCACCTCTCTACTCCTACTCAGTATTTCCATAGACATGTGCTTTGCAAAGGCTGCATTAGTCTTTTCAGCATCAACAGAACATCATGAGCTCATGCTCACATAATTACAAAAACCTCCTTCCCCCTGCAAGTCTTTGTGAGTCACTGACTGGCAAGATAATATCTCCTTTCCAGGTCTGTATAATATTCATAATGCTAAAGACATGTTTTGTGACAAAATTAAACCAGATTTTGTGAGGAGCAGATGTAATGAAATCTCCTTTCCTGCATCTCTGCATTGAGATGTTCTGGTGTCTGAAGGAGAGTAAGCACTGAGTCCTTCTATCATTAAGAGGTCAACACACTCACTTTTACCTGTCCAGCTGAGCATTTTAACATGACAGGTTGGGATAATGTGGTGAGACCTCTATCTCTCTGTCAAGCTTGGAGTAAGGCAGAAGTTTCAGAAGTAAGTGGAGAAAGGGAAAATGGAAGTCAGACATACAATGCAGCCATGTAATCCCTGTCTTCCTAGGAGACAAGACATCAGAGATGCTTTGTGCTAAAAGAATTTCAAAAAGGTCTTGGCCAAAGTTGCTCCTCACTGGCTCTGCAGTGGAAAATATTAGCTGAAGTGGGGTCCTAGGCCCTGAGCAAGTTGGGGGTGGCACCAGGGTGGGCGGTTCAGGCACAGTAAGGGGTACAGCAGGGCAGGGGTGGATATACCCACATATACCTGAAATGGCAGCAAAGAAATGGGGACACTAGCTGGGGCCCCTTACTTTCCAAACTGTTCCTGTGATAGTGCAATGAAATGTTGCCTCATACTGCTGTACCATAAGTGGACTTCTGCTGTTCTGAAGGCAAAATGCTAGGAGTAACACATAGGACCCTGCGTTGGGTTGTCAGTTCCTCTGAGTCCTTAATTTGGGTTCCCACCTGCCTTTGTGCACCTGTACTCCTCTGGGCTTGAGGAAACAGGCCTCTGAAGGGCTGATGGCTCCTGGGAGCTGCAGGGTTAGGCTATTATTTGGGCTTTCCCTCCTGCCATTGTATCTCTGTGCTCCTTTGTGGGTGTGCAGATGAGCTTTTAGCCCATATTACTGAAATCTGGGGCTTGCTGTTACCTCTGCAGTGTGCCATCAGGTCTACCTTCCTCTCCTAACAGCCTCAACAGTGAAGTGATGCTCAAGGTACCACACACTGCTCTGAGCCCTTCTCACACCACAGCATAACTCAGACAGCCTCCAGCATTCAACAGAGCTTGATTTGACCAACAACATGTACCTAACATCTTCCTTAATACCTCTTATCTTTCCCCTATCTCCCTCTCCTTGGACAGAAGAACCTTCACTTTTCTAACAGTACCCTGGTGCTGCAAGCTTATTGGCATTTGGAGTTCTCGCTGCCAACACAACTCTCACCACCCTGTAACAAACCTTCTACATGAAAGCTTGCATCAAAACTATACTCTGGGTACTAAGAGCTAGAGAATTAAAATTAATACAATGGCAACTTTTTTACTAAAGAGAAAAAAACCCTTTTTTCCCCTTTCTTTTTTAAATTTTTATTTGCTTTGTTTTTCTTTAGGCCTCCTTCCTCTTTCAGTTTCTCCTGCTTGCCACTCCTATCCAGAAAATGAGAACAGGGAAAAATCAAAGGAAGAATAAAAAAATCCCATAGCAAATAAAAACTCTAAAATCACACTTCACAGCCTCCCTATAAAGACTCCTCAAGTGGGAGGCAGCTTTGCAGGAACTAACCAAAGCAGACAGGTTGACCTCAGACAGCAGCCAAACTCCCACACAGCCAGTAACTACTCCTCCTGTCCTGCAGTGGGATGAGGGAAAGAATAGCAAAAACAAAAGTGAGGAAGTTTATAGATCCAGATAAGAATAAATGAAGGATAATAAATAGAAGTTTATAGATCCAGATAAGGATAATAAATGAAGGAAAGCAAAAAAAGAAAACCCTAAACCAAACAACCCAACCCCCAAAACCCCAAGCAATGCAAAGGCAATCACTCACTACCTCCTACCAGCAGATCTATGCCCAGCTGGTCTCCCAGCAACTGCTACCTTGGAAGACAAAAGCCACACCATTATTTTTCCTCTGTCTCAGGTTTTCTTGCTGAGGTTGACGTTTTATTGCATGGAGTATCCCTTTGGCCAGTTTGGGTCAACTATCCTGGCTGTGTGATCACAGTCTCTTGCACACCCTTAGCCTACTTGCTAGGGGTCAGAATGGGAAAAACAAAGCATGCTTTAATGCTGTGCAAGTGCTGTTCAGCATTAGCCAACACACTGGTGTGTTATCAACACTGTTCTAGGATGTAAATCCAAATCATGACATCATATGGGCAGCTATGAAGATAGTTAACTCCATCTCAATCCAGTACAATCTCCACACTTTATTCCATATCATTCACATCATTCTCAGGTCCTACACTGTCCAATGCATCCTCATCAATCATTGTTCCACTCCTTGTCCTTTGACATACACATCATTCCCTTAGTCTGTGGAACATCCCCCAAATGTCCATAAAAGTCTAATCATTCATTCAGTCCACTACTTGTCCTCCACACAGCAGCTTTCCACATCAGATGGTTTCACACAACACAACACAACAGGATCCACTGGTAATCAGAGCCTATTGCCTTTCCCTTTCTGCTATTTTATTATACTTCTGGGTCCGAGCCACCTCTTCAGCTGATGTTTCTAAATTTCTGCTCCTGGCCAAATCGTGATCTCTTTCAGGATTCATGGGCAGTGGTGGTTTCCTTTTTGAGCCCTTTTGCATGACCAATGCTACCCACTTACTCCATGTAGCATGAGTTGCATAAGGTGTAAAGGGGACCCTTCCTATGAACATATAGTGCAGCGCAAGCACATCAGATCCTTGACATCCCCAGCTCCAGAATCCTGGAGGCTGACCTTGGGTCTCTCCAGGTGTTTTCTGCCAGAGACTCCAGGTGAGGCTATGCTTCTCACCTACAGTGCAAACACCATGTTTCTCACAGCTAGTCCTGTCTGTACAGGCCCAAGGGCTACCACACAAACTGTCCTGTTTGTCCTGCTGCTGTTTAGGGACAGTGGTGGGTTGACTTTGAGTGGACACCGGGTGCCCATCAAAGCCACTTTATCACTCCTCCACCACAGCAGGACAAGGGAGAGAAAATATGATGAAAAGCTTGTAGGTCAAGAAAAAAGACAGGGAGAGATCATTCAACAATTACCATAATGGGGAAAAAATAGACTTGACGTGGGGAAATTAATTTAATGTACTGCCAATCAACAGAGTAAGGTAATGAGAAACAAAACCAGACCTTAAAACACTTTCCACCTATCCCTCCCTTTTTCCTGAGCTCACATAGAATCACACAGAAATTAGGAGTTGGAAGGGACCTCAGCTTCACTCCTGATTTTCTAAATTTCCTCCCCTTGAGCAACACAGAAGGACAGAGAATAGGGGTTGTGACCAGTTCATCACACATTGCTTCTGCCACTCTTTCCTCTCCCCTCTCTTCCCCTGCTCCAGCATGAGGTCCTACCCATGGGAGACAGCCATCCGTGAACTTCTTCAACATGAGTCCTTTCCATAGGCTGTAATTCTTCACAAACTGCTCTAGCAGGGGTCTTTTCCATGGGGTGTAGTCCTTCAGGAACAAACTGCTCTGACATGGGTCCCCTGAAGGGTCATAAGTTCAGTGTGGGTTCCTCTGCCTGTGGGTTCACAGGTCCTGCCAGGAACCTGCTCCAGCACAGGCTTTGTACTTCTGCAGAGGACTCTCTGCTCTGGCACCTGGGTTACATCCTTCCCCTCGTTTTTTTCACTGACCTTGGTGTCTGCAGAGCTGCTTCTCTCACATTTTCTCACTCTTCTTTTCCATCCTCAGACCATGGTGGATACATCTTGAAGTTGTCTGGCATGGGCTGCATTGGACACAGAGGAACCTTCTAGCAGCTTCTACCAGAAACCATCCTGGTAGCACTCTCTACTACCAAAACTTTGCACACAAACATAATACATTTGAAAAAGTTCTTTTTTCTGGTCAGCTGATAAAGAGGACTCACCAAGTGACTGTAATCCAGAATGTGCCATCTCCAGAAACCTACTATGCCTGGGAAAGCTTGTGTTTCTTTTTTGTTAGCTGGTGGAAATTTGACTCTTATTGATCAGATTCATGGAGATGTGATGATGTTGATCTTGCCATTAAAGGAAGTTTGGAAACATTTGTCATGGAGAAGGAGAGGAGGAAGGTCTCCACAAAATTGTTCTCGGAGTACTACGATGTCAGCAATGCAAGGGCCAAATGCCAGACTTGGCTCAAGGCCAGTGCTTTTATCATAGGTCTCCCAGGCAAAGCAAAACACAGTGATAAGCAGCACAGCAAACAGCAAAAGCTGGCAGAAGCCATTAAGAAGCCCTGGAGTTTAACATGCAGCAAGAAAGACAACAAATAATTCAGCACTGGGACCAGCAATGCAAGTAGCAGCTAAAGGGCTGTAGCAGCTAAAAATTCCACATGCTCTGTCTGACCACATCTGTTGCTATATCCATCTCCAAGATGGGTGCCAGAAGGAATGGCAGTGAGTTGGCCCCAGCAGCAGCCCACAGCCAGTCAATCACCCACCCAGCTGCTCAACCCTTGCTCCCAGCAGGGGTTGGTAAGATCCGTGGTTTGATATAAAGCTGTTTTCTGGGGACAGGAGGAAGGTCATTGTGTTGGAAAATAGAGTTTAGTAGAAACAGAGTCATAATGATCTTGTGTGTGGAACATATAATCTTGAGAACAAGTAAGCATTTAGCCTAAGAGTCAGGATGACCATCCTTGGACACGTTATGAGTGATTAGTGGAAGAACTTCTAACCAGAGGACAACATGTGTGTTTGCATGTTTTGAGAACATCCTGGGAGAAACATGCCAAAACATGTCAAAGTTGGCCAAAGAGAAAGGATAAGAGAAACCTGAGATGAACTGCCCTCATGATAATACTAAAAATCACACCCATATGTCAAGAGACCACATCCCAGGTGAGACCCTTCACCTCTGAACAGGCATATAAATGTTTTGCTACATAAGCTTTATGGTAATTAGCTAACAATCCAGTTTTAGGGGTATAAAGTGGGTAGTGGTTGAATGGTAAGACGTTGCATTTAATAGACTGTTTGAGCTTTCTTTGTTATGCTAGATTTGTGGGAATCCATCTAGCACCCATACTTGAGTAACTTTGCAACAAATCAGTATCTCTGTTCCATGTGTGACTGGCTGTTTGCACAGCGTGTAACCAACTCCCAAGTTTTTGGACAACAAATACAGGCCCTGACAAGGCATTAGCTTGGTGCCCATCCGCCCGCTTGGCTATGGCCACCTCGCACCCCTTCTTCCTCTCCCCTCATTTTATGGTTGACAGTGTACAGCGGCAACAGGGAAAGCCATGACGCTATGCTAGCACCACTTGGCGGCAGCGTCACCAGCACCGCAACCCCCAGGAGCCGATACGGGGTGACCAAAGAATTCACTCATTGACACCAGCACTGCCAGCTCTCTTTGTGTCCCTCGCCTCGGCACCATAGACACCTTCCCCAGACGTCACGTGGCGCCGGCTCCGCAGTCACGTGGCGGGGGCGGTGATATGGCGGCGCCGGGCCTCGCCTCGCGAGCTTGTCGCGGGTTGGTGACGCGGCGACGGAGCGCGGGGAGGATGGGGCTTTGAGGGCGGCCGCCGCTCCGGACACCCTGCGCCGCGCCAAGCGGGAGCAGCGGGCGCCGCGCCGGGGCTGCGGGCCGCCACAGGCCCCGCCGCTGCCTTGTGAGTCGGAGGAGGCGGTAAGAAGCGCGGAGAGGGTGCGGGCGGCAGGGCAGACGGCTCCAGGCGAGAACCACCTTTCCGGGCGGGCCTGGCGGTGGCGCGGGGGCTCCAGAGCCCCTCTACGGCGGCCGGGCCTGGCGGGGCGGCGCCCGTGGCCCTTCCCGCTCTTCGCCTTGTCTTCGGCCGGAGGCGGTCAGACAGGCCGCGGTCACTCGCGTCCTCCCTTGGCCCTCTGGGAGCGCTCATCCCCTGCCGGCCCGGGGCCCGCCCGCGCTCTGAGCCTGGCTGGGGTGGACCCCTTTGTGTCTTCCGTGCTTGGGGAGCGGCCTGAGCTTTCTCAGGTCGGCCACAGCTTCTGAGGCAGCTGCCCCGGATCGCACTCCCAGCGCTGTCAGGGGAGCCCCGCTTTAAATCGGGGATCCGAATGCTGGTCCTTTCGTGGTGCGGACCGAAGGGGCTCTGGCCCTGCAGCCTGGCACCTTTCCTCTACGGTAGGCATGCAGCAGGCGTCTGCGGCTCCGACAGCAAGCCAGACTGTGCTTCGAGATGATAAAGGTAGCGCATCAAAAAGTCACAGTAATAGCGATAGTAGTCGGACAGAGAACTAGTTTTTTGATAGTGACCGAATTATCAAAAAGGCATTATAAACCACTTCTAAATGAACTTAGTTCTGTGAGTGAGACTCGAGAGTGCATAGAAAGACTGAAGATTTTTTGTTTGATTATTTTAGTTTTTGCTAATTTCATTTTACCTGTCCGTTAAGCCATGCATTTCTTTCAATTTCTATTCTTGATAAGGTACGTTTTTCTTGGTGTTGACCTTCTGCACACCAAAGCAGAGAACACATGTTGCAACTCTTAAAGTGAAGCTCCAAAAGGGTGTTAAGGAATTACAATGTAGTGCAGGTCCAGAGATGAGCACCAGATTTATTTATTGACTTAAGGTTGGTAACTGGTTTTGATTTTTTTTTTTTTTTTTCCTGAAATGGAAAGAAATCTGAACAAAAATATGTGAATTGTTTTTAATGCATTCTTCGGGCCTTGACTATGTTTCTGAGAAAAAAGCAGTTAGTGGAAAGTCAGGATATAAATTTCACATCCTTTTTCCACTCTCTGGAATATATTTGCTGTTAGTGACATGTTTTGGACAACATGATGTGTTTTAATACACTTTTTTTTTTTCTTTTTTCTTCAAAGGTAGTGAAAAAGTTATCAAGATGAGTAAAAAGCCTCCAAATCGTCCTGGAATCACGTTTGAGATTGGTGCTCGTTTGGAGGCACTGGACTATTTACAAAAATGGTATGGAAGACATTGTACAGTATTTGCTAAGAGTGTAATTATTTTGTGTATATTTTATGTTTTGATGTCTAACTGTAAAACTTCATGAACCTATTAAGTGGCTGTTTCACATGTGAACTTCGACTTCCCACATAAGACTGTTAAAACTATTAGCTTTTGTGAAAATAGTCTCTCTTCTAAACTGTCCTGCATAGTTTTGTTTGTTTGCTTTTTAGTTGCTTTTGCAGCCTTAATAAGCAAAGAGCATTTCTAGAGTAGTGTGGAATGCAGTGTCATGTGCAAGATGATGGGTGTGCTGCTATGGCAAACTTCTCTGACTGAAGACTTCACTTCTTTTAGTATGAAGGCATGCAATCGCATTTGGCTTGCATTGAATTATCACATTTCATAGGTTCACAAAACTGACTGTAGAAAAAGAAAATATCCTTAGTTAGAGTTTATGGAATAGGCAAGTATAGTGTTTGTGTCAAACAGCTGGATGAATTAAGTGCTTAAAACTGTGACCTTGCACCACCCATTCAGATGACTAAGAGTCAAGAGTATAGAATGGAAATTTGTGTGCACAAGTATCATGCTACTCAGCATGTATATTGTGAAAGGAGGTGTTCTTTTGAAATTGCTAGTCAAAATTTTATTAATGCAAGTGGGCTGATTTCCTGATGTCTGCTAGCCATGCTCTTTCAGTTTGGAAAAAAACCCCTGAGTTTGTTCAAGTAGCTCACAGAGGAAGTTTCTGTTTCTACTCGGAAGTTTTTTCTTAGCTGCTCTGATTAATCAGCGCTAGGAAATGTAGAGGCCTGTACCTACATTTCTGTTGCATTCCTGGAGAGCTAAGCATGTTCATGTAAATATCTGATTTAACTCCTGAGTTGTGTAATAGGGGAGTCTGTGTATTATTTACATGTTTAATCTAGTAGTTAAATATTCTGTATAAAAAGTTGAGTTAAACTTTTCTGTAGTGTTTTGATCTTAATTGTAGCAAAAGTGTTTGTTTTAATATATGATATATTTGAATATGGTTACAGAATAGTTATCTGTTGCTGTAGAGTGTTTTCAACATACTGATTTTATAGCTGAATGCCAAGATCATATCACTGTCTCAATAGTGTTATAAAAATAAAATAAATAGATCTTTTTATAACATCATCTGTGATGAGAGGTAATAGGTTAATGTAGCTAGATAACAAAAGTTAAGCTGAAGCTATTTTTAAATATTATTTGTATAAAAAACCAAATCACTGAATATTCAGTGTAGTTTGTGTTGGATCTGCCCAGCCTTTTCACAGGGAAGGGTCACTTGTCAGTTCTGGAGTACTTGTCTAGGTATGGACCTGTCAAGTGTGGGCCCTGTTACAAGCTTCGCAGCCAAGTTGCTTGATATTTTCAGGTAGAATAGGATTTATCCTGAACTTTCTAAGAATTAATTAATCATCTGGACCACCAGGTAGAACAGGTTAAGTTTATATGTGTGTAGACTTTGTGGTGTGCCATATAGAGGAGCAGAAAGTTAATATTAAAATTTTGCAGTTACAGCAGAATTGAAAAGAGGACTCTTTTTCAAATGAAATAATATTCGTGTACCTAAGCAAAGAGCTTGTTAGGGAAAGCCTACTGTTGTGTTATTAGGGCAACATGGGCTGGAATAATAGTCCGTGTGACTTTATTTTTTTTTTCCCCACAGCTTTCTGTTGCATAAGGGATGGTAGATGTTTTTAAAATTCTTTCTATATATAAGCTGTGTTCATTCCTCTCATCTGCATGCGGACATACATACTTCAAAGAAAATAAAGTTGCTGAGCTTACATGAAATCTCTTTATATTTTTTAACAAAACAGAAATTGAAGAGCTGTAGTATTCCTTAACTCAGTCTTTCCACAACTGACAAATTAAGAACACTTGCTGAAAAATAGCCTTTGAAAGGGTTTTAATTTTTTTTCTCCACCTTTCTGTCATTTAAAGATCCAGTATTCACACCCAGTTAAAATGTTAATCAAGAAGGGCTTCTAGAAGATTGGGGAAAAAATAGAAGAAAGTATGTTTTTGCTTTTTGAGACACTTCTGCAGATCTTAAATTTTCATCTATGTAGTAGTTGCTGAAATTCGTCTCATAGAATCTGTTGTTCTGTTTGAATTTTCTAAACTTTGGGGAAAGTATTGTATCCTTTGACTATTTATTGCTGAAAAAAAATGCCATACTGTTAAATGAGGAAGCTTATGCAGACAGTGATTGGGTCAGATGCTTACTGAGTAGAAGAGAGCCTCGTCAAACTGATCAGCAAAGATAGACTGTAGATGAGCATTGGTGGTTTTGCTTTATTGTGGAGGTAGCTACAATTGCTTCTTTATCAAGTGCTACAGTGTACTGTTGGAGGTGAGATATATTACACAGTCAATTTGTGCCAATTATTAAATTTAAATTCACGAAAGCAAACTATGAAGTGCAACTCTAATCAAAGTCAATGTGCTCATCTGTCAGCAGACAGTAAATGAGATGGGATTGAGTGATAATAGAAAATTATTAAATATATATGAGATGATCGGGGACCTGGAGTGTATGACCTGTGACAAGAGGGCAAGGAAACTGGACTGTCTTAGCTTGGAGATCCACTAACAGCATTCCAGCACCTACATGCATTTCATCAAGAAGACTTAGCGAAGTTCTCCACTGCAGTGTGTGGTTGTCCTGTGAGTACCAGATACTGCTTCAGAGAAAACCAACCCTGTTATTTTTCTGTGACCATTGTCTTTAATAATCTGCTTGGTCTAAACTGTAAGGTAATGAAGAAAATAGAGATACGTGGCCCTTGTTGCAGTTCTGGAATGGAAACAGCTCACTAAAATAGGTTGGCCGTCAGACAATAGCACTTGGACTTGGAATATTTAGTTATCTGGATTTTATTTATTTATTTATATTTCCCCCCAGTATGGAGGAAGCATTTTCTTTGTAAGAATTTTGGAAATCTTATTTGGTACAGTTCTTACTTTGGATTTCAGTTAACTAGGTTACCCGACAGCTAGGAATTTGAGAGGTCTGTGAAGGATCTGCTTTATATTGATACAATACAATATTTATAATAAAAAGTAGAGAGTTAGAAAAGTGTTTGCAGATCTTGCAGATACTAGGAGAGTATTTATGAAGAAGTTAGAGTGGATATTATTTGGTTTTATATCCTCTACAAGGTAGAAGGAAAGACTTCTTTTACCATTTTTGTGAAAGCAGGAAGTGTGTGTCTTGTTTCCAGACAGCAAATTTACAAACGTTTTTTAACATTTACAAACACTTTGAAAACTTTTTTACCGTTTGTAATAACTATTTTCCCATCTCATAGGGCAATTTGCAACTTTTTGGTCACTTTTGAAGGGTCAGAAGGAAGGTGGTGATTTAAAAATGAAAAATACTTTGTGGTCATTAATATGTGTTGAGTGCATTGGAAAAAATGTTGGGGTGTTGGTTTTTTTTTAACACAGTCAAAAAAATAAAACTGGAAATTTACCATTATTTTTTTCCTGTGTGAACATTAGAGCATTATTGTTGTTTGACCAGTGCATCACAGTGCAAATTTTGCAAGCCTTGTTAAATTTTGCAACTTTACAAAAACATTGCATAATTCTTACAGGTTGAAATCAGTGGAACCTGAGAATGGAGAGCATGCTCAGCATAGCAAATAATAGTTTTCCTGTTTTCTCTTCAAAAACAAAATCAAAACCCCTTGAAATTTTAATAAGAATCTATTTAGGATTATTAAATACTATTTTCAGTATGCTACTAAGAACACATAGTCAAAACCTGCAGGTTATTGTTTCTTCCCACAGAAAGAACACTTCAATTATTGAACAGGAATGTGGTGATTAGTTTTGGGTGGGATTTTTTTAGGGTTTTTCCTATGAAAAGCAAAGGCTTTTTACTGAATTGTTTATAGAGCATTTTTCTGGTTTGTGCTGAACAAATGTTATCAAATCTGCATACTGACTTCATTCTGACCCCTTAGTGTGGAGTACTTGCTGGGGGTGAATGGGGAGAATTATTCTGACTAGAAGGTTCTTTGGGCCTCAGACATTACACATCAGTTGTCAGAATCGTGATTTTTGTCTTTCCCTTTGAAGTTCTTCTTCATAATGCCTACTTTAAAACTTCTCATGTGTCCAAGATGTAACCATTTCATGTCAATCTATGCACATTGTTTTTAACCATAGTAAACTGTTTTTCCTGTATGCGCTATTTCTAGAATTCTTTAAAAAGTCAGATTAAAAAATTGTTGCCATTTTATATTTTATTAGCAGCAAGTGCATATTTGCCTTTGAAATATTTGTGTAGTTTTGCAATTTATGAAGCTGATTATTTTCAGTAAAAGTACAAAAACTATTAACACCAGGAAAATGTTTCTGTGCAGTATAAAATTTGAAATAGTAAATTCTGCAATACACATGCTCTACTCTTTCCCACTGTGGGATCAGTATTGTGAAATATTACTGCTTATACATACTTGTGGTGCATTGTGTGGCTAAACTTAGTGGGTATTGAGGGAAATAGCTATGCAAAGTTATTTTTGGATTGCCCAATAACCAATCATTTATAGTTTGAGTGGTTCAAAGCTTTGCTAAATCTTCCATAAGTTGTATTTATCGAAGAGAAATTAACTAATAAATAGCTGGTGCTTCATTTCCTCTGAGTGTTCACTAATGAGACGATGTTTTCCATATCTCTGTTTAGTAACTGATGGTGGCTTTGCCCCTTTTTTTCCCCACCGTATATATTGACATTTTGATTCTTGGCTTGCTAAATTTTCCTTGAAACAGTCCTCATGTTTAGATATTTGTCTCTAAACTATGTTTTCCTGTGTTTTACTTCACTTTCTTACTATGTTTTTCCAGGACAGTGTACACTGTTTTGCCTGGTTTTCCCTTCTGTTGTCTTCTACACACAGTACTTCAAATAGTGACTTTGATGATGATGACCAGTGAAAGCTGCCAGCTGTTAACAACAATAAAGGCATAGCGAGGGAACTGCGATAGGGTAGTGCCATAATGGGAACAGAGTATTTGCACTGTAGATGCACAGAGAGGAGAATTCTGTTTTCTGGCTGATGGTCCCTGCATTTTGTAAAGTAACTGCTGTTCTGCGTCGTTACCTGGCTGACATGTGATAAACCTGAAATTTCCAAGTGTGGTGAGAAAGAGCACCATCATTCTCATCATCCATTTCAGTACTGGAGGTTCAGTGCTTGTGCACGAGATCTCAGTTTTGATTTCTAGGAAGTGAACTTCTTATTCTCTTGCCCCACTTCCTTCCCTCTGTTAAATTCTTTGTGTGTCATCCTTGTATTTGGGATTAGTTAGTTGCTCGTACATTTACTCTAGAAACAGTAGCTTTACTTTTTCCTCTGCTTTGCTGCTCTTCCTGCTTATTCTGACACTTGGTGTATGGTTATATGGAGTCTGAAACACTTGGGAAGATGAAAAAACTGTTAGGGAATTTTGTAATAAAATTCCTTAACGTAGCATATGAAATTAAGAAGAAAGTTTTGTCAGAGGCAGGGCTTAGGAAAACCATCTCTTGGCTGACTTGTTTTCTTGAAGCTTTGTTCAAAATTAAAAGCAGAATGCTGATGGTGGGACCCAGGTTTTGACATAGGAGTTTTACTTTCTTGATTGATGCAATATGTCATCAGCTTCACTGTTAGATTGTTAGATTAATTGTTAGGTTGTTGTCAGTCTGCTTGAGAGGGGAAAGGAGACTGATCTTGTTGCTTCTCTGAAAGAAGTCCCATGGAGTAGTTCTGTCTTCAAAAAGATGCCAATGAGAATCTGCAATTTGAGACTAAGACTGTTTTAAAGTTCATTGAGAAGTTGGGAACTTAAAGAATGGCTGTGAAAATATTTTGCATTTCTGAAATGTACGGATAAGAGAAATGCAGCAAGAGGTTGGTCTGTGCATTCTGATGCAAGGGTGAAATGTGGCTGAAGTAGTTGCAGTAGTAACCTAGAAAATGGAAGAGTTCTTATTCAGCAGCTCTCAAGATATTTAGATATTGGGAACCTGTATGCATCACTGCAGCCGAAGAAGTAGGACTGCAGAAATGAAGGATCAAATTGAGGTTGATGCCTTTTGTTTTAATGCTCTGTTCTAGTTGGCAGGACATGAGGAAAGCCTGGACTTCCTGAGAACTTTTTTAATCAGAACATGGTGTTAAAGACTCCTTTACTAGCACCATTAGTATTTTGGAGACAATGTATTTGAAATTGGAAATGTTTATAGGGTTCCTGTATATGTTAGTTGTGTTTCCAGCTGATGAAATTTGCAGTAGAACTGGAAATTGGTTGCTCAGAAACTCTTTTCTTACTATTGCGCCACATAAGCACTTCGTTAGAAAATGATGTTAGAAAGCTGTTGCCTCTTAATGAAAGACAGCTGTCCTTTTCCTGTAGTCTTTCATTTCAGTGCATGCCTAGTTAACTTTGGACCATCCGTAATATAAACTCTGGAAAAAAATTAAAGGTCTAATTAATTTTTTTCCCCGGGAGAGTCTTTACATTTTTGAATCCATTTCAGTACTTCTGTGAAGGGCAAAGGGAGCTCAATTCTGCCTCATTCCAATTTTCTGTGCATTTCATACATTGACAATAACAGTATCTAATAATGTTGGTGGAGGAAGTAGTGAGACAATACTAGTTTGTGCTTGACTCCCCTGCTGCAATTTTGTGAGATACATCACTTCAATGAAACTTATAATAAAATTGAGTAATAATTGCTGAAGTTAGAGACATTTACCATTTTCCCCTGTAAATGTTATTTAGGAACCCTAAAGGTTGAGATAACATCTGTGCCACACCCAAAATTCAGTGCATAAGACTTCACCTGGCTGCAGCTCAGTCCTGATTAGTTCTACTGAGCACATAAAATGTTTGCTCATAGTAAAATCCATGTGTTAATTAAGACTGATGTTTTTATTTTAATGCATGTGGAGTTGGAGAGATTACAGCTAAAACCTAGTTAATGTGAATCAAATGTAATGGCAGTGAAATCAGGGAAGCTGATCTATAAATTATTGAGCAACTTAGATTAAGTAAGAATGTTCTGTTGACTTCTGGGTTTGATTAGTTGCTTGGATTTGTCTGGTGTCAGTGGTATAGTTTGAAATGTTCAGTGTAATTGAAGTAATGAATGTACATCTGAACTTTTGTATCCTTTCTATCCTCAAGCAAACAAAAACTCTTACAAAATTTTACTTCAGACAGATACAGGTTTTAAAATTGATAAGCACAAACCTCAAATTACAATTTCAGGTGGTTTTGGTCTGGGAGTTTGAGATTTAAATTTGTGTATAACGGTCTGATTAAGATGAAGGTGATGACCTATCACTGATGTGTATAGGTAATTCAAACTGTCATCCTACTGTCAATTTAGTAACTTTACCTTTTTCAGACTTCAAGATTTCTCAGTACTAGGTGTTAGTATAACTTTCCAAATGGTCATGTAAGCACTATTGTATGCCAAAACGAAACAAAAACCAACAAAAATAGTTTTGAGATTTATCAGTTTGTTTATCATTTGAGGTATCCATCTCGTATTGAGAAGATAGATTATGAAGAGGGGAAGATGTTGGTCCATTTTGAACGCTGGAGTCATCGCTATGATGAGTGGATTTACTGGGACAGCAATAGGTTGCGACCCTTGGAGCGACCAGCATTAAGGAAAGAAGGGCTGAAAGATGATGAAGAATTTGTTGTAAGTCATGCATTTTATTTTGTCTTTGACTCTTTCATAAACTGTCCTACTTGTTTTCCTACATTAAATCTCTCTAGCACATAATGTGTGATTCTATTTAGGAAAAAATCTAAATGATTAAGATATTAATGACTACATTTATATAAAATAGGATTTTAAACCTGGAGAAGAAGTCCTAGCTCGTTGGACAGACTGTCGATATTACCCTGCAAAGATTGAAGCGATTAATAAAGAGGGTATGTATTTATGTATGGTCCACTGGTAAGGACTGTTTGCATATACTGTGCTGTTACTATAGTCTGCTTCAAAAAGTGATGTGTATAAAATTTTTCTCACTGCCTCAAAAAGTTTGTCTTTTATCTGTCTAAAATTAGAAAATTGGAATTTCTGCTGGAAGACAAAATGTGTAATATTTCCTCAATGATGAGAAGAATATCTCATGCACAGTGTTACAAATACTTTGTACTGGTGTTGATTTGGGCTAATAATATGTTTATATTTTCATAATTGTTTTAGCAATAGTAGCTCTCTTTAAAGTTCCATTTACTGGTCTAGGGAATCCTGCTGTGGCAGGGGGGTTGGACTAGATGATCTTTCGACGTCCCTTCCAACTCCTAATATTCTGTGATTATTAAAGTCCAGCACAGAGCCACAAAGATGATTAAGGGGGTGGAACATCTTCCTTATGAGGAAAGGCTGAGGGAGCTGGGTCTCTTTAGCTTGGAGACTGAGTGACCTCATTTATGCTTTTAAATATGTGAAGGGTGAGTGTCAGGAGGATGGGGTCAGGCTCTTCTCAGTGAAGCCCGGTGACAAGGCAAGGTGCAATGGCTGTAAGCTGAAGCATAGGAGGTTCCGTGTGAATACAAATTTTTTTCACAGTGAATGTGCCAGAGCACTGGAACAGGCTGCCCAGAGAGGCTGTGGAGTCTCCTTCTCTGGAGATACTCAAAACCCGTCTGGACATGCTTCTGTGTGACCTGCTCTAGGGAATCTTGCTCTGGCCAAGGGGGTTGGACTAGATGATCTTTTGAGGTCCCTTCCAACTCCTAACATTCTATGATTCTGTGAAAAACAATGGAAATGGGGAAATAAACACAAACCTTAGATGCAGTACTTCATGATGAAGATAGCATTTCTCATGAACATAAGTTGAAGTTTTTACTGTAGTTTAAAGCAAATGAGGATTTGATTGTGAATTGAATTGTTTCCCTGTTGTGGCAACTTAAATATTACGTAAGTCTTTCAATGAATTACAAGCAAAAATGACACAGTAGCTTAAATATGCTTGAAATTATCCAAGTAGATGAAGAGCAGAAATATGCTTGAAATTGTCCAAGTAGATGAAGAGCAGAAATATGCTTGAAATTGTCCAAGTAGATGAAGAGCAGCAATATAAAATCAGGACTTCACTGAGGCTGTCATTTACTTTTTCTTAAAATTCTCAATCCAGACTGTAGGTAACACCTGGTTACTTTGTTCATAGAGCCTACAAAATATTTTGTTAAAGCTGTTGTAGTAACAAGGTGTGTTTGTTTCTTGACTACTCATAGTGATTACACCAATCCTTTTCTAGGAACATTCACAGTACAGTTCTATGATGGTGTTATTCGATGTCTTAAGAGGATGCATATCAAGTCTATGCCAGAAGATGCAAAAGGGCAGGTAAGAATACTTCAGGTATCTCTTCGTTAGATTTTTACATAGAAATTAAAAAATCTTAAGATAGTGAAAATGTCACCTAGCACAAGTAGATATAGATTAGTGTTTATTCTAGGTCCTGCACTGCCTTGCTTCACCAGTTTTATGGATGATGCCCAGATTGTGCGGCCTAAGTAGTCTTGCCTCTGTCTGAAATGCCTACCTGCCATACAGTCTGTTGCTGACTAATTTGTTCCTAGAGTTTTGTCTTGCAGAGTTTACAAAACCAGGGGCATGCAAAGACCTTTTTCTCTAGTGTCCTTTCAGGAAAAAGATTTAGCTTGTCTGTAGTCTGTGCTGCTGATGTTTTTGGTTTGTTTTTTTTTCTAACCCACCTTCCATCAGATCTCTTTCATTTGCTATTTGTGGTAGCTTTTTGCCCACATGTTCTTATTAACATGTTATGTAAGAGGTTTTCTCCCCATATCAGAACTTTTGAGGATTCAAACAGATAAATATCTCTTCATTTCTGGTAATGTCCAGTTGCTGTTAAAGGAGAGATGCTGAATAGAAATTGAGGGAGGCCATGAAGTAGAGGAAATGATTTAATCACAAGACATACATACTTGAAAAGGAAAAACAACACTGAAAACTGTGGAAATGCCATTGCATTTATGTTGCATGGTAACTGTGTTCTCATCGTTAATGAGAAATTAATGATACTATTTGAGAGTCAAAAGAAAAATGTGAAAACTTCTTATTTGCTCTTAGTTTTCTTCAGAATACTCTTTGTAACTTGGCAAATTCAGGTATTTCGTAATTACTGCTGTAATCATTCATGTTGTAACAATGGCAGATGGATCAGCAAAATGGCTTGAAAACATTTCTATATCCTAGCCACCAGGTTACAGATAGTTCTTTATTAGGGTTGATCTTCTATGCAATAAATATTGGGACTTTGTGCAGGCAACACAACACTGTTTAAACTGTTTCCTTGAAGAGATCAAACTGAAGTATGTAGTCATGCTAACACTGGCTTCTTGTTGCAGTATAGGTCTGTTGAACCAGTATATAATATCTAGAACAATACTTTCAGTGTAACGTTACCTTTGGAAGCTAGAACATTTTACTTTACTTCATAAAAAGAAAAACTTGGGTAATGTGGTTATGAATGAACAGAAAAAACCCTTTTGTGACAATGGAAAGAAGTTGTTTACTCTGTCCTGCGCTTCTTCTAGGGACCTATGTTGTGTCTAATCTTGGTACTACTCTTAGGCCACAGAATTTTTCAGCTTTAAAAAGAAAAAAAGTACATCTATTTCATAGCAATAATTTTGATGTCCAGACATGCTTGATTAGCAGTCCAGTTCGTCTGTGATTTCTAATTTTTCTCAGTAGTTGATAGTTATGGTGTCAGCTTCATGCATCTCAGGTGGCTCCAGTGAAGACTTGAGAAAGAATAAGGGATCAAATTTATGCTTTCTGAGATGAATTGAGAATTTTTAATTTGTCTTGCAGCAACAACACCAATTATGCTTTCTATAGTGCTAATGGGTACTAATCTAAGCATTTCATTTTGCAAAATTAAGAGATGGGCATGAAGTTCTGTAGCTTTCAAAAGCAAAGATACCTTTCTTATGTGATGTCTTCTGCATCATTATGCTATGGTGAAGTGTTTGGTTTTTAAAAATATCTTTGTGGTATTTAAGAAAAAAATGTGATCTAAGATTCACTTTGAAAATCAGTTATCTGAAACTGAGCTTTTTTTAAGCCTAGAACTCACATGGATGTTTTGGGGGTTTTTTACACCATTTATTTTATATGAATACATTTACTAAAAAATATGTACATCTTTAAGAAAAAAAAGGCCAGGAATATAACTTGATTTGAGAAATAGTGGAATTGGCAGATCCAAAACTTCATGCTTAATTTTAAACCTATGCCTTGTTTTATCTGTTTCCAGAGAAAAATCAAGAGATGAGTGTAAACTTAGGAGTGTAATCTTCAAGTTCTAGTGCATTAGGAAACTTAAGAACTGTAAGATCTGTTTGGAAGGTATTTGCTAAGCATTCGGAAACTGAATAACATGGAGAGAGATGTAAAATAGTTAATTCTTTGATTTGAGCTTAGCATGTCTTGAAGAGATTGTAAACACAGTAACAAACTATTTCTGAGTTAAAGCAGACGTGTGTTTTAATTAGACTTAGCTTTGAAGGTGGAAAGGCAAAATATTTAAAGAGTAGAAAATATCTGTGTGGCTCAACTCAATGAGACTATAGGTTAAGGTTGCTCTGCAGATAAGCATAAATCAATTGAGATCACATAGAAATGTGGCTAACGTAGTAGAGAGAGCAAATAAAAAAGATGGAGATACTGAGAACTGCCCTTGTGAGAGCACATATGAAGTATTTGGATAACTTACTTTTTCTGTTTCATGTTTTTTGTTTTATCTTTGATGTAATTAGGCGCGCGAGAGGGAGCAGATAGCGCCGGAGCTGAGATTAGTCACGGAAATCGAACCAAAAGAAGTGAGTTTTGAGGAGGGTTTTGAAGGAGAGGGAGGGGACTTGGCACACAGGAAGAGGAAGCTGAGGAAAAAGCACGGATTTGTGATTGGGACAGAGGAAAAAAAGATGTGACAGGAGACAACATGAGCCAAGATGTAGGTGGGCAGCCTGTTGAGAATTTGAAAGGTGAGGGTAAGGAATCCAGGCTTGATGTGGAATCGGCCAATCAGTAGATTTATGTAGTTTTATGTATGAGTATGTATGTATGTGTGGGAGTTGGGATTTATTATGTGTCAGGAGAGGAAAAAGAATGAGTCTTTAGTTCTCTAGAGAAGCCAAAAAGTGGTAGCTGTAGGCAGGTGAAGGGAGAACAGTGTGTGTGTGGATTCAGCTTTGGTGCAAGGGTTGGATTGCAGAAATTTATTCTGGTTTTACCTTCCCACTGTAGCAGGTTTAAGGTTACATAAGGGAATATTATAAAATACAAGTGTTGAGCCAATTGCTGTGTAAGGCTGTTGGGTAATTTCTGCTACTTATTTCTTGGTCGTGCAATTTACTGTGCTTTGATTTAGTGAATCTAATTAGCATAATGACTTTTTTCTCAGCAGTGATAACGTTTTGTCTTCTAACTGCAGTGTCCCATTCTCTCCTGTCAGTTTACTCAGCTTACTTCAAAGATGAATTTTAGTAAGAATAAAAAAGAATGAAATGCACTTTTTAAAAAAGTTATACAAATGAGAAACTTTTACTAGGGTGAGATGCTATGGGAAGCAAGAAATCAGGCTGTATGGTACAGAGTTAAAAAGTCACAGCCAAGAGAGGGACAAGGTCAGGACACAAGAAAGAAATAGGGAAAACTTCTCTTGGGAGGATTATACTTTATTAATCTCTAATGTGTTCATATTTGGGCCCTTGGTTTTGTGTGTACTGAATGCTTTAGGGGAAAAGTCCTACTATTAAAGATTTGCGACTCGTTCCTGTGATTTCTGTGATGTTTAGTGTCCTACTGTTATGGTTCCTGAGATGGGTTTCAGAACTCATTGTGCTCTAGATTCCCACTGATATTCTCCCATATTTTGTTAATTTTTTTGTAAAAATTCTGAAAAAGGCAAAAATGCATCTTTCCGAAGGAGGATTTCCTGTGCTTTTCAAAAGGAATATAGTCACCTTAGCATCTTAGATGGTAAACAGTTCTTGCACATTAGTAGTTCTGCAGCTGAGCTGTCAATCAGCAGGAGTTCAAGGTTAAGAAAAGCAGGAATTACTTGTAAGTTTAGTGCCTATATATTTACCCTAGAGCTAAATTAAAAAGAAACCCACAGAGTTTCTGGGCAATTCAAAATCACAAATTGTTGAGGTTGGAAGAGTGACCTCCTGAGATAGTCTTGTTCGTTCCCTGCTTCACTGAGTTTGTATATACATGTTAATCTAGGAAGAAAAGTAGAACTATCACCATAATTGAAGTTTCTTTAATCTGGCTTCTGAATGTTTAATCTTTGTTTGCTTCGTTGTTATATGTCCTGCTACCCTTTTTAAGCTCCATGTCTTCAGGAAAGTACTCAAATAATGAACTAAAAATTAAAAAAATTCTTCAAGTTGCACCAGCATAGCTCCTGTTAGAACAGGATACTTAGTTCAGTATGGTCCTTGAAGCTTGGTATCTTTGCAAAGCTTCTGATGTCAGGGTGCTTAGCGTGACTGAAAATTAAAATGCTATTTTGATGCAGGCTGCACTTCCTCTGCCTCCCACTTTTTTTGTAAGACTCAAGCTCCAGTCATGTTACTGATCCTCTTCATCCCTTGGCCAGGGTACAGTGTAAGACTTCTACTCTCAGGTCACCTAACTCTTCACCAGCACAAATTGCTCCATCCTTTTTTTGTCCTGCTGGATGGGCAAGGGTCTGGAGGGACTGGAGCTAATGTGTGTTCGTTTTGGCTGGCCAGAAAAGAGGTATGTGTGTTTTTGATTGACTATGCAGCTGGCAGTTAGACAAGCTCTTTGTGGCTACCATCTCACCAAATGGTCTTGGTCGTTGCCTGTTGTGTAAGCATTGCCAAAGCACTTCCAGACTTTTCTGCTGTTAACTAGACTGAGTGTATGCATCTTGCATTGACAGTTTGGACATGGAACACTTTTATCTTAGAAGAATCAAAATGGTTGGTGTTTCTAAGTGCGTATCTTGACACAATGTAGAGGCATAACACATGTAAAGCAGTGATTTGAAAGTGTTGAGCCATGGAAAAGGAAAAGCATAATACAAGGAAAAATAATGCTTTGTATTTTGTGTTATGCTTTCTTCATACATCAAAGAAAGCAAACAAACCATCCGTGGAACAGAAATTAGAAAGGCTTATAATATGTAATCAATGTGAAGAAACAAGATTTATAAAATTGAGATACTTCAGGTATCACATATGATAATATATTAAGAACAAGGAGACAGTCAAGATTCCAATATAGTCTCTATGGTTGGAGGAAAAAAAGTAGTATTTGTAAATAAAAATAAAAAGTAGTAAATACTACTATTATTTGTAAATACTCATGAAACTAGACAAAAAATAGTCTTTATCATACCCTTTTTGTATGTGGAAGTAAAAATCTGCAAACAGTATTGTAGCCAAATTGTAATGTAGTAAATTTATTATTGTTCAGAACAGATGCTTAATTCTTACTGGTGGAGGATGAGCATTGCTGTTGGTTTCTGTATCACATAACTTCTCCATGGAAAAATTGTCTACCTTGATGTCACAGTAAATTGGAAAAAAATTCTTTAGTAAAAAGGGTCAAGTTAAAATTTTTGCAGTCAGATTGATCCCTGACAGAGATGTAGGGCAGGAGTCTGGTCACTCCAAACTAGTGGAAAAGTCTTGACTCAGCCTTGGAAATATTTTGATCTCTCCATTGGTTATAAGATGGTTAGACTTCATTTACTTGCCAAGATGTAGCTTAATTTGAGCTGTACGTTCTGTTGTTTGCTCCTTGGATGTTTCTGAATGGTCAAATAAGCCATTACCCAAAATGGCCTTTCTATTACCTTAAGGTGGATTGTGAAATTCAGTGATGTTATAGAGCACTTTATTGAAATTATGGTATAAAACTTGTAATATGTAATACAAGAAGAGTAGTATCTGTAGTTACTCTAGAAACAAGTCTAATTAGATAAGAGTTATCCCTGCTTTATCAATTTAATTCAGGAAGAACTCTGTGCAGCTATGCAAGTTGTTGAACCATGCTTTGAGTTGATAATAGTTAAATTTGAGCAACAATGAAATTCCTATATTTCATAGCCATAAGGGTAAGAAAAAAGTCCCTGTTCTAGGTTTGGGAGCTCTGTAGTTTCTAAAGCTAGGACATGTAAAGTAGGTAGCAAGTAATGCGTGCAGCCAAGATTCTCCACACAGTGGTTTTTGAATTTATTTTTATTTTTGTTTTTGTTTTTTTATCTGTGTGCCATACTTCCAGTTTATTTAGGCAGTTTGGGAAACTCACTTTACCACTCTTTGAGTAGTAGTCTTAAAAATAAATTCAACTCCTTTTGAACATTTCTAGATGAAGTTTCACTGAGTTTATAAGTACTTTCTCTTTTGAGTCTCAGACACTTTTTAATACTTATAATTTTTTCCTTTTTGGAGGATTGGATAGCTTTGGTTAAAGCTGCTGCTGCTGCAGCAGCCAAGAACAAAGCAGGAAGTAAACCTAGAACCAGTGCAAACAGCAATAAAGATAAAGAGGACAGAAAATGGCTAAAAGTTCCTTCAAAAAAGGAAGAAACCTCAACCTCTACAATCATACAGGAGGTCCAAAAAAAGGAAGAGGAGCCTACATCTAGTGACACATTTGGTAAAAACTAATTCTGTAAAAGATACATTTTTTTTCCTGTAGTGTTGAAGTAGAATTCCTGTTGTTAATTTTTCAATTAAGTGATAAATTAGTGTTTCCAGAGGAAGATGTCTCATTTGCTGTTATGGTAATTTTATGATACGTAACATTAGTCAGTTCACAAACAATTTTGGTGAGGTAAATCCGGTTCAGGCAGCATTGTGCAAAACTTGTAAGTAGGTCTATCAAGAGCAGAACATAGGGTGGTGATTTTTAATTACTTCATTGTATGCCTTGGTTCATATTCCTACATCTTCTGTCAACTGTGAGATAATCCATGAACTTTTTCTAAGAAAGACATACTCCAATGTGGATGATATACCCATATTTAGGATGTTTGAAACTATTTCTGGATTGATAAGATTTTGTTCATTTTAATAGTATTTTATACTGATTTCTTGTAGTACTGAGTAAAAATTACAAATTTAGAGGTAATTTGAATCTGGTGATTTGATGTGTACTGGTAAACCTTCAGAATGAGTCATTTTCATCTTTAATAGAATTGTAAAGTTTCTGTACTGCAGTATTCTAATAGTGCTTCTGAAATAGTTAAGTATTTTGAGTGATGTTTAATTTATGAAACGTGAATTTATTAGATTTCTCTCCTGTTTAAAAGTAGGGTTTCCTGTAGTGGATGTTCCAAAGATGGCCTTTGTGCAGGCAGAGAGCACGTTATCACACAAGAGGAAAAGTAATCTGGGCAACTCATTTCAGGCAAAGAGAGCTCGTCTTAACAAGATCACTGGTAAAATACTTCTTGTTGTTGACTTTTTAATGTAGTGAAATACTCATGCTTTCATATAAGCTACTAAAAACACATTCATGAGGTAGATATTCACTACAGTTGTCTTTGTGGCATTTTTAAAGGAATCTTTAACTGGTAGTAAAACCTGCCTTGTTTGTAAATTCAGAGAATGTTCTCAGACTTCACTTGGTCTTTCTAGATTTTTAGGAAGTTAGTCATCCTGAATTGCTGAGTTTCTTGAGTGTTTTAACTCAAGTTGCACAGTTTTCTCCGTTATTTGGTGAATTTGGGTTTTGTACAAGTTGTTAACATTATTACATAACACCACTGTAAATTAAAGCTTTTGTTACCTGTGGGGAAAAAAAATAAATGTTTTGTCATAGTTTGTCATAAAGTAAAACTTGCTGAGAAGAGTTTGCAGTGTGTCATTTAAAAGTATACAAGCTTACCTTGAATTGAAATTGAAGCAGTAAAGATCTCAAATGTTTTTCGGTGTCTGAGGCATTAATTCCCTATGTTTATTACTCAAAAGTATTAATGAAAACAAGTATACAGCTACAGAATACTTCTTATACAGCAGGAAACAGAATAATAAGTACTATTAGGCAAAATGATTATTCATTTTAAAAGTCTTACTTATTTCTATAAAACAAAAATAACCTGATTTGCTAATCTGTGTGGCGAAGTTTTTTCCAGATGTGTTTTGGTCTATTCAACCTTTTCATAGGTCAGCAATGGAAGATGTTTAGCTGCTTTTCTTATGAGTGTGGTTCCATTTCAGTCTCTCAATCAATACTTCAATCTAAAGGAGATAGTAAATGAAATGGGCCAGTATGGAACATGATATGAAGGAAGCAGCCTTTAGGAAAAACATCATCTGCCTCCAGGATTTTATTTCCTGGAATGCTTCTTATTTGGTACCAAGTTTAGTTAACAGATATCTGATTTATCAGCCTCATTTCTATTCTTCTGTGCCCATACTGCATACATGCTCAGTTAAGTCCCTATTTAATTGCTGCCATGAACAGTAGAAGAGTAAGGCATATTTACTAGGGATAAGGATTTAGAGTCCTGTTTGTTTGGTTTTTTTTTTCCAGTGGCAGTTCATAGCAGAAGATGCCAGAACTTGTGGATAGATTCTCCTTTCCTAAGGAGCTCTAAGAATAGTATCAGCCAGACAGGATCAATATCAGCCAGACAGGATCATGTAGACTGAACTGAATAATCAGAAAACATAGTTTCAGCCATTGACTTTATCATTCTGAAAACAGTATCTCTCTTGTCTCCATGAGTATAGTAGCATAATCTGCTACCAGTGAATATGCTGCCATTCAGTGAAAGTGAATTAATCTTTTAATTACAGGATGAAATTTGGCATGTTCTGCAGTTACTTTGTGTAACTGTTCTCTAATGTTTTTGCAACTTGCAGTTGTTTTTTTTATTGTTGCATAAAATGAAGTATTTTGAAAATATAGCTGCTGCTGATCAAACTTTCTTGCTAGATGCTTATTTCTTATGTTTGAAATACTTATAAATTGTCATTTGTGTCTCTGGCATGAGCTATTGGATTTGAAGGAGGGTTGGAAATCATGCTGGTGTACTCATCAGAATAGCTACAAAAGAATCATAAAGCATTGTAGCTGTTAGGAAAACTTTAGTTCTCTAGCAAAACACCACACTGTGTTTTGTGTATGTTTCATTTTTGTTGTTGTTGTTGTGGGTTTTTTTGATGTCCTGAGCACTTCCTGAGCTTCACTAATTTATAATTCCTTGGTCATTGTGCACTGTAAATTAATTTTGAGCATATCTAATTTTTCATGGAATGCAACAGGAATTTCCTGTGAATTTGTCAGCTCAAGCTATTTTTAAGGGCTTAAACTCTTCCATTTCCAATAGGATGTATAATAATAGTTTAGAATTAATAATATAATATTATTAAAGGATTAGTATAGGGATTATAATAGTAACTTTCATTCATATCTTTGCTTTTTTCAGGTTTTATCAGTTCTGCTTTGTCTTATGTCACAGAGCTTTTTCTTTCTGTGCATACTTAAGTAACTGAAGTTCTTGTCTGAGTAAAACTATTGCTATATACTTAGCCAACAAAACACTTTCTCTTTTATGTTGCCTTGTCTTTTATGGAGTTTTTTTTTTGCAGTGATAATTGTATATGAGTTGATGAATGTAGTGACACATTCCGATGTATTTGCTCCCAATATAGTCTTGCTATTGAGGTAACTTGGGAGCTCCACTGCTGAGAATATTTATTTGGAAATTAAAATCTCTTGCTCTATTCTGCCTAAGAAAGGTTTGCATGTTTTAGAGTTAAGTAACAATAGTACAAATTCTGGTGGAAATTTCTTTGACTGGAAAGGGGAGAGAGAGAAAAGGTTTGTAAATTATTTTTCTCTCAAAATTTACATAAGTATTGTAGGCTTGGTTTTAAAGCCCAAGTGCTTGGGCTTCAGAAGGATGGTGAGGCATTATTTTGAAATTAATAATTTAATTTTCATCTTGAAAGTGGAAATGCCAGAGGAGTACCACTTGTGAAAGAACACTAACATGGGAACTTCCTTAACTTTTTGTTTCTTCTAAATTAAAGTGTTCAGCTCTGTGTGGAGCTGTTTCAAATAGAATTTATTTTCTCACTGCTTTGCTTTGTTTTCCACAAATTCTTGTTGCAAGCTGCTTTTAACTAAAATCTCTGCAACTTTTCTCCTAAGGTTTATTGGCATCCAAAGCTGTTGTTGCAGATGGTGCTGAAAAAAAGGAAAGCAACAATGAAACAGCTCCAGTCCTGGAGCAGGTATGAAATGGTAGAGTTTGATTCTTTTGCAAGGTTCCCACTGGAGTGTGCCATGGAGATGTAGTTCCTACAGCATTAAAATTTGCCCTTTCAGCTATAACAGGGAACTGAAAATTGATTTTATGTTTACATTCTAGCAAAGCTAGAAGTATGGAATTTTGATCTCTAAAATAGTGTTGACTTGAATTTTAGTAATGAGATTTTGTGTTAGAAAACTAACAGAAAACAAGGAAAAATGAAGTCTCCGTACAACAAATATTGCACTGGAGGAGACTGTTGTCCCAAGGTCCAGTCTGATGCTGGAACCATGACTGGCTTAGGAAAAGGCCCTTACACAAACTTAATTTGTGTTTGAAACAGGGTTTTTGACATCACAGAGAACTTCTTTCAGAAGTTTCTCTTATATTGTAAGAATTTGGTGTTGTAGGCTTGTATGTGTTTTATGAACTGCTCAATGAGCCATACATTTTGCAAGGGTGTGTATTTTAATAAATACAAAAAAGAAACTTTTAAATAATGTTAAGGGTCTGATTTTTAAACCTGTGCATTTGCAGGACCTGAAGGCTGCCATTTTATCTTTGGCTTACTCCATTGTGTTCAGGCATTGCTTGACTCCCAGTTATGCATTTGTTGCATATTAAAAGGCCTGAATGCCTAAGCATGGTGAAGCAAGCTAAGGAAGAACAGTCATCTTGATTCAGGACATACTTTTTTTTTCCCAGTGATTTAAATCAGAGCCTTAATGTCTTTTTAATATAGCTTTTTTGTATTGGTTTTCATTCTTCTTTAACAGCAGCATTTGAATAAAATAGCTTTGCTGCCCACAATTCTTAAGAGCACTTGTGTTCCTAAGCACCGGCACACTCTATAAACAGTCCCTACCCCAAACTTTATTTGATAATTTTGGTTGTACTGGTTCTTTAGAGCTGATATCTAATTGCATTGCTGTGGTTTTTCCATTGGCACCACATTGGATGCGAGTCGTGTCAATGGGACATGATTTTCTGTTTCAAATGCTGTCACTGCAATGGCTAATGGAGCCACTATGGTGTCAGTGCACTGACTGATATTTTGCATAAAGGTTTACAGTGTATTGACATGACATTCCATTTCTCAAATTTTTGCATATTAAAGATGCTATGATTTTCTTGCTACTGTGTGTGATATTTTCAATGTGCAAAAAACTGTGAAATGGCTTACAGCATGTTTTTGGAAGAATCATTACAATGTAAATCTTACCATGCAGAATCCCATTACAGTGAATGGGACTTTGTGGTTTACATAGACTGTGTATGCAACAGTATAAACTACAGTGCATATTTACTAAAAACTTCTTGTTACTTCTTAGTAACTCGGCTGTTTCTGTTTTATTGATTAGGTAAAAAAAGATGTCTCTGTTGTTGTTTACATGCTAATGGTCTGAAAAACCTCACTTTTGGAAATACTACTTAAGCTCCTTTAAAGAGGCATCTAAAATCCCAAATTGTCCTATTCCTTTGCTTCTAACTAAAACCAGAAACTTCACAAACTTTTAAATGATTAACTGTGGGGAGGAAAATGTTTGAGCTTAAAGCTTTTTTCACTAAGTTCCAGCCTAAATTCAGATTAAAATGGCCGAGTTATAAACCTCCCCAAAAGGTTTTCCAATAGCAAAGCTGACATTCCTTAGAGGTTTTGTCTGCTACTGCTATAAAATTGAGTGGGTAAAATATCTTGTAGGTTTTTTTAATAATGTAATGCAGAACATTGTAGAAGTATTCAGGCCAATAGCCGAAAACTGACTTTGTTGATGGAAATTTATTTTATTTATATTTATATATTTTTAGTTTACAGTTGTCTTAAACCCAAAACCTCAGAGGATTAGTTGCAGTTACAGTAGTTTATTTAACTGTATTAGGGTATGTCATGTTATATTTCCTTTTGACCATGACCTGATTAGATCAATAGCATTCATTAAGGTTTTTAATGTTAATTTGTCCTGTTAAGAGGTTAAGCACCTTATCAAAATATTAATTTAATTTTTTTAATCTTGTTTAAATAACTTTGTAATTTGAAAGTAATGGATGCTGTAGTAATGTCTTTCACATCTGTGAAGATGAACAATAAAATTGTTTCTTTACAAGTTACGACTCTAATTAATTTCTGGTAATACCTCTCCTAACCAGTATAGGTATACTCTACAGTTCATGGAATCCTTGATTTAAATGAATAAACTGCACTTAGTACATGCGTAATTGAGTTATTCAAGGTAGAACTGATGTCTGCTGAATGGGATGTTTTGCAACGGATCTTTTTATGTGATACTTCCAGCAAGCTATTCATGTAGCATACAGGATTCCCTTTTACAGACGTAGAATGTGCACTTGTGGTTTTTTGTTTTGCTTCTTTCTATTTTTTTTCCTCCATTGGAACATGGAAATTTCCAGTGGGAAATAACATTGTGATTCATCACAAAGCCCAGTAATGCCCTCAAATCATCAAATGTGGAGTTTTTAGTTTGGATAAAGCAGTGCACGCATTCTAGAAATATCTTTCTACTTTGTCAGTTGTGATTTTTAGATGTTACTACACTGTCTGATGTAATTGGGACAAGAAAGGGGACAGGTTTAAGAAATTATGTTCAGGTATTGTAGTTTGCCATCATTGGGCAAGTTGTAACCACATGCACAGTTTATTCCATAAAGCAGGAAGAACTTCCAGTTAAAAGTCTAATCTGTCTGTCAATGCATGCTAAATGTCTAAAAATAATACTTCAGTATCTGTGTTAGGAAGGATGAAAAATTATGAAACTGGAAAACTGCATTATATGTTGATTTTCTTTTTTTTTTTTTTCTAAAAACTGTTTTAACTTTGTGCTCATTTTTCCCCAACAGTTAGCAATCTGTTTAACCCTGTGGTGCTAGAAGTTGCGATTTCTTCATGTGTTTGCACAAACATATAATGTGGTGAAATCCAGACTCCCAGCACTGAAAAGGGTTGTGCAAGAGTGTGTTCAGTATTTGGAAACTTTTTATTGTTTTCAGACATTCCTTAAAGGAGCATTATCAACTTTTTCAGGTTCTCCTCTAAAAATGAATTTCATATTAAAGTTCTCCTTAGGAATTTCTAAATTTTTTTTTTTTTTTGCTATGGTCAGGGAAATGTCTGTGAAGGAACTTTTTAGAACTGCAATTTCCTAAACAAGGGTCACTTGCTCATAAAACCTGTCAGAGTTCAAGGAGTGTCTGTATGACTCTTGTAGTCATATGACTTAAGAGTTAGGTAGTCCTGCAAGGAGCAGGGAATTGGATTCTGATCCCTATGGGTCCCTTCCAACTTGAGATATTTTATGATACTATGATTGTACATCAGTATATGTGTTCTAGCTCTTAACAAGTGTTCTCCAAGTTATACTTTGAGACAGCTCTGATGGTCCTGGTATCCTGAAGGTGAAAAAGACTAACTAAAGAGACTGTGGTGAATTTTCAAAATGAGAATAGAGGTAAAATGTTGGGGTTTTTTCAGGCTTTTTGCAGGTATTTCAAATAGTAAGAAGTTAGGGTGTTCTGAATACTGGAAATAATTGATAGTGCTCCTTTAAAAAAAAATGTATTGCTTTTAAATAGTTTTCAATTGTACTGAAAATGATGTGTTTTGAATACTAAAGTTGCTTTTAAAAAGATCAAAATAGAATACAAAGAACTACAGTGAAGAAACTGAAATAAAAGTATCAATTTTTTATTATTTATTCAGGAGATTTCACCTAAACCACAAAGTCAGAAAAAAAATGAAGCTGATATTAGCAGTTCTGCCAGCATTCAGAAACCTGCACTGTTATCCTCAACTTTGTCTTCAGGAAAGGCTCGCAGCAAGAAATGCAAACAAGAATCTGGAGATTCTTCTGGGTGTATAAAGGCCCCTAAATCACCACTTTCCCCAGAATTAATACAAGTCGAGGATTTGACGCTGGTCTCTCAGCTTCCTTCTTCTGTGATAAATAAAACTAGTGAGCACAGACATTTTAAAAAGAATACTGTAATTACTTATAAGAGAGATACAGAAATTTTATTTTGGTTGTAAATGGCTATTTCTTTTTAAAAACAATCTGCTTAAAATAAAAGGTCCAAGTGGGAGAATTAGGGGTAGCTCAGTATTTTAAAATTGAAATAATATAATAATTTACCAGAAATAATACATTTAAATAATATATTTATACTATTTATAGAATGATGGCTTTTAATGGTTGGCTTTCCCTCAAGCTTAAATCTCCACTTTAGTATTAAAAGTGATACAGGAGAAGTCAAACCTCTCTTCTGAAGGGGCCTGATTCATTAAAAAGAAAAGACATACACCTAGGTTGTGGACCTTTCCTTCTCTTGAGAAATTCTGTCTTCAGCAGGCTAATGTGCTGTACCTGTTTGTCTGTGGCATTCTTCACTTTATGTAATGTTCCTCCAAATATGATGTGAAAGAGAAGATGGGTTCCAACATCTGTGGTTGGGAAATACTATAAAATTGTGTTTCTTTCTCTCAGAAAAATACCGTAAGTGTTTAGTCTCTCAGTGTATGTAACTGATTTGCAAAGTACCAAACTATTGGTTATCAGAAGAAAAGGGAAAGGCTTATGCTGCATCTTTTAATATGTTATTTTGTGTGAATATTAATTCTATAACTTTTTGAGATTACATTGGGTTTTTAGTGTTTCTTAGGGTCAGGCTTTTTGTTGCCTGGAGAATATGGAATGGTGAGGCTGGGTATTAAAATGAGTTCCAGTAAGTCAAGTGCTACACTTTTTTTTTTTCACTTTTAGAATAGAGATTGAGGATGGAGGACTAAAACTGCTTCATGTGTTCACTTTACCCTTGATTTGATATTTTCCCTTAGGAGATAAGTTTGGGTTTTTTTTCAGTCTTTACTCACAGATAACTAAATGAATGGGAGAGGGAGGGGTGCAAATTCAGCCATGTTTATTTTTTAGGAACACATTGGTATAAATTGTATTTTGTACCCACAAAATATTGTGGTTATTACATTGTAATACGCCTTCCCCCCCACACCTCTAAAATAATGGTAAGTAGTTTTCCTTGAGCATATTTGTATTTTGGATCTAGTTAGACTTCTCTGTAGCAACATTTTTAAAATTAGCCATTTTAAAAAGTGATTACTTAATAGCTTAGGTCTTGTTAGTGCTTCCTTTTAGTCTTTGGCTTCCAAGTCTTTGCCACCTATTGTGGATGTTTAATTTTGCTGTGTCTTCATTTTTAAATCCGTACAGCTATGACTAAAAACTGCTTAAGAAAAGGAGAGAACAGTGATTTACAGTCTAGTAATGACTCGAATGTTTTTTCTAAAGGCAAAGGTTTGAAACTGGATGAAATTAAGAGGTGGAAGGGAGTGTGGATTTTTTGTTTTTAATGAATCAGGCCTATATTAACCTATATCAATCCTCCCCTGCCCCACTTTAAAAAAAAAAATTAAAAAGGTTCTTGAGCCTTCTCACTGTGCCATGCATTTGGAATATGTTTGGAGTATTGATATCAGGTTAGCAGATGACAGGAGGGTGGGATATAAACCACTGCTTTTGGTTATTTTTTTTGAAGTAGTACGTTACCACTATCCATGACTTCTTAGATCTTTAACTGTGATCATTTGTTTTGTTTGATGTTAAATCCTGTTGCCCCCTTCCATTATAAGTAGCCTACTTGGGTTTTCTGGGGGGATTGCTTATTGTAAGTACGCTGTTTGCCTAAAGCAACAGCCTTTATCAGTGGGGAAGTAGATGCCCTAATAATGTATATAAAGCAAAAGACAGAATCATATCTTGAACGTAGCTCTTTTTTTTGTGGCTGGTAATCACAGTTTTTAGATACTTTCACCAGTTCTGCTGTGATTACCGGCTTGCAAATAAGAGCTATTTAAAGCACTCCCCATCTTTAGATCTCAAATACTGCAGTAAAATTATGGTATATCTCTGCTTCATGAACATTGAAAGATCTCTTTTTAGGTCCATCACAGCCAGTGAATTCTCTTAGATCCTACAAACATAGCCAACGGAGAAGAAGATCACAGCGTTTAGCCACTTACTCCTTGCCTGATGATTCTGTAGAAAAAGTTGCTTCTCCCTCTTCAGTTACTGATGGAAAAGTGTTCTCCATCAGTGGTCAAAACCAACAGTCATCAAAACTGGAGGGTAATGTATCTTAATCTAATAAAGACCTGCCCAAGAGAAATTGAAATATAAAAATTAAACCTTACATGGTTTCATCTAATGGGATATTTTGACTTACTGTAGCTAAAGCTATCTGCTGTTCCTATGTTATGTAATTCTGCAATCCAAGCTGTTGTTTGTTGGACCTGTGTATCTGTTTTAATATTACATTTTTTCTCTTATGTAGTACCTGATGTTGCTCATATGTCACTTGAGAAGCGTGGACCATGTCTCCCTCTTGATTTAAGCCGTAGTTCGGAAGTTACAGCACCATTATCCACAGAATCCACTTTCCGTAATGAATATCCCAATAAAGACAAGGAAGATATTCAGATGATTACATATCTTTCTTCCAAACCAGTAACTGATGGAAGAGTAGCTACAACAGCGTCAGGTAAAGAGATTCAGTATACAACCAGTTAGGTTTATAGTTGCAGGGTAAGAACTTGTATGTATGCACTCATACAGAAAGAAGGGATACATTTTGGTTTTTTCCTTGCTGATGCTCAAACCTGCCACTCTTTCTGGTGTCCATCCATCTGCATATTCTTCGTCTTCCACTGGCTTGAGCTACATTAACACTTTTTCTAACACACCTTAAGGAGGATCTGAGAGTGTGGAATAAGAAAAAGCAGTATTTCTTTCAAGAACGTTTTATATTGTTAAAACCTGCAAGAATGTTTTATAAAGTTGTTTACTAACATATTAATACATACTAAATCTAGTCTTGTGGCTTCAGCTTTAAAACTTAGTAGCACATTGCAACGCAGTCAAAATTTCTCTACCTTTGCTTCTGTTTGCAGTGAAAATTTTGTCAGTTGCTTGCTTTGAAATGTTACTTGAAAATATTTCTGAAAAATCCTGTAAAACTTACATGGACTTGGTTCACCCTCACAGCATAGAGCCCAGTAGTGGAACTCTGCTGCCTCTCACTTTGTAGCAGTTCACTGACTAGTGTGGTTTAAGTGAATTGCACGGACGGAGACAATTAGGATTTGGGGGAAGAGTTGACATACTGATTTGCAGATGCTGGAAGTGGGTTGCTTTCATTCAGTGTATGCTGGGTGTCCACGTGCTTTTTTTCATAAACAAGTTTCTTATGTAGGTATCATACCATTTTAGTTGGCTTTCAAGGAAGAATTCCCTCTCAAGCTTTTCTTTTATTATTTTTGGGTTGAATGGGACAGTTCCAATGAAGGAGGAGATAATCAAATTATTGTACTCTGCTGGGGAAGTTTTTGGTAAATGTAAGTAAATGACAGTAAAGGAGGACAATATGACCTTAAAATACATTTATGTAATTGTGGCACTCAAATGATAAGTCATGTTTAGGAGGAAGGAAGAAAAAAGTATCAGCTTTGCTATAGCTGCAGTGCTCAATAGGTCAGTGAAGCATTTTGTTTAGTATGTACAGCCCTACCTTGGATATCTGCCGACACACCCTCCCATTGAAGGTGTAAGGTGATTGCTTCATCAAGCTGTAGCATAGCTATTTAACCTGATGTAGTAAAAGCTGTGTAGGATTCTTGTATCAATATTGCGTAGAATCAAACAGATGATTGTAATTATTCTTTCTCTCAAAAAAGAAATCTATTAATCTCTTAAACTAAATTGTCAAAATAAGGGCTATGGGAATTTCTATTGAGCTGCCACTTTAGCTTTTAAAAATATTACTTAATTTCTTGAGTGAAGCTATATCACAGTCTTTGTTTGCCTTCGATACATTCCTTAGCAGTAGAATCACAGATTCCTGACCAAATTATTTCTGTAGAAGTCCTTTTAATTCATGGCTTCTGCCACTTAGAGCAGTGCTTTTGGGTGTTGTCTATTTGCCCACTCATAGAACAAGATCATAAAAGAAACCAACAACTTCCAACTACCATCTGTTTCTTGTTTGTTAGAATTCATTTCAGTTCCTAGGAATTTAACTTGTGGCTTTTCTGACGTGTTTTCTGGATCATTTAATGTATAGTTGGTAATGTTGATGGATGCTTATTTTGTTGTCTGCTTCTGTCATGGGACTAGCTTGGAGTCCAAGTGAGCTGGTTCTAAAGCCAGAATCCATGAGTACACTGGTGCCTGTTTATTTGTTGAGCAGGGTCTTTATGTTGGCCACAGCTGAGTCTAATTAAAGAAATTGTTTCATTTATAGGCACACTTATTTGTGACTTAAAAATATTGGCATATCCACACACTTTGTGTCAGGGGAAACCATTCCTTCAGAATTACCTGGTATTACTACTTGAGTCCAGAATGGGAAGATGGAAACACTTGCAACCTATGCTGGAGGATACAGCTCATATTGTATTTAGAGCGTAACGGATCTGTTTGGACCTGTATAATTTTAAGAGTTATAAGGAACTGATTTGCCAGCTACCTTTTTGTCTTCTGGTTTTGGTTTGTTGTTTTTTGGGGGTGTTTTTTGCCTTCTGGGCAGACCAAGCAATTTGTGGCTTTGGAAATTTAGACTCCTGATGGAGGATATCACTTAAGTCCATTGAAGAAATAATTTTGTTTGTTGCAAATGATGCATTTGAAATTACTTTTTTTATTTAAAAGATACTAACTTGGTGGTTTTTGGCAGGGAGGGATGAGGTGCGCTGGAGTGCAGAAGCATAAATAGTAACTCGTAGTATTAACACGTAGATTCTTTCTCAGAATCATTGCTCTAAATGAACAGCTTGTTATTTCGTAAAGGCAGTACAGAAGCAGTGTAGATCAATTCCTTCAGTTCGCAGGCTACATAGAAGTACTATGTACTTTGGTAGACACTGGTGCACTACTAGTTAATTATTGAACAGATGTTCAGCTTTGCCTATACTGGTACATGAACCTACTTGTGATCACCTACTTGCACACAACTAAGAATCCTTGCTTTCCTTTGTCAGACTGCTTAAAATGTAGGTACCTGGCCTTTTTGTCCTTTTACTTTTTATAGACTTGAAATTTGCAGTCGGTCTGAACACATGCAAAACACTGTAGTTTTCCACCTCTGACTACATGAAGTTGAGGTCTTTCTGTAGGTATAATTTCTTTAAATTTGTGATTATTGTTCTTAGTTTCTGTAACTCTACACCATTTGTGTTAGTTTAACTGTTACTTAGTGAGTAAACAATTTCAGCAAGCCATTTGGGTTTTAAAATTTAAGTAAAAGGAAAATATTGTTACATTTACTAATATAACAATACAACATTTATAATAGCAGTATAACAATATTATCATTAGCTGTTATTTCCTGTTCTAACTCAGTCTAGATGATTTTGCTAGTAGGGTACATGAGGTTAACTATGTGGGAGAAATTTGCACTTATGCTAAAAGAAGCAGCATTGTGTATTTTTAAGTAATTTGATAAGTTTACTGCAGCAGGAACAATAAAGAGCTGATGTACAAAATGTTCAGAAAATGAGATCAGTCACTTTTTAGTGAACTCTTCCCGGTGTTATTGGTTACCCTGATTTTAAGAGGTGTCTAGACTTGGTGAACTTAAAGCTCTTGTTACTTTGGAGCTGTTTGTTTTATTCTGAACATTGTTGACAGTCAGTTAGGTTTACTCCCTAATGTGTCTCTGCTGTTCTCATCTCTGCCTGGTAAAATTGGTCTTAGAACGTTGAAGTAGTTTATGAATTCTAATCTCTAATTGTCTATCTTTCTGCTGAGTGTTAATCACAGACCTCCCACGCTTCACTATGTGGGAAGTGGCTGACTAGACTCCAACAGGAATAAACCTGCAATTAAAAGTAGCAGTTAAAAAAAAGTAATATTTCCATAAAGGAATTAATCTATGAACTAATTTTTCTTGCTGTATTTGTTTGTTGCCCTTGAGACTGTCTACTTCGTCTAGTTTTGTGGCCAGTTGTAAGGCTTAGCAATTGCACAGTTGAAAATTAGACTTTTCAAGCCTTAATACTTTATTTAGGATTTAAGAATTTAGGTTTTTCAGTCTAGAATGATTTCTGATTAATAGAAGTAAAATGAATTTGAATGGATGAGGTCAAGATTTCTTCTGAATAATGAAGTTTAAGTAGTAATTCTTTTAATACTGAGAGTAAATTTCTCTTGAGTATTCTCACATCTTTTCATCAAAATGGCAAATGACCTAACCAACTTATGTGCACAAATTATTTGGGTGATCCTTTTGTGCTTTTTCAGAAACAAGACAAGATGCTAATAGCATGATGATGTGGAGAAGTGTCACTGTTTTCCTCTACTGAGGTGCTAAAATAAACTCATTGCTCCACAGATGGCAAAGCAGTTCAGTCCTGTAACAGAGACAAATGTTATTAGGAAACTCAACAAAGGAATAATTTGTATAATGGTTTTTTGTCATTGATAAGTATATCAGCAACCTCAGTCCACTTGAAATACAGACAAAGGCAGGAACCAGTCTTGCAAGGATTAGACAAGATTATTGATTGGAGGTGGTGGAAAGGCTCAGGTAGCCTCAGCTGTGGTCGTGCAGCTTGTGTGTTCTATTGGAAGCCAGCATGCAGAACTGAGCAGCTGGTGCTGGCTAGATTTCATGCTGTGGTGATATCTTGCAGCTGGGAACATCTGGCATTTAAATGTGCTGTGTGGTGTAGTTGGTGATGTACCACTTTCTATTGCTCTTGCTGCCGCTGCAGCTTTCTCACTCTGTAGCATTTTGATTGTAGTAGAGCCTGGAAGGCTGCCTTACAGAATCAAACCTGAGATGTTTTTGCCTTTTCACCAGAATCCTTTCAGGACTGATAAATTGACTAAATTATCTTAACACTGCTTATTTGAATTATTTTTGTAGTTTTATTACTGAAAATTAAGAAAAAGAAAAATACCACCAAAAACCCAAAACATTCCAGATCAGTTTCATAGTTTGTCTTTTCTAATATCTTGATTGCTAGCAGGTTTTTTGGTTTTTTGGGGGTTGGTCTGTTTTTTTTCTTTTTTGGTTTAGCACTTTAACCCACAAGTCTTTATTGCATGCTGATACTATTGTTGGGCTCATATGGAGACACACCAAAGGTGACTGGTGCCTACAAGTGTTTATAGCTGGCACTGAAAAGCATAAACCCCTTATGGCTTTGTGGGGCTGTATTTTTGTACAGTGTGTCCTTGGTATAGTCCTGAAATGTCCTCACTTGTCTGATAAGTCAGGCTTTCCTACTAACTTTTAAATGAAACTTGAAACTCTCACAATATTGGTGAACATAGTAATAGAGAATTTTGAGTGATCTCAGTAATGCTCTTGATATGTAAATAACTTATATTCATTTGCTTATTTGAAAATATCCTATTTGATTATAATATTAGTAATGAAATTTGTAGTTTGAGTTTTGTTTTACCATGTTTTTTCCTAATTTGTGTCAGGTAATGACTAAAAATAACTAAATATTTCACTGAATAAACTTTTCTAAGTAGAGCAAGATAAGAATTGCCAGTTTATGATGCTGGATTCTGACAAACTATAGAATCTTTTGCATGTAATTCAAATGTGAGTTAAATACACATGAAAGAAAGTGAATGATTTGAATATTATTAAAATAAATGGAAAATGCATTAAGCAGAAGTGTATATTTTATACATACCACTAAAAATGTTGTATCAGAGCTGGGTCTCTGTTCACATAGTGGAATGTAAACTTAAACAATATTGACAATGTCAGCACCCTTACTGTTGATGTGGGTTTCTGTTACAGTGAAACAAAAAGGAAACAAAAAGGCTTAAAAGTAGCAGCAGAAGTACACTTTAAACAGTAGAAGTAGTTTAGAAGTGAGGGCAAATTCCAAAACAAAGAAACGTTTTGTGGCATGTATTGTCCTGTATGTAAGACTAAGACCTAGGCATTCATATGTAGTAATTATATGTTAAGTATGATGATAATATTACCAGTATTTGATATTTCAGTGATCTGACCTAGCCAGTGATCTGGCTGCAGTCCTTATGGAATGCCTAGTAAATCTGTCTTCTTGTTTTCAGCACCCTCGTCCCATGTACATGCCTTGCATCTGGAAATGCCTTTAACCAGTAGTCTAAAGTTACCCAAAGGGAGTAGTAAAAAAAAGAGGTCTTCCACATCAGTGAGCTCTGAAGGGACAGAGATACAGTGCTCTGTGCCCATAAAGGAGAAGTGTTTTGAGAGTCTGAAGGAGAAAATATTAAAGAACATGATTGAGAAGGACAAGCATTCAGAAGTTGGTAAACTACAATACTTTTTGTTTCCTGTGCTTTGAACAATAAAAATAATTGTAAAGTGACATTAAAAAAGAATTTTATTGTTTGTATGTTTCTTATTATTAAGTACCAGTAGGACTTTTGATGGTCTAATGACTTTTACAAGAAAGTGGGTCATCAGCCAGACATTGCACTTATGTCATATATTCTTTTTCAATTTGCAGGTGCAGTGAGAATGGAAAGAAAAGGAAAACTGGAAGAAAAAAGTTCTGCAGCGTATGGTATGTAGAGAACAATGTTTTTAGGAAGAAAGGAAAAATTCTATAATGCCTGATGTCTCTGAAGAACAAATGTAGAAGCACAAAATATTTCCTGGGCCCAGCTGCACTTCTGTTGGTTTAGAGCTTAAAACCAGTTTTTATATGTAAAGACAAGTTTACAGTAGAAGGACAATTTCACGAGAGCCAATGAAAGTGCTTTATAGCAAGAATTTGGAGGAATCCAAAAGTACCTATGAGAGGACAGAGGATAAAAACAAAGCCCTTTTTATTATTACTTTTTATTTATAAGTCAGATTAGTAATACTGCCTTTATTCCTTTGTACTGACAGATTAAGGGAGAGAAAAAACCAGTTGTGTTACTTGCAAAACATTTGGCAGTTGTTGAAAGAAATAATAAATTAAGAGGGCTTTGATTTTATCCTGTGTGCAATTAAAAAAAAATTAAACTCCCCCAACATTATTGGAGAAGGACAAGAATTAATAGGCAATTCTGCCTTTTTTTTTTCCAGGATGTGAAAATTCTGTTTCTGTATTCCCCAAGAAGATAATAAGACTCCAATTTGTGTGCAGGAAGCAATCCTTAAATACTGACTTTAAGAAATTCTTATAAGGAAATTGACTTATAACACATTATTTATCTTGCTGCTGATTACTTAAAAGATTATTATGGAGTGAAAACATTGTGGGATGTATTTTGTCTGGGGAGAATGAACAGGATAAATAGAATTTTCCTGAGACGAAGTACTTGTCCTCATGCATATACCAACAGTGCTTAGAAGTGAACCAGAGTGTAAAAAGTATCATCAGTTCCAGTCAGAATCAGTTTTCTGAGGATGTCACTGTGTAGTAGAAAGTGCTGACAGCATCAGCAGTTTTCTTATACTGAGATTTCCTTCAAATGACTTTCTGTAGTGCTAATATGTTTTTAAGATGTTTTCTTTCCAATTTGGAATTTTTCACTTCTGAAATCTTTTATTCTTCCCCAAACCTTTTTGTTACAAGCTGTAAGTAAAATAGATGCTATAAGCTATTTAAATAGATACTTATTTTGTGTGCTTTGCTGTATCTTCTGCTATGATACCTCACCTGGAAATACTGAAAATGGTAAAATGTTGGTTGTTTGAGAGAGATTCTTTTGAACCAGGGGACATAGACAAGATATCAGGTAAATTAGCTGAACCATTTTGGTCTGTATAGGCAACAGAAATATTTAATTCTGAATGTCATGTTTCTGTTAAGCAAAATAAAAAAATTTGGAATGGTAGTGCTGTTTCAAAATGTTTAATTTTTATTTCAGGTAAAAAGAAAGAAAAAGAAAAGGATAAAAAAGAGAAAAAGGAGAAAGATCATAAATCAAAACAGAAAAAGAAGAAGAAAAAAAAGAAGAAATCTAAGCAGCATGGTAAGTTTAATTTACATTTTTTTAAATAAGCAAAATGACTCAGTGTATTTCTGGCATTAGATATTAAAACTTTTTTCTAAAAAGTATAAATGTCACATTTTGGAAATTTCAAAGAATTAAGTTTTGACCTTAAATATTGAAAGGACACTTAGGTCTATGACCTGTTTTTGTCTATAGCCTGTCTATATGTGATAAACATAGATATTTCATAGATTTTTCTTCCTTCAAAAGGTATGCTCACTCTTCTTATCTCTGCAAGTTCTTCGTTTGAGGCTCTTGTATACGCAGCTTACCTATTTTGTTTGGACATTAACATTATTATTATTATTAACAGTATCCTCTGTTCCCAAATTTCAGTGGTTTACTGTATAAGACACAGCCACTCCTTAACAGTTAATGCTTAACAGCTGAGGTTGACATCTCTGCAACAGCCTTTTCTGTTCTCTGGACAAGTAATGATTCCATTTGTTTTTGTCTCACTTCCCTATTCCAAACATATCACTCATCTTATTTATTCTTCTGTTCCCTAGAGGGTGAAAAATAATTTTTTAGGTATGAGTCTCTAGGCAGCTAGAGATATGCTCTAGGAGGATCCCAGGAGGGCTTTTCATTGGGTTCCTTGTGCTCCAGCTTTTATCACTTAACCTGACCAGGCTGTGGTTAGTTACCTCCCAGTAGCAATGTTGGTGGTACTACAAGCAGACTTAATTTTTAAGGCTAGCAGATGGTGCAGGATGAATTGTGGTAAAAGGAGACTGTATGATGGTCTAGGAAAAATTACTCCTCGGTACATTCAGAGATAGGGGAAGAGGGATTTAAATGTGTAATACTTGTCAACTGTTAAACTTCAGTGTTTCTTACTGGAAAATTTTATACAATACATTATGAAGAGCTCTTGCTATTTTGTATTTACAGTGTCATCATCCTAATACTCCAGTGTTGATGTTCTTCTGAACCTAATGTTGTAGTGTACTTGATGATTTCTTTTTTGTGTGTGTTTGTCATAAACTTCTTCAGTTTCTTAGTGGTGACTTATTTTCTTTGAACTTTTCAGATTATTCAGATTATGAAGATAGTTCTGTTGAATTCTTGGACAGGTGCTCCTCTCCATTGACAAGGTCCTCAGGGAGCTCTCTGACTCTGCGCAGCATGTTCTCAGAGAAGAACACATCATACCAGTATCCAAGAGCTATCTTGTCTGTTGACCTTAGTGGAGAAAGTAGGTTGGCTGAACAGCAGCTTTCAGTTTGTAGGCTTAATCCTTTAAGAAAGATAATTTTAAAGGAAGTAATTTGATTTGTGTTTGGGATTGTAGCTATAAGTATGATAAGTAAGTAAGGCTGATATATATTTCATCTATTTAAATCAGAATACTTAGCTCCTCAAGCTGTTCTGCACTGTACTCACTTTGGTTAAGTGTTCCTACTCTGCTTCTCAGGAGGTCATGTTAAAAGCATTTTGCCAAATTCATCAAGAAATCTAATATACCAGCAGTGTGTTTAGGAGAAGTTGTTTTTGCTGTAGGCAGGTTCAGATTTTTGTCTGTCAGAACCCTCTCTATTTCCGTAAACTATTGTCTCTGCACACACAATTTTACATGTTTGTTTTACTAGACCTTTCAGATGTGGAATTCTTGGATGATTCATCTACAGAGAGTTTGTTACTTAGTGGTGATGAATACAATCAGGATTTTGATTCAACTAACTTTGAAGAGTCTCAGGATGAAGATGATGCGCTAAATGAAATTGTTAGATGCATTTGTGAACTGGATGAAGAAAATGGCTTCATGATTCAGGTAAAGAAGTTTGGAGGGTGGGATACGTTTTCCATGTGAATATCTGGCTTGTGAAGATGCCCTTTTTATGTGTGGGAGTCTGACGTTATGTAGGGAGCTGTAAACAGAAGTGACAATAACAAAATATTTATACATTCTGCAGTGATAAATTTGAAATTGAGTTTCTTTTCCTGCACACAAATCATCACTTCTGTCCTCAGACCATGCTGATTATATCCAGCCCTTTTTTGTCCCTGGTGCTTTGCAGTTCCAATTGTAGAAACCACTCTGCTCACTGTAAATGTCCCTTAGCTGCTTGCAAGATCTCTGCTATACAGACATTAATGTCGTCAGTAAGTGTGATGTGTGTGCTTCATCTTCAATTTAAATCTTGCTTGGTATAGAAAACAGTGAAGAAGAATATACAGTGTCTGCACAGCATTCAGGTGCTGATGGATTGCAACTCCTTCTGCCTGCTTATTTGTTTGTACTCCAATGAGGGGAGCGTTTCCCACCTAGGAATGAGTAATTTAAAGTCTTTGTCTCATGGACTTCGTAAGATAGTGGTTAGTGATGTAGGCAACAGTGAGGAAGAACTCAGTTGTCAGTCACTTTAAAAAAGCCAAGAACTTCCTGGGTGTTTTTCTCCCCCACTCAAAAAACAGGTTTGTATTCAACTATTAATGTGGTGCAGTTTTTGTTGAAAATAAGGAGCCTGTTAAGTTGAGATTTGAAGGAAGCAAGTATTGCTATCCTGTGTAAGTGGGCTTAGTCTTTTGGAAATGACAGAAAGACCTGATAATGAAGGACACAAACACTGTTCCTGGAAACACACTGAAATGCAGTGCTGTGTTGGAGGAGCTGAACAGGAGTTGAACTGTAGTAATAATGTGGAAAAATGGACTGGTGTAGAAGTCGTTGGAGAGAGGAGAGGAAAATTGTAGCCATAGTGATGTGACAAGAGGAAAGGGGGCTTTAGTGTTTTGAGTAGGTTGATGCTCAAAAGCATGTCAAAGAAAAGAGGAGAGACTTTTAGTACTAAAACAGTAGATATTTAGAACACAGGCAAATGCTGAGTTGAGAAAAGGAAATGTATTTTTAAGTAGTAGTTTCCTGCCTGTTTCTGAAGTCCAGTGACAGTCTGATTTCTCCTCTTCAGGCCTTATCTCACTGAGAGCAGTCAGCTTGCTGTTTCTAGGTCCTCATGTCTTACCACTTCTATTTTGCTCTCCTATTCTCTTGTTTCTCCTCTTTCATTTTCTCTTCATTTTCTTTTTCTTTTAGATTTTCCATTGGTGCGATATTAAAAACACATCTTTCTAGCGCACTGGAGAGATGCTTTGTAAATATAAATAATTAACTGAAGAGTTTTCTACTTTTCACTGTTATGCTGTAATGTATTACATTATCTTTCTACTTTACTGTAATATTATACTTCTGTCTTATGTTTCCCTACTCAATATTTAGGTGATAAAATACTGAATGTTGTAATAAAATATTATTAAATATTACATAGACGATTTTTTTTTCTTTTTTTTTTTTCCAGTCTGGAAGTTGTGGTTGAGGTAACTTTCAGAACTAGAGCTCCTCTTTAGCTTGATGTCTTTGCCTACCCAAACACAAATTGCACAACTAAAATAATCTTGCTCAAGCCAGCTATTTAAGTTAAACTGCTGTTCTCTGCATTTTGATGATACAAGAAATAGCTTCTGATTTTTGAATCTACTTATCTCAGTTTTAGTTTTTGCTTTGTGTTTTTTTGTTTGTTTGTTTGTTTTCTGATATCAGTGTGAAGAGTGCTTGTGTTGGCAGCACAGTGTGTGCATGGGGCTGTTAGAGGACAGCATTCCAGAGCAGTACATCTGTTACATCTGCAGAGATCCACCAGGTATGGGTAAACCACCTTTATCTGCAGCTGTCTGCTTGGCATTTTTAAGCAGAGATATTATGCATTGCTTAAATTGTTAAAGCTTGTCTGGTTTGTGTTAGCTGTTACGCTTCTTTGGGGCAAGTGATTCTAAGTTTGGCTCTGAGCAGAAACTTACTTTTCTGTTGGTAACATCTTGTTCAGCTATGCTAAATCTTGTTCGTGATCTTAATCACCATGCTTTAGTTGTTGAAACTTAATTCTCCCAAAACCTTAGCACATTTTCATGTCATTGCAGTTTGAAAAGGCTTTCTTAAATAGATCATTCTTGTTCAGCATTCTGTTTTGCCTACGCTTGGAATCACATCTGTTCATATGAATATTCTTAGAGGAAAAGGACTTGTTACCACAGTACAGTCAAATATGCTGTGGATGTCATTTCATATTAATTTCATATTAATTTGTGCTTGTCCAGAATTATGTAAATAGAGGTGTGGAACTGAATATATAAAATGGGAAAAAATCTAGGACTTTTTGTGGTAAACAATAGTGCAAAACCAGCATGTCTTGAACTTAAGATTATTAGGATAAGTTTGAAATGGTAAGAAGTAGAAAAAGTCTATTTACCTTTAAACCCAGTACTTTTGATTAGGAGGATATTGATTTAAAAATTATTTTGTCAATAAACTAATTTTTCTTAGCAATTATTGGGAGCAAAACTATGCAATTTGGAAGGAAGTTCTTAGTATTTTTCCTAACAATTGATACAAACACGTACATATCTACAACAGTCCAGCTCTTTCAAAGGAGCAATAAGACTGTACCCTCGAGTTTGCTTTCATTCTGAATTTAAGAAATGAAATCTGAAAACTGTTTGCAGAGGTATAAAATAGCACAGTTTTTAGTAATTATTTTTGAGAGAAAACTTAGGAAAATAGAGCTGGAAAGATGTGACTTCTTCCATTTGCCCCAGTCTGAATCTAAATTGATGGTCTTGCTTGATAGTTCCGTCTGGTGTACTCTTTGAGCAGTCAATCTTTCTTACTAAAACTAATTTGTCTTGTGTTCTTCCCTGCACTGTGCTAGGTACTTCGTTATCCCCTTCTGTGCAGAGACTGTGTCCCTAATTTTTATCTTCTCTCCCTTCCTAACCATGACTTCTTTTCTTTCTATGTCAGGAGAAAAAGGTCATTCACAATGTCAGTATTTTAAAGTGTATTGGGATAATGGGCAGAAAGGAGATAGACAGGGTATTCTCCTGAAAGGTATGAAGGGCTTCCATCAACCCATTCTTTGTTCTGTATATGATGATAGTCTGATATGAAATTGAGTGTAGATATTGCAGTCGTAGTCAGTCTGTGTGGGTCCCTCCTTGTAAACAATAATATTGCAATCATTAGCATTATACTTTTCTAGTTTTGTTTTGTTTGGGTTTTCTTTGTTTTTGTTGGGGTTTTTTTTTGGTTGTAATGGTTTGGGGTTTTTTTAAATACTTAAGTTACTATGGAAACATTAGCTAAACTATGCATTCATGTCTGTTGGGTCAAGGTTGTAGATGTTGCCATAGCATGGTAGCCCGAAGGCCCACATACGTCAATATCATGTCTAGTAAAAAGCACCTCAAAGGAGAGTGTAAGAACTGCTGTCAGGCAACTTTGAAATGTTTGCTTTGCATGAAGCCTTCTCCTGCCTTCTAATAAATAGATCCTGATGTCAGTATTGAAGCAAAATATTTGTCTTTTAGAAACAAACTAGGTGTTTTGTATGTGTCCATGTAAAATCTGCTGAGATTTCTCTTGGTAACTTAGGTTTTCTTTTTTTTTTTTTTTTAAAACAGTAAGCTGCAACATTTAGCTAAAATGCCAATTTAAACTATTTTTCAGTTAGATTGCACTTTGATTGCAAAGGTGATTAGATTTTCATTTCAAATGCCATTTAGAGAGGTCTTGAGATTTCAGGTGTATTTTTGTTTTCATAACTTAAGTTTCCTAATAATCCATGAAAACTGAATTTTAATATATTAATAGCAAGATCTTGAATCATTCTCTCATGGATGTTAGGAGGCATTTAGGAGAGTACAGCATATAATTTATACCACTCTAGTTTTAAATACAATTCTTCTGTGGCTTTAGATGGCCCTCAAATTTGTTTATTGCTTACCCCAGGTCAGAGGTGGAGTGCCAAATATCTTTATGATAAAGACTGGCTAAACAATGGACACATGTGTGGATTATCGTTTTTGAAAGAAAACTACTCTCATCTTAATGCCAAAAAGATAGTGTCAACACATCACCTACTGGCAGATGTATATGGTGTAACTGAAATATTGCATGGACTGCAGTTGAAGATTGGGATATTAAAGTAAGTATCAGTCCAGGGTTTATTCTCCATCTTTACCCATTTAGTTAGCAGAGGCTACCAATATTCCATATGCATTATTCTCTCACATTAAAGTTCATTCCTGTATAGTAGTTTAATTCAAGTGCAATATGTAGAATACCCTCAGCTTCTGTGGGAGTTAGGTGCTCAGCACTTGAGCAGATCTGGTATATTGGGATCACTAGTGATTCAAACCAAAGAATTTTATAGTCAGTTTTTTGTTAAAGGGACATTCTGGATTTATCCTAAATTGATAAGTGACCTAAAAATACTTAGATGTTTGATAATGTTGTTTATCAGTAACTGTGATCTAGCGGAAACAGATACTTCATAATTAAGTGCTGTAAGTTGTATTCTCTATAACTTCCTTAATCTTCTGTTGCAGAAATAAGCATCACCCAGACCTTCATCTCTGGGCTTACTCAGGGGTGCGAAAAGAACAAGAACAAATAACTGCTGGGGTAGAGAGGAAGCTAGTGACTTTGCCAGATGCTGTTAATCCAACTGAAAGGACGTGTCATGGGCAAAAGCATAAGGAACCACCCAGTATACCCCAGAAGATGGAAGAAACATACATCACTAGTGAGCACAGTTACCAAAAACCACAGAGCTTTGGTCAAGACCGTAAAACAGTCACTGATCCTATGAGCTCAGATGATGAAGATACAAGTAGTTTTGAGGAAGATCAGGAATTTCACACAGAGAATAAAAACTGTTTACAATATTCTTTTAAAGATGATGGCATGAATGAGCAGGTAAGTATCATTCTTCATCTGGGGAGTTTCTTAATTGGAAAAATATTTCTCCATCTGATAAAACTCAAGTACATACAAGTATTTAGAAAAGTTCATCATTGTAAGTTGACATTCTGTCAGTTCAGCAGTGATCAGTGGAAGCAGAGTTGGATCACTGAAATAGTTTCAGGTGAAGTATACCCATTTCAGCTGGTGAGTAAAATGCAAAGTATCATTGAAGTATTGCCTATGCTAAAACTGTTTTTGCTCAATTCCATGTTTTAGGGGAAAATTCCTGCGCTTAAAGTTGCAGGGTCTTGATAAAAACTTGTGTGTTTTTTGCAAGGTGAGAAAAGTGGGACAACTTGTCCCTGGTTTTCTTTTTTCTCTCACTTCTGTTTTCTACACATCTGGATTTTGTTGTTGTTGTTTGTTAAACTGAGATTTGTAATAGTGTTTACTTTTGTACTGTATTCTTTTAATAGCAACACTATCTAGAATTCCACCCACAAGTAATGATGTCCTGACCAAATTAATTTCACCTCATCTGCAACTTATTTTGAGTCTCTTTTATTGCGTATTTCTTTTAATTAAACATTTCAGACTTCTAGTCAGGATTATATTTGGCTGTTTAGTATCTTATTTTTACATTAATGGTTAAATCCATTACTTCATGGAGAAGGTCTGAAACTTTCTAGTCTGGTTTTAGTGAAGAGTTCCCTTTGAGCAAAACAAACCCAAACCTTTCTGTTTTTTGCAATATCAACTGTGCAAGAATAATTCACCCAACTCATCCCCCTTTGATGTACAGTTTCTGGTGTGGAAGAAATAAGTAAGATATGTCTTTTTTCTTTTAATTTTAGTTTTAAATGTGGTATGTAAGCTATATATCTTGAATGGGAAATTTGGGCTCATTCTAGTTAGAAATAAATCATTGTGTGCTAAATTACAGAATCATTACGTTTGGAAAGGACCCTCAAGATCATCTAGTCCAACCGATAAATTGCATGGTTATATTCAGTCTGTGTAGCAAGGAGGCATGCAGCAGTGTGAAATATGCTTTTTTTGCAACAGTAGATTAAATTGTCATTGTAGATAGTATAAATAAATTTAGAATTAAAAGAAAACGTGTGAGCAGTGAAACAAATTTTTTTTTTTAAAGACTGAAGTATATATCTAAAAATCTAGGTGTTCTGTTTTAAAACAGGAAGAAATCTGTGTGGCAGTGTCTGAGTACTCTCCTTTGGGACACCTTAGTTGACCTTGTCAGTAGTCAGCTTTGATATCTGAAATAAAGCTTTCTGTCTAGACTTAATACACATTGAAAAGTTCTCCTTGGCTTCTCCATGAACTTGTTTGTACTTGTCTTAAAACCATGATAACACACTGACATTGAAGTGCCATTTTTATGTGAACTGACTTCTCTGTAAAGTGCGTTCTTCATCTCTCCTTGTCAAAATTTTGGTTGGGGCTTTGGATTCTCTCTTCTAGCATCCCAAAGAGTCTTGAATAATTCTTCTGGTTTTGATAAGTTTTGATAAATAACTTTTAACTCTTTTAATGAATATTGTGAATCTTAACTACACTTATCCTGTAGGACTTGCTACCAGCAGGTTGGTCTAAGTTTGATTTGGTTTTGTAATTGATTTTAAGTCTTCAATACAAAGTTAGATTTTTGGGGGTTTTTTGTATTTTCCTTAAGTAGTAACTTAAAATCCATTAGTCTATATTCTTCTTCCTCTCTCTTCTTAATCCTCCCATTCCTGACTGGAGGAAGAAATACTTTAAGAAAACATAGTGTTAAGTCTGTTATTATATGACATGGAAAAGAAGTAGCTGAGCACTTCATCACAGTAGTGTATTAACAGGATAAAATTCACTCCTTGTTCTGGCATTTGCCATAAACTGACTCTGTGAGCAAGCACATCCAGCATTCTAGTCCCTAAAGTGGAATCATCAATAGTGAAAACTTCTTCAGAGATGAAGTCATAGGATATATACAATGGAAACTCTGAATCCTGCTATAATAATTAATAATACTCCTGCTATAATTAATGGAGATGCTAAACATTTCAGTTCACTAAATCTAGTATGCTCCTTTGGTCATTTCCATTAGCTGAAACGTTGGATACAGAAAGATGAGGAACTTGCTTGTTATCTTTGACTTACTGTGAAGATCATGATTATTTCAAAGAAGTTAATCTTCCTCAGATAGTATATTTGTATTACTCTGCATATTACTGTCCTTGTAACTATCCCCAAACATGTTCTGTTCTGAGGCATAGACTTTGGAGTTACGTGGGACCATAGCAATAGTAGGAAGACAAGCTTCTGTCTTAGATAGCAAAGAGCATGCCCAGCTTATTTGTGCAGAACAGCAACTTAACATCTTGGGTATTTCTGCATTTCAGGGGTTTTTCCTTCATTTTCTATCTAAAGTTGAAACAAACCTTAGCATTTTGCACATGTCTGGTGATGGTAGACTGGTGCAGTTTAGCAGTTCGGGGTTTAAGTCATGAATTATATAAAAAGGGGCATAGAAATCCAGTCTGTCTTACTGCATTAAACAAAATGCTTGAGCTGGTAAACTTTACCTCTTGCCTCAGTCCCCCATTGCTATACAGGATGATTTGTATGGAATTTGCTTTTTTTTTTTTTTTGGTTCAGTCTATTGATGTGTCATGGTACACAGCTTTTTGAGTATACTTTTGGTCAAATAGACAGATGTACAGTTCTAAAACCAGCATATTTTATCATGTGACCCAAGTGTTGAAATCAATGCCAGAAATTAAAACAAAACAACCCTCTTAAATGGCAATTTTTTTCTTTCTGTTGCTCCTATAAAGAAGAATTCTGCTGAAGAAAACACTGTGTTTGTTTGTAATGAAAGAAAAGGCTCAGAAGAACAAGTCGACACACATCTTCAATGGCAGCTAAATCTCCTTACCCACATAGAGAATGTACAGAATGAAGTCACCAGCAGAATGGACCTGATTGAAAAAGAAGTTGATGGTAACTGCATTGCCAGTTTCTTGTTAATGCACATGTAACAGCACCTTTCATAGCCACTGTTGAAGGTGATCAGAGGCACTGAGGATGGACTTTTAAGTATTGGATTCAAATTTGAGCACCCAAGATTATTATCAGACCTTGTACCCTTGATTCCTCCACCCATTTCCATGAGTTTAGTGAAGTACTGTAAGTACTCGTGTCCCCTGAAAATATAGCTCAAGTTTGTGATATTAGGCAGATTTTGGAAAGTTTAGATAACTTCTCTAGTCTTTGTCCAGATATGGATTGTAAAGTCAATGGATTTTAATAGGCCTGGAGTGTTTTTAGCCTGGTTGTTCTGGTAGTTGACTGTATGTAGGAATAAAAAAAGATATGTTCATTCTGCCTTCAACTTTAGTTTGATATTTCAAGAAGACAAATCAAATATCATGAAAAAACTTGACTGAAATTATAGTCTAGGAGTAAGTATTACATCATGTAAGTTTACACACCACTCTTAGAATTTAAGAATATGGGGAGTTTGTAGTCTAGTCATAGGAGTCCTCAATTATCTTTTGACAAATAATTCCTATTTGCAATTTTACTTTCAATATTCCTGCTTGTACAAGGCAATATTTCTAGCTTAAAAGGATTGACCTTTTCCCTTAGCTGTCTCTATGAGCATAGAAATTCCTTGAAAACATTTTGTTGAAGATTGGAAAACCATTCTGTAATCTGGAACTTGTAAACAGGAGTGTGTTAAAGTAAGAGAAGCAAGCCTTGCATTTAAGGACTGCGTTTTCCGGGTTAGAACTGTCATAGCTAGAAGATGATGAACTGAGGTTTCTTTTGAGTGTGTAGATGGTAAATTTTTAGCCAAGGCTACAGTTTGCTCCCAAGGTACCTTTTCATAGTAACAATCAGATCAGGAGGTATATTTGGATTGTTTGAGTGAAACATGGAATCAGTTGGTGTTTCCCTAATAAAAAAAATTTCTTCTCTTAAGTAAAAATCACAGCCTCAGTATATTTTCCCTTCTTATGAAAGACATAGAATATGAAAGAAAAGTTTCAAATTTTATGAAAAGTGTTTCTCTAACTCTTATTCTAATCAACTTACTCCTTTTCCTTCTGTAGTTCTGGAAAGCTGGCTTGATTTCACTGGAGAACTGGAACCACCAGATCCTCTGGCAAGATTGCCTCAGCTCAAGCGACGTATCAAACAGCTCTTAATTGACATGGGGAAAGTACAGCAAATAGCAACACTTTGCTCTGTATGACAAGAGGAAGAATAAAGGAATGAAGATAGGTTCTTTAAGGTGAATTTTCTTACTAGCCACAAGACTGAGAGGAAAACAGCCAAAAGCTGAGCATTTATCTGGTTCTTTGCTGATTACATGAATAGCCTGAAGCTTTAGAGAGAAGACAAGAAACTTAGAGTAAGGGATCTGTTCTATGGAAAATCTGAATGTTCAATGACCAAGCTCCAAAATGTAATATATTGCGTACTGAGAAATGTCGATGTGAGTCTAACGTGGTAAACAAGAAAATCCCCGCACACAAGAAAGTTGAACAAAGAAAGTCTGTGAAGAACAATACTACTATTTTGAAACCTTTGGCAAAAGTTCTAAATTGGCAGAATTAAGCTGACAACACATTCTTGGGAACTGCTTTTTTTAATGAATTCCTCTTATCTTGCTAGTGAAAGATAGACACAGAGAGATCTATGTCCTCTCAGCAAGGAAAGTTTTGGGTTGTTTTTTTGATTGTTTCCTTCTCTCGTGAGTGTTCAGGAAAGTGAACATACTAATTTTGAATTTTGAAAGAAATTACTTATCATGGTCTCCTTTTTAAAATATTTTTTTAAATAGAAATCCTTATTACAGCACCCTTAGAGGCTTCTGTAAAACACAAGAGGCAAACAGTATTCCGATGTGCCAAAAATATTAAAACCACTGGGATGAGGGTTTGATTGTGACTTACATGAAGGTTTTTTCCAGAGTCCTACACAGTGCCAGCAATCCATCAAAAATTCTATCTAATTTATCTTTTTTATGTTCTAGTGCAGTATTCAGGATTCGAGGTACAATTTTTGTCCTGGGTAGCTCTGTTTTGATGTTGGCCCTCTGAAACTTTACCATTCTCAGCTGGGATGAGAAATAACAAGAGCAGCAAAATTGTCTGTGGCTGTGAATACACTAAACCACTAGAATAAATATCACAAGATACATTATCCAAGATGTTTTTGTAAAATCTTTCAGCTTCAGTGAATGAAACGTCATGAAACCAAAGGCAACCTACTTGCTCTATTAGCTTTTGCTGGATTTTGAGCCCAGGACTTTCCCTGTGCTTATCAGTTGCCACTGTACCCAGTGCTACGTGCATATTTGTATGTGTATGTACGTGTGTATGGATACACATGTACATATATGCATACTATATACATTTATATTTACACACATCTAGTTTTATTACAAAAGACTATGAGAACTGGTGGTTAACATGAAATGTTACCTTTTAACAAGCAGTTTCTAAAATTGAAAATAATGTATGTACAGGTTTTGAAATTTGTAAAATATGACTGTTAAAAGGAGGCTATTTAACTGATGACATTAAGATACTTGAACATTTTATGCCTCACATCTGTTTATCAGTTCTAGTTATCTGTATAAATGCATTTTAGAACCGATAGACAGTAAACTTGAATTTACCTTTTGATAAAAGTACAAGCCACTGTACATTCAAAAATTATTTAAATTTGCAAACACACTGTTCTATATGTAAGGTACTGTATGTAAAACTGTTTATTAAAACTATTCTGCATACTCTACATTTTCCATTTTTCTTCCTGATCTACATACAAATGTAAAAAAGAAGTGATTGTTATCATGTGCAGACCATCAAAAAAATCAGAAAAGTCTTGGAATGCCTTTTGGGGATGCATAGCATTGAAAAATGTGCCAAAGATGGATGATCTGGGAAGGACTTTGCAACCAGTGCATTGAACTTTCATGATAAAATCATTATTGCAAAAGAAAGCAGCATGGCTGGGTCATTGCTAAAATAAACTACCCTGACATTTCCCTTCTGTCTATCATATCTGAAGTGGGTTATCACTCCATGTCCAAAGCAAAATGTAAATCCCTGTTACAGAGTTGTTTCTATTCAGGAAGTCTTGCCACATTAAGCTTGTAGGAGTCATTACAGAGCTGCATGGTAATGTGGAAGTTAATTATGGAATCATGATTGGCAACTTCATAATGCTGAAAGAACATAAGAGCTGAGGAGTTGTTGACATTTTCATAGCAACTGTTAAGAAATAGAATACTCTGTTATATAGTTGGATGCTTAAATAACTGCTTCAAACAATATGAATAGTTGAGTGACCTACTTGCTTTTGGATATGTGAGACTCTCATATTATTCACTTGCTGCATATCCTTGAATGTGGCACTGTGTGTACTGTATAAGAGAAGTGTAAATCCAGATGAATTACTTTGTTTCAAAGTGGAGTGTATTTACATAACTTACACAGTATACACTGTAGCAATATTATGCAATGTGTGTGCATGCGTGTGATGTAATACTGTAAATGTTACTGAGGGTGGAGGTGGACAGAGAGACTCCAGGTGGGAGGATGCAGGTTTCATTCTTAGTGCAACAATGGAGGAATGGTGTCTTGGAAAGGAAGTTGTAAAGTTAAAGTTAAGGTTGCCCTTGCAACTTTAACTTGTCTTCTTTTTGTATATGTAGTGGTCTCTAATTTACGTAAGTATGTAATTTTATCCCTCAGGATCCTGCCTTATTCAGGATGGACTGTGCTTAAAAAAACCCCAAACAAACCAACAAATACTCTGTTCAGTATTTTATTTTCACTTCTTGCGTGGTCAAGTATTATAAAAATTCCTGCAGGCACTCATATCTTCTAAGAAATACAATCTGTGTCCTTATGGACAGTGCTGTGATACATTGTGTATTGCTTGAATGCTTCACAAACTTGTCTGACTTTGCTTTCTCATTGTGATGTTAGTCTGTAACACGTGAACGTTAGTTTTGGCTCCATTTTCACAAGTATTCAAAGGTTTGGGATGCTTTTGAAGTTTTTTTTTGTTTAAACACTTACAAGTCAAGTGCCATAAAAATGTTAAGTGTTTTGCACAGAATGTAACCCATAGTTGATTGCTTTGCTAGTGTGCCTGTCAAGCCCGATGGGATCTGGCTCATTCCAGTGTTTCTTCTAGTTGGCCTTATTGAGAATTTTCCTATAGGCATCATTTTCCATCTGTCTTCCTACTTGCTTTGTAAATAAGCCAGAGATCTACATGCAGTCTATTTGCATCATCAGAGTGTGAATTACAATTACTTGTGCTGTATGCTGAAACAGGCAGACCCTCTCCGAGGAAGAAATAGTATATGGTGATGTTGATGAGTGTGCACAGAAAGGTAAAATTTTCATATTTGCAGCCTTCTTTTAACTTAATACAAGTTCTTAACAGTAATAAACAAAAAGAAAATTCCATTGTACAGAAGCCTCTTACGATTTCATGGAGCTAAATAGCAAACTTGTGGATCCTTTAAATGCCCAGGTTTTTGTCTGAGGGTTGTTTTTGTTTGGGTTTTTCTTTTCCATGGAGGTGTCAGGGTAATTAATTTCAGAGCTTTCTTCCTGTGACCATACTGTAGACATCTACTTGAGGAATTCTGTGTTTTCAGTTGCAGTGATGGCCGTAGAACATTAGTATTGCAGTCATAAATAAAGCATGGTTTTAGTCATGTGATCAGATAACACATGATGGGGCTGCCTCTGCTTCAGTTTAAAAAATGGAGATATTTCATGTCATATGGCAAAGATGTTTCCTGCTAATCTTTCTCTTGGATAGCTGTAGAGTGAGTAGTGCACATATTTTGGATATTGTGGCCATGGATGTGTTGATCTTTGTTCAGCTATGGAGTGGTAGAAGCCTATCATCCTCTTTAAAATAGTGAAAGAAAATGGGTTGCAATTTTCTGATACATTTCACATATTTACTGGATGGCAGTGAATTGAAACTGTTCTTCTGTGGATGCAGTCCTGTTGCATGGCAGACATCCACCTGTCTCTTCTAATTTTGTCTCTGAGCTTCTATGTGTGCTCCTCATCTGTTCATTCTGGAGCTAGCATCTGTTTCTCCTTTTGTTCTTCAGCTTTCTACATTGGCTTCTTCTGTGATGCCTGGAGGGTTTCACTTCTCTGTTCTTGTGCCCAGTTCATTCTGGCTGCTGTGGGAAGCAGGGAAGGGTCTCTGCTCTTCTGTCTTCAGCCTCCAGTATGTCCTGTGAGCTTGTACATTGTTGGAGTGTGTGTACCATAATCCAAATCTTAGATATTTTTCGATGCCTTCCTTTTACTGAGCCTCTTCTGATCTTGTGCAAATGGTGATGTCCCTCTAGTCCTATCTGACTTCTAACTTAACTTGACTTGAATTGCTATTCCAGGAAAAACCCTCTGGCACTGTTGGGCTCCAACACCCCTTATCAAACTGAAGGTTGGGATGTAAAGGAGTCCCTTGAACATTACAGTAAAACTATAAAAGTTGTTTTTAAACAGTATTTTAAAAAATATTTTTCCTTTGTATTTGAAGGGAAACTGCAACTATTTTTATTTTTTTTTCACTGAAACTTTAAAAGACAGAAGACAGATCCTGAACTGAACTGGAGCAACAAAAGTAGGGGGTGGAAAGCACCCTGCAAGCAGGGACTCCATAACAAGAAGTGTGCAATTAGGCCATCTTGACTGCCTTGTCCTGTTAGTAGTTCTGTGGAGGTGCTGATGTGTAAAGGGGGGTGCATGAAATGTTGCCATTCATGTGCAGAGGGGACCCATCTTTGTCATGTCAGTTTAGAACACTGGAACTTTTAAGTTTTCTCTCTGCTACTTTGAAATGCTATTATACATGCACCTTAGAGTGCTTGTTAAGGTGAGAGGCTTAATCACTTTCAAAATGCCTATTGCTATTCTCACAGTTTATTAGCTGACACTTTTTTATGTTAAACTGAGTCCATATGGCTTTAGGTGATCATTTTACAGATGATGTTTGAAATACTCCAGTAATGGTTTTTATTATGCTATGTTATGTCCTGGGCACTTGGTGTGGGGGTCTGTCTTTAGCAATAAGTATTATACACTATGTGTATATCTGTTTATGTGTGGAAAAGAAATATGGAACATGTAATGATAGTGAAAATACACTGCACAGAGAGCAGATCGTGCATTTGGCTGTCATTCTGCACCAGCCTGAACAACCCAAATATAAGATTGGAGACCACGTGGAGAAAATAAACTAACATGAAAAATCATTCAGGAGCAAATTTCCCTTTCCATACACACTAGGCCTGTGTGTAAGGGGTGGATGAGCCAGCCTTATTCTATGGACTGAATAACTAAAGCTAGTTCAATTGCTCTTTGCTTCAAACAGCAACCTTCCTTTCTTTCAAACTGGCCAGAGCCACCTTTGGTCAGCTGTAGCCACCAGCGTCAGTGTATTGTCACTAAACAGAGAGAGGCAGCAGTGCACTATTATTAAATCTTCTATGAGAGAAGCAAAATATTTTCTTCTGTGATTTGTTTTTATAATAGCAATAATGTTGACTGCATTCTAATACAATAAAGGTCTGTTGAGACTGTTATGTGCCTGGGCTCCCATTCAGTGAACTCTTGTTTCGGTGAGCTACTGAGTGCTTATATACATTTTAAAATACTAAGGAATCTTCAGTTATGTTTTTAGCCTGTAGTCAATAACTTATATGCAGTCATTGATAGTCATTTATTTGCATACACTGCAAAGCTTTAGGGAGTCTTCAGTTGTATTTTAGCCTGTGGGCAAATTTTGCAGTTGGTAACTTATTTACAGGACTAAGTTAGAGTGTATGGCAAAGTAATTAGGAGATTTCCTGTTGCTGAACTGGTTTGGTGTTTTAACAGGTTCAGGGGCTGAGTTTTGCAGTGCACTTGGTTCTTGAAAGACAATGTCTTTTAACAACATGTTCCCAGTGAGGCATCTCTTCTTGTGGGTAGAAGTCTGACTTCAAAAGGTGTTTCTAGTTTTGTGCCTTTGTATCATGTCATTACTAAATAATTTCAATTTGCTTTTAGTTTTTTATTATTGCCTACAAACTGTTGTTCAGGACTCTGCTATTGTAGAAACAAATAAGCAAACAATGCTCAAAGTTTTCATCCTGTGAATCAGGACACAAAAGATAAGTAGAACATGAATGAAATTGGACAGAATCTTAGTAAATTACTAATACAGAAATTCTTCTGTAGTTCAGAAGAAAAATGGATATGGTTGCAAACAAGTAACAAATTTCAGAATTTTAATTATGAAACATTTTAATTATTGAAAATCTCAAAGTATTCCCTCGATTTTAAGTTACAAGGCCAAATTCAGAGCTTGGAGTGAGACATTGAAACACTTCTGCTAATTAAGAGACTTACTAAACAAGAGGTTTCCTGAGGGAGACCAAACAGATAGCTAGCCCAGTGTCTTACCTTCAGTAAAAATACCATATCAGCATCTGTAGAAATTGGTCTCTCCCTTAATGCATCTTTCAGTCTGGTAAACTGAGGTTTCCTTTACCAAAATCATTTTGAAGACCATTGGTTTTATCAATCACTGACAGCTCTATGCTCCATGAGTTTAGTCTGTCTGATTTCATTCCTTTATATCCACAATATCAGGTGGCAAACTCAATTCCACAGCTTTGTTGCGTGCCAGAAGTAGTAGTGTTTGTTCTTGAACTTGCCTTCTGGTTCTGTTGACTGCATGCTGTTGCCTTCAGTTCAGAGAAGGTTAAGTACTGCATTGTTGAAAAGACCAAAAGTTGTTTTGTCCTACCAGAACCAGAAGGTTGGTGCCCTATTGCTGTCCTTGTGTGTCTGGAGGTGCTTTTTCTCACTCCATTAGCTTGCCTTTGTCAAACATTGAATCAATTCAGTGTGCAAACCTATCCTTTGCTCTGCATGTTGCAGAACTGACTTCTGCTTGGGTTTTCAAATCAATCTGTATCCCAGATGTCATGAGAACAAAATAAATATTTTTCTACTGTGCATTGCTGTGGTACTATTAGATAGAGGAAAATCTGTTACCTCTGATGGATAAGTGAGAAAAAAGCCATTTTACCTGTCATAGAAACTATTCCATTCTGCAGGGACAAAGGCAAAGTCAAATGTTCTCACATGGCCTTCTTGAGGTTCTGTCACTGAAGGCACTTTGGCAGCTGGTAAAGTATAATGCAAAAAAAAGATAAATCCTCTGCCCACTTTTCTGATCCAGCCAAGTTTAGTTTAGAAATTACTGGAACTTCCCCATCATTCTTGCAATCTGAAGAATGTGTCATGCATAAAGTGACTGAAACTATTATCTGGTGGGGGCTGTTTTCTCCTTGTCTTTTAATTCTACATCACATGAGGACTTCTAAAAAACTTAATCAGAGATGGCAGAGATAAGTGCTTCACAAGGTCTTGTTATCTGTGCCAAAATCACATGAAGAAGATTGATGAATGTGTCATGCTTGGGAAGAAATGTACCAAATGTAAAACGTAGTTCTCTTCTATCTGTTAAGTGCAACAAGTTGCTAACAAATGGTGTTAGTCTATGGTTTTACATAGTTTTCTCAAAATATGAGAGGATTCTCCAATACTGGTGATTTAACACAGAAAAGCAGTTTATTTTAGAATGAATGAACTAAGTGATATGCTTCCTATCAGCTGCCTCTTTCAGGAGGCTCCCTTTGTTTCTTAAACTAGGGTTGACTTCTCAGGCTAAAGTTCTATTTGGGTGAGAGCAACTTTTCTGTGGGTATAGATGTTTATGTATTCATAAAGAGGAATCATTTGGCCTTGAGCATTTCAATATGTAAAAATTGCAGTTGCACAAATTGTCTTTTCTTAAAGTGTATGCAAAACTGGAACAATGAATAAATGGTCTGCTTCTCCCTTGAGGTTTGTCATTTCAATGTTTCATCACACTGACATCTTTATTTCCCCCAACAATTATAGTCTAGATTGAGTAGCCTTTTGCCAGTGTATACAACAAATGAAACCCTCATTTCCAGCAGTAGAGCAATGATTTTGAAGACATGGTAGTTTTAAGGCTGTATTGGCCACAGGGACACTTTCTGCTTGTTCCTTTTCTCCCCTTTATTGGTAAATTAATTTAAAATACTCTTTCATATTGTCTCAGGTGCTAAAATTAGAGGTCAATTCAGGTGTCCCTTTACTGAAGGTTATGTAGTGAGGATTTTCCTTTTGCTTTTTTTTCCTCTGACAAATGTGGATTGTACATATTGCTGTGTAAACTACTTATTGGGATTTGTTGTTTCTAATTCACAGGCTATTGCATCCCATTGAACTGGAGGGTACTGAGGTGCTCGTCTTGGTTTGACGCACATCTAGAAGTGGTTTAAGTGATGCCAATTGCCAAAATTTACTTTCTCACTTTATTTTTAAGAGACTTAAGACTTGGCTGCTGTTCTCATTTTGCATAGTTCAGAGTTTGTTTTTTTGAGTGTTTCTGAAGGAAATGGAAGTAATCTTGGGAATCAATACTAGGTAGATATTACAGGATTGTTAGTAATAGCCCTTTAATACCTCCTTGGTTTCCTGTTTCCCTTATCCTGTTACCAGCTAGTGGTGACCTTTGGTAGTGAAGAATAGAAAAGTGAATGGCTACCTTAATGAGCTTGTTTCTTTCCTATATGGCTGTGCCAAAAACCTGAATGACTCTTTTCTACTAACTTTAGAAAATAGGACTAAGTCAGTCCACACACACACCCAATGCCCACTCTGTAAGTGGTACTCTGGAACTGAGGAAATATTTCTGATGATGTTTTGGGTCAAGGTTCTTGCATGTAATTAGTACCAAAAAACTATCCTTAATGGTTAGCGGTGATGTTACACCTGGAGGAAGAAGCCCAGGAAGCTAAGATGCCTCCCCTTAGATACTTGGCTGTATTAAAGTGCATGGTGCAAGTGGGAGTGAAAGCAAAAGGTTGAATGTGATTGACTCTGACCCTCAGTTTCCTTTGTAGACAGTGGAGCTGTACCCATACTGGTTTTCATGTAATAAAACCCCATATTATGCATTGTATTTACTCCTAGTGCTGCAGCATTTGGAGGCCTAGCTCTTGCCTGTTCCCTCATCAGGCTAGGCTCTCCAGAAACACAAAAACATGTATTTATGTTACAGAGCACACAAAGTCTGGCTGTACCACAGCACAGGTGAGAGCAGGAGAACTTAGCAAAGGTCATATCAATATGCTTAATTTGCATGTTGATTTAACTAAGTCCCCCTGCCAACCCTGTGCCTGCTGGTGCCTGATCTCCTCTCCGGCAAGCAGGCTGGGCAGTGCTCCCTGGAGCAGGGATGAGAGCTGGCTGAGGAGATCCACAAGGGCCGTTCCAGGTGAAGGGAGCTCTTGTGGTTTTCCCAGAATCATTGTGTGCGTCACTCACCCAATTTCATGGCCAGTCTACCAGCACATAAGTGAACCCACCCGCACCATGACTGCTATAAAAGGGCAGGTGAAGGCTGCATAGGGTGTGCAGGGCTGCCTCAGTGACAAAAGGGGATGGAGCTCTCCCATCGCAAGATGGGCTCCATCCCATTTTGCACCCTTCTTTCCTGCTTGATTAGCACAGCAGCAGCCAATATATTTGGTAAGTATGCTTGTTCTTTTCCTTTGCCTGTGTCCAGTAGTACTTCTGTGCTCTTTGTGCTGCTCTGTGTATTGTTCCAACAAAGCATGTAATGGTCTTGAGTCTTGCATGCTGCAAACTTAGCTACTTACTGTGTGCTGTGCAAACTGAGTTTGTGATCCAAGTTAAAGACTGAGCTATAAGGATTTTTAAATTATCAAGGTTGTCTGAGTTCAGTACAGTTGGATTTTGGATGGAAACTGAAAGTTTCCTGGAAAAACAGACTGAGCTGGAGAAGGAGCTTGATTAGGAAAGGTGGTGCTGCAGGGATGTGAAGGTTCTAAAGTTGTATTTTCTACTTGTATGTGTCATCATCTAATTTAGACTTGAACCTTAAGATACTAGGTAGTATGAGTGTCATCTTTAGTTTTTTGGTCTGAATTTGATAGGCCTGTACAACAAGCAATTTGAAGGTCTGAATGAGTTTCTTAGCTCAGATGTCTTAGTAGACCCTCTCTAGCACTGTACACAGGGATCTCCACCCATCCCAGAGCAACTGGCTCAGGGTCACATTTGGGATGAAAATGTTGAAATTTGCCTACATGTGAATGTCTGTAGGTGAGCTAACCTAAAATCTCTTTAAAGGGGGGTTGGACTAGATGATCTTTCAAGGTCCTTTTCAACTCCTAACATACTCCGATACTGTGAAAATTTTCACGGGGGCTTAAAGGGACACAGTGAAAACTCACAGAAACAGGAGTGACCCAGAGGTACCAGGTGCACAGGAAACATCTGTGGTTAAACAAGCTCCTGGGCTGAAAATTACTGGAAGCTGGAAAGTATTCAGAATACTTGTGATGTATTTGCACTACTGTGTGTGGTCATGTTCAGACCAAATATAGTTTAAGTGAACCTTTGGTCTAAATCACAGCAGCTATGGTTTTGTTTGTTTACTGTATTTTTATAGAACATGTCAATGGAATTAGGAACATGACATTTGTCATATTTTGAGGAAGGGGAAAGTGTCAGATCAACAAATCTGTTCTGTGAAGAAGAACCTATTGAATTTCATCATTCTTCTAAAATAACATCCAAATGTGGTTCTGAATGCATTACAGTAGTTGATACTTTCCACCTTGAAAATTGGGAAGTGCTGCTAATATGAATTAGTCTGATGATAGTGCTAGACATTGGTTCTGTTTACATCTTTCCTGAGATTAAGAAGAAATACCTCTCGTTTTGGTGGAATAATGAATGACTTATCTTCAATAAAGAATAAATGCTTAGAAACATGAATAGTGTGGTTATAGCAAAGGGCTGTTTGGTAGTGATAGGCACAATTAACTGAGTAAGTGAAGTACCCCAGGTACCAGAAAGTGATAGCCATACCAGTACAGAACAGAGCTGACCTTAATTAAATACAGGCCTGGAAAAGGCATTCATGAGCATCTGTCATGTGCTTATCCTGCTTCTGGCAGACCAGTGAGGTTTTTTCAATACCTCCATCTGCTGTCCTATGCAGAATAGGGAAACGAGCAGGGAAGATCTGTGAACCTGAGACTGTCACCATACAGCATTGGTATTAACAGGATTTTGGGAAGAACAGACTTGTGGTGAAAGCACCATTACATGTTTACCTTCTTGCTGCTTTCAGAGTATCAGACAGATTCCCAACCATTACGTCCATGTGAACTTCAGAGGGAAAAGGCTTTTTTAGGAGGAGAAACCTATGTTCCTCAGTGCTCAGAAGATGGCCAGTTCAGGTAATTGATCCCTGCTATTATCCTGCTGTTGTATGATGTGACATTTCACTACTAATAAAAGCTTTAGCCTCTGTTTTGAAGAGCCTCTGTATTGGTGGATCCAGCCTCTCCTGGATGAATTCTCCGCTGCTGGCAATAGTCTCTGGGTTAAGACATCTATCTAAGATTAACAGGCTAATCTTGACAGCAGTATGTGCATGTTAAATACTCGGTGCAGGTTATTGTGTAATGCAACTGATGTCATCCTACACATGCTCTGGGCACATGGTTTGTGATCAGTGTGCTGGATGGCATGGCTGGCCCAAGTTGACTTGGAGAAGTTATCCACCCTCCTGTAAGTGGCACAGTTTGGTTTCCTTCTAAAGGCAGTGAAGTAACTAAAAAGCACATGGAGAACAGTGATTTAGAGAGCAGCATATTACTTGAAGATGCAAGAAGTTAATGAGTTAAAGGTGAGACTGAGGGGAAGTAAAGATTATAATATTCTCTACTCTTATCTTATTGTTGTTACCTTGAGTGGGAGAACTTTGTAGATTTGACCTAGAAGATGTCTCAAAATGTATGGTAAATCTAAGATACTGAGAATCAGGATTCTGTCCAACCTGCTTGCTTCCTGAATGACTTCAAGACACTTATCTGCAATTCCTGAAGACTTCAGAGAATTGCTAGAATAAAGAGGTCCTATCATGTAGAATTAGTCACCAGAAGCACAACCTTTTCTGACTCCATTATCTGTGGTGTTAAAATACTTGAACTTATTTGGCTTGCTTCATGTTTTGTTTTGGTTTCATTTTTGGTTTTTGTTTGTTTAGGTTTTTTTAATGTACTGACTGAGGACTCTGTCACTAAGAAAATCATGTATGTTACTTGTGATCTCTTTCAGGACAGTTCAGTGCAGTAGGAATGGTCTTTCCTGTTGGTGTGTGGATGAGAATGGCTTTGAGGTACCTGGCAGCAAACAAAATGGATATCCTGTATCTTGTAAGTCGTATTTCTATTTTTGTTATGTTGGGTAAATAACTATTTAAATCTGCATTTGAACTGTTGAAATCAAGTATAGGTTAGTTTCAGACTTTGGGCTCTAGTTTATTGTAATTTGCTTAGTCTTTCTAGTGGAAATTTTGGAGTTTCTTTATGGCTAATCATGGAATCCTGATAGACCTGAATGGTCTGTATTTATGAAGGTCACAGTAATGTACATCATGAATGAAAGATGAACTTAGTGCATTGACTTTTGGCTTAGAGAGCCTCAACCCTGTCTGTGGTGAGTTTCTCCATACCTGTTTTCATAAACTCAAGTCCATCAATGTCCTTTTGCCACCTGGTGTTAGAACTCACAGCTCTAAGAAAACCCAGATGTTGTCTTAAATGATTCAGTATCCAAGAAGTGCCTTCTTCCAACAGTGCCTTTTTCTGGTACTACAGGCCTATCCTTTTGCCAGCTGCAAAAACAGAGAATCTTGGTGAGTCGATACATCAACAGCAGTAGCATCTCCTACATCCCTCAGTGCTTGGATTCAGGGGCTTTCGATGTGGTGCAGTGTGACACAAAGTTGGGTCAGTGCTGGTGTGTAGATCCAGAAGGAATGGAGATTTATGGCACCAGGCAGAGAGGAAAGCCAACAAGGTGTAAGTAATATTCAACAAATCGGTGGGTTTGTAGATTTGAAAGATTTGGTGTGAATGAAAGGTAGTAGATCAGGAGCTTGGACACTGCAGCCTGCACTTATCCTATAGAAGTATGGTACATAACTGAGGCATTTAAGTCTGTCCCTGTTTTGTAGAATCATAGAGTCTCTCAAGTTGGAAGGGATCCATAAGGATCATCAAATCCAACTTCTTGTTCCTCATACAGACAATCTGAGACATCTAAATGTCCATATTTAATGTACTGAATCTAAACCCCTTTCAAACCATGAGGTGTCTATTCAGCTGTTCATCAGAATTTAAAGCACCAATAAACATTGTCTTTGTTTCCCTCCAGGTCCAGGGAACTGTGAGATCCGAGACCGTCGCATCCTGCATGGGTTTGGGGAGAAGAGCCCACCACAGTGCTCAGCAGATGGAGAGTTTCTGCCTGTCCAGTGCAAGTTTGTCAACACTACAGACATGATGTTTTTTGATCTTGTTCATAACTATAACAGGTAAGAGCACGGGCTTCTGAAGCAGGAAAGCAATCCTGCATAACTCTTCAAGTCACTGTGTGACTGCTTATTTTTTAGTGTTTTTTTCCCCACAAGAAGCCCTTCTTCTGTGGCCACATGTGATGTCATTTTCTGTTAATTTAAAGATGTGGGAGAGTGTCAGAGCAAGGCAGCACTATGCAGGGACGTGCACTCTGAGGCAGGGGTTATCAGCCTTTCACTCTGCCAGGGGCTGATTTTGCTTTGTGCATTCCCCAACTTATGCTTTGGTGTCCTGAGGAAAAAGTAACATCTTCAACTCTTCTGACAAGAGGTGGCAGAGTTCTCAGGCAGACTCTTGAAGGTAGCAAAAGCCCCTTCCCTTACTCCACTCCTCTCCCCTGACCACTGGCTCTGAGCCAGACAAGCCCTTTGCTGCATTTCTCAGTGGCACTGCAGGCTGTGCTGGAGCAATCCTGAGGCTGCATGAGGGTAGCACTGAAGTTGAGGTTGGTCCTAGTATTAGTTTCAGAGGGTTCTGTAAACTGCTTTGGCATATTAACCTTTTTCTTAGTAGATCAGGGTCTAATCCACCATTAGTCTTACTGCTAGATGTCCTTCCTTGGTCAAAACTTAATTTGTCTGATTCTCTGAATGTCTCAAGCAGGAAATTACACTTCCCTGTTGCTAGATTTTCAAAATTAAGCCACTTGCAACTGGGACACCAGACCTTTATCATATTTCAGTGTGTCTGTAAAATAATATGACTGTTTAGGAACTTGGCACTTTGAATATACATAAACTTATCTTCAGTTTGCTTGGAGACACCCTATGCTGTCTGTCAGTTAAGATCATATTTATTATGGTTTTTCCATCTCTGATCCTATTGAGTTTCCTTCCAAAATCACTGCCTTGCTGGAATCTGGCTGTTGTCACTCCTAGAGTATTATAACGGAAACTGGCACCTCTGATCTCCAGAAGTAAGAGTCAATCTTACTTGTAATACATTAAAAACAATTTCTTCTTAATCTGTTGGGCCATGCTCTGAAAATGAAAAAGATTAGTGAGGATTTTGTCATCTTTTGTGCTTAATTCAGCACAGAAAGCCTGCATGGTATGTAAGGAAGAGGAAGCAACCTGTTTGTTTAGGCACTCTGCCATCATGTGCAGATTTGTGGAAGGAGCTAATGAATGGGTGTTGTAATAAAATTAAGCCAAAATCCATCAATATTACATTATTTGACAAGCTTTGAAAGATGAGAATAGAATTAAAAATGAGTGTTAGATGCTGGGTACCTGCATAGGAAGGGTCAGAAATCTGTCTGGAGGGACATTGCCCTGAGTTTGTTTAAAAAGAAAAAAAAAGGCATTTGTTAGACTTGTTAGCCTGCTGAAACACCAGGCTCAATCATGTCAGAGTCTGGCTGCCACGAGGAGACCAAAGGGTTTTGTAGTGGCTTCGTGCTTTGCAGACATCCTTATCATACAAATTTGGGAGGGAAATACAGACAATGCTTTGTTGTTTTCAGCAGCCCTCCCTGGGCTCTTCACAGGAGGCTGCTTTTCCTTCCAGGCTCCCATGGGCTTTCCAAACATTCAGCTCCTTGCGGGAGACATTCCCAGAGGTCTCTGGGTACTGTTACTGTGCCGACAGCCTGGGGAGAGAGTTAGCAGACACTGGTAAGTACCCTCCAGCATCTGATCTTTTAGCTTGAGTGGCTTTGAATTCCCAAGGGAAAGGACAAATAACATTTATCAGTCTTCAGATTTGTTTGGGACTTCAGTTTCGTTCTTACAAAAGGTAAGACCTCTGTGACCAGTGGGAAAAGCTGGAGCTCGCTAAGAAAATCCTACCCTTAGGAGCAGCTCTTCAGTCAGTAGGAAGTGGAATTGCTACCCAGAAGCTAACCTTATCCATTTTGGGATGGTGGAATAGGATTTCTGAATGTTCCACCTCTGCCCATGCTGGAAGACTGTCATATTTAAAAATACAAGTTAGAAAATGTAAGAGAACATAAAGGTCCTAGAGTCTGAACTATTTTCTTGCTCAGGTAGAGTCATGGAATGGTTCGAATTGGAAGATATCATTAAAGGTCATCCAGTCCAACCCCTCTGCCATGGCTGGGGACATCACATGGTCCTTCCTTTTCTCTCACAGCCTCAGGATACTTTTTTGGTATCTGTCAAGACATAAAGCTAGTGACTAGGCACTCAGCTGTGGTTTTATATGGTGCAGTGCTTTTGGGTTTTGCAGTATAATTTCAGATCTGGCCCAATCAGAGCAATAGTTTTCTTTTTCCTAATAGGCTTCCAGTTCCAGTACTCTGGTGTAAAGCAGGTGACCTCCGTCTTAAAACCAGACTCTGTGCTAAGACTGTCTCTTTCCCAGGTTTGGAACTGCTGCTTGATGAAGTTTATGATACGGTTTTCTCTGGGCTGGAGCCTGCCCGCACGTTCACCGAGACCAGCATGTTTCGGATTCTACAGAGGCGGTTCCTGGGGGTTCAGCTAGCTACTTCTGGCAAGTTCAGATGTAAGTAGCACCCAGGTGATGCCCTAGAATCATTGAATCACTATGGTTGAGAAGAAAGACCTCTGAGATCATTGAGTCCAACTGTTAACCTGACACTATCATGCTTACAACTAAACCATATCCCCAGGTACCACATCTGCATATTTTTTGAACACTTCCAGAGACAGTGATTCCCCCACTTCCCTGGGCAGCCTGTTCCAATGCTTGATAACCCTCTTGGTAAAGAAATTCTTCCTAATATCTAATCTGAGCCTCCCCTGTAAATAACATAGCAGTTTTGGAGTTTATATGTGGCAGTTTCTTTTGGGGACAGTTGTTTTAGGAGTCTTTTGCACTAAAAGCTTCTAATGTTACAGTTTCAGTGCAAGAATCAAGGTCCCTGAATTGCTGCTGGCTTTTAACCTTGGGACTGTAAATCCTTACCAGCAGATTGTACTGGTCCTCTGATCAATGCTTTCCAATGCACTTGATGTTGACTGTAGTTGAAATCCCATGAAATCTCCATATCTCTTCCTCTGAGATTGTGGAGATGGAGCTGATGATTTATGAAATTAAAAGCCTGAGAAAATGCTCCCCAATTTATATTGGTACACTCAGAAACAGGAAGGATCTTACAATGACCACAACATACTTGGTCCCCAGGATGCTATCCAAGAGTCTGTAGTGCCTTAGACAGCAAGGCTGAACTTTGGGATCCATTCCTTTCTTGGAATCCTTCTTGGGTCCATTGCCTCCCTGGTCAGGGAAGGCAGGACCTCCTTCAGTCTCCTACACCAGAGGCCCAGGGAATTGCCTTGGCTGGGCAGAGTTTGAACCCCCTTCATCTTTCCATTCAAATTCCTCTGGCATTGCTGTCTGGCCTTCACTAAGGAGTTAAATCACCANCATAATAACATTATTGTTATTATTAAAGTAGTTTTAGTTTTGGTTTCCAATCCACAAGTCTCTCTGTCTCTCCCTTATCCCCTTTCCCTTCCTGTGGGGGAGGGCGAGGGGGGTAAGGGGGAAGCAGTTGTCATTGGGTTGGTGGTCAGCCCAGCCTCGACCCTCGACACAGCCACATAGTCACATGGTTTTTCTACTTCTGGGACAAGCTGATCATTCTGGGATGTCTGGAAAGCCTCTTCACCCTTCCCCTGCACAGTGTTGTGGAGTAAGTTCTGTCTGTAGTTAGGGATGCAGCCAGCACTCGTTAGGAAAGACGAAGCTCTAGCAGCCACAAGATGGAGATGTGACCACGTTTGCCAGCTGCTGATGGGGACTGCGTTGGTGATTTACCCAGATCTCACACCGCCACCTGAAGCCACACACACTAGGAAAGTTGTCAGACTTTCCTGATGAAAAGGTTGCTCTGATGTGATGCTCTTGCTGCTTCAGCCTGGTAGTGAAGTTTACCTTGAAATCTCTTGAAGATTAAATATATTTTGGCTGTAGGATTGCAGGTTTATGTAAAACCCCAAAATATCTGTTGACTCTGTGGAATCTAATATTGGCGATATTTACTTAAGTTATTACTTCGGAACATTTACTTTATGGAGTTTTGGCTTCTCTGCCATTAAGGCCAGTTTGACAGGGATAGGGTCTTCAGTCAGGTTCAGATTCTTTTGCAGGAGCAATGCCTCATTCTCTTCAGAAACACTGATGTTTGCCTTCATGTAAGTCTCACAGAATCACAGAATATTAGGAGTTGGAAGGGACCTCGAAAGATCATCTAGTCCAACCCCCCTGCCACAGCAGGATTCACTAGACCAGGTCACACAGAAGTGCATCCAGACGGGTTTTGAATGAGCTACACATCTATCTCTGTTGGCTATCTTTATATTTGCATTAAGCACCAGAGCTCACCTGGCTTCCAGCACAGTTCCCTGAGAGAGATGCTGCTACTCTGCCTACCCATGGCTATGGCTGAAAAATATGTTGAGGTTTTATTTTCTATTTAGTTTTCAGAAATTAATATCTACAGTAGAAAACCCTAGGGCCAATTCTCCAGAGGGAAGAAAAAAAAAAAAAGGAGAATTTGCATCTCACCTGAAGTGTCACTGAAAACAAACAGGAAATTAAACTTTTTTTGTCATTGTTTTTCTTCTTTTCCTTCCAGATAGGTTAAAAATAGGATCAAGCACAGATGGCTCTGAAACTTTAAGCTTTTCCTCCTTAACACATACTATTTTTATTCCAGGCCCCTCAAAGTGTGAGGTTGAGCAGTACGCAGCCCTGCGTTACCAGCATGCCTATGTGCCCTCTTGTGATGCTGATGGGGACTACACGCCAGTGCAGTGTCAGCAGGGAGGACAGTGCTGGTGTGTGGACACAAAAGGTCAAGAGGTCCAGGGCACAAAGAGAAGAGGACAACCCCCAGCCTGTGGTATGTATGAGGTCAGGAAAAGGAAAAATGAGCACATCTCTTGGCATCTTTAGGAAGAAACCCAAAGGACCAGTACACTTCTCAGCTTTAACAAATTCTAGTGTTCAAAAACTGAGATCCAAAAACTTCCCTGGGTTTAAAAGACACATTTTAGTAAATTATTAAATATCATATTACTTTTATTTTCCTTTATGACCTTTCTTTAGCCTTTTAGTTTTGCATACAACAAGGTTTTTCTCTGCAGTCGTGGTGTCTCTTGACTTCAGGAGCTGGGGTGTTAAATCAGAGTACCTGGGATAATATAAGGAAGTCTGATGGTAGTTTTGGGTTTTATCTTCTTCCTTTGATGAAATGCTATGGAATTTCTAAGGCATCTCTCATCTTGAGCATTTTTTTATCCCATTTCTGTAACTGTATCAAAATTGCCCATCAAAATTGACAAATACAGTAAAAAAAAAACAAAAACAAAAACAAAAAAACCAAAACCAAACAAAAAAACCCAACCCAAACAATTCAGAAAATGTGCATGGGTTTGGGCTTTCAGCAATTTCATTAAGAATACACCATCAAATCACTGCCCCAAATGGAAATGACAGCAGAAATGTCCAAGGGCCAGAGAGAAGGAGCAAAGTTAAAAAAAACTTCCCTCTGAAGCATGCTACCTAAATATTCAGGATTGTGCTGGAGGGCTGGGGCACAGGGTCTTAACGTGGGGCCACCTTTGGGGAAGGTAATTGTTCTGTCTTGAGACGCAGTCTTACCATGAAGGTAGAGGAGGAGAAACCTGCCCTGACTGTCACAGCTCTGAGTCACTCAGACTGCTCTGGGCACAAAGAGGCTTACTGTGAAACAAAAATTTAGTGTGTCTCCGAGGCTGATCACAAAGGATGTTGCAAGGGAACTTCTGAGAGGTCTTGCCATATGTTGGCACTGGTTGGTTTCTCTTTGAATGTGCCAATGAATTGACATTGCTTGCAGCTTTTACAGAGAGACTCAGGAAATTTAAGCAGGGAAAAATTTCTGCACAGGTTTTGCAGACTAACTCCTGAGAAGATATTTAGTGAGGGTCTGTGATCAGACAGCCACATGTCATGTGCATGTCTCCAGTTCTGGGTTGTTGTTATTTTTTTTTCTCTTTAATATCTTCAACATTCACACTCAGCAGTGTGAACACTGGAAAAGGCAGAGCCATAAGGGTGGGTAATACGTTGGGTACTTACATGAACCGGGGCACCAGGTAATCTTGATAAGGACATGCTTCTTTTAAGAACTTTTACAGTAAATTCACCCCAGAAGTGGTTTTATATTTATTCTTTCTCACTCTGCTTTGATTTAATTCAAGAATGGGTAGGAGGGGAGAGCATTTAAAAACCATGATCCTACATTTGTTTCATATTAGCATACTTGCAGGATTGTGGTTTACACCAACTTATTGGTCCCCAGAGGAAAGTTCTTCATGCCTCTTACCCAGAGGCAACACTGAAAACAAAGGGCCCATCCTACAGAAAATGTCTTTACAAAGGAACCACTGTGAGGAACCCTGAGACCCTGCCAGGAGCTGTGGAGCAGGACAAGAGTACAAAACGAAGAGTGAGAAAGATGCTGATCACAGAGCCTCAGATTACTTATTAATCTGTTTTAGCAGCTTTTAAACTTTCCAGCTTTTACCCTCACTGTTAACAGGATTTACTACTGCTTTGTCATATTGTCTGAATGTGGAATAAATGGGGTTGGGGGGAGCCCAAGGGATGCTATGCTGGAGCAGAGCAAAGCTGTTTATCCACCATCCTGTCCCCTATAGGAACAGTAGTGGTGTTTACAGAGAGGAGGTGGGAAACATGGGAAATGCATACAACTTCCATATATCCTGCAGGTGGGAAAGTCCCCAGCCTGAAGGCTGAATCCAGATTATTGTGTTCAGCACTCCCCTATAGAGTCATCTTCCATGGATTTGCTTAATTGTCCTTTAACCTTTCATCCTTCCTAGTATCCTCGGGCAATAAATTTCATTATCATAGTTATGTGCTCTACTTCTGGACCATTCTCATCCCTGTAGTAGAGACAGCTTAAACTACACATTTATGTGGTTTCTGCCAAGACTCCTTGAAAGGTAGCCATAGAGTTACAGGTTCTGGAGGTTTCAAAATCATAATTTTTGTTTTTAAATCCTTGTCTAGGTGAAGAAAAAATGTGCATCTCTGAGAGGCGACGAGCCTTGTCAAGGGTCTTTTATGGCCCCACCGGGTACTTCAGTCAGCCCAATTTGTTTTCCACACCAGATATGCAATCAGAAAAAAAAGTTGACTTCTCAAGACCCTGCCCTTCTTCCTTCAAGGAGCTGTTTTTGGACTCTGGATTGTCATCCCCAGTTGTCAGCCAGATTCCACGGTTAGAAACCACTCTTAATGAAGCCATCAGGGGGTTGTTCCCATCAAGGGAACTGGCTCAGGTGGCACTGCAATTTACTGCCAATCCAAAGCGTTTCCAAGAAAACCTTTTTGGAGGCAGGTTCTTGAAGAATTTGATCCAGTTTAACTTCACTGGGGTGCTTGGCACTAATGGGAAATACAACATTGGCCAATTTTTCCTACAGGAGGATGCTGCAGGGAGGGATGTTGACCAAGGCCTTCTGGAATCAGCTGAGGCATTTTCATTGGCAGTATCAAAAGGGAGCTCCATTTTGAGTAAACCTCTTATAGGCAGCTTTGGCCAGACAGTAACTCTTCAAGACAATCAGAATATGATGAAATACCTTTCCTCTATTCTGGAACTACCAGAGTTCTTTACTTTTCTTCAGCAAGTGATTTCTGTCCCCAAAAGCATTGCTGAAGATATAGGTGAAGTGGTGAAACTAGCATTGGGATCCAAAGACTGTGGTAAGGAGCCAAGGGACCTGTTTGTTCCAGCATGCACCAAGGAGGGGAGATATGAGGAAGTTCAGTGCTATTCAGGAGAGTGCTGGTGTTTGGACAATTCAGGTAGGGAAGTTCCAGGTTCAAGAGTTCAAGGCAAACGTCCAAGGTGTCCCTCTGACTGTGAGAAGGAAAGGAGAAAGCTGCAAAACTTGAAGCAAAGCCTGCCTGCGGGATCAGATCTTTTTATTCCCTCTTGCACTGAGGATGGGGACTTCCTTCCACTCCAGTGTTATGGGACAAATTGCTTCTGTGTTGATTTGGATGGCAAGACTATTCCAGGAATAAGGCAAAAAGCTGGAAAGCCGATGCAATGTAAGTCCTAGAGGCTGGGAATTTAAAGCTGCTTCCTTATTGTGTTGAAATTTCCTGATTCTTTCTTCATATCTGATTATTTCTGGAAATGTATGGATGATGTATATAAACTATATTGTTCCCTAACAGAAAAGCAAATCAGCCCTACAGTTGCAGGGGAATAGGGGGAAATAACAGTGTATGTAAATCTTGGTAGCCTAAGTCTTAATGATGGTGCACTCTTCTTTCAGTGCATAGGGTAGGCACACTCAAAACAGAGGAGTGTGAGGACTTGCTTTGTTAATGAGCATGTCATATATCTCCACCTAAGTTTGTAGCTAGTGTGAACAACTTCCATTGTGTTCATGAGACCTGGAGCATCTGTGTGGCCCGTGCTGAGTCAAAAAGCCCTCTTACTTCCAAGATCAAGTCACCTAAGCACTGTCACTGGCTTGTCATTGTCCTAAGAACCGAAGAACTTCAGTGCCTTAAACCATGAACCTTTTAGCCTTTAGCTCAAGAATACCTCCTCAACTCGGTAGGATGTCACAGGAGTCCAAACACAGGCATGGGATTGAAATGCTAACATTTCTTATAGAGGTCACATAGTCAGGAAGGAAAAGTGAGTTGCAAATGACTTGTGAGGCATCAGTTTGGCATTGCAGCTTGCTTATAGACCATGAACTGCCTCTTTTTGCCCTTCTATTAATGTAATACAAAGGAAGAAGGAAGCACATACAATGCTGAGGATATTTGTCTTTCAAGTTTCTGCAAACTGAATATGGCACATCAACAGGGAGAACAGACCAAGAGAATATCCTGCTTCTCATTTTGGAAGGTATAGCAGAGTATCCAGCAGATGAGAAGCTCCTTTGGACAGCAGTTTGCAGAATTAATGGGGAATTTATCATAGTGATCTGAATGGGTAGGGTGTTTATGTCGATCAACCCATCTGGAGTGCAGTCAAAAATAAACACCTTCTGGTGCTAAAAAGGAGATAAGCTCCTATGTTTTGTGAGGTTTGAAGAGCAAAATGAACTTTAGTTCTGGAGATGGCAGAAAAGGCTTCCAAAACAGCTCACTCCAGCATTTTATGGGATATTATTTTTATACTGAGCTGCAATATTCAATAGAGTATAGGAAGAGAGGACAACAGAATCTGAAAATTCTGGTTAGGTCTAGGGGGGAAAAAGAAAATCAATATTACTATTCAGATGGTTGCTTTTGCAGGGATTGGCTGAACAAGAAGTAACTGCCAGATTATTAAGGGTATCTGAAAATACCCAGTCAGTGTGAACAGATTCAGGAAGGTGTTTAGTGGCATCAAGCATCTATCCCCTCCAGTGAAAACTACAGACACTTAATGTGCTCAAATATTTTTAAAAGTTCTATCTATATGCATATTTCACTTCTCACATGCCTTTGAAAATATCACCCTGGTTCAGTGTGGGAGCTTAATAGTATTAGCCCTCTTTGTAACAGGCCAGAAATGTTGTTGTTAGCAGTGGGATAAGTGACCAAGTTTTAGTGATGGTGTTTACAGTACTAGGAGGGTGGGGAGTTCTGTGTATCTTCAGTGCGTTCTTCAGATGTGCTATGCATGTTTTTGTTCTCCTCAGGCCCAACTGCTTGCCAAATAACAGCTGGTCAGGAGTTTCTAAAGGCTGTGAAACTCCTGTTGTCAGATCCAAGTGCTCTGTCTCAGCTCTCCAGCGTTTACCTCCCACAGTGTGATGCTGAAGGTACCTGGAGGCAGGTGCAGTGCAGTGGCCCTCCTGAGACTGCCTTTGAGTGGTATGAAAGGTGGATTGCAGAGAACAATGAAGGCAAAAGCCTACCTGTTGCTAATCTATTGAACATCATAACTGGATATAAAGAAGCATCCTCAAAAGGTTTTCCAGCTTTTATTAAAGCCTTGTATGAGGCTGGGCACCAGAATGTCTTCCCAGCATTCACCACGTATGCCTCCTTTACTGATCTCCCACCTGAAGTGATGGAAGGAAATGTGACCTCTGCATCTGAGAACATTTTGCTGGATCCATATTTATTCTGGCAGCTTCTGACTGAGCAGTTGACCTATTACCCAGGACCCTATACTGATTTCAGTGCTCCATTAAGCCACTTTGAACTTCGTGATTGTTGGTGTGTTGATAACAAAGGAGAGGAGCTGCAAGGAACAAAGGCAGAAGTGAACCGTGTCCCAGCATGTAAGTGACAGAATTTCTGGCACATAAGTAGCAATGTTTCTGGTCTTTGCTTTTATGACACAAGAGGAAAGTCCTTTCAATTACTGTGAAGTAGGAGACAATGATTTGTCAGATCATAAATATTGCCATTGTCCCTGGCCACTGAAGGTGTGATAACTCAGTTTTGGTAAATAAGTGGTCTATCAGTTTTGGGAATAAGGAGGAATAAAATCCCATCAAATTCATGTAGGTTTTGCAGTGCTTTTGCAGAAGATGTTTAGCCAGATGGCAAAAGACACTTTGAAGTTATAAACAGTGTGAAGGGTTGTGTGGGAAATTCAGAATTACATTGTGATGTAAATGACTTTCAAGAATGCCTTAAAATGAAGTAAGAGGAGTTTTCTTTACTGTCTTACTAAGCAGTCAAGAGTAACAGCTATCCCCTAGAAGCCACTAGGAGAAGAGTAACACCAGCACTGAAGTTTGGTGACCCTCTGTATAGACATGTCCACCAAAGGTATTGGGCCCTCTTTGAGGTTACTTCAGCAGATGGACTGTATTATAAGTGTAGTCACCAAAATAATTTTCATCCTATAGTAATTTTCCAGCTGGGAGGAAAAGACAGCAAAATGAATGGCAAACTTCCAAATGGGCCAGGAGTGCCAGAGATGCCAGTTCTGTGGGCAAACAGGGAATAAAGGAAACAAAGCAGATTAGCAGAGAGTTATTTTAGTGGAGAAGCTTTCACTGAGCTGATTTGATGTGTTGGACTGCCATTTCTGAGTCAGTAGATGTATGGAGAGGACAGGCCAAGTGTCAGCTGCCACTCGGGACTCAAGGGATATACTATTTGTAATCAGTGAGGAGGAGGTAACTTAAAATCATTAAGGCTTTAGTCCAAACCATGGGGAATGTTTGGGTGATTCCTGGTACTCTTGGACTCTTGCTGTTTATGTAGCTGAGCATTGACAAGTCTTGTTTGTGTACTTGGTTCATTACATAATTCAAAACTGAGTGAGTGCAGAAGGAAACAGAAGATGATCATTAAAAGACCAGCTAGGTTTCACATGCAAATCTTTACTGGATTTAGAAGAAAGGCATTAATATAACCTCTCATTCTACAGGTCCCAGTATGTGTGAAGGTGTTAAGCAAGAAGCCATGAAATTTATGGAAGAGGCAGAGCAGCTCATCCTAGCATCAAATCTCTCTCACTTTGCTTTTGGAGAGAGCTTCTTGATGGCAAAAGGAATACAGCTCACAGACCAAGACCTCCTGCGTTCTGCTCAGCTCTACGAGTCAGAGGTGGTGGTCTCTGAAAAGCTGTTGTCGGGCAGTGACTATGCTCTCCAGCTGGCTTCATGGTCAGGTAGGTGAAAGAGAGATGAGAGGTTAATTAAATGGATTAATGCCCAGAATGTGAGCAAGAGTACCCTATGTCAAATTCAACTTTGCTGAAAAAACAGGTGCAAGCCAGCAAGTGTAATTAATCATTATAATTAACCTGCCAACCTAAGAGCTGGTTTCAGTTGTCTTAGGTGACACAGTGCATATATAAGATTTGGACACTTACCAAGCTTTATGTACTTGAAGTGTTTGGTAATTTGCTTTCTAAAGTACAGGGAACATTCAGGTGTTTGCTAACGTGTATTTAAAATATCTTGTATTGGCCACTAATAGCCAATGACAAACTTCTCTTTTATAGTCTTACATTTTTACTGGAGGAATCACTTTGCTTCAAAAAGTTCTGCTGGGGAAGCAACACAGCTGGGATTTCTCCCTTACATCCCACAGTGTGATGGCCTGGGGAACTGGGAGCCAACTCAGTGCTATGAGAGCACAGGTGAGCAGTTGCTAAGGAGATATTCTGGGCTCTCTGAGCAAAGAAAAGCTAAGCAGAATTCTAATAAAAAGATGGAAAACCTGTATTCTTGTAGTCAGACTGGAAAGAGGTGGAGTGGTCTACAAGATGGGTGGAAAATTGACTGGAGTGAGGTACTCAAGTGGCACCTTATTGGGGGTCAAAAATCAGTTGATGTTCAGTTGCCTACTGCTAGTAGTCTTTCTTGGGGGTCACTTCAAGGACTAGTATTGCTTACTGCCTTCATTAATGACCAGGATGACGAGATGGAGTGCATGCTCAGCAAGTTTGTGGATGATACCAAATTGCTGGGAGTAGATGATAAGCTGCAGGATAGGGCTGCAAGGGAAGAGTCTCACCAGAGCCGCTACATTTCTATTCTCGCCACTGCTCTCAGGTGTGGTCTACTTGTCTCTAAATAACAGAGTTAATGATGACTTAGATTTACAGACCACTTTCTGTAGTGCTGCTAAGGAAGAAAATCTTCCCAGTACACAACAAAGCATACTGCAGTACATCATCTAGAATAAATCTGTTTTTCTTCCCTGGCCAGGTCACTGCTGGTGCGTGGATGAGAGAGGACGTTATGTCGTGGGTTCCTTGGTCTCACGTTCAGCAGAACTTCCCAAATGTCAGTTGTTTTTTCTTCCTAAGTATTTGTCTTTACCTGCTCTTAAAAATGTCAACATTTATTTAAAATTTTAGTATAATATGCATGAAGCAAGGCTTGTTTCTAAACATTGCAAGGAAAAAAAATTTTGCTTGTCTTGCTAATTCATTTAATTTCACTATGTGTGATTTTTGCTTGCATGATTTGAGAATGGATCCTCTACTGTTGGTGTCCTGTTTGAGCAGGGGGGTTGGACCAGATGTCCAACAAGATGTCTCCAGAGGTCCCTTCCAACCTCAGCCATTCTCTGATTCTGTGGTTATCAGATACCAATCAGGAAGTCCCTGTCTGAGGCTCTAGCAGAGCATAATGGAGATGTGCTAGGAGTTGGGGATGTTCCCCTTTATCTAGCTTAGGTTTGAGACCTTGAGTTTACTTTAACACACATATGTTTTCCCTCTTACAGGCCAGACACCATGTCAACGATCTCGAACCAATGCCTTAGTTTCCAGCTGGAGAAAGACTGGTTCAAAGCTGGATGCCTCTACAGCTGATCTGTTTGTCCCCTACTGCCTTGAGGTGATTAAAGATGACTGAGGAAGACAAAAACCTTTGGGCTATGAATTGTGGTGTGTCTGTATTAATATACACTGCTCTGCAATGACATATAATTGTTTCTTTGTAGACAGGAGAATATGCTGTGCTACAGAGATCCAACACAGATGTTTGGTGTGTAGATCCTGTGTCAGGAGAAGTATTTCAGCGTGGCAGCAGAGATCTGGATGGCAATCCTGAGTGTGAGTAGTGCTTTACCCACATCTTGTGGTGCTAGTGGCAGTGCCTCATGCTTTGCAGTGATGCTCATGAAGCACAGGGGGCTTATTGTTCACTCATCTTTCTTCCTTCAAATAAAACAGGCTGAAAGCACTGCTGTTAAAGTCTTTAGGACAGTTTGTTGTCTTCTGTTCTGTACCTTGCAATGAATTTTTCTCTTTAAAGGTCCTAGTTTCTGTAATATGCTGAAGTCTACAGCTGGTTTACGAGAGGCTGGCAAAGGCTACATCCCACAGTGTGACGGGGACAACGGGACTTTCTCACGCATGCAGTGCAGCCAGGATCAAGAGAGCTGCTGGTGTGTCTTTGACAATGGAGAAGAGGTACCAGGGACACGAGTAAGTGGAGGAAGGCCTGCATGTGCAAGTGAGTTCTGGCTTGAGGAGCATTGCTTCTAAGAAAATCCAGGTCCAGAATTTGACCCAGATCCTAACTTTTTCCAATATTTAGTTGTATTTGATCATCTTTGGTCACATCTTTGTAGAGCCTTTTGCTCAAGCAGTATGCTTATATTTGTCTTAGCTCTTTCAGATCTACCTGGACACAATGTTCAGTTTTCTTCTAGTGCTTTGTCAGGAGAAAGGAGAAGGGAATGTATCTTTGACTTTTCCTTATTCGTGAAGTTGGTTAAATCAAAGCAATTGAGCTATAAAACTTAGCTAAAAAGTCAATCTGGAAAGCTTGATGCAATATTAAACCTCTTCCAGTCTGAGCTGGCTTTGGGATTAAAACCCATTCAACTGACTGAAATAAAATTTGGAAAATGGATGCTTCTGCCATTCCTACTCTTGGCTCGTGACTGGAGTTGTGAAAAGAATGTGCCAAAACACTGCATATTTATCATAGAGTATTTCCTGCATGGCCAGAGCTGTGAAGCACTGGAATTCACTCTTGGTTTCCAGTGAGATGTCCAAATGGGAGGCATTTGTATAAATTTAATTTGCAATGGCCTTTATACATCTTACTGTCACTGAAGTGAAGCAAAACAAATTTAAATGTTCTACAAAGCTGTGGTCCAAAGTGTAATAATTAGTGGAAACTAGAGATGTAAAAGAAAAACCCTTCAACTAGTGCCTGCAGGACATTACTGTTTCCATAACTCTGTTGTTGTTGTGGTGGGTTTTTGGTTTTGTTTTGTTTCTAAATGACATCTGTTGGTAGATTTAGGAAAAGGAGACCACATGTTAACAAATTGCTCTGGTTTCCTTTTGTGATTGGGCTATATAAAGAGCAACACCTGCTCACCAACCAAATACCTGATTGTGTTAGCCCAACTGGCTGTAAGGCATTTTAATTAATTAGCTCCTCAGCCAGCTTGGAAACCACCAGCAGCATCATTTTCTTTCAACTGCCTTGTACCATGAGAGGGCTGTGTGGATAGAGAAGCCACAGGGAGACCCCAGCGTTCTATCTACTCCATGGATTGTGGTGTTATGTGGAGATGCCCAGCCAAGCTCTGAAGAGATGAGCTCCAGAGCTAAGGTGCTGTAGCCATATGAGTGAAGCAGTCCATTACAGGTTTCTAGGTACTCTGAGAAGCAGAGCTAATCAGTCTAACAGGCATAATGCTGCTGCCATCCTGCTTTCAGGTTATGAGCTAGTATCTCCATGGGACATGGGGCTGTTAATTTTGTTTGGACCAGCTGGTGGAACTCAGCATGATACCTGGCACTCAGCAGTATGAACTGATGTTCCCATAGACTCTGAAGGGGAACAGAAAAACATGGAAGTGTTTCTAGTAGGCCAGAGAAAAGTCAGAAATAGTTGCAGATGTTAAGTCCTTGACACCTCCTTCTCTGCATGAAGGCTCATTTTCTAGATTTCCCTCTAAATTCTGAGGGAATTTATGGAATATGTTCTAAGGGGGGGGGGGTATAAGTGTACCCAGAGATATGTCTTTTAGAGGATTTTAGATTTTGCATGTACTTCTGATGTTTGTCAGGATCCTGTAATGCTGTACTTTTCGTAGAGATAATAGTGACTGAAAGATGAGTGACCTTTCTTTTGTAAAAGACTGAGGTGTGAGAGAGAACTGCTTTGAAATTATAGTGGAAACCTGGCTTTAAGAAAAGTTTTGTTGTTTTCTGATAGAAATGCCATTGAAATAATATTGAATGATTTTTCTGGATTTTGAAATAACAACAGGACTTTTTCATGCTAAAGAACTTAGTTATTGTGTAAGAATAAAGAAGCAGTAGTTATCTTCCCCTCAGTCTGTCCAGCCTTTTAACTCTCAACCTGGGAACTACTAAAAATTGTTCAGGAAAAAGGGAAAGGAATACTATCTCACTGTCTTGGAGATCTCATTAATCAGCAGCAGAAGCTATTGTGGTGGAAAAAAATAAGATAAACTTCTCCTCCAGCATCAGAACAAACAGCTGTAAGCAGCAACTTTCACAGTGCCCAGTGCACACAGTGAGGTTTTCATTAGCTTAATCATTTCCATCAGAGGTAGACTCCAACTTTTTCTAGTTGACATGCACTGCAGAGATGATGCCAAGTATTCTAGCAGTCTTCACACGCATCTCCCATCCTCATGCCCACTTTCCACAGCTCTGGGTAGATACAGAGGAGAAAAAGCCTTCCAGAGAACATCCTAGAGACAGTACTAGGATTTTCTGTATGGAAATCTTTAGAAAAACCTGTTTGTCAGTATGTCAAGATGTCAATATTCAGCTGGATTCTTCTTCACTCCTACAGGACCAAGAAATTGGGGCAGAAGTAGAATGACAAACTGATGTGGGCTTGATAACAATAGTAAATGAGATGACATTTATAGAGGGATAAATAGCAAACTACTGATTGTGAACTGAAATCTGTGAACCACACCAGAAAACCATCCATCACTTATGTTATGGGAGCTGGTTATTTTTCAGGTTCACACACCAGCTCTCATTGGAACAGAAATTAGATTGTAGCAGCATACAGCTGAGACTGGATTTGACATTTACTGGATGTAGAAATATGTTAGAGCAATAAAGAGACCACAGACTGACTTTTATATACTTTGTATAGAAAGATACATATCTTACACATAATGGTGGATCTTGCTTACATTGGTCAAGAGAAGTATTACTGTCTCTTTTACAGTCATATCTTTTGGTTCTAAAATCAGGGAAGGTTTATTAAGACACAGACTTCCACCTTTACTGAAAAAGATACTGGTTACAGAGTTATTGAATGAAGAGAAGGAATGTAAAGGCCCCATTTACAGACTTATTGCAGAAAAGATGCTATAAAGGAGACTTGGGAAAAATACATTTGACACTTTAGAGAGACAGATATGAAAGCCTTTTATTTTGGCATCAAAATGCACAGGGAAAACTAAGATGTACTCTGCACACTTGGATCCCAGATTCATCCTTCAATGTTTTAAGCTTTAGCTGCAGTAACTGCTAAGTTAAGGAATTAATCTTCATATCTTCATCAGAAGTGGGGAGAGAGGCTGTTCTGACCTGAACCATCAGCAACATTTGCCTTTCTCCTGTGACTAGGGAGGTTGGGACTGATCTGAGCATGGCTGTTTCAAAAATGATCTATATGTACACCAAGCAAGTGAATTGTATAATAACATCTTTGCCTTTATATTTATTTGTAAGTGAGGAATTTGTTTTTTATTCCTATGATTTGTAACTCTAGAACTTGGAAGTTTTAATTATGACTAGATAAACTCAGTAATTAGGTTGGGATTTGGCCAATATTGAGTGAAGCAGTTGGTCTGTACTGATTAGTAGAAATTAATTGTTGTTATAGTTAGCCTACTGTAATAGTCTATTACAGTGGGAATGACTGCATTAGTCCAGAGTGAGCTGATAATGTAAACTTTGTGCTCCAACTCCAAAGCTGTGTACTACTGTTAAGGACCTGCTGGGTCACCAGAAACATCCTGGTGCTGTTAAAGACACCATAGGCATGAACTCCTCATCTCAAAATTTTCAAACTTCACTCTAAAGGGAATTGAGGGTTTTGTGGTTTACCTTTTTGGTTTTGTTTTGGTTTTGGGTGTTGTGTTTTGTTTGTATGGGTTTTTTTGACCGTGCTTATTTCCACTGGATGTCTTTTGTAAGGTTTTGTTCTGCTGGTGGCTAGAGACCTCCTTCTCATTTACTGCTTAAATCTATTCATGACTGTTTCAAACTTAGCTGTTCTTGGAAATTGTGCGCATAACTTTCTGTACCCAATGCATTACCCATCAAAGTCCCTATGTGTCTGTTCATCAGCTTTAGTAAACTAAGCATGCTGACATTAAAACAGACCCAAGTTGAGATGAGTGGGAAATTCACAGGGTTCTCTCCAGCTTTTCTCTGTTGATAGAAGGGTATTGCAGAATTTTTAACAGTTCTTCATAGTATGCCACTAATCTATTCCCTTTCTCATGTACCTCAAGGTCCTCAGTGTGCTCTGCCATTTGGAGCCTCATCTGTTCTCAACGGAGCTGTATATTGTGAAAACACCTCTGGCCAAGCTTCAAGCATCCAGCAGTGCTGGCTGGTGTGTCGCCAGGGCTTCCACAGCGCCTCTTCTAGCACGTCCTTTCAGTGTGATGTGCAGCAGCATCGATGGGTCTCGGCTGCGCCTCTCTACCAGGCCTGTCAGAGTATGTCTCAACTGCCATGGGTTTGGAAGGGTGCAGAGCACTGTAAATAGATGTACAAAAATCTGCTTTCATCATCAAGCTACTGTGTGAATGACAATAATAGGACACAACAGTTATATTGCAGTTGCTAAATTAAGGTGCAGCAGATTAGGCCTGTCTTCTATCTTCATCTCTGTCTCTTGACTGGCTCCTGTGCCAGAAACAGTCCCACTTTTCAGTAATAATACAGCTATAAATAGTTACTCAATCTATATGCAGATTTTTCTTTGTCAGTTAAAAGATGCTGGCATCATGAAGTAATTCTGATGGAACCACTTAGTCCTGGAAGAACAGATGAGCACCAGATGTTTGATTTTGGCAGGACTTGAATGTTTATTTGCATAATCAAGTCACTGTTACTTCTGTATCTTTTTGCAGCACTCTGTTCTTTAAGATTATTGTTGTCTTTGCTGGCTGACTAGTGGTATTTTTCAAACCATTTCTCTTTCAAGAAAAAAATGGCACTTTAAAACTTGGAAGAATCAGTTGTCTATTCAGAGCTCATGTAATTGGATATTAATGTTGGCCTTTTAAATTTTTTCAAAGAGTTATATTCTGATCAAAGTAACAATTTGTAGAACTAGGAATGCAGAACTTTATGCCAAGATTGCAGCTACTCTTCATCTCCAGAATGGGTTAAACCCATTAAACATCTTAGGTTTTAATGGGTTAAAAGCACACTGGAAACCCCTGTATTTGAGACATTTCCAGTTGTACCCCCAGGTCTTTTATTCCAAATGTAAATGATATTAAATTTTAGCTTTCAGATTGAGACTTTTGTCTTTCTATGATAATGTTTGGTAGGCTTTTGTAGCATTTATGAAGTAACTTTCATGTTTTCTTGATGGCATTTGAAGAACTGTTTGCAAGGACAGAGGGGAGTGTGTGGCAATCTGATACAAGCTGCTGTTTAATGCAAGCTAAGGACTTCCCCCAGTAATTTATGTTTGAAATAGTATAGTTTTGAGAGGAAAAAATTCCCAGCATATCAGAAGGTGATTGAGGAAACTTCATAATAATGGTGAATTCACCACAACACTTAGTAATTTGTTGCAATGGATAATTACCCACACTTGTAAAGATCTTATTTCTGTTCTTTCTGTGTATACTTAGAGGTTGTTGTTAAGTCAACTCTTAGGTACTCTCTGATAAAGTAAACAGATAGAGGGCTTTGTGCCTGGCAGGAAGAAGCAGGCTTTTGTGCTATCATTTTCCTTGGAAGCTCTTCAACCTTTCCCACACTTCTTTTGGGGTTAGGGACCGGGATTGTGCTCCAGCAGTGACATTTGTGATGCAGCAAGGGTCTGTAGAGGAGGCGAATGAGGGAGAGCTCTGCTGCTTGTCCAGGCTGGTGGGATAAGAGTCAGCTGCATTTGGAGGTGACATAACAGAATGACTGCTGAATCTGAGATAAAACCTTTGTGGAGCCTGGGATCAGTGTAACTGCAGTGGAGACAAGAAATTAACTTCCCCCCCCCCAGCTACAAACAGGCTAAATAAATTTTCATTTTGTGGCTGGTAAGTTAACAGATTTCTCACCAGTTTTTCTGATTTGCATCACTTTGGTTTAGTATCAAAAAAATAGAAGCCCCTTGTAGGTGTCCGTGGGAACATCCTTATTATTGAATCAAATTTATCCTTTAAAAAGAAAAACTCGATTCCCAGTTAATTTGACAAGCTGGGTGTCTGAAAGTCCATTTGGATTAGTATTAATTATTTTAACCATTTAATTCCTTTTTAAATAAAATCTTTTCATAACTGTGTCTAACAGGTGGAGGTTGACAGGTCAATGATTCCACTTTTCCTGTTTCTTTTCAAAGTATTGACAGCTTTCAGCTAGGAAACTTCACTGAAATTCCTGTCTGTTAGGGCTTCTAAAAATTCATCATTAATGGTTCAGATTGTTCCTTATCCTTCTGTGAGCTAGTGCTCCAGTGTAAAATATCTCTTTATTATTGCATAGCTGTGTCACCTGGCTTTTTCTCTAATGCACAATATAAATATATACTACTATTTACTACTGACAGCTCTTCTGCTTTCACTTAACAAATAAGGAGATGCTATTCATGCAGGATCAAAATGCCAAATCAAAGCTGTCTTTTCTAAGAGTAACTTTGAAAGTCAGTTTCTATGCTAGTGAGGGTACTAATTGCCCTTTCTACTTAATTTTTAGAGCTGCAGTTATTTCAGACAGTGCAAGCTCAAGCACACTTTCAACTACTACTGCCTCCTGAGAAGACTTGTGATTCTGACTACTCTGGGTTACTCCAGGCATTCCAGATATTTATTTTAGATGAGTTGAAGGCTCGTGGTTTATGTCACCTTCAGGTAACTTCAATTCATTATTCTCTGTTGTTGTTGGGTTTTTTTGTTGGTTGGTTGGTTAAGTTTTTTTGTATTTAAAAAACCAAGATGAGACATAAAGTGGAACTTTGCCTGTTTGAGAGAGGTAGAAGAGCAGAATAGGCCATGAAATCTGTCAGAATTGGCAAAGGATGGCTCACATGGATGACTGGGAAAATAGGATGTTTTGTTTCCCTGACCCCACATCAGCAGATCAGCTTAACTGTAGCCAGAGAAGTCATATAACATCAGCCTAATATTTATGAAAAGTATGTTTTGAAGGAAGAGAACATTTTGACTCTTCTTACATGAGCAAATGACTTGCTAAAATTCTTTTCTGTTGCTTTTGAGCATAGCACAGTGCAAATGAATAGGGAAGTGCAAGAACTAGAAGGGTGTCAGTTGACTAACCATGGTTTCATTTAATTCTGAATTGGAGGTAAATGCATTTGGAAGCACTGGCTCGGTTTCTGTCTGTGATGACTCCTCTGTCTATGTTGAATGCCTGAGCATGGATCGCCTGGGGGTAAATGTCACGTGGAGGACTCAGCTGGAAAACATCCCAGCAGCTTCTCTCCCTGACTTACATGATATTGGTAAGTTGTTTTTTTTCCTCTGATATTTCTATGAATTAAACTTACTTTCAGTTGTTTTGCTTCCTTGTGTCTGATCTTAGGAGGCATTAACAAGATACTATAAATGCTCACTAAAATAGTCTGTCTTTATAACACTGGAGTTGTGTTTCTGAGCTTTGGGTGTTATGTTTCTCTTTTCAGGCTGTGACCACACAGTGGAAAGGAGCTATAACTGAATATTTTGTTCAGCTAATGTTACCTATCTCAGCTTTTTAAATTGAGATTGAAAATTACTTTATTGTGCATGAGCTGAACTGTGCTAGCTATTAATTTTCATTGGGCAGGTCCTCAGTGGTGGGAAAGATTGTGTTCTTTATTGGGTTGGACTCAAAGAAACAAATTCAAAAGCTTTCTGGATGCAGACAGCAGCTGCAGTGGATGGTTCCTGGTTTTACAGTGTTTTTGTTTATATCCATTCAGTTGCTCCAGATTATAAGGGAAACATGAATATTCAAGCAGTTTGCAGAAGGTGGATCAAAGTATAAGTGTGTTTTGTTTTATATTAAACTTTACTTTTGAAAGTGTTCCACTTAAAGGACATTACATTCTAGACTCTCTCCACACTATGATTTCCATGTTGTACTAAAATTGCATTTCAGGGAATGACTGTATTCACAAAGGGCAGAGCAGAACCTGCTGTGTATAAACTCTTGGCTCCATCATCTTCCATTACGTTTTAAGGCAGTTTTGACTTTTTCTGTTTGAGATATTTTCTGGTGTATTTACACAGAGTGAGCAGATTTGCTTTCTGATTTGAAGATCTACATGACTAAAATAGCTTCTTTACAGGTAAATGAAGCCTGGGGTTTTTTTCTCCTGTGAAGTAGCTGAGAAAAGTGTTGCTGAACAGAACTGCAGCATGCATATGTTCTCAGTGGAGAGCCTCAAATCTAAGTCATCCATAAATGCTTCATTACTTTTTATTCTTGGTTATGTTTTAATCCACTAAATTCTGAGGCTATGCAAATGCCTTTCTAGGCCTTGTAGCTTAGACATCAGCTCTAAATACTGAGGAATACTTGAAGGAATTTCTCTCTTTTCTGTTCAACAGTCAAAAATACTGTGAAATAAAAAACTGAGCTTTTGGTGGATGAACACAGATAGTAAACAGTCCCCACCAGTGAGACTGGAGGAAATCGAATTCCTGCTCTATACAATTGATATTTTAAGCTGTGTCTTTGTGCTCTGTATTGTCCTTAAAGAAAAATTTTAAAAATAACTATTTTATTTCTTTCTCATTTGGCCAATATAAACTCTAGATAATGGTATGATCCCTTTCCTGTTCATTCAGCAAAAGTAAAGCTTAATTCAGATCACTTTGCACTGCACAACACAAGATACAACAATGTGCAGGGTATTTCTGTATGTGTAAAGATGCACTGTCCCTCAAGAAGTCTAAATCCCTAAACATATACCAAGCCCTGTAGAAATGCTTGGTAAGAGCTTCCAGTAAATATAATATTTACCTCTGCACTCGTTGAGAGTTGTACTTTCATCAGATAAACACTGTACAGGCTTATTCTTGACTGCTGTCTACTAACATACTTGTATTTCAACTTAATGTCTTCAACCTAATGTTTTTAAGTTAAGGTTTATCAGGTTCTTTGTGGTGATCCATTCCCATGTTGGAAATCTTTCATGCCATTTTATTGTATTTCTTGCCCCTTTAGAAAATGCAATTGTTGGAGAAAATCTCATTGGAGCATTTATAAAAGAGATTAAGGATGGTGATTTTCTGCTGCATTTGGACTCCAAGCAATTCCTGGCAGATTCTTTCATTGATTTTCCCTGGGATGAAGAGTTTGATCTGTCCACAAGTGTGCAGCTAGGATGTAGAAGTGGGTTTCGAAGAACTTCAACCCCTGGGAAAGCAACCCCAAATTCACAAGGATGTGGTATGTCTCAGTTTTGTTTTCCCTTCCTTGATGTTGTTATGAGTCAATATAAAGCTAAATTTAGAAAATCATCAGTGACCTTGCATTTGTGGTTAATATGTGAAAGGCATGAAGCACCAACGTGAATGATAACTCTGAGGACAGACGGGAAATAGTGCTTTGCTCTCTGTTCTGTCCTTACATTGAACCAAGGATTTGGAAACAGACATCAGGGCACTGGCATTGTATAGAAGGCTTTGCAAACATTTTTTGGGATTTTTTAGATGTCTGGTATTAGAAGGTGTTGCTGTAGTGTAAGTGATCCTTAATAAGATCCTTAAGGCCTTAGCCTTAAGAGCCCTGATTTTGTTTCTATCAATATCAACCATCCCACAGCACAACCCTGATCATCCTTATTGGCCCAGTTAGCCTCAGTGAGTCTATGTCTTACTTAGGTCAGTTTGGGTTGTATTCAATATGTCTAGCTTTTTGAGGGGGAACAGAGGAGGTACAAGAACAACAGTAGCACTGGATATTGGATAGGTTTTCCAATATGGGGAGTGTTTCCACATAGGAGATCTTCAATGCTATGCAGCTTAAGCAAATCAATTAAGCAAATGCAGCAAATCAAAATACATGAAAAGATCTTAGCTCCTTGCTTGGTATGGTGGTTCTATTTAAGTTAGGAGAGCTTCCTAATGCCTGAGGCAAGGGCTTCAAAGTTAATCGAGTGATAAGCCAATTCTGAACTGCTCCAGTTTACAGCTTAGACCTTTAAGGGTAAATTGTCTGCAGTTTTCATTTCTTCTCCATAGTCTAAAACACTTCAGATTTTGACTATTTAAACACACCATGCAGAAAGAAGGTTAATTTCTACTGAGAATCCAGAGTCTAACAACTCAGTTCCTGAGCAAGATGTACTGTTGCACTGGTTAAAGGTATCATTATTCATTAAGTAGAGTCCATTGGTAACAGCAGAAGAACTTAAAAGAATTGGATCTTTCTGCAAAACATTTCTTGTCAAGGATAAATGTCTCTAGGAAGTAGTGAACTAATTCACCTTGTGAGTTAGTTTGTATGTATTTGAACCAGCTAGCTGTAGAAAATGTCACTCAGTAGAACAGACTTATAGAGATGTGGAAAGGAGACAGTTTCTTTTCCAGCTTTTGGCAGAGATTTTGTATTCTGAGATGTCGTGGTATGCATATGGCTGGACACGAGTTTATGTAGGAGGACTGCATATTTTATTCCAAACAGGGGATCCAGGAATTCTGTTTCTGGTTCCTCTAAGATAGATATATATAGATAGAGAGAGAGAGATGTAGTTTTATTTTGCATTATGTATATGTTCTGGCATTTATCCTGTTTCTCTACTAATAATAGGGACTAGTAGTATGAAAAATTACCTGTGATTATGGAAATAAAACTTGTGTGAGGAGCACAGGGATTCTTTCCTTATTCTCTTCCTTTCCCTGTTCCACCTTGTGGTAGAAATACAAATTGTCTTTTCAGATCCTGATCTTATTGATTTGTTTATTTGTATTTCACTGTAAGTGACATTCCCCCTTGCTTCAGGAAGCATGGACAGCTCTTAGTAGTGGCAGCTTTCTGGTGTTCTCAATAAACAATACCATCATTTGGGAACCTGCAGCTTGCATGATGAATCTGCCTCTTCATCTCATGAGCTTTCCTTATAGCCATCTGTTCCTTTATATTTGCACCTATTGTAGCTTTTTTTCATGTTTTTCTGCCTGTAAAATGGGTAACATTTATCATGTGCTAGTCTTTCTTACCTGACATTTTTAATTTGTCTCAGTTTTCCACTGAGTTACTTTGTGAATATGATTCTTTAAGAGTCTGAGGTAACAGTTTTATCTTAGCTAAATTATAAAGGAACAAAAATTTTGAAGGGCTCAGTACTAACACTTAGCTCTGTGATTTTTGGCTCAAAGCTGTTCTCTAGTTTCTGATATTGTTAAATAGTAAAAATGTCCTTGAAAGAAGTACAATATTATGGTTTATTTGCTTCTGGAATCAAAGTTAACCTCTATGTGATTGTGTTGAGCATAACCTATAGCTGAAATGATACATGCCTCCCAGAGTTACAGAGTCTAGAAAACGTGTCTCTGCACCAATATTTTTTGCTGTTCTTTGTGCTCTTTTCTTAATCTAACGTATGAGATGAAAGGCAATTTTACTTGCTTAAAGTGTGATAGGAGACACAGATGTTGCTTCCACATCATGACTAAAACTACAAAAACAGGAGAATGCTTTGAAAAGCTTAATATTTTTTCCTTTTTCTACTTTAATTGCTTAATTAGTCTCCCTCATCCTTTGCATTTTGTCTTCAATTTAAACATGGATTACTCATTTCATTTTAATTTCTACTATTGTTCATTTGCAATGAATATGATCCTTTTTACATGTGTTGGAAATGTCTTTAAAAGGTATCAGACACTCTGGTGTATTAAATAATGTGCTTAAGAAAGGAGAACTGTCTGATCCAGCATTTTTTTGGTTCCATAATTGATTTCATGTATGTTATATATCTAGTGTAATTGCCTTGATATGTACATGAGAGGAAAAATTCTGTCTTGCTGTTGTCTCATACTAGACCTTCCCACTGTACCATAGAGAGCAGATGAAGATATGATCATTTCTATATTAGTTATCTGAGTCTGTTATTATTTAGGTGCTCCTATGAGTTAAATTAATTTATATTCCAGTGCTTTGGGCAGAACACCAATTCATCATATAGATTGCAGTGGGGATGGCTGATTTTCCATTACTCTTTCTCTCTCATAAAAGCTTAAACTGCTGTCAAGATGCAGGGCAAGAACAGAAATAAAGATTTACACCTTGTCAAAGTCCCAAAATATACATTTGATAGTGTTCTGAAGGAAATCTACATCTGGAAAGCAGCTGTGAAATAAAGAGTAAAGATATTGTCCAGCAAAAATGTAATTCTTCTCTTCTTCTAATATTCATTTGAGTATCTGGAGTCAAAACCAGTATTTTGTGACCTCCCAGAAGACAAAATGTTTTCTGTGTAATATACAATAGGTCATCTGGAAATATTATTCCTGGTTGTTCTGAAAATGAGATATATGCAGACTAAGAATATCTTTTTGGTTTGTGTTTGGGTTGTCATGTGCATAACTAGTAACTTTTAATCCAGCCACTTCTATTTAGTTTGGAAGAGCCTACCAAAAATTTCATTACCAGGAATTCTGGATTAAAGTGTTACCATATGGCAAGTTTCTGTATGATATTTTTGGAGTTTCTACTCCTAGGAGCTTTCCTGTTTCTGTCTGTAGTGTTAGAAATTAATCTGTTTGTAGCTTGTGTTCCTTTGTTTTCTGTCACAACTTATTCACAAAGTGCATTATCTTATTACAAATGGATTTGACAAATGGAAATCAGGCCTGGACTTGGCATTTCTAAACATTTTCATGTGCACTAATTCAAGAACATTTTTAAGGTGATCTGAGGGGAAAAAAAAAAGACCACCAATCTATGTCCCAGTCATTGGTGAATTTAATGAACCCTTAAAGAGTGTTTGCATTTGTTATACCATTTAGAAATACATATGTTAAGAGCTTGATGTCTGTAAGTATGATACATATACACCCACACATGTGTGCAAATGTCTGCACTTGTTGGATTCCAAAGGATTAATAAGGTGATTGTTCTCTTTGCAGTTGTTTGTCCTCCAGGCAGTCATTTCCAGAACGATGAATGCATTCCCTGCCCTCCTGGCTACTATCAGTATCAGACAGGACGTTCCTCCTGCATCAAGTGTCCTGTGGGCAAAACTACCAACTCCTATGGGGCAATCATGGCTGATCACTGTAAGCTGAACTCATTTTTTCCTTTATCCTTTGTATTTTGGCTTCAAATAACTAATGGAAATTTTTTTTCATCTGTAAGTTTAAAAAAAAGAAAATAATATTCCTCCCTCTGGGTTTTTTTTTTTGATGGATATGATCACTTCTGCATACATTCAAAGAAAGAACAAACTGTCTGGTGTTTTGACCAAAAATGCATGAGAAACGAGTGGTCAGTCTCATCCAGGATGTTGTGGTTCCTTAAGATATGTTCATTGTCCTTGGGAATGGTATCTGGGTGTTCAGTGTCAGTGAAAAACATCTTACATAGTTCATTTATTGTCACTTTTGTGAACAGTGAAGTAGCTTTGTCTTTGTGCAACTCTTTCCCCTGCAAATACCAATATCTCACAAAGCAATTATTGATATGTTCACTACAATTGGTGTACTCAGCTTAAATTACTTATTTTTGCATGCAGTTCTGAAAAGAAAATCACTTATTAAGACCAAATTCAGTTTTGTCTGCAGAATTAAGTCATGGATAAAAATAAAAGTGACTAAGAATGGGCTTCTTGGGAGTATTGGCAAGTATAGGCTTTTGTCTGTCTCAACCTATTCTGTTACATGGGGCTAAAAAAAGCAGCTTTATTGGAATGCACCCTGACATCCATTAGCTTTTGCTTGAAGATGCCTTTCTTTATTTCCATATGTATTCTCTGTGTAAGTTTTGGACTCCTGTGCTTAGAAATTGCTCCTTAGGTTTTCTTTACTGCACTTGCACTAATTGATGTGATGGCTCTTGTGCTGTTGTTGTTCACAGCATTTCACAGATCCATTGCAGCAGGTACTGAAAAAACTCGTATGAAAACCCAGTTCCTTCTCTGTAGTTCTTTGCTTTAGAGTAATTAGCATGAATGCAGATTTGATCAATGGCAGAGAATCCTAAAAATCTTTGGACTATGAATTGCTGTAACAACAAAAAGAGTATGAAACACTGTGCAAATTATAGATTAATTAATAGATTAATTTTCAGTGAAGTCTCTGCTGTACTTCGATCCTTTTGTTCTTCAGCATTGAAATATTGTCCTACTACATTGATAGGAGGTACTACATTACCAGAGGAAATGGGCATAAACTGAAACAAAAGAGGTTCTCTCTCAACATCAGGAAATACTTTTTTGCTCTAAGGTGGCTGAGCACTGGCACAGGCTGCTCAAGAAGTTTGTGGAGTCTTCAGCCTCTGGAGATATTAAAAAACTTTCTGGACGTGGTCCTGGGCAACAAACTCTAGGTAGCTTTGCTTGAGCTGGGGGGTTGGACCAGAAGACCTCCAAAGGTCCTTTCCAACCAGAACAATTCTTTGAAACCCAGTGACAGCATGATCAAAGTACCTTTTGTTTTGTTTGTTTTCTGTTTGCTTGCATCAGGTATCACATCCTGTCAAACCAATGAGCAGGGTCTGCAGTGTGATGAAGATGGCCAGTATAGACCTTCCCAGCAAGACTCTGACACTAAGAAATCTTTCTGTGTGGATAGCTTTGGAGTAGCACTGGACTGGACTGAAACAGATGATCTCCTTACAGACTACCAGTGCTTTGGTAAGCGTCAGAAGAATATTTTGGGTGTGTTTTGACTCCACATAAGTGAAACCTCTTAATGAAAAGACTCATCACTCCACAAGTATTCACTTTTCCCTAGTTGGTGCCTCTGCCTTAAGCCACATTCTACCTTAATTTTGCATTTTTTGACCACATTGGGGAAGTTTTTTTCCTGTAAGGGAGTGGAGAGAAGCAGGTTTCTTGCACAAGGCTAGCAGCTTTTAAGGTATGCTGATCTCCTGCTCTCTGCTTGGAAATCCAGAAGAATAATGAGAGGGCTAATGGGAAAGAAGCAGGATTATGGATTTCTTTGTAAGACACTCTCTCATCAGTGTGTTCATGAGAAACAGACTGCTTTTGGCAATGAACTCACAGCCATGGCATAATGTCACCTTCTGGGCCACTGCTGTATGGTATCTGACTTAGTGAATAGATCCTTGCAAGCTGAGGAAACTTACTTCTGCCTGAACAAAGTTGTGAAATGGCAGTTCTCAAGGATGAATAATTTGAGAAAGAAGTCATCCATCTAACAGTCCCCAAAGTGCCTGCAGTAAGGTCTAATTACACTTCTCTGCCTCAAACCTTTTGCCTTGCCCAAAAATAGTCTTCCAGCAGTTTTTATTGCTCATCATAAGGTTGGTATCACTTTTAATGGAATATTCAGTTTAGAAACTGATGTCATGGTATGCTCCAAATTAGACAATGTCTTATGACAAGTGTGATCAGTGGAAGAAAGGTGAAATGAAAGCCCTCAGCTGTGAAGAGGTTGCAAAACCAACTTCAGTTAAAATAATGGGTTTTTTCTCTGAGCATAGCCAGAGACTGGTTGTAGTTAGGAACATGAGGTGTTAGTCTCTCTTGCTCTCAGTCATTGGGTAGCTCAGATGTAGAGGACTCACAGCAGCTTAAAGCTCTTGTTACTTACTTACCTCAATCCTTCCTGCATGAGCATTTCTGAGTGTGTCCAGGATGGAGCAGTTGTAGATATCCATGCTTAATTTTGTGGATCATGCTGGGAAATTTTACTACAAATAAGTATTTTTAAGTGCTGATAATTCAGGAGTTAAAAAAACCACCAACAAAGAACACCTGAGAATTCTTTTTTTTTTTTTTGGTTGTTGATGTTGGTGGCTTTGTTGGTTTTTTTTCCTTTAATAACTTACAAGCCATTTTAATTTCTTTTTTTTTCTTTTAAAGATCTTACTGCATTTCCAGAAAGCATTATATGAAGTGAAACTGATGATCTCTATTTTTACTTTTCCCCCTGCCTTTTCTATTTCCCTCAACTGAATTCAGCATGCAACAAGGGAGCAGAGTCTGAAGACTGATCTTGCTTTGACAGCAGGCTGGTGGTTGGGCAGGGTCAATAACTAACCAGCTGTTCTTTGCTTCTTGGGTCTTCAGATGCATGAAGAATTCCCTTGTGTGAATGCACAGTAAGAAAGTGTAACAATCTATGCTCATTTTTATTGCTCTCTCGTTGCATTTTAAGCCATTTATTACAAAAATAAGGATAGGATCTAGAGCTTTACTCTAGTAATGTGTGAGATGGAGAATATCTCTTATATGCTATGCCAGAGAAATGGCTGTGTAGTTATATTACTGTTGAGAGGAGGACAGAGTGAACCAATAAGTTCATGAAAATGGGAGCTAGTGGAATGTTTTAATTTTTTTTATAAAGTAGCATTATGAATGTAATTTTTTGTCTTTATACTAAAAATAAAATTCAAGCATTAAAAAAGGCATCTTTTGAATTACTTTTGCACAGTTTTCAGTTTAATTTTTAGTTACACTTTCTATTTCACCTCTGCTTTTCTTCCATATTATTGCAGAGAAAATGCAGGAGTGGGATGAAGCCAAAAAAAATAATCAGAAGAATAAAGCAGTTTAAAATGTTTGGGGTTTTTTTTTTTGTTTTTGTTGTCTTTTTTTAGTTTTGAATTTTGCATTAGAAATGGGAGCAGTAAACAACTGCAAATAACACAAACCCACTACTTCTTTTCAGTTTTATGAAAATATGTGAATTCTGGGTTTAACCAGGCACCAGTGCAAGCTGCAGATGTAGAAAGGGGTTCAGTTTAGTGCGGAATTAAGCTAGTGATTGTAGTTTAGAGTCCTGCATTTCTAGGAAGGAAAAAACTTCCACTTCCATTTACACCATCATTCAGCCCTGTCCCCAACTGAGCTAGAGTCCAAGGATTGTTTTGTGGTGTTTGGCTTGTCCTGATGTTTTTTTCTGAGCAGAAATGATGGTTTTATCAAAAGCACCTGCTGACTCACCCCTGACAACAGTGGACATTTGCTTCTGATTTAGTTCTGACTGTTTTGCTGTAAGAGTACAAATGATTGTTTTAAGAACTGATCCCTGACTTTTATTTTGTGGTTTATCCAGACATAGCAGGGGGAGAGGCCTGGGATCCTCCTGCAGGACTTCTGTGCCCATGTGCCCAGGGATTAGAAGGGCTGAGCCTCTGGTTCTTGCATGCACAGTTATCTCCCATGGGCTGTGATCAGACCAGGGCTCCTGCTTCTTAGCTCTTTTTGATCTAGGCCAAGCATTGGCTGCAATGAGGCAGAATTTTGCTTTCATCTGGGATGTTGAGAGGAGAAGTCTGGTCACCACAGGGGGAATGCTAAGTCACCACATTCTTCCCTTCTCCTTAATGTGCTGTGCTTCCTGAAAGATGGTACTATATCAAGATGTGGACACACTGTACCAAGCCCCCTTTGTAATGCAGGTAGCAGCAACCTGAGCAGGGTAGTGGTCGTGCCACTTTGTGTCTTCATCAGACTATAATCTTCTTCAGGACACAGCCAGTCACAAACCTTCTGGAGCTTAAACTGGATTCCTCATCCTTTTTAGTGACCTTAGGGGTTTGCATCTCTAGACCCCATGAACTTTTCCCTCTTTGTGAACAGTGTTGCTGCTCAGATATAGACTCTGGTGCAGTGTGTCCAACACAGAGAGAGTTTGGTAAGGAAAGCGTCAGTCTGGAGTTAAAGGTTGAATGAAGGAGTAAAAAAGGCACGTGCAGGACATATCACCTTGGATACATCTCTGAGCCTGAAGTCAGTTGGAGGTCAGGTAGTTGTGCTCCTGTAAACAAGTGACAAGGCTCCTCGATTTCCTTTCTGATCAAGTTTTGTTAGAGCTGGCTCTTGTTTCACTGGCTGTCTTACAGAAAGTTGGTTATCCCATTGACTCAATAACTGTTTTTTTGGTGCCAAGAACAAGTAATGGGAGATGGCCAGTCTTCTGCTGGAAGAGAACTCTCACTTGACTATGAACTCCCAGTGCACTCCTGACTAGCTGCTTTGTAAAAGGTCTTGTGACACCATTTTTGCAAAACAGAAATTATGTACTCAGTCCAGCTGTCTCCTATGTCATCTGTGGACTTTTGGTGCCTCATTTAATAAGAAAATCTCTTTCTGTAGAATTCTTCAATTTTTATTTCTGCCTAAAGTTTTTGTTTCTCTGCAGCATGGTAAGAGATAATAGTACATAGTTTTTTGGTTTTTGGGTTTTTTTGTTTGTTTGTTTTTTTAGTGCTCAGAAAATTTGAGAGAGTTCCTTCCTCCAGGCTGATTTACAAGTCAGAAGAAGCTCAAATTATTCAGTCTCAGTCATCTGGGGGAGACCTGCAAAGTCCAGCTTTTCAGTGCATTTCAGGTGAGAAAATCCATAGAGACAACACTAATCATCATGAAAAATAATAATCTTTGTATATGATGAGCTTACAATTAAGTTCCTAGGTGAACTATATGTTTTGCTGTTCAGGACCAATTCAATGCAAGATATTTACAACTCCTGGTGCCCTTGGTTTAGGCAAGAGATGAGTCTTTTTTTGCAGAAAGAAGTCTTTAGCTTTACTTACTGCTTTCTGCATTAATTTGATTTCAAAACCTAACCCTCTACTGAAATACTTCAGTACTAAAGTTCACCTGGCTAATGAAATTCATGTGCTTGCAGTCTGATAAAGGTGTGAAAAACTAGGCAAATGCAGTAAACAGTGGAATTAGTAGTAGAAATGTTGCACATGAAATGTTAGGAATCCTAAGGTTTCTTTCCTGTTTTTCAGGCTGTGAGAGGGAAGATGCATGTGGTTTTGCAACTGTAACTCTTGCTGGTGCTGAAGTTCTCTGTGAATTGTACAGTGCTGCTGAAGTCAACTTCAACTGCACCACCTCTGGATTGGTAAAAATGATCATATTTAAAAATATATGTTTATCATGATACTTTGTGTTCAATGTAAGTGGATGGCATCAGAGAAGAAAGGCAGGATGTTACCTGACCCCTTGGACACTGCTCTTTACTGTAGCAGTAATAAATTCCTGGAAGTTGATAAAGAAGCTACACCCAGATATTTCCAAAAGGGACACTCAAATGCCTCAGTATTTGTTTGAAACATCACACAGCACTTTTGTTCTTACACCATGCTGAGCTTCTGCAGTCAGAAAATGGGGTTAACTTGAAAGGAGGATTAATTTGGATAATCCAAACTAGAAGTATCCAGGTTGGTAACCAGGTCACCTGAAACAGTCATCATTTCTCAGTCATTTCCTCTAGCCCAGAGTATGAATTGTGTGCTCTTTAGTGCTGTAACATCTTCCTATTGACTACCTTTAAACACAGCAGTGTGGCATTGAAGAGTCAAGATCTCAGTTTGACAGAACAAAAAATGTCCCCTGTGGGTCACATGGAGCTGTGGTGGTCATAAACTGAGTGTGCTAATTCCTCCTCCTGAGTTTCCCACTATGGAAAATGTGTTTTGGGAGAGGAAATCATTTAGCTTTTACTTATTGTTCATGCCTGTTTTCTGTCTCAGGTGCAAGGTGTTTTGGGGAACCCTACTGCCACTAGCATCAGTCGTCTCAGCTGCCTGCTTCACATCAGGAATCCAGGGGGAGATGCAGTGATGGTCTATTTGAAGAGAGGTACTAGATGGGAATCACTGCTGTGCCCAGACTTGTAGTTACTTCTATATAGGTTCATGGCTAAATACAAAGAGCATTTTTGTTTGAGAAAACACAATACTTTTCAGAGCTTAACACTTAGTGATAGCCAGGTCCAGAAACCTTAGCAAATCTTCCCTTCATCTCTTGTTCCCTAGAAATTAGGAATACAGCTTTTGTAAGCCATGTTGATGGCTTTCTCCAGCAGACAGTTCCATAAAACCTCAAATTCTATCCAGGGTATAATTCTATTTCATTTTGTTGTACTATAGTTTCACTTCATTTAACAGTTTATTTGTTAGATAAGGATTTGTTATTAATGGTCAGGTTGTACATAATTTAACAGTTTACATTAATTTTGATTGTGAATTGTCCTACTAATATACCAGCCAAGAAATAATCAGCTCTCCAGTGAATCTTAGTGATTTAGCTGAACTAATGAATGTATAAGATACATTTTTTGTTTTTTTTCCTTTGAGCTTAAGTGTGATTGATACCACTGCATCTCCTATCCAATGTCTATCAAACTGCAAGCCTCTTGCCAAATTTGAAAGAAGACTATCCAAACTGCTGAGTTACCATTTATTAATAATAACAAAAATAAAAAGCTAAATATCACCTGAAAAAAGACAAGTCCCTTGAGCTTGTTGCTATCAATGTAATCTTGCTGATACCAGATCTACTCTAGATTTTTGTTGATATTGGTAATTAGATCCCAGATTCTGTGAATCATTTCCTCTTACTTGTGTCTCTATTCAGCAGAAACCTTAACTGCAGATGCAGTTATGCTGGCCAAATTACACATTTTACTTTTTTAAGGAGATAAGTTTGTTTTATTTATACCTGAGAGTTATTAGGAAGTGCTTGAAAGAGATATATTACCAATCTTACTGCATGCATCAATTTAGGAGCCTTTTGCTGGTATGGTGGTGTGTTTTTCCTACCCTGGCAGTGCATTCTGGCCAACTACCCAGATTTAATCACACCAAATCATTTGATGATCTTATCTTTCATCTGAAACTCAAAGTGCAGAAGAGGACTTTTAAGGCTGAATTTTTATCATCAAAGTTTCAACCACTGCCAGTCTGCAGGAAATCCAAAGGCATCCTGTCTCCTCTTGAGCTCTTTAGAACATTTCTTTCTTCTTCTGTCTGCCCAGGACAAGAATTTAACTCGTCTGGACTCAAAACCTTTGAAAGGACCAATTTTCAGAACGTTCTTTCTGGTGTATATCACTCCATGGTGCTTTCAGCAGCCAGCACATCTCTGACTGATGCTCAGCTCTTCTGTCGGCAGACTTGCAGCAAGGACTCTTGCTGTGATGGCTTCATCTTGAGCCAGATTGCACTTGATGGAGGTATTGTCTAACTTCAAATAGAAAATTCTGAAGTAGAAAACCAATGCTAGGGAAGTAGAGCTTATTTTTGGACACAGGACAACCTACCTCTACATCATACCAGTGTCAGCTGCCTGCCTCTACATCATTGACATTTTTTGGTGTTGGCAGATTTTGAGTAATGCCCAAGACTTGGCCTGGAGCAACAAAGATGAAGACCTGAGGTAGCAAGCTGGTGTTAGAGATAAATTAACATTTTCATAGTATATTTCTTTTGACTTGCTGTAGACATCTTCACACAGATGAGATAACCCATTCTGGAAACACCTCTCTCCTTAAGTAATGCAGCTTGGTTGATGAAAGTTGGTCCTGTTCGGCTCATGTTAAAATTAAGATGGTGTCTTCAGAGAGAGCCCTTGTAGTGCAAATGTAAATCAGCTCCCTTTTTGGAGCAGGGAAAAAAAGGATGCTAAACAGGGGATTAAGTTATTGCATGCTGGGATGCTATAATGTCTTAAGTCTGGGTGTCTAGGTAGGAGAGCAAGTGGAGTGGAATAGACAGTGTGTGGCAGGTGGGACTTACGCAGAGCCCATGTTTCTGACAACAAATTTTAGCACTTAATGTCAGTGTCTGCTTTTTGTAGTTTCTTTTTAAGCTCAAAAGGGGTCAACTTTTGTGTTAGAGATGCATTTCCTAAGGAAAAATTGAAGCTCTAATTGAGATGTCTCTGGTTTAAAGACAGGCTCTCACAAGTCCAGGCATGTGCTACTGGCTACTCTGTGACAAGTAATTCTCCAGTTTGGGGTGGAAACTGATCCTGGATTTGTGGAATTTGTCAAGCAAATGTTTCCAGAAAATTTTCTGGTTTGACATCTTGTACTTTTTTTGCATAAAAATATTCTAGATGATGATGTAAAGTCCATTTCTATATATATTTACCATCAAATTTTAAGTTCTCCATACTTGTGAATGCAGAAGGGAGTGCAGAGAAGATGAATGTTGTAGAGCTTATGTAGGAAGTGTTGTTAGTTGGAGTGACCTATTTGGATCAATACTACAGGTAAATGTATTACTTGGACTAGCATTTTGTTTAAAAATATTTTTTAAAAGAAGAGAAAAGTAGCATATTCAATATCTCATGTACCCAATCTGTAAAAGCAAACCAGAGAGGGCATTGTAAAACCAGAGAAATGCCTGAGCAAGTGACAGCAAGTGCAAAGCAACTTTGAGTGTTGTCTAGATGTTATGGTAACAGACTGACACCAGAACACCTGGCCTTAAGCATGCTGGTCCCCTCAAAACATTGTGATGCTGGGAGAGATGCAGTCCTGGACTGACTGAAATCAGGCAGCGTTCCAGGAAACCATCCCAGTAAAAATATAAGCACTTTCTTGGTTCAGAGCCTGAGCTTGTAAGACTGCCAAATGATTCAGTATGTCTCCATGGTGCTATAAAGTGCTGAGAACACTGTTGGGTATTATCAGATAACAGTAATATTTTATTAGGTGGTAATAGCATATGCTTGAAATTTCTGAAGAGCAGGCTACATGTATTTAGTGTAGGTGTGAATAGCTAACCTTAGGACTTCAGTTGGAACATATGGCACTGTGTAGGTGCAAAGCATTATTGGAGTGAAGCAACTCTCTCTCTGCCTGAACCTAGGTACCATTTTGTGTAGTTTGATAAGCTACCCAGATGTGCTGATCTGCAATGCAAATGGATGGAGACCAACACCAATGTCTGTCATAGATGAGATATGTAAAGGTGTGAGTTATGATGAAAAAGAGAAGATGTTTTCCTTTACCCTTGGAGGACAAGTGTTCAGTGGAAGTAAGTCAATGAATTACCTAAATTTACATTACTTGTCTTTAATTCTTGTATAAACTCTGCCTTCTTCACCACCTGCTGTTGTACTTCAGTGCTTTTTTCACAAGTAAAACTGTATCTGTACAACCACAAGAGAATAAGAACTCTCTAATTGGATGCATTGTTAGAATGTTAGACCTCATGTTTTTCTATGTAAGCATTAATGACAGTCAAAAGTATGGTTAGTATGTCACCCTGTAATACTTCCAGTATTTAATTCAGGCAAATTCTAGCCAATAATCTGTGAGAAAGGCAAAGCCTAGATCAAAGACAAAAAGAGAGATGTCTATAGCTTCACAGAAAAACCTATGATGGAAAATAAAGCCTTGGCACCCTGAACCCAGAATAGCACCAGGACACCTAGGACCTTCTTCTTTAGGGTCTTGTATTGTACACGTAGTGTTGCATAGTCTGGTCATGTGTTTTTAAGGCAATTTCTGAGCATTTCAATACTACCTGTTTAGTTTGAACAGCTATTCTAATAAACATTTTTTTCTTTATTAGCATCTAAGTTAATAGAAGAGGCAGAAATAAATTTTACTACCTTTCAGCAAGTTTACCTGTGGAGGGGTAAGTTATCTCACAGAAGCTGTTATAAAAGTTGATTAACTGAAAGTAGTGGCAGATGTGTGTTCTATAATGGAAATGCCATTCTCACTTTATTTTATACTGTCCAAACTGAGACACTATTTGAGAGTCTTTTCTGGCAGGGGTGGATATAATCTAGAGTAATTCTGCTGCTCTCAGTTTTATGAAATTTGGATAAATTCTTACATCTGAGATTATACTTATAACTTTTAACACCTGTGAAAACGGTGTGATGGAGACACTTGCCTTTGTCCCATCCATGTCCAGGAAACACAATAATTTGTCACTTAATGCATAAATAGATGGGTTATTTTTGCTAGCAGGGTAACCCTAGATGTTATTTGTGCAAGTGTACTTTCTGACTATTGCAATGTACATAGAGGGACCTGCACAAATGATTTGTGATACTGCAGCCTCCAGAGCACTGCTGCTAAATGCATAGTGATTATGTATATGGCTTTTGCTTTTATCTTCCAAACAGTGTGCTTTGCTTCAAGTTTTCCCCAGAGTTATACAGAGATGGTGTTAATAATTTTGTTTGTTTGTTTTTATTCTGCTGTTGGTGGAACTGTCAAAGGAGTTTTCCTAAATAGTGCACTTTGAAATATTTGTTACATTTTGGGAACTAAGGATGATCTTGTTGTGTGGCAGAAAGATAAAGGGAATTACTGTGCTTTTTAATTCTTCTTGTATTCCAGACTCTGATATGGTCACTAGGACTAAAACCCCTGCATGTGATGGTACTGCTTTGAAGACAGAGAATGATCTGACATTATCAGGTATTACAGTGAGGGCAGACAAAGAAGATACCAGAGGGCTGTTCCAGAATTTTACCAAAAATATAATATATTGTCATATATGTATTACAATGATATAAGTATTGTGAAGTCCAGAGGATTTCTTTTAGGTAGGAAGACTGGTAAAGGTTTTGAGAAATGTTAAAGATGTAAGTCTCCTGTCTTTATGACTTTTAACTTCCCAGGACAGGCTGGAAATCAAAGTGTTAAAAAGTTCTGTGTCAGACTTACTGAATCATAAAGATTCAGGAGATATTATTTGACTGAGGAAAAAAAAAAAAAATCACATAAACTCAGGAGTCAGATCTTTGGCCTGGGTACCTGTGCATATTTACTGCTACTCATGATATACCTGCAAATACAATGCTTAGAAATATTCAGGATGGAACTGCAATCACAAGTGTTTCTTCCATGGATGATGAAATTGAGGGACCTGTGAAGTTCTCTAGCTCCTTTGTTATTCCAGGGTCTGCTCTTCATTATTCTGTCATGTATGTGTTTAAGATAATTTGTATTCTGTTATGAGAGTTCATTTGGGCCTTCAGCACCATAACCTGAAGAGAAAGAGAGCAGTGGAGCCTTTTGAGAGCACTTTGGTTCATCTATAATGAAGTGCAATCCTTTCTGAGGAGCCTTGATGAATACCTGAGCATCTGATTTAATACATGTAAAATCCTAACAGTAAAAAAAAAAAATAAAAAGTAAATTGCTGATTTTGTTTATGTAATTTGAAAGGCAGCTAAACTAAAATGCCTTTTGCCTCGTGGCAGTCCTATACAATGAGTGGCATTTTAAAGTCTAGACTTAAAATGAGGAAAAAATGTACTTAATATGTTGGGCCAAATTCTCTTGCATTTACCTGCCAAGGGATGAGTGCAGCCCTCAGGGTTCTCCATTTACCTTGCTGTGGCAGATGATATCATTAAAACCTGAAGTTATATAAGGAATGCTGCTTCTTCCTCCATCCCTTGGTCTTATTCATGACACAGACTGCTCCAAGAGATGCTGAAGGTTGAAATTAAGACTTGAGAGGTAACAAGACTTAGAAGTAACATTTTTTAAAAAGTTATGAATACATCTGGGAAAATGTCTGCAGAGCTTTTATTACTTGATGATCATCCTTACAGCATATGCTAATACACCTTTTCTGTTTTCAAACGGAAAATCCAAAGCTATTGTGCACTTCCAGCATGCCAGAGTTGCTTCAGTGTTTCAGCTTCAATCATCAGAATGTCTTTACTTTCCTATTTTCATTTTTTTCTGACTATTTCAGTGCATGTAAGATTAAATAACAGAATCTCTCACTATGTTGAAGTAACTGGACATGAGACCCACTGATGGCATTTGATAAGTAAAAAAAGTGTTTATGAAGACTATTGTAAGAGATCAGTGAAGTGTCCATTTCTTTCAATATTAGATCCTTATTTAAAGCCTGAAATAGCTGTGATTGATTGTTTCAAAGGGAAATCAGGAGATATAAAGCATTGCATACACATCTAAAGTGATTATAAGGGAACAGTTATATTTTGGATTAATAAAACTAGATTGATAAAAGTATTGTAAACATTCTGTAAGGCATCATCCTTCACTGTTAAGATTATAAGTTGCTTAACAGTAGAGAGAACCTTCTTATTTCTAAGAGCTATGATTTCAATCTAGTTTTTGGGTGGTGGAAATAATCTGACAATGCAATGTTGTGCAGTGCAACTTGGTGAGGAAGCATTGCCTACACAAACACCTGTGGCTCAGCAGTTCTGTTATTAAAAGCAGCCTTTGACATATGCTAGCACTACAAAATGGTTACAGCTGGTTTACCATGAAAGGCAGAATTTTGTATATAAATAAACTTAATTTGTTCCAGATCATAGTTAAGTTTTCTGTGGATTTGAGCAGTTTGTTTGTTTATTTGCTTCAATCTCAGATTCCACAAAGGATCTTTTCTACCTAATGGAGAACAGAGAGATACAAAGTGACCAGAACTATTCTCTCCCTTACCAGCAGTATTGGGTCTTCAGGCAGAAGTACTCAGCAGAGGAGGCTGTGCTTTGGTGTCTCACACGTAACACATCTTTTTAATTATTTTACTAGCTATCATAATCATAATGAGTAAAAACTCTGGACTTAGAAATTTTTTAGGGAATACTCACAGAATTTTTGTGGAAGTTGCTGTTGGGGTCACCTGTTTCTTCCTTACAATTTTTGTCTACTGCGGCAGAAAGAGTACCCTTCTTTCATGCTCAGGATGTCCCTCTTATGGGCAATAGAAGTAGAAGATACAGATACCCTACTGTTCTCAAAATGTACCCTCCAAATAGACATATGACTTAGTGACAAAAGAAATAGGTAAAATACAGATATTTGGGGTTAGTTATAAACTGTATTTTGATGTGAAGGTATCTTTCCATTAGCTGTGTTGTAGCTCTTTTTCTGTGCTGTACAGGTAAACTTGCTCTTGGATGTCACTAGAAACAGAATCTGTCCCAATTTTGCTTACACCATGATAGAACAATATTGACATTCTCACTTTTAATTATTTACTAATGGGTAGCTTTAATGTACACTTTAATTTAACTTCAATGTACTTTAGCGTACACTGAAGTCATGAAGAGGAACAGAGAGGGGAAGTAACCCTCATGTGTGTGTAACTCTTAGTGACTTTGTTTCCTAGGCTGTGCACAAGAAGATGAATTTTGTCGAATGGCAGATCTTCAAAGCACCACAGACATATACTCTGTGTGCACCCTTTATCCAGAGGCACAGATTTGTGGTGGCAGCATTGATCAAATACCAGAAAACTGTCAAACCAAGCTGCCCCAACCACCACAGAAACTGTATCATAAAATAGGCAAGTTTGGGGATTTGGGTATATGATGTGTGCACTAACCCTGGTATTGCAAGTTAGTGTTTTGGCTCTTGATTCTGAGATTAAAAGTCTGAATGCATGAATGAGTCTTGGGATGTGATGGTTATGCTTTTTCATTTTCAGTTCAGAATGGAAGGATATTAACCACGAGCTCCCCTCTCCACCTAAGTTGTTCTTTAATTCAGGAAGGCCAAGGGTAGCTCAAATAATTTGTATACCAGGTCTTAGATCTTTTTATAATGGGCAAGAAATGGGAATATTGTTGGGATGTCACCATTTTCAACCATTAAAATTTCCATAGTAGTTAAGCAATGCAAGAATTGAAAGTTGTTGAGTGTAATATTTTGATTTGGGGGGAAGATTTAGCAAATTCAGAGTTATAGATATGTGGATTTTAACCTCTGCTTTTTAAGTGCTTCTGAAGTTCAGTGGTTTTCTATACTTTTGCTGTTGAAAACATAGAGGTTCACTGAACTAAAATATTAAATTGTGGCTTTCTGGGGGTCCCAAAGTGCAGCACAAGTTGTTTAATGCAAAAGTACACTGCAGTCTTCCAATCTGGATCTGTCCCCCAGTTTTTGGACCTTGAGGAAAGAATAACATCAATACAGGTCTCAGAAACAGATGCCCTGGGTTGGAAGGCTTTCCTAGCTGATGTACTTTGCTAAGTTTTTAGAGCCTTTGCTTGTTGGATTTTTGTTCATTTTCAGTCTTAGCCATCAAAAGTTTACTGTGATGATGTAAAAATTAACCTTTGATGGATCAAGACCATTGTAACATTGAAACACAAACTTTACCCTTACCAGCATACATAAATGATAAGTTTAAGCTGATTTTTTCCAATTTTGCTTTTCTTTTTCTTTCCAGTTACTCTAAAAAGTGCTGTGAAAAGCTTCTACACACGTGTACCATTCCAGAAAATAACTGGGATCTCAGTGAGGAATAAAACTGACATGAGCAGAAAACCAGTTTCAGATGGGTAAGACATGACTGCTCCTTTGTTTACAATGGAAATTTAATCATGCCTGGAATAGCAAGGTCCTTTCATGCAGAAGGGATCAGACACTTTGTTCCAAGAAAAGCATTATTTGGGAATATTTAACAAAGCATATGATTTAAAGGAAATTTGTAGTGCAGTTATAAATCATAATGTACACAATTAGTAGTTACGTGGTTTTAGGGTTGTCCTGTGCATAGACAGGAGCTGGAATCAATGATCCCTGTGGGTCCCTTCCAACTCAGGACATTCCATGACTTGATGATTCTATGTATGTGAATTATTATTTCTACTGTTATTTAATTGGTGGTTGGCCAGTTAAATCTCTTGGCAATAATATACCATTTTTAAAGTAAGCCACTATTTTCAGGGCAGATATCAAAATACTAATCTAGATTATTAGATGTAGGCTGGTGGATGTATACTGACAAAACATAATTTTGTCAAGAGATGGAAAATGTCTGGAAGTGTCTATGGAGTATGAACCATGAGGTGGTCTTTTATGAAAGGCATGTCTACAGGTTCCCCATGTCTCTCCCTTGTGCAATATCCTCTCTTCCCTTCTCAGTGGCAGAGACAGGTTGCTACTGATAACACAAGTAGTGATAATTTTCCTTTCCCAGCTTTTTCGAGTGTGAGCGTTGGTGTGATGCTGATCCCTGTTGCACAGGATTTGGCTTTTTTAATGACTCCCAGCTATCAGGTATTTTTCCACTATTTTTGTTCTAGTTTTTAATCTATTTCTGTCTTCCTTCATTATTACAAATTTTGCCATTGTTTTGCTGTGAAGGGCAGTTTAAAAATTTTCACTAAGTCAAAAATAAGTAGCCTGGAAAATTAATCCAATGTAGTTTAGATTGGAATTACTACATCAAAAGTAGCTAACAGTTTCAGATCATGTGAAATTTGAAGTCTTAACTGAATACAACTTTAAAATCTTAACTTATTTTAGAACTACTTAAAGAAATTTAAAGCACTGAACATGCAAAATTGACACCTCTTAGTTTATCTGATTAATATTTATTATCTGTGGCATTTTAGAGATCCAGTCCTGACCTTCATGTAGTCAAGACAACTTTCACTAGTGATTTTATCAGTGAAACTCTAATCTGTGTTTCAAATCCTCCATCTCTTCAGGTACACTGGGTCTTTGAAAGGCAGAATATAATCTAAGTAGGGACCACATTTCAAGAGAGATACAGATTTTATTTTGAGGATTGCATTAACCAGAAAGGGCTGCTTGCTCCAATAAGTAGTACTGATCTTTGCTCAGTGGAAATACTCCTAGTGACCTTAATGGGTTATAATGTTGATTCCTCCCTTCTCTCACACTGGATGCCTTGTGATTTTTCAACACTATATTCAACATTAACACTTTGCCTGTTGTAGGTATTTCCCTCCTTTGATTTCCAAGTCATTAGAATTCCTTTCAACTCTCAGTGGAACTGTGCTGTATTCATTTTCCTCAAAATACTATCTAGAAAAGGAAAATTTTCCTCATAATTTCTATAGCCATGTATTTTCCTGGCAGGTGGAAAGATTGTGTGCCTGACTCTGAATAGCCTGGGAGTCCAGACGTGTGCTGAGGAAACAAGAAGTGCTTGGCATGTTTCAAATTGTAGTTCACCAGGTGTTGAAGTCAGAATACACCCATTTGGCTGGTATCAAAAGCCTGGTAAGTGATACAGAGCATATGGCTTTTCTGACTGTTTTTTTACACATTGAAGCTTATAATTTAGCTGCAATGTGTAGAAGTTTCAGCTTTCAGATGAAGGACCATTTGGAAGGATTTCAAATAGACAAGACAGACAAGTGTGTGTAAGGGAAAGAAAGGTGCAATTTAATCTCCATTTTAATAGAAATGGAATAGAAATACCTCAGAGGTACAATTTAATTTCTTAGGTTGTATAGGAGACTTCTGGCCAATGTTGAAATCCAAATATATTATGTCCCACTGCACAGTCCTGGTGAGGACATCATTCTTTGTTTTTCACTGGTTGGCTTATGATTTAACAGCATGTGTGGTTGCACACTTCAGAGGTTTGGTTTTGTTACAGAATTTACAATTCACTTTTGGTTGTTGAGAAGAAGAAAGAGCCAAGACCAAATTCCAAGGTAGAACTGTATTCTTCAAGCAGTAAGAAGCCATTGGGTACTTAAATAGTCTAACCTCTCATAACTTCTATTTCCTCAAGAGGAATCAAAGCCACTCAAAGTGATTTTTCTTTTCCATGGCAAAACAAAGGTTCTATTCTGCTTATCAATTTCCTTCTCTAGTGAGGCAACCCTTGTTAAAAGAGTGGAGACAGCACAGAGGTTGGAGGCACCATGGAAAGTTAGAGAAGAATGGACTGAGGGTCTAGCACTAAGAGGAAAGTAAGGAGAGCCTTGATAAAGTAGGTGATGGCAGGAGCCTGTGTGCAGGAGGAGCCTAGAGGCAACTAGGTGTATGAATGAAGAATTGTAGAAAGGAGAAGTGGAGACAGTGGAGAAGTAGCTATGCTTCCACATTTTGGAATTGTTTTTCTTCTTATTGGCAAAGAACCAACAGAAAACATCCTATATTGAATGTTACTCACTTCACAGACAGGGATTATGAAGAGGAGCCTGGGGTGTGTGCAAAGGGAGGAGAGTTAGGAGAAATGGTGACATTTCCGTACATAGCGAGGAAGGTTCAGATGTGTTTCCACTGTAACTTGTTACACACAAGGCACAGATGTTTATGCAAATGGAGATATTTGCAGACAAAAATTTGTATCAGTTGTACTGATGGGGGTCTAAGAACTAGGAAGAGGAACAAAAAAGCTCTTAGGCTAAAAGGGAAAATGAGCAAAATCTGAAGGAGGGATTTAGCGTAGGCAGTGGGACGTTAGCACGAAGGAGGTTTAGTCCACACTCTTGTGGTGTGGTGGTACCTGTGTCTCTGCATTTCAAAATGTGTTAAGTTGCTGTGTGAGCTGTTTGCCTGCACAGCTCCACTCACTAGCAATTTGACTTCGTATGGTCATGGTTGCAGCTCAGTCAGTAAGGAGCATATAGTATCATTTTAAAGCAAGTTTTGGATAGCCCCAATTCTTCACTCCTGTCAGTGAGAATGCTGGAACTCCAGAGTTTTTTAGACATAGCTGTTGGTACAAAGTGGAAAAAGCAAACAGGAAATGTGATCTGTCTTCAGCTTTTGTAGCTTTTGTCTTAGTAAAGACTTTATAACTTATTTGATTAGCCGAAGTGTTTTACAAAATATGAATGCACAGGAGAAACTTGGTTTTTACTTAAAATTGCAACATGTTTAAGGAAAATACTGACAATTGAGAAGCTTTGTGTGTGGAGAATATGAATCATTATTTGTGTTTTAATGTGGAAAGTTTTCTGCTAGAAACTGACTTGTTCCTAATTCTTGTTTTGAGAAATTCCAGTATACTAATCAGGATGCAGAGAAAATCTCATATATCTTGTGTTGTAGAAAACTAAATACAGAGGCATTCATAGAGAAAACACAGAATCACAGAATCATAATGTCAGGGGTTGGAAGGCAGAACTACTGAAATGAGTTGTTCATAAATAACTGCTTTGAAAAGTGTTTGTAGGAATGTTTATCAATACAGAAATTTAGGTAAGTCTGGTTTCATGTACGAGCTCAAAAGGCTTAGATAGCAAAGCAGCCTCGCATCCTTAACTCTGGGTGTTTTATTGTCAGAAGATGCAACATTTAGATCCCAGAAGTAATACTGAAAACATTGAGGTGCTTATTACTTATTAAACCTTCAAGTGTTATATTTTTAATTTTTTTTCCCTACTTTTAGCTGACTTGAAGAACACCATCCCTAACTTTTGTCCACTTGTTAGTTTACCTCTTGGGCCAGAAAGTGGTAAGTGTATTCGTGTATTTTGCCAAAAAAACCCAAAAGGAGATGTCCTCTCTTTTGTATATATTGCTAAAAGATTACACTATAATGAAATGGTTTTGTTCCTTAGGAGTTCACTCATTCAGTTGTTTGCTTATTCAGGTTTTTGCTAATTTTTACTGATTGTATATCTTTTAAACAAGAGAATTGTTGTCATCCACAATGTTGGCCTAATATCTCTGCAGCTCACTGTCACAGGAAGACACTGAGGCAAAATATTTGGCAGGTCTGATGAAGAAGTCTATCATTTGTAACTGTGGGTGTCACATCACTTTCAATGGATAGAACCTCATATTTACGTGCAATGACTAATGAAACAAAGCTCTGCCAAGGGTAATCTCCTGAAAAGCTGTTTATTGCAATTCTGTCCACTCTTTTGGGCTTTCTATCACCTTTGTTGTAGCATCTGGTGCTTGCCAGGAGGGCAAGGGGATGTCAGATTAGATAAATCGTCAGCAATTTCTGCCAGTAAGGCTAAATGTAAGGAGTGACAATGAGTTTCCAAACAGATACAAACAATAGCAACAGAGATCCAATGTCAAATTTAGTAAATCTTATTTTCCCCAAAACCAAAGATGATGAAAGGGACAATTCCTCCAGAAACTAATGCAGGTCTGTACTGCTTGACAGTTGGGGGATGTAGAAGAATGATAAACTGTACTGCCTATAGTCCTTGTTTGTGGTTTTCTGCAGGGATGGGAATATTATCTAAAAAATTATTCAGAAATAGATCACAAGAAATGCAGTACTTGAGGTGTGTGTTGGGTCCCACTTTTGAAGAGAAGCTGTACCTTGCTCTGACACCACCTTTTTTTGTCTTGGCAAGAAATTTTGTTTCAGTCTTGCAGTAAATGAATCTTATGGCACTTACATGTGTTATTTTAGAAGTGGATGGATCCTCACAATCAATGAAACTTAACTGCTGTTTTTCAGGGCTTTGTGTCTGTTGGCCTCTAAAAATATATGCAAATTTTCAACAGCTACAGGCTTTCCTGATGTGTCCTGTCCAGAAATACACAGTGTATCTGCTAAATGCTGTGTGTAACGGAAAATAAACAGATTAACTAGTCATTAGAAAACTCAATCTAACCCTCAGGTTAGACTGAAATAGAGAAATCTCATCCATCTCTGCCCTTGATTTTCTGTTTGATCTGAACACATTTTTTAGTCTGTTTGTGTCTGTCTTTCCTTAAATTATATGCAACAGGGCTTGAAGGACATGGTTAATATTTGCAAAGAATTTTCAATATTGAGTTCAGAATTAGTAGAAATTGTGGGGTTTTTATGTAATAGAAGGAAAGCTCCTATTTTGGTAGATAAGCAGAAATAAGTTTTGTGTGAAATGCTTTGAGTAACTAGTGCATTAGTGTGTAGGTTGGACAACTCAACTTCTTTGCAAACTCTCTTTCCCATGGGATGTAGAAAACCTCTTTACTAAAGCTTTATTCCTCCCCATGTGAAGCTTAGTAGTAATTTTGCCATTTTCCTTTTATGTTTTTCTTGCTTTCTTAAATATAAGAAAAGAGTGACCTAAACAGCACTTAAGGAAATTAGACCTTTCTATCTCATTTGCTTTCTCCTTTAAAGGCTACCCAGAACTTAGCACAGCAAGTGTGGTGCTCATCTTACCCTTAGTAACAATCTTGATCTATCACACCCATTTCTGGGTCATCTTTCCAAATGCAGAGTAACTAAGGGTGTCTCTGTTTTACAAAGGTCTGGTTAACCACCCACACGTGCAGAGCCTCCCAAGAAGTGACAGGGTTCTGGCTTAGAGCAATTCTCCTGAGGACAGCAGTCAGGAGAAGTCACTGAACTACGAAGAGCACAACTAGCCTGGAAGTCAAATTAGCACTTGCATCCTGTACTCTTTGGGTCTCTGACACCAGTGTGTGCAGAAACACGTTTAAAATGCAACTGGGCACCATCTGTCCTTCTTGTGTTCTGCCTCATTTTGCTAGTAAAAATACCAGCCTGGTTATTTAGGTCAGATTGCTACTGTGTGTGTTGTCAGAGGCTTTGGCAAATTTTCAGAAACATTGTTTCCAAAGTCTTTATGATTATATATGTTATATTAATATAGGGTATGTAAGAGTAATAGTTTTAGAGTTGGACATCATAGAAAAACTAGTGGTGACTGAATTTGCTGCATTGTGGTATTGCTTGCACAAGGGGAAAAAAATTTACTGTAACTCCTGTGTGGTGACTAGATGGTGAGTGTGGGAAAATGTCACTATTTAAAGGGTACTGTTGTGTGTGTGTGTGTATATATACATATGTATGCATGTGCATGTAAGCATATATATGTATATCTAAAATATATGTATATATAACTTTTTCATTAAAATATCTGAAAGATACTTAGATACCTTACCAGAAGGCTCTGGGAAATAGTGAAGTTAATGTTGTGTCCAATCTGGAGTCTGAACTTATTGAAGCTCTCCCTATATAAACTGAGAAAAACCTGTGTATGTGGAAGGGAGAAGTGACACTGATGTACAACTTCTGCTTTTATATTGTGTTGTGACACTTATAAATTGTATACAGTAATTATCTAAAATTTAATGAGCATACTATTTAAATAGTATACAGCTGTCTATCTTAGATTTGGCAACTGTTAGAAGACAATGGCCCTTAAATTGTGATCTCTGCATGGAACTGCAGATCATATACAGATCACATGGCTCCATTCCCACTCCATTCAAATCAAGTACCTCATTGAGAAACCACCAAAGCATATGGATGTAATGATCTGTTAGGCTCTTCCTATTTCTGCTTCCTGTGATCCCCTAATGATTTGTTGGCTGTGAGGTTTTCCAACATGGGAATATATTTCCCATCAGGCTATCTCAGCACGTGGAGTGTTTCCGTTTTCAACAGAGATGCTGATGGTAGCTCACTTTGGTGATTAATAATATCATTTGTCTTTCTGTTTTCCCACAGTGCTGAGGATATGTCAGAGAGGTCTTTGGTGTGAAACATAGCCTTTTTTATCCATCCTTGGGAACTGATTACCATGCCTCTATGCAGCATGTTGGACCTCTGGTGTAAAATTGCACTGTCTTTGGTCTTAAAAATAAATTTCTATTCTGTTTGTAAACATAAGGATTTTAGTCTTTTGAAAACAACTTATTTTAAACCTAGACATTTACTATAATTGGCACTACTGAAGGAGGCAGAAAGCTTGCATTTAACATGAAGACAGCAAGATTGCTCACTGCTAAAAGCCATAAATAGCACATTTGTTAGTTTAGGACATGTTTGTCTGAGGTGTGATTATAGTTATTATGCAGCGATTTTAAGAAAATTACTCATTTTGAATTATTCAAATCTCAGTGGATGACAAAAATGAGAAGCAACTGTATTTTAGAAAGCATGTAATTTCTGCAAGTTCTGAGTTGATGATTTGCTGATTTGGGGGATTGTAGGTATACGAACAGGTATTAGCAGCCTTGGAAAAAAACTCTGAACTCTACGAATATAAAGCTCCAATTTCAGTCTGTAAGCATGTTGTTGGCTTGAGTCAGGGCTCTTAGATATGGCTCACAATATGCAGAATTAAGATCATAATTTGTCTTTCAAATACAAATTCGGCATACTTGAAACCAGAGCTCTGATTCATGTACCTCCTTAACCTCATGTTAACCTCAAATGGTTTATGTACCTCTTCAACTTCACAAGTTTTCTTCTAAATTTAACTTGTAGAGAAGTGCAATAAAAAACCATCCATTTCCTTATATCAAATGTCAAATTCTACAGCAAACTTGGAGCTGGCCCCTCTTTGCTTCCATTAAAATAGGTGATGAGACTTTCAGTGACTTTATCAAAAGGATTTTGTAATGTCATTGCCTATGAAAGTGGAAGACTGAACTCTGTGCCCCAAGGAAATCTATTCCAGTCTTGTGATCTTATGACTTGAGTGGGAACAAAGTAAGACCAGTGTGAGTCCTTCTGGAAATCCAGTCTTAAACCTTGCCTACCCAAATAAGAACATCTGGAGAAGAGAGACTCCCTGTGTGGGATGTCTATAATTTTGCAATAAAAGTTACAGGGCTGGATGTATTCAGTGCTGTAATTATCCAATCAAAGGAATTGCCAAAATGTGGTTTGGAAGGTCAGAGCTTACCCTATATATAAACCAGAAATGCCTTCCAGCCCATCAGGTGCACTATGCATTTTTAGTAAAGCCAGAGCAGTTTCTAGATGAGACAAGTTTAGATCAGCTGTGGGAAGTCCTGTTTTGCTCATGTAATGAAGTGGGTGTGTGTGGCTGTGGGCATTGCTGGATCCACTGCCAGGAGAAGGGATGAAGGAAACAACTAATAGCAAAAATAATGGTAAACTGGTAAATCTCAGGGAAATAGATACAGGATGTAAAATTAAAGTGTTGGAGGTTTAAATCCAAGGAATTTATTTTGCTTTTGTGGACTTATTTTGAAATTCTTTCTTGAGAGAGTAGAATTTAGCTTAGCAAGAACACTTCTGAGTGTTTGAGCTATGGGCAAACAGAGACATGAGGATTATGAGACTTGCCCAAGGTCACACAGTGAGTCAGGGAAGCCAAGGGAAGAGAGCCAGTCTGGTGAAATATCTTCCAAAACCACTGATGCACCCAGATTTGTTGACTTACAGTGGAACTCAGACAAGGCTGTTTTTTGAAAGAACTGCGGTGAGTAGTTCAAAGCTTTGTGTCTCATTCTAGAGAGATTACTTGTTCCAGTAGTAGTACCTCCATTGTTGGTGTTACAGACAGTGCAAGGTGACAACATTGCTCTTATGTAAAAACAAAGTTTAAGCCATATTGATTAAGAAAACTAAAACTTTTCTTGTTCATATCTTCAGAAAAATACCCCAAGAAATAATTAAAAACATAAGCTGACAGGATATAATCTGGAAAGTAAGGTCTGGGGGTCTAGGAGTATAGGTAGATAATTTCTGGGGAGAAAGTAATGATTAATTCTCCATAACTTACAGAGTTGATTTTTATTTTTAAGTGTCTTTCTAAATAAATGTGACCCCAGAGGTAGATGCTGAAGTTTTTTGACACAGGTCATGCAACAGGTCATATTGGATGTTTTTAAAGTTGAGAATATATTGACAATATGAAATGTAGTAATTTCCACATAACTAAAATCACTGTTCCATTAAAATAATTGAATAGTCAGTGTTTAAGGGGAAGAAAAATGTAAGAGCAGTTGGTCTGTTGCACAAGCTGTGATTGCAGGGTCATTGCTCCCTTACTAGTTCAGACTCCCTCTGAAGGTAGTGCTGATGATGACTCTGAGTTATCAAGTAAGCTTGTGGTCTTTAACAGTGCAATACCAAATTCATTTCTACTTAGCTGGAAACTTTCAGCATCTATCTCTTCAGAAGAATTGCTCCCCAGTATAACAGGAACAGAATGATTTGGAAGTGATTGAAAAGGGACCCCTTGCTGCTTTATTGTCCCTAGTTCACAGACATAAACTATGGCTAGGCTGTTTGGGATGTTATATTGAGTAGAGTAGGTTGGTTCATCACTCCATGAGATGCTTTATTTAGCAAGGGTGAGAGCAAAGGAGCTAGCATTAAGATAACAGCCTTGGCAATGGTTGTAGATAACCTATGCTTGATGTTTGTACTTCTTTGGGAAGGATTTGCCTTGCAGAATCAAAGACTTTTAACATCAATGTAGAGACCTGGGTTGTGGCAGTATGTCAATACCAGGATTTCCAGGTTGTGTGGAGGGCATGTCACAGCCTCGATTGTATGAACCCCAGACCTTGGCTTCAGATTCGATGTTGAGTTGTATGGTCACAACAGTCTCTCTGTAAGGAGAAGATGGAAGGAAACTGTCAATCTTTGTGGGTCACCCATTTCTCAGAAGACTTAAAGACACCTTTAATCAAATGAATGGTCACAACTTTTGCATCTGTCTGGTAAATGAACTCAAGCAACAGGGTAAGATCTGCTCACCAGGAATAGCAAGGCAACAGCTGACAGTTCTATTCTTACCCTGCAATTTCATGGGAAGGGTAATGCCAGCCTCCTGTTCAGGACTTGGTGGCTCTAACAGGAACCTTTTGCTTTCAAAACATAATGAACTGTTGAAAGGAACTAAACTAATTAAAGGACTGTTCTTTCCCAAGCCTTCTGTTTTGACTTCGATGTGAAAACAGGAGAGCCTGGCAATATTTTTATCTTTTCTGTATGAGAAAAGAATGCTTGTGGCATTTTTTCAAAATTGACTGTAAGACAGAAGAGGAATTCTTGATCAGTACTAGAGTCCATATGGATGTGTATCACTGAATAAAATGGGTTGGAAGGGACCTTTAAAGGTCGTCTAGTCCAACCCCCATGCAGTTAGCAGGGACATCTTTAACTGGATTAGGTTGCTCAGAGCCCTGTCCAACCTGACCTTGAATGTTTCCAGGGAGGGGGTATCTACCTCTGGGCAACCTGTGTCAGTGTTTCACCACACTCATTGTAAAGAAAGTCCTCCTTATATCTAGTGTAAATCTCCCCTCCTTTAGTTTAAAACCTTTACCCCTTAGTCTGGGACTAAAGTTCTGGGAGTACACAGTCAAATGTAGGATTGCCATTTGCTTTCCAAGGAGTTAGTGGCTGTGTCTGCTCAGGAACTTATGTGCAACCATTATGATCCTTGTCCTTTAATGTAATTAGGCCTGTTTAGAACCTTTTATTTATATCAGTTAGATTTACATGCAAACCTGGATGGAGATGCTCCAGATTTACCTCTTTTATCTCTAGTTGTACGTGACCTCTGAAAATAGAACTGGGCCCTCTGGTGAATCAGGGGCCTTTGAATATTGTATCTCATTTATTCCCAGTTGGTGCAAAGGTGAAAGTCTTTCACTGGGGAACTCCTCAATGGTTTTACTTCTATATTATTTTCTTCTGAAATTTTTACTAAATCCTCTAGATATATTATTTTTTATGGTTCATTTTACAGAGAATTTGGATATGTGGCAACCCTTAAATGTGTCCTCTGTTCTCATGGATTCATCCATTTCAAGCTTTGAAGTTGTGCAAGTTAGTAGAGATATATCCAATGACTTCTCCACTGCCAGAGGCTTTTGTCTATCTGGTAAGAAATGATTATTCAGAAAGTACTGGCTTGTGAGCCTCAAAAAACAAGAACATCTTCCTCCTGCCCCTTCCTACATAGATAGACTGATGTTACTTATTTGTAAAGACCACTTCAGTGTTTCTGAATTTATGAGAAGGAACCTGAAATAGTTTACCTAATGAAATGTACAATACACATAAAATGCTAGACAGTGATTTTCTTTTGGGCACAGAGATCTTTTACTTCTCCAGGCATTGTGCAGTTTGGAGAATATTATAGCAACTAATGGAAGGGATGATGCCATTGTGTGCTAAAGAACAGGTAAGGAAATCTCATGGAGCGAGAGAGGGTAGAGCCACCTACTACTGTCTAAAGTAACCTGTAGCTGTGGTGCGTGAGGGCAGGTAAACTGACAGCTGGGATGAAGCAGAGCTTGGGCTGTAGAAATGACAAAGGGAACTGCTTTAATCTGTAGCCTGACTAGACAGCAGAGTCCTTTAACTTCACATGAATAGGAAATCTTTAATGCCATATAGAGCAGCAGAAATGAGGAAAAGTTCCCACCTACTGTAGAAGATTGTCTTAATAATGGTCCCACTTTTTGCAGTAGATGATCCTCACCTAATGAGGGTGAGCAATGCCACTGTTTTTTACTTTTCCTGTAACTGTTTAAAGGAGTCTTTCTAAAGGAAAAGTGTTGGATAACCACTTCTGAGTATAAACTGGGGTGAGTGAGAGGATCACTTCTTATATGCTGAAACTTTTCTCTATGGCTCTCTGGGGACTGCTTGAATTTAACTGAGGTCCTTTAGTACTTCTTGTAAAACCTATGGTAACAGTTCTCTTGCTGTGTTGCTCCAGTTTAAAGCCAATATAACCTTTGGCCCTTTGGCTGTTTTGGAGAATATTTGGGGAATCTGAGGACATACATGCCTCATTCTGCTTTAGAACTACTTCATATCCTTGTTGCTTGACCTGTTGTAAAACATGTCTTTTAAGCATCTTATAAAATACTCTGGAACTATATTTTTACTTGCTCTTTTTCTTCATGTTTCACCTCACAGCTTGTTCAAAAAACCAGTCATGTACAGTGGTTACCCTGGAAGTCCAGCCTTCAGCAATAAGATGTATTTTCTACCCTGACACACAGATATGCACACATGGCCTGCAAGGGCACAGCTGCCGGGTTTTACTCAAAGAGCCAGCTACATATATCTATAGGAGACAAGGTAAGAGGAGGTTAAGACTGTGGAGGAAGGAACCCAACTGTGGTGGCCTGTGCACCATTCTTGTGAATGGAAGAGGGAGGAAATTGTCACTAGACAGAACAATATAGATATCTCCTACATGATTGCCCATTGCTGTTTCTGTGAAGTTACAGCCAAGTGGAATGATAAAATGTTTGCAAATACTTCATGAAAATCATAGTGTTACCATCTAGTGCTGAAGCAGGAGGAGGTATAATAAAGGAAGTCTACAAAAGATGCTTTGGAAAGTACAGAATGGGAAAATAAACAAAGAGACATTAGTGAAAGTCCAGCTTCTTCCTTAGCCAAGATGAACTAATATTTTGAATAGGTGAAAATCATTTAAAAGAGAAATAAAAGTTGTGTAGACAGGTAAAAATTCTACTGTTAGGCTATGTACTTATTTGTAGGTGTAAGGTTTTTTTTGTTTTCTCCCTTTCTTTTAATATAATACTGGTTATGTATTTTATTAGAAGTCATTAGAAACCAGGTTAACAATAAGGGGGAAGGGAAGAAATATATTCTGTTTTCTTCTCTTAAATGTCTGTGAAGAATTGACAAATCAGAACCTTCTGGTTTCAAACTCAGAGAAAAAGGAGTTTATCGTCAAGTGAAGCAAAATCACAGACTGAGATATAAAAGCTAGACTTATGTGCTAATATATTGTTTAGGAGAGACATAGTGCAAAGTATCATTTAGCTGTTTTAAAGCACTACTGAAAAACCTCTTCCTTGGAGACAGAGCTAAGGATTCAGATAATCCTTATATATATATTTTTATAGATACACAAATAGGTCAGAGTATGACTGTGTAATATTTCATAATTTTCTGCATGCCAAAGATACATTCAGACAGCAGTTATGTTTGATCTAAAATGTAGATACTGGCATAAGTTCTGTGGAAGAAAATGGCAGTATTCACAATAGAGTGTAAGGCAAGAGATGGTGATGTAGGCCCTCTGGTACCTTGCATTCCCTTCTTGGACATGTAGAAGGCACATGTATCTGACTTAAAGTGAGCACTTGCACTGGTGACTCCCACTTCAAGAATAGCAGTCCCTACACAGGACCATAGGGATTTGGACACAAGTTGTTGCTTCTGTCTTGCATGGTGAAACAGCTACTGGAAAGGGGGCTGAAGGGCAAGTCTTTCCTGGACTGTCTGGTTATCTTTCCTCTCTCTGACTTGCTATAAATATTTAAAGGTTTAATGTTGTGCTTTTTAGAGCTGAATGGAGTAGAAGTCTAAAAATCTCTCTCCCTTCTTGTAGAAATGGTTGGTTTTATATACTAATGTGTAGTCTGGTTTAAGAGTTTGCAAAGTTAAATATTTGTATTTAGTAGCTAACATCTAGCATAGCATGAAGGATTTTGTAGCGAGAGAATAATACAAATTTATCTGTTTCATTTATAGAAGTGAATTAGACAGGTAACAATTTAAAATTCAGGGAAACAGGATTAATTTTCATTTCTGAAATGGTACTAACTTGAAAGAGTAAATTATTTTTCCTGTTCCCACCACCTCTGTAGATTTATTCCTGGCCATTTCTGAATCGGATTTAACCCCATCTGTTTACATCCCATCCCATGGAGATGTAATGGGCAAATCTGAGGTGATCCACGTTGGCTCAGAGTGGAGGAGTATCAGGCAGTTCCTGGGGATCCCATACGCTGCACCTCCCCTTGCAGAGAGGCGTTTCAGCCCTCCTGAGTCGTTTGCTTGGGTGGAAACCTGGAATGCTACTGCAACTCGGTAAGAAACCTCTTTGATCACCTGCAGAAGTGCTTGTCTGTTTAGGTGTATGAAAGTAGCTGGAGTGATGACCATGATATTAATGTCCTTTCATGTAAGAGAACCTGTAGGGTACAGATTGACACAAGTTTGAGACTTTGTTTAGCAAAAATAATAATTTCTCCTTCTATACTATGTGTGCAAGCACCTCAAGAAAATAGGCAGATTCCAGCACATTGCCATGAATCTATGTGTAACTCCCCACTGACTGTCTGCTGTCAGTCCATTTTCATCCTGAGTATTTATATAGGCATTTATAATATTTATACACATACATTTTGCTCCTGCTGAGCAATAAATTTGTAGAATATTTAAGCCAATGGGTGCTTTAACAATGATATAACTAGAATCTGGGAGCCTCATATAGAAATGCTTTGCCTGGTGGTGTCCAGGAGACCCGACTGAAGGGCCTGGATGGTCTTTTCTGTCCAGAAACTGTTAAACAAATACTTGCTGAATGGCTTGGACAGAAGTAGAGAAGTTATGACCATTTTAGGTAATGCCTTAAGAGGAAATGAGCAAATGAGCACCAGGAACTGTATTAGCAGATGGGCTAAATTTCTCTGAAGTCTCTGTGACTAGTATTTCCCATTGGCTGGCCCTGGCTCTCCAGGGCTGTACAGACATCACTGTCAGTGAGGTTTAGGCTGGAGGCACTCTATGGGTAGAGCCTTTGTGTGGATGCTTGTTTCATTTAGTCATATGATATAAGCTTCGATTTTATTATTTTTTATTTTTTTTATTTTGCATTGGGGAACCAAAATGACAAATTGTGAGTGTGTATCTCTTAGAGAAAAAAAGGTTTGAGTGACACTAGTTAGCATATCTGTTCTGTGGAACATGTCAGGAGAGTGGATTTCTTGTAAAAAACCCACACAGCAAATAGAAAGGCAACAACAAGAAGAAATGAGATATGAAAATGGAGTGTGTTTTATGTAGTCTCTGTCACAGTGCATCCCTGCTCTGTAGAATAGAAAGCTAATGGCAGAGCACACTAAACCTGTTTGAGCCATGCTGCACATGTGCAGGGGAAGCTGATATATGAGAGCTGGTAGCTGATCGTGTTTCTATCAATAAAAAAATAGACTGTTCTGTGGCAGATATGAGGAGCTGCAAGGAAAAAAAAAAAAGTCAGAAACAAGTAACATGAAACTGAAGGTGCAGAACAGTCAAAAGGAGAAAGTCTAGTGGAAGGACTTGGTGAACTTTCTGTAGAGGGAGTTGAAAAGGGGGGCTGAGGTTTAGCAACCCAAGAGCTTCCAAGGCAACTAATACAGACCTGAAGTCTATTGAGAACCCGTGTTATCCTTCCAGCCATGGCTGGCCATGCAGTCCTGTAGTTCCTGGCACTGAGAGTGGTCCTCGTGTGGTTAGTGACAAAGTACTTGAGCTAGACAATCTGGCCAAGAACTTACATGGTTAAGGAAATGACAGATTTTGCAAGGGAGCTGAGGCCTGACATGGATCACCATCTGCTTTAGTGGAAACAAACCCTAACACTACAGATTTAGAGACCTATCAGCTCTGTGGAAGCTATTGGTCCCTCCCTTACTCAGGCATTTTGATGTTGGGTTAGCACACACACCATCAGCTCTTTGTGTTTGTAGCCACAGTATTGTGTCTGCTAAGACTTTGGTAAAAGCCAACTCCCTTTGTGATGTCTCTTTGAAGACCTGGTGTTAGCATGAGCAGCCTGGCTGAATTTTTCAATACAATTTAGGGACCTTAGATAATCTGCTCCAAACTTTTGAATTCTTAGTGCTTCCTTAGGCCAATGAAGAGCTTGGCTATTATCTTCTATTATTCATTTAAGATTAAAAAAAATAATTCTTTGAGCTTAGCACTGTGGAGGTGTGCTTGGAGAATCAGAGGAATGTCACTCTCCATATGTAGAGAAAGTGCTAACAGCTGGATATTTTAGGACTCTATATTAGTGTTGCACAATATTCGTATATAAGAAATTCATATTAATGTAGTGTCATTACTGACAGAAAAGAAATATTTATTTATCATCTTGGACCTAATAAAAGACTTGAAAGTATACCAAACAAAATCAACCAAAAAACCCACCCAGCTGTTGGGAGTCTCCAGCTGCTTGGGGAGCTGTAGACTTGCCTCAGCAGGTGGCAGCCTTTCCCTGGAGTCGGTCCTGGCATGAGGAGCTGGGAATCTTGATGAATTGTCCAAAAAAACCCCCAAATTCATGGTTGATTCCTTCTGCCCTGTGGAAAGCAGTATGATTAGTAGTGTTAGACCTGTTGTTCTGGCTAGGTTCCTACCTGAGAATTTGTATTTTGTCTACCTAAAATGGCTTTGGCAGCTTTGGTTGGAGGTTGTCCTTTGCTGAGTCAGTGTGAAAGCTATTGAGTGATATCACCATCCTAGAAACCTCCTTTATGGAAAGATTTTGTAGAATTGCATTAAACCTGGTCCTTTTCCTTGTAGTTTTCTACTAAATTCTTCACACCTTCAGTGTAAAATTTTACAAAGGCATTAAAAATGATAATTTAGAAATAATTTTCTGAGATTTTACTGTCTTTTCCTTAGCCTGTTTTTGAATTCTTCCCCAATAAATTGTGATGCTTTACCATAACTCATTATGTGATACAAATATATCTGTGAAAAAGAAGGAACAGGCTTTAAAATAGCTTATATCTTATACATTTTTCCACAGAGCACTGCAAATTAAAATAAATATAAGTAAAGGTAGCCCATGGACTATGAGAAATGAAAATAACTGTCATCTCATAATCAAAAGATTTGGTTATGTAGGAGTGCAGGCAATAGCAGGGAGACCTGTGCCTCAGATGCCCAATTCTGCTCCTCTTACATCTGGTGATAATTTTATGCAGTATATGTAAAGTGTGAGTTTTCTGAAAGCCTATTCTCAGGTTCTAATCTTTTTAAAATGAGGCTGTTTTTCTGAGAGAAGGATTCTAGACATGAAAATCCAATGTGTGTTTTTGCATTTGTATGTGTGTATGCAAAGCCACATATTTGTCACCAAGGTATAAGCAGGCATAGTTTCAGAAGTGATTGAGATCTACAGATTTAAAGATTTTTATAAGCCTAGTGCATCAAAATATAAGAAAATAGCAGCAGTGGAAAAAGAGTGCAAGCCTTTTTATTGTGACTTTTCTCAATCTGTGTTTCTAGGGCATCTTGTTGGCAGCCAGGAGATGGAGAGGCCCCATCATACTTTGTCAGTGAAGACTGCCTATATCTGAACATCTTTGTTCCTTACACCACTGTGAGTAGGAGACAAGTCAAATCTTTTTTTTTGCAGCTGAGCACTGTCTCTTTTCAAAGCACTTTTAATTGGCATGAATGACTGTTTTTCATGTGGTGTTCACAAAGTCCTGCAAGATTAAAACATGCACTCTGCTGTTTGTGCTGGTACAAGAATATTCCCTATAGGCTTTCAGTGAGCTGTGTTTGGGTATCTAGGAGGGTAGAAAATTAAAAAAGAGGGAAATAAATCATGAGAAGAAGATGACAGCAAAGGAGGAGAAAATAAGGACAGAAACGGCACTGAAATGAAACTATTCAGGAGATACAATACATCATGTCACATCAACACTTATGACCACTTGAGCAGCAGCAGATGAGGTTTCTTCACCCTCATCTTCATTATTCCTTTGTTGACATCTGTGGGAGCTCTGCTGAGGAATCAAATTAACAATGGTAGGTTTGTGCCCAGCTAAAACAGCATAAAAATAGGTGTTTTAAAGATGACCAGGCCAGTGGTACAATCTGAGAAAGGGTCATCTGAAAGCTCTTAGAATCCTAATTCTAAACAGATATAAAACAAAGCTTCAAGTCAGAGCCAAGCTTAGATGATAGGCTAAATCCCTGGGGGGTTGGGGATAAAGATGCTGGATAACATGTGAATCTCACTGAAGAGTGGGCCCTGGGCACAGCACTAGAGCTTTTTTTTTCCACAGTACTGGTAATTTTCAGAAGGTGGCAGTGGTTATGATAGTGTGAGTCTGTCATCCTGCAAAGAACTGGTCTAGCTATCTGACAGCAGTACACATAGTCCTTTGCAGGTCCTTTTAATCACCAGAAGGACCAGCAGTCTGTTTGCTCCCTGCAGCACCAGACTGTTGTTTTGCCTTGGGTGCAGTCATCACTTCTTGAAAACATCAGGTCACTGTCCCAGGCAGTTTGCCATCTCTGCTAAAGTGCTGCTTTCAAGATAGCTTATTTGAAAGCATTGTATTTTCTATCATCTGATAGACTAAATAGGCTTGTCTTTTCTTCTCAGTGGTACAGAGAACTGAATACCTCCTGTCTTTTGTGGAGGTGTAAGGTAGAAGTAGATCCAAACAAGTCCATCAGGTTCACTTGTGTAAGTCTAGTCCAAGAGAGAACCAAAACTTCTGTTTTTGCAGAAGTAGCTGGGAGCAGAAGGCATGGCATTTTCCTGTTGTTTTTCTGTTTGGTTGGTTTGGTTTTGTGTGTGATGGGTTTGGGTGTTTTTGTTTTTGGTTTGGGGTTTTTTTGTGGTGAGCTCTATATTATAGTCACATACAGAGAGCTATAGTTGTATATTTTCTGCCCATGGAAAGTTAGATTAGCTGGTAAATATTGAATATAAAGTCTCCTGGAGAGCAGCAAAAGCAGATGGTGTTCAGAAGCCTGAACAAAAGCGTGGTGCAGGGACTGCTGCATGTCACCAAAGGACTCTTTAAGTGTCAAGCAGTGAAGAAGGTGAATGACATCACCTCATTTTACTTCCATAGCTACATGTACCACGTAACCCTCCAAGTAAAACTGGCACTTCTGAGAGACTTTTTTTCCACCTATAACTGTCACCACCTGTCACACTAGCAAAACTGTGCTTCAGATTGATCTACAAAGGGTTCAAACGTAAGATCAAGAGTTGAAACTCTCCACTAAATAAGAATAGAAACTGTGCCCTCTCTCCTCTTCTTCCATCCTCTGCATGTGTTATTCCCATCCTTACTATGTCATCCCTGTTACACTCAATTCTTTACAGAGCAATACTGTACTGTAGTAAAAGCACTGGAGGTTGCCTGGCTTGGTAGAGTTTAATTCTATCCTTGCCAAGTAGCTGATTAAGTTTCACAGGAGGATGGAGTAAATAGTTCTGAGTATTATTAAACCTTTCAGACTTCCAGCTGACTTGCAGCTTCCTGGTGGATGCTGACCTGCTCTCCTCCTTGAAGGTGTGCACATGGGACCTAAGACCCTGCAGGCATGAAACCACAGCAGAGATGCTGGGCTTCCCAGAAGACTTTCCTTTGCTCACTAAGCCAGGGAGCCATCTGACCATGTCCCAGTTGAAAGTCTTTGCACAGATTTTAGACCTCAAAGTATTTTGTTGCTAAGTGTGGAGCAAAGCCTGCAGTAGGCACGTGGCACGTGTGGCCTGTCTGCAATGAACATGCTGACCTCACTCTGCCCAGCTGCCATGTGTGCCCCACTGCAGCCAGGCAACAACACTGGTTTTGCTGCATCTGAGTCTGATACCAAGTGGGTGGAGGTGACTGCTCCAGCAGACCCTTCAACTCAAAACCTTAGTCTTGAGTTTCTTCTGCCTCATATATGTAATTGCAGTGGTTCATTGAATTTGGTTAAGAACAAGGCTTGGAGAAAGTTCACATATTCAATTAAAAATTATCTATCAGCAGTATAATATAAAATTAATTGACTACCAAATGGTATAAGTGACATGAAATATCTCACTTTGTGAGGCACAGTTCAATAACAGCATGAAAATAATGGTGCTGTGATCTTAAAATGGTTAGCAAGAAATGGGAAGGCAGTTATCTTGAAGAGCCTTCATCTAAAGAGTGAAGTCCCTTGGGTTTAAAACACAATTTTTTTTCATGATTGTTTACCTTTACTTTGGAGAGAGATCTGTCATTGCTCAGTGCAGGCTTGAAATAGGAATGCTACTTCCAGGCACTTGGAACTAGGCACAGCCCGAGTGCTGAATCTTCTCTCACATTGCTCCCTCTCTGTTGCAGCAGGCTTTGTTTATTTTACACTTATCTCCCATCTGCATTTCTTAAGCTTTTCATTACTACAACTCTGGGCAAAGTTGCTCAGCATAAAGTAATATATAAGTTACAGGGCAGCTGGTGGTCACTGTGTTATGCAGGTTATGGGCACATGTTAAATGTCTAGTTTGAACCTCAGGCTTAACCATGCTGAGCTGAGGGAACAGAGCAGGCTCCACATCACATTTAATACTGTTTCAGCTGACATGGCTCAATGTGGTTGCACATTAGAATGAATTTCCATGTGAAAACAGTTTCTCTACCTCTGTGCTGCACGTGGTGCAGAAATGGGAACCAGGGACAAGGCCTGTGAATTAGGCAATTTCTATTCACGAGCAGAAGTTCCTGAGAGAGCAGCAATTAAAGTTTCTGGGGTTTTCTTGCTAATATTGTCATGTTCACAAGAAGCCTCTGAAGCAGTTCTCCAGATATCTAAGGGAAGATATGTAAGATACATGCATCACACAATCAAGACAAACTAAGGGCTGCTGAGGTAAGCTTGCCTCCTGTCCTGTAATTTTGCAGGAGACTGCAACCATCACTTCTTTGCTGCTTCTCTCATATGGCCAGTCACATTTTTGCTGGAGACATTCTTTGCCAGAGCAGATGGAACTGCTGTGTTTAGCCAAGTTCCCTCCAGAAAATAACAGCAACAGAGCCCAATGCCCTCTAGCTGCAGGGAAAACCAAACCTCATATGTACTTTGATGCTGCTGCAAGGGCCACCAGCCCTTTGAAAAACACCACCATCTGCCAAAGCAGAAAGTGGAATGGGGGTATGTATATGAACTGCTGCTGAAAACAGGAGAAAGGAGCCTCCTTCAGGTTACTCCCAAAGTGGGCAATAGGGGATCAAAGTGCTGAATGGAAAACTGAGGTTGCACTTTGAAAAAACCTTTTTAGAATTGAAGCAGATTATTCTGCTTTGTGGATCAAGATGAGTAAAACAAAAAGGCAGAAAACAATATCAAACCCCTCCATATGTTTCACTGGTATTTCTTCTGAGTGTCATCTTGAGCAAGCTGTAATCTGCTGGCAAATGCTGAGGTTGCCTGGGGAAGTTCTGCTTTTGTGCTGCTTGTGCTTTGGCTGCAGCCCTGCTGTGTATGCAGAGAGGATGCACACAGGTGGGATGCTGCTTTGGGCAAAAATCTCAATTTCTGCCCAAAATCATGTAGGTTTGCATGGAGTGCTAATCCCTCTATATATCTAACAGTGGAAAATTTCCGTGGAGGTCAAAGGACCAATAGGAAGTGTTTAAGTGTTGAAGACTTGACAGTAGGAAGTAGCCTTGCACAGCTATTAAGTTAGTCCTGCTCAAGATGAAGCAACCCAACAGGCCTTTTTCTTCTCCTGGTTCCCACTTGATTGAGGTTTTCCTGCATGTTTGTGTAAAGCAGACGTTACAACAAAGTCAAGCCCACTCCCTGCTCAGTGGCTAAGTCAGCAGGATGGGTCTTCCTTGAGCTTACCTGTTAGAGTTCACAGAATCACAGAATGTCAGGGGTTGGAAGGGACCTCAAAAGATCACCTAGTCCAACCCCCCCTGCCAGAGCAGGATTCCCTAGACTAGGTCACAACAAAGCTTCTGTGACTAGGAATTGAACCTGGGCCATGGCAGTGAGACCGCTGATCCTAACCGCTAGATCACCGCAATGACTGGTGGAACACAGTGGTGCCATGAAATCTTTATACTGGACAGAGTGTGCTCTTTAATGGTGTGTAGGTCGTTGTGGACAATTTAGCCCCTGAACTTCAGATAGATGGCCAGATATCCTCTCATTGTGGTGGCTGTTAAAGAGCTATGAATGGCTTAGATAACATTCATGGGGAAGATGCTTTCCTTGAGCAACAAAATCAGTTGGCTACAGGAATATTAACCTTGATGTTGTCATGACAGGTCAAAAACATGGCAGTGTTGCTGTTCTTCCACAATGGAGGGAGTTACAGTCCAGAGGTGGAAAAGACAACCATAGATGGATCATACCTAGCTGCCATCAGTAACATCATTGTTGTGACAGCAAACTACCGGGTTGGTGTTTTTGGCTTCCTTAGTACTGGTAAGTTATGGATTTCTAAACCAAACACAACTGTGGGCTAAAAATTAAATTTTTAATTTGAGAAACCTGTATTTTTCACTGACTTTTTTTGGGGGGGAAGGGTGGTGAGAGGAGCAGAAATGGCCAAGAAATGGTGGGGACTTGATCTGGAGAGAAAATAGAGAGCCTGGAGACAAGGGGCAAGAACAAACAAAACCCAAGGATCTGTATCAAAACACTGACTAGACTTCTGTTTGAAGATGAAACTGAATATTGTGTTTTGCAGAAACACACACAGTGTAAAGGGCATTTTTGGTCTCCTGTTGCCTCCAATTGCCAACCACCATTGAAAATGTTACAAATTCCCATTACATACAGGATTTTCTGTTGTGCAAAGAGACACATACACATGAAAATACACATTCACATGTCCCTAAAACTTTGTGCTAGTACTGCTTGGTCTTTGGGATTGTTTTGGGGGTTTTTTTGTCATTTTGCCTTTTACTAGATTTGCTTTTTTAAGCAAGTAGGCAACAATTTTATTTCTGCCATCTTTCAATTCTGGCTGAGGGAGAAGAACTTAAGGTAGAGAGCTATGAAGAGAAAAATTAAACAATTGCAAGTGGAGCTCTGGCTCCATCACTCTAGTGGCAATGCTTGATCTGTCTAGTGGACATTTTAATACCTTTGGAAGCTTATATTTGCCATATTTGCAAATACCAGGCCTACATACTTTGTCTCATGATTGTTTTGAGTATTTAATGCTCCTGATGCTGGATGCCTAGTTTGCCTAGTTTGGGGTTATAACTGAAGCTATTGGTTTTGGTTTCTCTTTGTTTTACTGCTTTGTCTAAAGCTCACTCCCAGCAAAACTTGTTTTTCATTCAGTAACTAGAGAGCTGGCACTACAGACTCCTTACACAGTTAGATACGGAGTTGGTAACATGTATTTGGGGAAAGCAGCACTGTTTTCATCAGTGCAAACCAGATGTTTATGAAAGTGATACTGTGGCTTCGTTTTTGCTAGAGACCAATGCAGTGAGGATATGTGCTGTGCGAGCTTCCATTACGCAGCACTGCCCACGCGTTACCTACTAACCTCCTTCAGCCTTGTGAATCTCACCTAGGTTTCTTCCTAGGTGGAAACTGCCATCTGGGCTGAATGTTATTTGGCAATACTTATATGATGGTCTAATTTAGGGATCAGGATTAACTCTCCAGCCTCTTTTTAAAAGGTATCTGCACATGTGACCTAAAACATCCGTGCATGAGCTGAATGTACTGAATTTGCATTCCTTCAGGTAGGAGTGGTCCATTACAGATAGACAGTGTTGAGGGACCTTCTCCTTCTCTGTATGGCTGAGGTGCAGCCAGGGACAAGTGCAGTCTTTCCTGACCTCTTCTGTGGGAAATCCTTAATGTGCATTTAGGAACATCTTGTTGCTCCAGAGGGAACTGGAACAAGTTGGAAAAGCTCTTTGCAAGAGTCACTGAAGCAAGCTAAGCACCACATTCATGGGAAGCCCTAAGAATTCCTTCAGTGCCACACTCCTATCTCCCCTGTGTCCCTTTAGTCCATGTGAGGGTGATGAGCTGTGGTGTGTCTGTACTGGCCTCCCCGTCAGCATGGATTTGTCATACCCGTTCTGCTGAGCAATGCTTCTACTGCAGTGTCTGTTCTTTGGCCCACCACAGGTTGGTGGAGTACCTGTGACTCCTTCTGAATATAACTGGTAGCCACTGGAGATTTAATAATGGTTATTAAGCTGGGTCAAACACCATAAGAGTTTTTCTTAAACCAAATCCTTAATGACATACCAGTGATGTTTCCACTCTTACTGAAACATCTGGACAAATTCTGGACCTTTAGAAGTTTTACCATCAGCTCCAAAGAGGACAGGACTTCACCCTTAGGATTGTGAGGACTTTAACAGAGAGACCAGTAGAAGGCTCTGAAGTTACAAAAGAAAATCATGATCCTGTGACCAGTATCAGTTTCATTGTCCAACTAAGAAAAGTGCTGAATCCTCTCATGTTTTGTTTTGTTTGCTTGTGGGATTTTTGGTTTTCTTTTTGTTAGTTCTGTTTTTGTTTTGGTCTCTTATTGACAGGGCTTTTGCAAGGAGTCAGAGCTCTTATTAAGTAGACAGAATGTTTAATTTAATTTGCTACCACTCATTAATTCGCGAAAAGTGATGCCTTCTGCTCTCACTTTGCACCCAGAAAAGCTAAGGTGAATTGCCAGTGATAATGAATGGCAAGAGTATGGAGAAGACAGTAAAGGTTTTAGGCCAGATTCTTTTAAGAGTCCATGAAGTCATATAAAATAGGATGATTTTCATACTTAAATTTAGCACTATTGTTCTTCTCCAGTTTAGTAATAACAGAAATGCATATGTTTGTCATTGTTTGCTTCCTTCTGAACATCAGTTTCTTTTCTTTCTGCTGTGGGCCCCAGGAATGTGATCTTTTCCTGCAAACAGACTGCTTATGGGATTTATACCCAGGCTTTCCACTCAAGTGGTCTTTTGGAGTAACTACTGCAAATGTCCATGCATGCGTCTGTTCCCCAGTGTGCTACATTTCACAACCTGGCTTTGGTTTTTGCCAGGACAGAAGGAACTGGTTATATTTCCCTCCTTGGTTTCCTCTTTAGTAGTGTAGAGTGGATTTATTGCTGGATTGAGAAACCTTAGAACTGGTCATGGTATGCAGAACAAACACAAAATCCCCTAAAAACTAAAGTAAGGAAGGGAAAGTTTTTCCTCTAGTGCTTCACTGGTGTGGCTTGGCCTAATCTTCTGAAACCACAGCTGTAGCTGGAAGTAGTTTCTGGGGCCACTTAGTTCTTGGCTGTCCTAATGAAAGGATGTGTATAGTGATAGCTATTGTGATGTGGGTATCTGTAAGATCTGCAAGGCTATCAATAATCTAATCTCCTCTGTACTCTCTTCTGCTGCTTAAATCCGTCTCTATCTTGTCTTGGCAATGGAAGAAACAAATAGTTTCAGCTGTGTTTCTATTTTTGGCTTTTCTGTCTGAGTGGGGTTTTTGTTCTTTTGTTTGTTTGGGGTTTTTCTCTGTTTGGTTTGGTTTTGGTTTTTTTTTTTGTTTTCATGGGAACAAAAAAATGAATACATATAATTCAGATCCCTGTCAGCTGGACATAGGTCAATCTCAAGGGACTATGAATATGGAGATATAAGTTATTAAATAATACCTCTATGGGGTTTAATGAAATGCAAGGTGATGTAACTTATAAATAAAATGATTGGTCAGACAAGGTAAGTATAAAAGAGATGTAGGCATCTCTTTTAGGTGTACTCTGGGGAAACAGTCAATGATCCTCATGGGTCCTTGTCAACTTGACAATTCTGCAAATACATTGATTTTTTTTTTTGTTTACTTATTCATTTTAAGATCAAGCTATCTATGTAGAAAAAGCATTTATGGCCTGAATTTATGGATAGTTGAGCCCGGATTCAATTCCATCAGGTATCCAAATGAGGCTTAGAAGTTGGAGTACTATTTTGCTATCATCAGGACAGACAACTTGACACCTCCAGGGATGCCTGGTGAAGTGATATAAACTGAAATAAAGTCAATCAGTAAAGTGATGACCTTAGAGACACCACTTCAGATTTTTAAACTCTGATATCAGTTTTGTCAAGGTTCAGCTGCTAGAGCTGCTGAAAATGTAACATTTAATCAAAACTTCAACTATTTATTTATTTTCCACAATAGGTTCTCCTGAAGTGAGAGGAAATGCTGGCCTTTTGGATCAGTTGGCAGCTTTGAAGTGGGTGCAGCAGAACATTGCTAGCTTTGGAGGAGATCCAAGCCAAGTTTCTCTAGGAGCTGATCGTGGTGGGGCAGATATTACCAGCATTCACCTGCTCACTGAAACAGTGGATGTGGATCTCTTCAGGAGGGTGCTGTTGATGGTAAGTCCCATTCCTGCCACTTCAACTTCATTGAGAAAGGATATTGTTACAGACAGGAGGATCTTACAGTTTGTGGCTACTGATTTTATTTCATTCATGCCTTGGCAGCACTATTAGGGCTGTTACTGCTGTAGTTATTTTTCATCTCACCTGTGGCTGCTATCTGCAGGAACTTGGTGCTTCACAAGGATGTACAAGAGATGCACTTTGGTGGTTGGTGTAGTCATAAGAAGAATCTGGTTTTCGTCACTGTTTTTTTGTATATTATATAAATAGTCTTGTTTCATAACTTACAGGTACAACAGGTTAGTTTCCATTCCATAAATACAGTTGTGGATCAGCAGTTTTCACATTCTAAAACCGATGAGCCAAACACCCTCATGTTTAAAGTATCTGATCTCATCACAAATTTCACTTAAAAGAAAAAGCAAGTTTCAGAGAGTGAATAAGAATCTATTTACCATGGGCTTGTTTGCTGTCAGCTCAGGCCATTTTCACAGTCACCTCAGGTGATTCAGATTTTTACAGTCCTTCCCATGTTGAATCTCAGGACTTTGTCCTGAAATCAACTCTGTCAGTGTTGATATTACCATTGATCTTTACAGCCTCAGATAAGATTTATATGCTCTGAAATAAATCTTAATCTTCAGTGGAGGTTTATATATCCAGCAGAAATGCTACTTGGACAAAATGATCTCTCCACTAGCAGTGTTGACTTGGAACAGTGAGCAGAGGAACAGAATTCATGGTCCAGGAAAGCTAGAGCCCAATTAAATAAAGTCTTGCCTTGAAATAATGACATCTCTCTATTCACTACTTGATTTTTCTTCAGTGTGACCTTGCTCCAGGAAACATAACTTGCCTTTTTCATCCCCACATCTCAAACAAGGTTGTTTTAGTTGCATCACTCTAGTATGGAAGGCAAAGGACATTGTTGAAAATTGTAGTTCAGTAGGGTTTTGTGTCACTCTCAATTCCTCACACAGTTCACAGATTTTTACTGAGCAGCTAATTTGCTAGTAGACCCAGAGTCCTTTTCTCCCAGAGTGCAGTTTCATCTTACTCTTCCTCTGAAGTCACAAACCCTTTATGGACATGGGTCAAGATAAGGCCTTGTGAAAGCTGTGATAGTATACAATGCAATTTACCAGTTGAGCAACTTGATGAAAGGGAAATGCAAGGACCTCTTTGCTTATTGTTATTTCTGGACTGTAGTTCCATACTGCATCTTTTATTTTACATAACTGAGTTTGAACTCCTCCTTTCTCCTATAGCAGGACATCAAACAATGGAAAACAGTGGCAAGTGCAGTGAGCAGTTCCCCATTTTCCAAGCTCATTTTTTCCCCTCCTTTATCAGCCTCATTCCATCTTGAGCCAACCAACCACTACTGATTTCTTTTTTTTTCATTGGTCCTGGTTTCACTACATTCCTACCCAAATTGGGTATTCCTGATATTGTTTCTTACGTAATCTCCGATCTGTATAGAAACAGCTCAGTGCTGTTGGCCCTTGCAAGATTGTGCTTCCCACAAAGTCCCCCCTGTAGTTATTCAGTTATTTGTAAGAAATGACCAGGTGTCACAAAATTTCCCCCACAACCATCTGTGAAATCCAGCCATTCCTTTTGGCACAATTCATAAGTTTTTGTCACCTTCTCACATCATTACTGTGAGCGTGACTGAGCACTGGCACAGGTTGGTCAGGGAGGTTGTGGACTTTCCACCCCAGGAGGTATTAAAAAGCTATCTGAACATGGGCCTGGTCAACAGCCTCTAGTGATCCTGCTTGAGCAGGGGAGTTGGACCAGATGACCTCCTAAGGTCCCTTTCAACCTGAACCAGTCTGTGATTGTGTGAACTTTTTGTCATGAGAACATTTCGTATTGGCTTCCTACACAGCATATGCCAACTGCTGCCCATTTACATGGACTCTTGGATTCTTTTGTTGTGTTCCATCAAAGATACCTCCTGGCAGTGTCATTGCAAGACTGGGGTTTTGTACTAGTTGTAGGATAGGTTTTCCATTTTCTAAAACTAATAGAAAGTAGCTACTGGATATTATTTTAATGAATAAATACAAGTCATGAATTACAATTCTGTAATGCTCTGCATGTACATTTTACTGGATAAAATACAGTCACCATAGCATATTAATGATCAGCAACAATAATGAGATTATAGAAACACCTGGAGTTCCTGAGTTCATTTTGCTTTGTGTTGTTCACTGTTTTTTAGTAAAATTACATATGAAATATGTTTAAATAGGCTATGAAATATTCTGAACTCTGAGTCCCTCTTGCTAGTGCAAATGATCTGTTACAAGATCTAAAGCACATGCAGATTTGTGCTAAGAGGTGTTTACAGAGGAATTATATTTATAAACCCAATTCTCAATCTCTCCAAACCTTTATTAGTCAAATTGTGTAAAAAGTTGTGGCAGAATATTAGATTGAAAAGATCTCAGCTTGAGAACATAGACTGCAGCATTTTACACTCCCAGATGAAACTACTTGATTTAGAAAGCAATCACAAGTTAGGTTCAAAGGACCATGCTAACTTCTCCTTTATCACTTAGCAAAGGGTACACATATATAGAAAAATGCTCTAATTCATGACAGTCCATATAACCCAGTTAAAAATCTTTAAACAATTTGTTGAAATGTTTCTTTACTATTTGACATAACTCTTCAGACAAGAAATTCAAAAAACTCTTCACATCCACTGTTGCTGATTTGCTCTCGTTTTAATTATTTTAAAAGTTGCTATTAATATAAATATTATACATAAATATGGGGGTGCCTTCAGGAGGTGGGGTTAAAATCTGGTCCTCTACACATAAAAGGTCACACCTTTGCAAGCCTACCTTTGTAGTTAGTCATCATATGACTACATTTTGTTTTCTGCTGTATATCCACTGGACTATGAGCAGCTGAGTTATGCTTTTGGAGATGTCTGTACTCCCAGCTCATGGCTAAGCAGGAACTGTTTATATCAGAAAGTTAAACCTGTTCTTCATTTTGTCACCACTTCAGTTGAATTAAATGACACCTGGAAAGACAACAATTTTAATGTTTTCCCCTAAAAGGTAAAAATAACAGAAATATGGAGTCAATATAATCAAGTGGTTGGTTGCTGCCAGATGTTAGATATTTTCTTGGGGTTATTGATGACTTTCTGACCCATTATCAATGACAGTGAATGATTCTGTATGGAGAACAAAAAAACTCCTTTGCTCAGTGTAGATAGGTTCTGTAAAGATGTTTTTCAGCCTTGTGGAGAATACCAGAGTAAGGCTTAAGTTATTGTGCTGTAGTTAGTCCTTCCCTATGCGATCACGTTTGTACAATGGGGGGCATCACCCTTGCTGAAGAGTCATCTGTCTCACTTGTCTCGACTTAGAGTCTATAGCAGTTTATCTTGCTTGTGAGCAGGTTCAAATTTCAGGTGCACTGGGGATGTTCCCAGCATATGTTGTGGCTGAGATAGCACCCTGAAGAAGGTCTCTGGTTGTCATTCAAAAGAGGAAATGGAGAAGCACTGCCAGCATTTGATCATCAGCTGGTGTGCTTTTATCTCTCAGCTGTTGAAGGACTGCAGGACCACAGGATGCTCTGGGTTTTGTTTCTAACCCCTCAGTTTGTTAGGTTTTTTTAGCCCTGGTTGTCTTACATTTAGTCTTCGTAGTATGTAGGTGGCAAGTGAAGGGTACTCTTACGTTTGCTCCCTGTGTATATAAGAGATTGGGATTTCTTCTTCCTGCTACTTGCAAAAGAAGTGTTGTCATCCCCTGTTAAGGAGAGGTAGGAAGCAATACTTTCCCTCAGGCCATAGCTGAGACAAGAATCATCCATTGCTGCCAGGGTGCTTTCAGTATCTTCAGTCACTTCCAGCCTATAAAATAATAAATTTTTGTTACCCATTTCAGCTACTTGAACTAGGCCTATTAGTATAATATTAACAGTTGTTAAACCAAATTATGTTAATTCGGTTGTTTAAGAACTGTCCTCTCTCATAAATCACCAAACATTTCTGTCACATAGTGATTTTCTGAGACAAACAGTACAGCATTAATACTTAAATATTTGTTAGCATCTGAAAAGGAAATGACATCTAGATACCTTCTTTCTTCTTAATCTGTAGGAAAAATGCCTTGATACTGCATAATATTTTCTTGCATTTGTAAGCAAATTAGTATGTTTGAGAGGTGCTTTTTTTTTCTGAAGGTGGTTGTTTCACCAGCATCTGAAACCTGACCTACTTTCTCTAGTTGCAGTAGTGATATTAGAAATCTCATGAACCTCGAGTTGGGCTGTGTATTGAGAAAGAATCAGCTGGAAAGATTTATACTGGGATGTACTTGTGCTGCTTCATGAATGGCCACCATGTGAACACATGGGAGCCATTTCTGACTACCGGGGTTTACCTGTAAGCTGCTGCATGTCAGTGTGCCAATAGTGGTGGATCTGACTAAGTTTTGTGGACTGGTTCTTGCTTCTGCCCCCTTGGTGAAAAAGGCTCAGGAGTCCCAAATGGACTGCATATGTGGCCACACACAAATGACTTGCGTAGGAGAATGTTAACTATACTGTCTTTCAAAGTTAGACCAGGATTATCAGTTGGAGATCTGGACATCCAGTGTTCATGGGTTAGCCTGCTGGCAGCAGCTTTTGAGGATTGTCTAATCTTTAAAAATGGTCTTAGAAGAAGGAAATAGCTGTTTCTTCTATATTGTTAAGTACATGTATACACAAGGATGGAAAACAGCAGCCTGTGTTGTATAAGTACCTGTGATTATTTCTCCAGTTGAAGTTTTTATTCCGCATCACTACAGGAGGGACTTGATTCGTTACGCTGTTGTTAGTGCACTGGGTAAGACAAGGTGTTGTAAGGACGCAGCAGAGACCATCGGCCACCTCTAAACAGGGAAATGAATTCACAGACAATTAATCTTTGCTCACTATTATCCTCACTGTTTTCCTTCCCTGGTGCATGCTCAGAGTTTTGGAAGCAGTAGTAATAGTTAATAAATTGTCTGCTCTCATCATGGAACTGTAACACAGGTTTAACTTTTTCCCTTCCTCACACTTTTGCTTTTTAATTTATTGTGGGGTATATGTCCCACAATACAAGTGAGGAACTGAGATACAGAAAGATAAAGTAACTTGCCCAACATCTAGAGGGAAGTTTGTGACAGAGCAGGGACTTAAACTCAGGTTTTGAGTCCTCAGTGAATTCTGCTTTTGACTCCCATTGTCTTAGATATGAAAACAGAGTGTAAAATAGATGCAAGATGCAACCATTCAGATTAGATTGTATGTACTCTTCTAAAATAATAGGGAAGAAACTAATCACATTTCTGAGAGTTTTCTGCTGCAGATAAGGTGGTGTGGTGTAGTGGTTCCTAAGAGAAACATGATTGCAGAACCTGATATTGCATGTCCTGATGCTATCTGTCTAAATAAATGGCAAATAAATAAATGACAGACATGTCCATGCTGGTGAACAAAACAAGCCAGGAGGTGAAGTCTGGTCCTGGGACCCAGACTTAGATCTGTACAGCTTAACATTTTTGTACACCCTCATTGACTTTAGCTTTGAGAGGAGTGAATGTCCCTGGCCTGTGCTAACCTCCAAACTCTATTTGAAAGTTGTCTAGGAAGTGCTAGACACTAGTGTTTGGATCAGATGCTATTACTGACATAGCCATACAATATCTTGTACCAATATGGGCAGAGCCTACCCTCATTTAACTGAGTATTTGGGTTGATTTCAGCTTTACTGTTAAAGGTAGCATATTTATATTTAGGATCACAAATAAACTAAAACATATAAGCCAAAATTTTTTCCATTAGTTGTTATGTGGCAGTAGTTTAAAGTCTCAGACATAGGCAGAACTGCTTGTTCTGGATCTTTGATAGCTAGTTTTACAGTTACCAGTGGAAAATATGTTTATTCTGCAGTTGTTCTTACCTGAGTAGTGATTCACAAGGTCTTCAAGACACTGAAAGGTTTGCCGTGGCGAGATGTAATACCAGTTATTTGGAAGGCGGAAGATCCTGTAATGTTTCACTTGCCTGTGCCGCACTGACAAGGAATATAACCCTGGAGAAAGAGGAGAACTACTTAGACCAAAGTAGGGCCCTAATTCTGGATGGGATAGCAGTGTCCACAATTGGAGTATCTGTAAGATGTGGTGCCATCATCCAAAAGGTACCAGAAAAATCTGAAAACCCAAGTGGCCATCCTAACTTCTACTTACATAGTATACTTTATGTATATACTTGAGTATTAAAAAGGGAATAAAGGGCCCAACATCAAGGCTGAAGCCTTAGATTGAATTTAAATATTTGGTGTATTTTTTTCCTTTATTTTTGGTGGTATGGGATTTCTTTGAAACAGTGTAAAGGAAATAGGCCTTTACAGAATTTCTTTTCCTGAACAGGGGGACCAGACTCATGCTGGTAGCTGATTTAGTTATCTCCCAATAATGCAGTGGCTGATACCTGATAATGCAGTCCTGGTAGGAGATGACAAGTTGGATTTTACTTTTGTTTGTTTCTTTGGTTGGTTTGTTGGTTTTTTTTTGTTTAAGAGTATTGTGCAGCATTTAGTTGGTAAGGTCTGAATGTTGATCCTAAATTTCTTTGAATTTAGCATAGGTATTATACTGGCTAGCAAGAGGTTAAAGTAGATGATTTATTATTCCCTCCTAACTGTAGTGTCATGATATTAGGATGTGTTCTGGTGCATCAGAAAAAGGGGCACAATAGGAGATGTATACCTATGAAAGACAATAGAAGTATAAAGTGTGTACTGTACAAATCTCATGTAGCAAAGGAATTGCTATAAAAGAAAATAAAATTGACAGCATATCAGTTATTAAAAGTAAATAAAAACCTCATCTGTTTATATAGGAAATGCACTTATCAGCTACCCCTGCTGCTTGTTCTATATTTCATAAGCTTCTTTGAGCAATCTTTTGTGGACCAAGGCAAACCTGTGACTTTTCCTCCATTTGACAAGACCCACTGCCTAAGAAGCTTTGTGTGTGACCAAAGTAAATAACAGTGTTTAAACAACGGTGTCTGTTTGTGCTGATGCCTGTGGAACTTTCCACAGCCATTGCTAACCCTGTTTCTAGCACCACTCGTAACGTAGGACACTGGTGAAGACTGGCATGCTGCACTGGTACCTTTGCCATCCCATTACATATATTTTCTGGTTTCAGACTAATCCTTATGAAGCTGGACAGGGATTGAATTAAAGAGCTGTAAAACTGTTAATGCCTGAGATCAAGGGGGAAAAGAAATCATATTTTCTCACCTTTCCTAGTTTCACTCTCTCTGATCATGAAGGAGCCAACCTTTGTGTTGGGTAGCTGTAGAAGTTCCTCTGCTTTTTCTCTTCCCAGACCTTCAAATAACCAGCTGTGAAGCAGGAAAAAACAAATTTTGAAATTTGGGCATAAGTGAAATAGAGAGCAGCATGTGGCCATGGAAGTGCAGCATTAGCCAGGAAAAGTGACTGCAAAAATAACACTGTGGCTTTCTGTAGTTATTCCCTCAGCTATGTTCAGGCATATTTTCCCAGTTTGTGGAGAAATCTTGTACTTTTTGAATTCCATTAACTTTTGGGAGACAAAGAGAAGAATGAATAAATTTGGACGTATCAGGGAAAATAAATCTTTTCTAGCTGCCTCATTCTGAATTGTAAGGGACATATCCATGTGGTGTATTCATGGCATATCTGTGGCATTAGTTAAATCCCTCTTTTTATTTAAACCACTTCTGTTAAACCCAAATTGTATTTTAAATTATCACTAAATAAACCCCAAATAAAATACTATTACTCTGCTGAATTTAGGGAACAGTTCAGCCATTTAAGTTAATTGGCTTTGTTGGTAAGAGAAAGCAGAATTAGTTATACTGATTTTCACCATAGCTTGATTGGTGCACTGCTGGGTTTTGCCACAGCATGTGTCTAACCATGTAACTGATCTTGTTCTGCTGCTGTAGAACTTACTGCCACTTTAAAATAAAGTTGTTCTTGTGTTTGATCTGGTCTGCTATCAGCAGAATACTCTTGAGGAAGCTTCAGACAGTAGCTCCCATTACCGTGTCTGTCTTATGCCTTTGGGAAAGCATCTCTGTTTCAGGAGGATATAAAAGCATATTAAAATTTAAGCACTTGCATAAATTGCAGTAAAGTTCACAGCTCATATGCTTAAAAGTAAATATTTAAACTTTTACAGAAAAGTTTAAAGAGTACACTTTAATGTACAGTTGTTTTTTTGTTTGTTTTTTTTTTTCTGACTGGTGTCTAGGGTAACAAGAAACCTCTGAAACTTCCTTAGTTCTTCCAGAGTGAGAGTTTACATTCTGGAACACTTATTAGTCTTCTTATTTTTCTCTTTTGGTCTGTTCTTCATAAGCAACTCCAGCCTAAATTTTATTTTTTTGTAAAAATTACAAGTTCATTCTATATAGGGTCTCTTTGGCAATGTCTTAAAAATAAAGATCAGTCCATGCAACAGAAGTATTTTAAATATCTTAAGATTACATTGGTGTGGATTTTGCCCCTTTCTAGCATGTAAAACTAGGATTTTCCCTTTTCATATAATTTAAACTTTGGATCTGATGTTCTCATATTTCAAAGGAGCTATTTTAGATTGTCAATAATATTTGTCTGCCTAGTTAATATTGGCGTTGTTTTGATGATGAGATTGAATAACTAATCAGGGGATTATATGTAGAAATGCTGTGTTTAAGGCTATAGGAAATACATTTACTTACCCATGGTAAACCTTTGCTACATATTTTCCTGGAATATAGTTTTCTCGACCTGTTGTAAGGGAATGTACTCTCCACCAGCCTCCTTCACTGTGTGAATGCAAGAGAAGGAGTATTTTCAGATGTACTTTCAGAGCTTGTCCTTTTTTTAGAAATTAAGACATTCAGATTATGCTGTAACCATCTGTCTGTGTTCCTGAATCTCCATATTCAGAAAGGCACTCAAGTTTCTTTCATTTAGAATAGTTCCATTTCTAAACCTACATCAGGATTAAATTTGGGCACAGAAATAAGCTACATTTGTTCCATTCAAATTACGTAAGTAATAAAATATTTTTCTGTAGTCAAAAGATGAAGGGTAAATACTCAGTGGTTAAACCATGCTGTGCTCTGCCTTTCCACAGCTAAACTTGTACTGTCATCTCAGTTACTGAGCTTATGGTGGAGTCTGGACAGCCCAGTAGTTACTTTTGTAACATAGGTTAGACACAGTCAGCACATGGTCTGCATGGGAACAAGTTTTCACTCTAACAGAACCTGGTTCATGTTTTGCTCTTTTTGTTTTCTTCAATGAGTTACTGACATGACTCAAAAAAAAAAACCCTCATAGCTGAAACTAGGTGACTAGACATATGTTTTTTCACTGATCTGTTTTAGGTTTTTGCTGTGATATTGAGTGCTAGCTTTGGCTTTTAAATCCTTTAAAAAGGGCATGGTAACAAGAATTTTCACAGTGATACTGTGTAGCTTTAGTGACTAGTGGTGATGGTGGTTGATGGGTTCTCTCCACCTTTACCTGTAAGAGTTTGAATCCACATAGTAGTGTGCCATGTGTTTGAATGCTGGTTTTGTGGACATTCATATAAATACTGCCAAATAATGCCTGGACTGCAGACCAGAGTCCTTAGTGTATGTCAAAAGAGCTGATTTGAAACCCCTTAGGTTAAGCCTTCTAAGTTAGAGCTACTGGAACCGTAGTCTGGAATGTATATGCTGAGGGAAAAGGAAATCTCTGCTTCTCACAGCTGGAAATTTCAGGGCCTCAGAAGTTTTGTTTGTGGGTTTCTGACATGAATTTTTCTATAAGAAGTATAGGTTATTTTGGTTTGTTGTTTTTTTTTTTTTTTTTTCCCCTGCAACTCTCACAGATAGATAGAACCAAGAATTACAATGACAAAAAATCTAAGAGAGTCAGTATCTCCCTCCCTCCAAACTGTAATATTACTAACCCTAAGAAATCTCTGTGATGATTAAAAGTTCCAAAGCAGTACAGCTTTCCTGGGGAATAAGCCACAGAAATTATGTAGACTGGGGGGGGGAATCTTTGGAGCACATCTGGTTTGACTACTGCTAGCTAAATGCATTTATTCATTTGGTAATGAAAGGTGCCTGACAAGTGTGGGGTGTGAGAAACTGTGCCAATGGTGCTTATCTAATCCTGCCAGCCCAGAGCAGTTACAAATATCTCTGAAGAGTTGTGTTTTCTATGGGGGTTCCATATATCATGTTCCTGGCAGGATTGGTTGGTCTGGCTGCTGCTGTACATAATTGCTTTAGTAGAAGGCTGAGAAACTGCTGCTATAAAGCACTATGTGCTGCTTGCTCATGCTGGCTTCTCCATGGTGACTCCTCATCACTCATGCTGGTCATGCCTGTCATGCTGTTCTTCTCTTCCACTGAATTTTGCTCCTTTGAATAACTTGAGGAAAGGATTAAACCTACTGCTTATGTGCAGCAAGAGTCTGCAGGCAAACAGTTCCTATTAACATCAGCACATACCCCACTAGGGAATAACAGGTGCTTCATCAAGACACTATGCTTTGCAAGGACATTAGTATTCATCATTTGTGAACAAGCTGATCCAAAACAGGAAGAGGAAAATTCCTATCAAGTCTTGCTTTGGCTTTTATTTACTATTAGTAGAACCCTTCAGGACTGCACAACATGATAAAAACTGCCTACTTCTTTTAGAAGTTGTTTGCCCAGTAGATCATAATATGCATCACATGGGTGCATAAAAATGCCACACATAATTCCCACTGAAACAGACATATGTAGTTAGGTGGTGTCGTGAGGGCTCATTGATGATGAAAGCTGGGAGTGAGGCTTCAGGCTGGAATTTCCAAGCTATAGCAATTGTTGTACAGTGTCATGTATGTTACGCAAAGAGTAGCAAGGTTTAACCAGCTACAGTTACCAGAGAAGAATTCCCATGGTTTAGCAGAGTTCTTCACCAGCAGAAAATTCTTCTAGTGGTATGGTCTAAGCCTTGTGACTTCTAGGTTCAGGGAGGCAGGGAAAGTGTTTTGTCAGCAGGTCGCAGCTGCAGGCATTCTAGGGCAGACTAAAGGTCCATGTAACCCTTAACTTGTTGCTGAAGGCCATTGTAGGTCACAGTGGCCTGAAGAAGAATCTGAGAATTCACCAATCAGCTATGATAATTCTCTTGAGAACTTCTGTACTCCAACCATCTGACACTCTGACTTCCTGAGGAAGAGAACTTTTTGATGAATTTAGAAATCCTCAGAGGATTTCTCTGCTATGAATGTGTCTGGTCCCCCCTTGAATACATCTGCTCCACGAGCTGCAGAAATGAAATCTTTCATTTCTCTTCAAACAGTGCAAACAGCAGCTGTGGGGCTGAGTAATTTCTAGAAGGTCATTGTGTGCTAGTACAAGTTGTGCATAGAAGAATGGCTTCCATTTTTCAAGGTGTGCTCACTCTTGTGTCTGGCAATATTTTCACTACACAAAAGGTCAGTGTGAACCCCGTGCTTTTAAGCCTACTTCCTTGTGGAGCTCATCAATTTTTAAGTGGAACTGGCTAAGAAATCTTCAATCTTTCTTTTTTTCCACTAAGAAAATGCAGAATAGATTAAAAAATTTAAGAAGAAAAGCACTGTTTTTCATTTTACTTTTCTTAGAATTGCCTTGAATCTAGGATGAAATTCTAACACCTAACCATAATGCAGTTGTTAAATTAAAATTGAGAGAAAAATTCAGAATAATTTTCTTTTTTTTGATGTTATTCAAACTATTTTTGCTCTTACTCTGTTTTCTAATAAAACTGGAGGGTTACTTTCTCAAAATCATTTTTCAGACCAGAATTCTGTTTGGAGTTCTACCTGAAAACAGAGTTTGAGTCCAGCTTCAGAAACCATGTCAGAAGAATCTAAGGATCAAAGAACAATCTGAAATCCCGAAACCTTAAGCTATAGGGAAAGCTACACAATGGCTAAACATCCTTCCTTGCAACTTCTGAACTCAGTTCATTTTGCTGAACTGCATCCAGCTTGGGCCAGGTGCATAAAACAAAGTCTTGCATCAATTGTAGCAAAGCCTATTTAAAAAAAAAATAGACCAACTTACTCTGATAGCACACGTAGCTTTTCCCCTACATGAAATATAGGTTGGCTTATGTCTGCTGAAGGATAGTCATAGAGGACAGCAAGGAAATCACTCTCTTGGCCTGTTAAAGAAGAAAGAAAATGTCACTTAAAAGAAAGATAAAGTTCTGAATCAGAAAAGAATTTTTTGTTATATATGCTATGTTTTATGTAGTAAGTCAAGTGGAAAAAAGGCACTCTGAAATGTCACTTGGTAAATATAAAGAACTCAAGATAAGCCTTTAACTTTACAAGAAGAATGTGAAGGTATTAGAAATTGAAAAGTCATTTGATTAATTGTAAGCAACTAAATTTAGACCACTTTCTCTAGTAATTACCATATTTAAAGGACATTCAGTTTGAAACTAGCAAAATTAGTGTTAATAGTGTTAGGATGTAACCCAGTTTGATTAACACCACTGTCTCTAAATGTCTTCAGCTGCAATTGTAAGCCGCTGATGCATTAGATTTAAGGAAAGAAATATTTTTGTTCCAAATTTTTCCATCATTTAACACTACTGATACTTTTCAAAGGTATGAAATTAGTTTACATCAAGGGCCATGAGAGTGTGGCCATTACTACCCATTTCCCATTACTTTTTAAAATTAGCTTAATGAACAGCCAGAGTGTTTTTTTTTCCTCCTACTTTGTGTGGAAACTGTTAGAGGTAGCACATCATGCCTTTATATTCAACTAAAGAAGAGAGGCAACATAGGTGTTTATAGTTAAATCATTGTACAACTGCAGTTTGCAGAACTGAGGTCAGTAAAGAGATAAGATGACCTTTTACAGCAGCTGCAATGGCTCTGGGCCTTGCAGCACTGTGTAGGACACGTGCTGAGTCTCCTGGATTTATGAAGGGTGGAGGAGGCACTTTGCACAAAACTGGGATGGTCAAACATTCAAGAGCTCCTCATCCATCAGGAATCTGTGTTGCCCAGTAAAGGCTGACAGGTGGGAGATTCAGAAATGTGTCTTGATGGGTGTTATGAGATCTTTGGCAAAAGTCATGGCAAGAGGTGGTATGCAATATACTGCCTGTGTTTCTTCTGGAAGTGAGCCTCTTCCCTCCGCACATTGCTTTACTTTTCCCTGGCACACGGGGAGACAAAGCTTTCCCTCTGCTGCCAACAACATCAGCATCCTGTTCCTTACTAATACCATCTAGCAGTAGATTTGCAGTGGTGGTTTGATCTCCACTGTTCAGCTCAGTATGTACAAAACTGCAAATGATACATTTCTGTATCATGTTAGATTTTCTCATTTAATATAGATTCTTCATCAAATTGTCTTTAAGGAAGACATTTTTTTATGGAAACTAAGAAACAGCATCCTGAATCTATGCTCTGTGTTTTCAGTCTCTGTAACCCCGGGCTTTACAGATAAGTCTCAGTCATAATGATAACTTAACCAAAGCTGGTCTCCAGATAAGCTTCCCAGCCAAATGTTCATCACAGGATTATGTAATCATTAGCAAAATATGCATGGTCGGTAGCAAAAGAGGTAGCTGAGATAGAATGTAACCATTAGGGAGGTTAAAATGTCCTGAGAATGTATCTGTCATTCATTATCACAAGAAAGTATTTATGTTTTCTTGCTTATGCCATGAGATCAGACTAGGTGGCTAGCCTTGCTTGGGAACAGGCAGTCAAAGCCAAATAGATAGGGAAACTCCCCTGGTTCCTCCTTGAGTCCTGGCCAGGCTCCAGGTGAAACCAACCAGGACAATGAAACCAGATGTTCCACCTTTGAAGTTATGTAAACTTGTTTATTCAATAATATAAAAGCTGGACCATTTTACAGCAACTTTGGCCACCTCACCTATGAGTGGATGCACTGCCTATGACCTCCCAATTGCTGGAAAAGGCTCTCCAAATCCTTGCTGTAATCAGGGCTCCCAAGCGACTGCACATCTGGATGATGATAGTGTATTATGGCAACTGATGATGTATCTTTCGTAATCATTATAGCTAATTCTATGTAGTAATGATTAGGTGCATTACCTAGTTTTGTTCTGTTCTTGCTGTATCACCTTACATAACTTTTTGCTGCTTTAAATGCAAGTAGAGAGAAGCTCACTTCTTTAACTTGGTGTCTGCATTCTTTTTGCTGACCACATTCATGAACAAAACAGCTATGCAAAGTAGGTGGTCATTTTGCCTATTCAAACTGATAGTAAGCATTTTTAGTCTTCCTAGCCTTTGCTTGTTGAGGTAGCCCCATGACACAGTTAGTGAGCACTGGGTACATAGATGTGTAGAGTCTGGAATAGACATTGATTAGTTTGATACTGTGTTTAATTTTAGCATTGATATGATTTTCTTAGTTGATTAGCATCACTGAATTAAATAGGACTAGTCCAGTACCTTTGTATTAGTCAGCCAACTGCCATGATTAGTCTCCTGTAGCATATTATACAATTACTTCAGCTATATTGAAGGAATTCTATATAGGCCTGTAATTGCTTCCCTGTTCTGCACTAAAAATTAAGAGACACCTTCTCTATCTATGAAAGTATTTAGTACCTAAGTCTTTTTCAATAAAGCAAAATCATTACCCAGGACTAAGAAAATTATATACCAAAAGGTGCGCTGTAAGAAGTGCAGAATGAGGATAAACTGCCATTGCCTAATTTCTCATTGCAGATTGTTAGACAGGAGTTCTACATGGAATGCCACTTTTTTCAGCTTAATGACAATGCCTTTAGCAATGTTTTTTTTTAAACTTATGCTATTTATTTATAGATGTTTCCATACTGAAAGGGTGGAAAACAAGTGCTTTTATGCTCTCCTTCCTTGCATATCAGTGGTTTGCATTTCGTTATGCACTGATGTGTATGTGACTTTTTCTCTCTCTATCAAGATCTGAGTTACTTTGCTTACACTTTCATCTTTATATTCATTTTTGTTTCAGTTTTGCTCATTTATTTGTAGTTCTGAAGAGGAAGGAATTAATCATAGCGCTGGCTGCCACATCCATGCTAATGTTACCTCTTAAATTATATGTACTTATATTAGAGTGAAAGTAAAGGGGTTTTGTACTACCCAAAATTTTCAATCCTCCTACTCCACAAACAAGACTTCATTCAAATGAGTATTTAAAACAAACCTCACTGGGTTTTTTTGTTTATGTAATATACCCCACTGCAACCTTTCACAGAACCCATCCTTACTAGCTGCTTTCAAACACAAAAACCTTGAAACAGGGACTAAACAAATTACACTTTCTCCACACCTGAATTTCACAGTGAGCTAATAGATTTGATCTTTTGAGGTCCCTACACTTTTAAGTTGTAAAAGAAAAAAGATTTGCCTGAGTTTTTCTATCACGACCTCTCCTCCGCAGTGTGAGTTTAGATTAGATCTGAAATGGAACAACTCAGAAGTAAAGTGGAAAGATCGAAGCAGTCATTTCTGAATCAAGTGTTAATTCTTGGGTTGGGGTTTTTTTTAGGAATAGGAAATGAATATGAAATACTTGCTAGTTTTAGATGTCTGCATCCTTGGATGTCTTGCAAAGTGTGAGACTGAATATTGCATGCTTCAAATTATTCGTTGTGAATTGACTATGTAGTAATTTTAGAGAGAAGGGAAAGCCTACACAGAGCATCCAGATCCAGCTCATCGCCCTCAAAGAGCACTGTGCAGTGCACCAGTGTGGTCTCTGGAGAGGGAATGAGCTGCTCAGAGCTCAGCTCCCTCCATTATCCCAGCTTTAGCGTCCAGCAGAAATACTGTGATTTATGGCATGGCATATACCAGAGAGGGTAAAGGAAGGCACTCGTGTGTGTCTGGGGGGCTGTCTCTGCAGCAGCAATGAGGTGTGGCTGCAGAGTCACACTGGCGTACCCAAATCAGATCTAAACCAGCCGGCTTGGGAACTGAGAGTTATGCAGGTGCAGCTCAGTAAGGATTAACCCTTGATTCAGGGTCCCAAGGGAGGAAGGAGAAGGGAGTGGGCTATCCAAAGAGCTATGTAGGCAGTTAAATCATAGACTCATAAAATGCTTTGGGTGGAAAGGACCTTTAAAGGTCATCTAGTCTAACCCCTCTGCAGTGGGCAGGGACATCTTTAACTAGATCGGGTTGCTCAGAACCCTGTCCAACCTGACCTTGAATGTTTCCAGGGACGGGACATCTACCACCTCTGAGCGCCTTGTGCCAGTGCCTCACAACTGTCACTGTAAAAAATTTCTTCCTTATATCTTGTCTAAATCTATCCTTTCTTGTTTAAAAACATTTCCCCTTGTTTTATTGCTACAGGCCCTACTAAAAAGTCTGTCCTCGTCTTTCTTTTAAGGCCCCTTTAAGTACTGAAATACCGCAATAAGATCTCCTCAGAGCCTTCTCTTCTCCAGGCTGAGCTACCTCAACTCCCTCAGCTTTTCTTCACAGGAGAGGTGTTCCATCCCTTCGATCATTTTTGTGGCCAAAAAAGCTGCCTTTAGGCACTGAAATATAGATATTCAGTGCAATTTCAGCTGTGTGAGTGTCCAAGACATCCCTTCAGCCTTGGCAAATGTCACTGTGCTATAAGAGACTTGTTTGCTCCCCGCATGGCAGCAGAAGGTCAGGCAGAATCTGACAAAGCTTCTTTCTAGATGTGATAGACATGTAGGAGAGTCCAAGTAGATCGAGCCCTGAATTCCTAAATGAGTAATTCCCCCTTCCTCTGGGCTTTCAGTGCTTGTTATCTTTTAGGGGTGTGTTCTATTTATGTCACTGGAAGGGATGCAAACTGTAGTGAGGTTAAACCAGCTAGAAGTTACCAGAGAAGAATTCCCCTGGTTTAGGGAAGCTCTTCATCTCCATCTAAATCCTGACTTTTAGTGTGTGCAGGAACAATATAAACTTGGTCACAGCCATGGATGGCAATGACCCCTTAATGCCCTGCTCATCAGCAAGGTCCTGCTCTGAGTATGTGCATGTCTCTGTTTTGATGTTTATGGTATTGGTGTTAGCAATTGTTTGGAACATCAACATAAGACACTCTTCACAAAAAAATAAAATAAAAATTGTCAGTTCATGTTATGGGCCTCTGAGTAGCCATTAATTGTATTTATTCTCTGCTTTATTAAGATTGCCTGTATCTGCTAGTTCTTGGCAATGCTAAAAGCAAGGCTGGATTTCCTTCCAGCACTGATGAATTCCTTATCCTCATAATAATAATTACAAATCCTTATAATAATGAACAGCCCAACTGGACCATTTTTCATGGAAAACACAAAAATTTTGATTAATGCCTTCCCTCTCTAAAAAAACAGACCAAACCAAAACCCAGCTGTTTTCCTCACCTTTGGGGGGTGATTTATTGCAGCTCTTGTACCAGCTAAGGCTCTTCTGATTTTCCACCTGCTCACTTGCAGTTTAGGGATAGGAAATCACAGAATCCCTCTTGCTTTCCGCCTCAGGTGTATGACCTCTACTAGCCTTTGGTAGGGTTGCAAGTGGATTTACAACCTCATTTTTTCATGTGTGGTTGCATAGAACAAATGGGTTAGAGCCCCCTTTGGCAGCTTGGCCCATATAAAGGTGAATTTCTTTATAACCTTTATGGATAAACCTGTTGACAAGTTGGCTACTTGCTACTTATAATGCAACTGTCTTATAGTCTACTCTTTTAGAGTAGACTTCAAGTTCAGTGCAAGCATAACATAGTTTTTTTTTAACCTTAAATGAAGCATCCCCAAATTCAAGAACAGATTTGTATAAAATATCACATGCAATTATATCAAAATGTAGTATTTCTGGCTTCTGAAGTAGTACTTCAGTACTTTCTGAATTAGAAGGAATGTCTTTGAAGGAGCACCAGAAATTAAGTTTTAATATTTGAGGTTTTGAATTAAAGTACTTCTTGGAAAATGAGCTAGAACATAGCTTAAAATAAGCAGATGCCCTTCTTCTCCCTCATCAGTCATGTACTTGCTTGCTTTTACTACATCAGGCAGATGAAGGAAGACACACAGATGAATGTACAATATATTTTGAACACCTTTTTGTCTTGAAAGAAATTAAGCAAGTGCTTACCCACTTGGCTTGGCACATTTGTTTCTTCGGAGGCTCTTGGCGTTTTCACAGTATTTCCCATTGCACTCTCTAGTTCTGTCCAAACTCTTCAGAACTAAATCAAAGGAGACATTGAAATTAAACATCAGAATAACACCTGCTGTGCCAACAGATGAGAAATGACCTAGTTTGGGTGGCTCCAATTTTATACAGTTTTGCTTTTGAGAACTCTTGTGTCAAATTCATGTGAGAGTTTTACATACTTGCTAAACTCTCACCACTTTGGTGCTTTTATCAGGGGAATAGCAGAAAACCACAGCTAGGGAAGTTGCTCAGAAGAACGCAATGTAGTAAAAGTTTCCATTACCAGTACCTCAGCACAATAGGAAGTCACAGCAAAGCCATGCCCATGCAGTCATTTCAAATACAAAATGTTCTTTACAGCATTTGGAGTTCTGAAGCTACAAAGAAATTAATTGGATGGACCAATCTGGTTTTCAGAGCTTCAAAGCTACGTGAATATTATCTTGCTATATCAGTGAATACTTGGTGTGTTTTCTCCTGATGCAGTTGTGCTCTCAACAAGCATGGGCAATGCTGGTTTTTTGTTTGGTTTTGTTTTGGTTTTTTCTTAGTTCATTTTTTGTTTGTTTTGATTTCTTTTACAGTAACACCTTGCCTCAAAATGTTTGATCTCAAAATACTCCTCCTGCATAAAGCCAGTGGTGCAAATTCTTCAGATACTTGACATAAAATGTCTCGGTGATTGTACAAGAACCAGTATCAGACAATTATGAAACTAAATATTGTGAGAGAGACAGTTCTTTTTCATGGCTTTACTGTACCCATCCTAATTCTCCTTAACAGAGGACAGAGAGTAAAACCCTTTGGATGTGGAAGGTTTCTCGTGATATGGTGTATTTTCAGAGGCAGAGGAGAATAAACTGTATCTGTTTGCAATTGCGTATTAAAGCAATAAATAGCTAGCAGATAGGCAATTATTTTTTTTTAAATATATTTGTCAATTGCCCTGTGAAAACGATAACAGAAACTCTAGCAGCATCATGAGGATATTCTGCATCTTTCAGCCTTTTCTAGCTTAGTATTTCAAAGATGATTGCAGCCTTCAGTATGTTGTTCTTTACCTACAACAGGCTAGGGCCTGATGGCGTTAGCTGGAGAGGTGTCTGACATGAGAAGCAGTACTAGTGAAATCAATGAGATTTTATTACTAATTGTCTTTTGGAATAAGATTGGCAGAATTCAATATATTGCTTCATGTCATAAATTTTTGATGTCTTCCAGCAAGTTTAGGAAGATCCTTACAAAATAAAAATTCATTCCAAAGATAGAGAATTCATCTCTTATCAATGCAAATACATCAGTGCTAAACCAGATGGTAATGCAGTTTGACCCAACCTCATATGGTTTTCAAGCTTCCTAGTGCTTCTTCCCAAAGGCTCTTTGCTAACAGTCTCTGTTTCACCAGCCAAATGGCACATGACCCTTTCACTGTCTGCACTTGGTTACTAGCCTGTGGCACATCTATAGGATGCTGCTGTGCCAGTGTCTTTCTGACAAGTGTCTGAAATCTGCTTTCACAAGAACAAAAAACATATCATTGCCTAATTTAAGAAGTCTAGAAGCTGAATGAAACAGTAGCCTTAAATTTAAATAAAGTATTTGGGTATTTATGTTTGAATAAAAGAATCTCTCTTGATAGAAAACACAAAATCATTCTCAGTTTAAATGCACCTAAGTTTCTAAAACGGAATTCGGAATTAATTTTGGCAGGCACTGTCTACTTGCAAGATTACAATTTTCTGAACTAACTATGAATATTTTTTTCAAGACCCAATTATAATTTCTTTAACACTTTTTCTCAAGAATAAGAGGTATATTTGTATGAATAGTGCAGCCAGTACTTTGGCTACAGATACTACAGATGTTCCTGGCTCATCTTCAAATTAGCAAGCAAAATTTCCTGGGTATGGCAATAGAGAGCTCAAGAGAGTTGGAAAAAGTCAGCCAGAGAAGTAGGATAAATACCTGGACAGATAACCTCTGCTGAGCTCTGTACTCTAGTAGCTGCATTTTTGCAGTACTTGAAAAGGACAAATCTGACTTACTATACACTTAAGTAAGCTGCAGTTACCAAAATTTTTTGACAATTTCAGATAGATGCTAAGCATGGCAGAATAAAAATCTTGTGCCCATATATAATTTTAATACATGCAATTGCTATAGCTGAGAATAGTGTTTGAATTTTGTGTTGAAAAAGTATGGCAAAATAAAATAATAGTCCTACCTCTACATACCCTTTTATTCTGAGTCCTGGTATTTGAAGGCTAAGAGACCACTTCATCCTACCAGAGATCAGACTTGTGACAAACAGCTTTCAAGACATTTTTTTCCTATCTTCACAATTTTCAGGTGTGCTTGAGTCACTTTGGAAAGTGGTACATAGCATTTGTACATGATGGAAACTGACAACTTTACCTCACACAAACTTCCTAAAAGCATGGCACATTTGAGCAAAGCATCTTCATTTTCCTAGGTGGTATTGAGGAGTCTAAACTCAATGTTGCTTCAAACATTGTTTTTGAATGTTCACTTATATGTAGTTGTAATGTTAGTAGAGTGACTGTTTGCTGTTTCTCATTACATTTTCTATTCTATTTTACTGTCAATACCATTGGTGTCAGCATAAAGTCTTGAAAGGGACAAGATATTCTCTAGATTGATGGCACAAGTGTTCAATAAAAATAAGCAAATGGAAAGCTGTCACCACTGCTGTTCATTGAGTTATCCAAAGTGATTTAAAAAGAAAATGACAGATATCAGACTAGATTTTACCAGTAAGGGCACTTGTCATTATGCATGTAGGTAGACTAAAGGTGCCTATAGAATAGTCAGGGGTGGTGGAGTGAATGTCTACAATGCTCAATGCTCAGACATTTGAAAATGGGATGGAAAAGGAAGAAATTGGAAGTTTTATTTGAAATGGGGCAGGAGGGCAAAAGATTGTTTCTGCTTGCTCTCTGTCAGTGGTGTATCACTGTTTTTAGAGTGACAGTTTATGAACTAGTACCCTAAGTCTTCCTAAAACAACAGTGCACGTGGCTCTTATGTGCGCGATAGAAATTAACAGCCCAAGTAGCTTGTGCTTGTGTCCAGTGTTGGCAGAGCAACACAAATTCTTTGTATCATGATAGGATAAGCTGTATGGTGGATTTCTGAAATTTTGGGATACTCTGCAAAAATAGACTTACAGGAAACTGTAGAGCACCTTGTGGCAGAGCCACAAGTTTTTTTATGATTTAGGTCAATAGTGGAGCAATAACAGTTTTATAGATACTTTTCTGAAATGGCACATCAGCTCCAGGCACTGCATCTCACTTAAGCTTGGTGACAGTTTGGGATACAGGCAGAGGTAGCATTCCTCTGTTGTAGAAGGAGATAATTATACCAGATCCAAAGAAAATAATTCAGTGAGGGTGACTTGGAAAAAATTAAGGAGAGGTGATAAACTTTAAGCTCACCTTGTCTTACCAACCCAAAGCCCTGCATGGAGGAGTGCAGCTGCTGTTCAGGCTGGAGGAACCACTGAGCTGCTGGGCTGCAGACCAAACTCTACCTGCAGCTTTCCCTGTTCATAGGCCAACTCCTCAGGCTTGTGTGGGAATTTCATTTTACCCATTAAGATCTCATTTGCAGTCTTCCAAGCTTTGGTCCTTCCTCCCCTCACCTTTCTACTTGTGAACATGCTGATTAAGGAAAGCCGGCTGCTGCAGCCATAACTGTTCGAAAACACAACTACTAGGGCTGAATGATCTCTACTGCTTTATTTTTGCTGCCAAAAGGAAGGTGAGGAACTATCTACATCCCCAGTCCTGCTTTCTGTCCTGTTTATCAGTGACAGAGCTCTCAGCAGATACAGAATCACAGAATGTTAGAAGCTGGAAGGGACCTCGAAAGATCGAATGGAATCACACAGACCTACATCATGGGTCCCAAAAACCTGTGGTACAATTTACACCTTCCATTCCTGTGTGCAGCACATGTAGCAATAATTTCCTCTTGCAGAACCTGTTCTCTGAGAAAACGTTTCTGGAGCTGTTAAATAGCATGGTGCATAGGAAAGTCCTTCACCTTGTAAGCACTTTTCTGACTTTATATTTAAAATGATTGGGAACTAGTAAATATGAATAAAAATAATAAGAGAAATAAAAAGGCAAGATAAGCACCTGAGTAAATTCCCTCTGCAAAGAATACTACAGACTAGTAAAATTAGGATATTTGTCATTCCTGAGATGCTGCATGCTATTTTATTTTTGTTACCTGGTATTCACACCTATACCACCATGACCTTAGAATTTAATTCTCAGTAAGGTTCACAGGTAAAGTCTAAAACCCATTTAGTTTGAAAATGAAAGCAACCAGCATGTTGTTATTTTTCTTGTGGGAAACCCCCCCGAAACAAACAACAGCAACAAAATCAACCGAACAAAACAGCTTAGATTTTAGAAGCTGTATATTTTTTGGTGATGTTTTCTTAATTATGCATTGTTTCTTAATCCCTGCAATTAATCAAAATGAGCATCCTTTCAGTTTTGAGGCACTTGTGCCCTTGCGCTTAGGAGGAACAGCATAATGCTGTAATCAAGGTAATTCACATGCAACTATGAAACAGCACAGGAATACCTCATTATGCAAACTTCTAACACTTTGAATAAAAGCCCTACTAATCTGTGGGCTCGTATTTTGAGTTACAGTGAAATGCTTCACTATAGTTTGCTTCAGCATAAGGTACTACACATCTATCTAACCGTGAGCTTTCAGCAGAAATACTCCTTGCCCCTTCTATCTTTAGTACCAGTCCTTATGAAAAGGATCGAGGCAGGCTTTTCTATTTCTACCTTTGCTGGTACTTGAAATCCATGATCTGAATACTGTCTTTGTTAATGAAATAGAACTCCCTTTTACATAAATAGAATTGAAACGTTTGGTTCTGTGTGCAGATAATCTAAAATGTATCAGAGCAATGATTACCTTTAAATGCTAGGCATGATATTCCAGGTCGCAGTATTTCTCAGAAAAGCCGTAGTGATAATACAGCTCTCATGCTGCCAGCAAGGTTTAGCTGATCGAATCGAGGAGCAGGCAGTCGAATGAGTGTGTTGTGAAGTTCACGCTGTCATGTAGAGCAGCATTTGCCAAACAGGCCACATACTTCCTCTCTGAGAAATAAGGAAGGCTCAAAGTGTTTGCAACAGATGAGGTTCCTGTTGCAAGTCACTACTCAAGACACTTTTTATCTATGGGCTGCGAAAAACAGGGAGGTTTTCAGCTTATTGCATCAGGACTGGTTTTAGCAGATACAACAAAATGAGCAAAATAACTTGTTTTACATTGCTAACACAAAAAGGGGGTTTCTCTCTCTTTGTTTTTCTTCCAGATTTATTTGTCCAGTAATGTTCAGTTCCCAATTGCTTTATTTTATGTAGTTTTGCTATTTTTTTGGACAAACAGGAAGAGGCACAAAACTTTTCTCCTTTCTCTTTGAGCCCAAATGGGATGCAAGGTTTGCTTTATTCTCTACTCTGTAAGCCAAAATACCTCTGTCTGCAAATAATTGAATCTCAATATCAGCAGTGAGAGAATAGAGAAAGAAAGCTTGTCTATAAAGCACATTTTCACTTAAGTTCTATGAAGCACAGAAGCAGGAGCATCAGCATGTCTCTGACCTCAGTGTCTGAAATGAGGAACACAAGATAAGTAGCCTGTTAAATAACCTGACTAAAGTCACTCAGGAATACAGTAGTGCAGATATGAATATAGCAGTCCAAGGGGTTTATTAAGGGATTTACCCCTTGCTTTTATAATCAAGATACGATCTGAAAAGCTCATATACCTAATTTCATATAGTAAGATAAAATTTAAAAAAAACCCAAACAAACCAAACAAAAAACTCAAAAACCCCCAACCAAAACAAACAAAAAAACCCAACCAAACAAAAAAGCCAACAAAACAAAACCCAGAAAACCTACTTCACACTTAAGCAGCTCTGAGTAGATGCTCATTGTAATGCCATGCTGTTTGATGATGAAAACAAGAAGCTGACAAGTGTGGGAGCTGTTGTATAAATGGTGCTGGAATCAGGAGACACTGATCAAATTCCCAAAGCTGTGCCAAAGCTTGGAACTATGGTAATTTCAGGAGAATATTCTTTCTCTTTCATGGACTGTGCTAGCAGCCCTCACTTTGAGGGGACAGGAAAGCATTTAGGATCTTGATAAGCAAATGGGTCTAAACATAAAGCCATGATAATATTATAGTCAGTGTTCTGGGAACCTGGTTTTACCATAATGTCCCATGAACATCCCTGACAGCTATATTTTGATTTTCTAGGACCTTATTGCTTTCTTCCAGTCACAGGGATGTGGCATGCATGTTTCTTAATGACATTCACTGAATGGATGTACAATGTCTCTGGAATTACTGAAAAACATCAGTCTTGGGGATGTCTGCACCACACGTGGGAATAGGCAGAGGCAGAGCACTGCACTTTCCTGATCCTTCTTACGAAGATCTGCCTTAGGCTGGCTCTGATGATCTTTGTGCCCTTTACGTGAAGCAAGATTGCATCCTAAGATGCACTTATGAATGGGGTGGGTCTCAGACTGGGCAGGAAAGATTGGTCACACTAAGGAAGGGCTTGGACTTGCTTGATAGAACATGCTCCACTGGAAGCACAATAAATCCCAGCCATGGTTTGCACCATGCTTGTAGAGGAACAGATGAGTTTGCAGTGAAGGGAGGTAAATAAAATTCTCCATTTCCATGTCATTTCTGCCTCTTTCTGATGGCTATTTACTCTTGTGCAACGATGAGAGCCAGTTTAGCTTTTCAGTGTATTCAGCTAATAACTTGTTTTAAATGATAATTGATAAGATAATGTTTACATCCAAATGGAAGAAAGTTTGGATATTAATTAATTGAGGCTTTATAGATCCATCTTTAAAGTATTCATATCCTGTTATTCAAGTCATTAATCTGACACAGACTCAGTGAGTCACTTGAGAGAGGAACGTTGCCCTTGCATGACTGCCTCTGAAAACAGCAAAGAGGGATTTGGTGAGACAAGTGTATACAAAATAAATAATCCTTCTTCAAAATTTTTTTTTTTTATAGAAGAGAAAGCACCCTCCCCTTCCCCCCCCTTTTTATCTGGAGATCACAGTTCTAGTAGATGATTATGGAGGGAAAAAAAATATATCTCCAGCTCCCTTTCCATTGCTGGACTCACCTGCCAGTTCTGTTATGCTTCATGTGCTAGTGTTTCCCATATCTGCTGCATAGCTCCTTACCTGTGACTGAGACTCCCTGACTTGTTCCCAAAGATTTCTACTCCTCCAGGTTCTTGAAGACAGACTTTGTCTGAAAGCCTGGAAAAAAATAACATTAATGTCTTCACTTAGAGCTCTGTAACCTTTGTGTGCTGTAAGCACATGCCACTATGCAGAATTAGATGTCTAAGGAAGAGCAATGCAGGACACTGCTGCATGAAAAAGAGAGTCTCAATTTAAAACAACTTCTGAAAATACTTTAAATCCAGTCTCTTAGAGAATAATCTGTTAAGATAACTGGAAAGAAGAGTTTGTGGTTACTCAGTTGCAGCTTGCTTATTTTATCAGGGAGAAAAAAAGAGGATACAAACAATCTCTTTAATCTAACATTAACTGAAACTGAAAACATTCTCAAACAGAAAGAAGGTGCATTTTTCTGCTAATGGAGTGACCATATTCGAGCACAAACTGCAAAGGAAAAGTCTACAGTATCCATCTCTCAGTGTCTCTGACCCAAGCTTAAATGCTTTCTGCAAGATCAGGCTTTAGTCGAATACAAACCATGTTTTAAGTCATTGAATGCACTTCAGGTCAGCAGTCAGGAAATGGAAGAGCCTTGGTTATCCCAGAGGTCAAACCAGATGGTCTGACAGATACTTCTGTCTGGGAACTGTATGCATTTGAGCCTGGAGAATGCCTATCTTTAATAAATAAAATATTGCTGTACAGCTGGCTCTTTTGGGAAAGTAGAATTATCAGGGCATTTCATGGGTTTGACTGTTTCAATTGGATGTATTTCTATCTCATTCTTTGGGTGGTGTTACAGTTATTGCTGTTTGTATTGTCTATAGCATGGTTCTGGGCAGACAGAAAGCCTGCCTGGAAAAAAATTCTGCAGCCTTGCAGCCATCAGAGGAACAGCATTAATTTGAAGGCAGTGCAAGTGTTTACTGTACCTCAAACAAGGTTTACAGTTTCCAGTCAGGTTGGAAAAACAAGAGGTCATGGTATGAGGAGAGGAAGAAGCTTTTGGGTTTACAGAGCGTGGGTGACGGCAACTAGTTGCAGTGAAGTTTCTAATCATTAGATCTGTTGTGAATCAGTTTTGAAAAACTTTGCAAAAGTGAGTTTCCAGAGTAAATGAGGAATTAAAAGATATTCAACACTGCAGCTTATATGGCAATTGTCTTTTCCAGGCATGTTGAAGAGACAGAGGTACAGCTTACAGTAATAGTCCTGTAGTGGGTTGACCTTGGCTGGATGCCATGTGCCCACCAAAGCTTCTCTATCATTCCCCTTCTCAGCTGAATAGGGGAGAGACAATAAAACAAAAGGTTCATGGTTTGAGGTAAAGACAGGGAGAGATCACTCACTACTTATTGGCATGGGCAAAACAGACTCAACTTGGGAAAATGAGTTTCATTTATTGCCAGTCAAATCAGAGTAAGATAATGAGAAATGAAAACCATATCTTAAAACACCTTCCTCTCACCCCTGCCTTCTTCCTGGGCTCCACTTTGCTCCCAGATTCTTTACCTCCTTCCCCTGAGTGGCGCAGGGGGACAAGGAATGGGGGTTGCAGTCAGTTCATCATACGTTGTGTCTGCTGCTGCTTCTTCTGCAGGTTAAGATTCCTCACACTTTTCTCCTGCTCCAGCATGGAGTCTGTTCCCTGGGAGAGGAACTCTGTGAACTTCTCCAGTGTGAATCCTTCCCATGGACTGCAGCTCTTTACAAACTGCGCCAGAGTAGATCCCTTCTAGCAACTTCTCACATATGCCCCCCAAGCTACCAAAATCTTGCCACAAACTCAATGCAAGTCCATATATTCTCTCTTATTGTCTTATCAGAATAAAAACAAGGACTTGTGGAGGGAGAATTAGGATGGACAGGATAGCATCAATGCAAGTCTTTGATCTGTGATGTCCAAAGGGGAAGTTTGCAAGAGGTACCAGCCTCAACTCAGCTGATCACAGCCTGACATCAAAGTAAAAATTCATCTTCACATAATGCCGGTTTACATTAAGCAGCTTCTCACTGTGGTGAGCTGCAATATTTCCTACTATCTGGGTTTCTACTGTCAAGCTTAACCTATGATTTTGAAAGGAGAAGTAAAGAAATGTTTGCAAAAATTCTGGTCCCTGAACTAAATAGTACTGAAGGTTTTGCCTTCCGTTTTCAATACCATCACTTGTTACAGTAGCTACTATTGCCCAACAGTGTAAAACTCCCACTATTCCTGTGAATTTCAGAGGACAGTGTGGTCTTGCTGTTGTGAGTTGTGCAACACAACTGCAACTACTTCTTCTTAGTAGCTCAGTACTGAATGCATTCATCTGCATCATTGTCAAAAATACCATTGGAACTTCCTCTGATGACAGTGAGTCTATCCATAAGGATAGTGGAAACAAGAACTGTGTGTGGCTTCAGTTCCCTGTCAAGCCCTTCTAAATGATGCTACAATAGGAAATACCCTGTGATGGCAAGATAGCTAATGTTCATTGTATATCTCATATTGTACAGAGATTTGCCTCCGAAAAACTACTCTGCAGAAGATCTCAGCTGTTATTTTTAAAAGTGCATTTTTTAGCTCTTCTGTTTATAGGTACAGAAGAATTCCCAGGGAATTAAAACACAGAGGACTAGCAAAAAGAACATGGTGTTTGTTCTCATGATTTTTGGTTTCCTGATTCATGATTCTGACATGTTGATGGTAATGTGGGTGTCATGTAATGGAAATGAACAGTGTCTCTGCTATTTCTGCATCCACCTAAATATTCCAATTTTTTTAAGTACACAACTCCTTCATTACTGGTTGCTGGAACTAATCACACAAATAAATTATAGTTTTATAGGGCAAGAGAGAAATGCTGAGAGTAGCTCTGTTATGCTCTGTGTCCTGGGCCTGCCTCTAATGTGGCTACAGGGTTTAAGGAAGATTTCTTTTTAATGTGAAAACTGCAGGCTAAAAAAGGAAGAAATTTAATTGTCAGTCTCCTGCTTCTGCTTTATCTTATTTGTTCCTGAGATTTCGGGGGGGAGTGTTGGTTGCTGGTTTTTGTTGTTGTTTTTTTGGTGAGGATGAGGAAACAGTGAGCCAGTATTCTGATTTGAACTTGAAAAACAGTGAACTAGTATAGTTTTTCTTGCCTAACATCTGTGGTAAGAGGAGCCTTGTTTCCATAGCCAGGAACCTAACAGAATTGCTTCCAAATACTGCTTGAATGATGTCTCAAGTTCCTCTATCACCTTCTTCCAGTTCAAATAAAATTTGAACATGAATCACAGCAGTGGTTGCCACATCTCTTTCAAACCTCAAATGCAAGACATGCTTCCTGAAAAAAAAAAAACACAAACAAAAAACCACCAGAATAAAGAAGGGCACATAAACCTGTTCTAAACACTCCTGCAAAGAGAAAATATCCACAGCTACAGTAAGGCTCAAAACAAGAAATGTCCTCAAATTGCCCATGTATTTGCAGAAGTTTTGGATTTTTCTTTCACTTGTCAAGCTTGGACCATATCTATTGCTATGCCATACATGTTCAGTGCTCTGACATGAAGATTTGCCTGTTCATGCTTTTAGCTCCCCCTCTGCAGAGAGGAATTGGTGGGCACTTCTGTCCGCAACCTTTTACATTTATTGTTTGACTCAGTACTTGTCCCAAGGGCAATCTCAGAGACAAGGGAGGTTTGCACAGCTTTTAAAATCCCTCAGAGGAGATGTGTTCAAAATTGAGCACACACTAGGTTGTTTTGCTTGGTACCAGTGAATTTTTGGATCCCATATGTCATCTGACCCCAGTATTCCCTTTCCTTACTAAACTTAGTCTTTTTAATGGGGCAACTTCAGAATTTGCACAGAAACTACCACTTTTAAAATTTGTGAAACTTTCAGAATTTGCAAAACTGAAGCCCTTTAATTGTTTATTGTTTTGTTTTGTTTTAAGTGAATGCCCTTTAGAAGAACTGGATACTAGATGAAACACGATGAGCACATCCAGATCTGATACTGAAGAGTATATTTGCCAGATTAGTGGATAAATATTGTGCAATCCTAGATCTAATTTTTCTGCTGTACCAAGGAGGCACATAATTCCTCGCTCCAAATGAAAAGCAAGGAAGCTACTCTTCTGAGGGAAGCTGCAATTATGTGTTATCCCTATTCTCGTCTCGCTCATCCCAGTTCTGGTGAATATGCTCTTCTGATGGACAGTGAAAAAAGCAATGTTCTCATTTTATGTCCAGGGAACACTCCCACACATAGAGATACTCTCATCAAGGATATTTTTCTTTCTCTCTCATGATCAACTGAGTCAGAGCACCTAGTCAGCAGCTGACAAATATCATGCCTTACAAACACTAAATAGGCCACAAATCTCAAGTGAGGATAAAGCCCATTGCTCACTCTAGTTCTCATCTAAATTGAGGGTGGAACTGAGGAATAAGACTAAGTAGTGTTTATTTCTTATTATTTCTTCTGCCCTCTTAAAACCAGAGATGGGTCTTCTAGTGCCCCAGAACTGACAATCATAGCTTTTTCCTTTGCCTTTCTGTAACCATTTACATCTGTCACTAAGCTAATAATACTGCTTGGTTTCCAGCTCCCTTAAAAAGGAAGAGAAACCTTTCAGGAAGGTAGCAGTAGAAATTCTACATACAGAGAATTAAAAAAGACTGTCTCTACATCCAAACAATAATCTCTTTAATTATTTTTGGAAACCAGTTTCTTCAGTTGTGAGCAATGGTATCCTATTAGTATCAATGGGGCTGCTTGTCTGAAATATAAAAATAACATCCTGAGTGCTGGCCAGGGCTGCACAGAGTGCTTCAGGCTCAAAGGCCTGAGACAATTTCAAATTAAGAATTTACTGTTTGCTTTCTGTTCCTCTTTAACTTGCTCCTGGTTCTATGCTTTTTCAGAGTTGTAGTTATGCTTTTAGCAAATTCAGCAAGTTGACTGGTGAATAGATCGAGATCTTTCGTATCATACATCTAGCATTTGGGTTTTTTAGAAGACAGAAGCTAATCATAGCAGTTATTACAGTAAAATTATGTGAATGTTTGGAAATTAGTAATTTGAACCATGTCAGAGCTATTCCAGCCTTTCTTTTCTAGGTCAGATCTTATCAAATTTATGCTAATTCATATGCATTTTCAATAAGTAGTTTTCATGGTCACTCAGCAGTGTTATACTGTCTTTTTCTTGGTGAGGACTTTTTCCATGCTGGCACAGCTGTAGGAAGAAATAGAGTCTGGGATAGAGATTGGACTGTAGCCTGTGCTCTGATTTTGATGTGCTCTGGCTCTGGTTGATCTTCTGCAGCTTGGTTTAGCCTTTTGTTCCTACTCCCTCTGTTCATAAGTCTTTTAAACCCTCACTGCTCCTTGGGGGTCATCTACCTTAGCAGTTCTAGCCTAAATTTATTTACACTCAATTTGAATAGTTAATGCCCATTTGGCCTTGCACCAGTGTTGTCCTAAGGTATAGATAACTCTTCTTCATGGATTTATTTATAAAGATCATGCTGCTCTCTGATCTTGTTGGTCACAGGTAAGGAAGTAAAACTCTGTTTAGTCTCCTTGTGTAAGATGTGCTCTCCATTCCTTGATGTGCCTCACAGCACCTCCTTTGTAATTGCTCCTGTCTGAACATTTCTTCTGCTAATAAAGTTTTCAGAAATATTTGTGGCTTGGTTATAGACAGACACTTTTCAGAGGTCTTCCAAAATGCCCATGGCAGAGCTGGAAATGGCCAAACCTATCCTTCTCTCTATTGCTTTGGTAATTAGAACTCCCTTCTTTTGATTTTAAACCAGTAATTTACATTCTGCAATTGGTTAGATTTTGCTTCTCATTTTTTTACCTGCATCAGGGAACTAGGTGTTTTGACAGCATATGTTGGTTGATATTGTCTTTCTTTTCCAGGGGGGGTCAGCTTTTTCTCCAGCATCCATTATGACTAAGAGGAGAGCACAGACCCAAGCAGCAGCCCTGGCTGAAGATGTGGGGTGCCCTTCATCCACCAGTGAGGAAATTGTAGCCTGCCTTCGCCGGTTGCCTGCTCGTGTCCTCAATGATGCACAGACTAAGGTAAACCATAGCAAAGTATATGCCACTAGTAAGGAATCAAAAAGTTTCCATTGGCATGAAGCTATGAGGAAGCTTAAACAATAAATTGGGTAGAATCCTTCTGAAAGATAAACTGGACTGTCCTTAGTGGAGTGATGCTGATCTCCACGACATGCTCCTCTGGCTTATGAGTTCTCATAGCTTGATTATCCTTCAAATTAAATTCTCTTTACACTGCTTTGACCACATCTTCTGAAATTAATCTAAGTATTATTTTTGCCTTCTTTCAGTCCCCTGAGTGTTAGTCTAGAGGAGAATTAGGAGTATGTAGCTTCAGTTACTACTTTTTTTTTTTTTTTTCAGAAAAGGAAGTAGAAAGGTATGTCAGTGCTCTGTCTCTAATGGGAGAACTGGGAAAGCTGTAGGATGAACAATTTCTAGAGACAAACCCTTTACTGACAGATTTAAACACCTACTGGCAGTACGTTTTCTGATCAGGACCAGCATAGAGCCAATCCCTAACTTGAAACAATATTTTTATGACTGTAAGACCATCAGTTCTCTTGGCCTATTCAGCTTGTTTCACCTACTGAGACTGTCAGGAAAAGCATTGCTTCCTGCCAATGGTGAGTTTACACTTACATTACCTGATCACTTGTTCATTTGAAGGCTATCATCAACTCAGTTGTCTGAAGCATAAAGAAAATGGAAATGACAAGGGTCAGCTAATTTAACTGCATTATTATGGCTTTTTTGCTAACCTAGCTCCTAGCTATAAGCGGGCCATTCCAGTACTGGAGTCCAGTGATGGATGGAGTTTACCTTCGGGAACCTTTAGCTAAAGCCCTGCAGCGTCCTCAACTTCGGAAAGTAGATCTGCTTATTGGAACTGCTCAGCAAGATGGGTTGATCAGTAGAGCTAAGGCTATTAAGGTAGGAGGAGACTCACTGTTAATGAACTTTTGGTGTTACTATTATTATAGTGATGACAGTAATCATATGCAGTGAGAACAGATGCTTTTTGATTTCCACGGTTTGTGATTTATACTCCATGCAAATATGCAAAGGCATTGTCCATCTCCAGCCAGTCCCATTTGGGCTGATTGATGACATTATCATATTTGTTGATTAACATTACTGGGGGAGATATGAAAATGTCAGAGGTCAGCAATGATTTAGCATGGAATTAATATGCAGCAGTATGTTTTATTATCTCTAAAATCCTGTTTATAGTGTAACCTCAGTTGTATCTCATGAAGAAAGCAAGCTCACAAACTGGTTATGTTGTTCTTCACAGTGCAGGAAGGCTAAGTCAGTCAGGCATAGAAAATGGACTGTGATGCTGAAGGCCTGCAGATACGGATCCAGATCTTGAGAGAGGGGAATAACCATCTGTAACCTCATTACAAGTCTTGTGATGAAGGCTAGAGAGTAAAATTCTTTCCTTTACCACTATTTCCACATGTGACAGTTGTCTGAAAAACTGAAATGAAATTCCGTGATGTATTAGAAATTATGCAACAAACCATGGTGTTAATGAAAGGCACAAGTGCTAAAACCCAGGACTGTCAGGTTGAAATGAAGAAGAAAAACACTTGTAACTAAGAACTCAGCAGTAAAATATTGCCTTTCCAAAAAGAAAATCTAGAATATCCTCTTTATTTAAAGGCTTGCAGAAAATAGGATTGGAAGGAGTGGACTCAAAAAAAATTGTTCCAACTCAATCCTAAGAAATGGTCATATCTACCCCAACCTGAGAGACCTGTTTTAAAATCTCCTGTTGTTGGAGATCTTCATCTCCTTTGGCAAGGGTTTAACTATTATAATAGTACTTACTTGGTGACACTGCTTAAGTCAGATTCCATCTCTGTTCCAGAAAATTCATAATGTTCAAGGTAGGTGGTTATGTTTTCTTTTCTCCCTTTTAACTTCCTTAAACTATTTTCACATTCTTAGTAAGAACTGATAATTTTTTTTATGCACATTTTCTTCTATTTTTATCTGTGTCACCAGGTTTTTTAGGACTTGAGGGAATATGACTGTTTTGACCAGTAATTATTCCTGTCTTTGCCTTATTTTCTTAAAGATCTGCTGCAAGGTTTATTTTTTCTGATTTATTCCTTGTCCATGCAGTTGGTGTATTTATTGCTGGGAAACTGTAATGCTTCCTCCATCACTGAGCTATTTAAAAGCATACATTTTCCACATCCTCAAGAGCATTTCTACATCATAGCCATGACCATGCATGGTTGCAGTCAAAGTCAGATGATAAAGTCCTGAGTAGGCCACAGATGTATTTAGCTACATTGACAGAAACTGATGCAGGTGGTGGTTGCTACTGAGAAGTCTGTGCCTTGTTTCCTCTGTCATAATGTCATAAGGGATCTTTGGTCCTCTCCCCACAGTAGACCTAGATGAAGGGCTTGAGACAACCCACACTGTATTTCACTCTTCTACTATATTCATTTTCAGGGTTCCCTTGAGGTAGATCTGACTTGCATCTTTCTGGGAAAACCCAAAGCTGGTTTTGATAGAAAGACAGAAGGTACCACTTATGTGCTAGCAAAATATTTGTATTTGATTTGGTTACAATTGAAAGCTGAGGTCTCCGAGTGATTTTTGCAGTTCAATATCTTGCCCATGAAAGTGACCGTTTTATGGCATTCACTTGAATGGTTATTCATAGGAACTGAGGCAGATTTACTACTTCCTTGAGCACTTTGTACTCATCCCTAATGCAATCATCAAATGGTTGAAACTAAGTGACAGACAAAGCAGTGTTCGCTAAGGGAATGGCAAGTGGTACCATAACATGCTGTTCTGTGGCATATGGATCAGTTAAGACTGAACCCATTAACTGCAATTCCCATGGCAGATCTCTAGGAATATTAACTTTGAGCAGTCACAGATTAGGGCAGCTAAGCAGAAACTTCTATAAGTGTTTGTGATGTCTTTGCATCACCAGAACGGTAGAAAGTGTTGCATCTCCTGTCTTTGATTATTTTCTTTCTTACTTTCTAAAAAATTTGAAAATCTCACTATAATTGTGAGGTCAGTTGCTAATACATCTTTAAAGGTTAGCAGAATGTAAAAGATTTTACACAGCTGTTTCTATTAATCTGGTAGCAGCTGTTCTATCTACTGCTATTTGAAAATTGTTCTTTGGTCATGTATTTTCTAATGGGAAACATTTGTTGGACATGGAAATTTGGCCAAATTGAATCAATTTCTGAAAAAGTTAAAAAGCTTTGTCTTTTTACTGTTTCATGGGTTTTATGTTGAACATATTGCTTTCTTTTGTACTATAATGTTAAGTCAGATGTTAAAATCATATTAAATTATAGCCAAGGTGACACTTGAGAAATCACGTTTCAGATTGTGCTATTTTAGTGCTAGTTGGGATGATAAATCTCAAAATGTCTTACAAATGCCATTTCTGTTTCTCATCCATCTCTGTCTGTTTCATCTGACTCAACATATCTCAGGGATCCAACTCTAATGTCAATGATTGCTGAGAGATGTTACCAGAATTTTTGGGGCAAGTTGAAGATCACAGAAACTAGTACACAGACACAGTAGAAACCTAAGACCAACCACACTGAGTCAGCTCAGTGGCCCATTTAGCACAAAATGCTGTTTTCAGCAGTGGGTAAGAGTGGATGTTTGTAAGAATAGGGCAAGCAAATCTGATAATTCTCCTCAATGTTCTCCAAACCTCTAGCACTTTTGCAGCTCAGGAACTTCCTAGCCTGAATTAGTCTTTCTGTATTTAACAGCTGTCAATTGATTTTATTTTGCCTAGTTCAAAACCTTGTTAATGAAACATCATCCTCACTAATTTTGGCATCCACAAAACCATTTGGCAAGGAGTTTCTCATGTACTGTATGGTGATCAGTCTCCTTCTCTGTAGTTTTCAATCATAATGTTTATTTGATGCTTAGTAGTTGATGAGACAGTGAAGGGTCAGTTCCTAGGGTACACAATCAATACCATAAGGTTGTTCTCTCTTTCTTATTCTCTCTGTTTTAAAAATGCATGACAGGTGTAGAATAAGGTAGCAAATGCATTAAAAAAAACCCAGCAAAATGAAAGCATTGCATGGAAGTTGCTTTGTGCAGGATGCTTTACACATAAGAGCCTGAGCTCTGCACTGACACGGAAAAGCATCTGTTCTTACCCATAACTGCCAGCCAAGTCCACTGGCCCCAGTCACCAAATGACAGATTCCTAATTAGATAGCAGCTGGTTAGTAGGGACCTGAACTGATGCGTGCCAAAGCTAATGGAAAGATTGCTTTTGAATTGAGTGAACTTTCAGTCAGATCTTCAGTGATAATTTCTGGGTTTTGCAGAAAAATATACGTGTCCTTGCTGTATTTAAAGTGAATGATTTTGCAGGCCAGTGTGCTATGCAGTTTCATATGTGGCATTTGTGCACATGAAGTGACGTGTCATGTGTCAGTTGCAGATATATTTTGAAGTGCAGCTGTATTACTAAAACTGGCACCACACCACATTGCATAGGCCAAAATCTAGCAAAAGAATAATTTATTTCAAATACAAGGAAAGTTGCCAAAATCCTTTTGGACCTTGGGTTATTTGGTAGTGTTTTGAAATCCCTTGTAAAGTCACTTAATCAAAATGCACAAAGCATTAAAGTATCTCAGTAAGGACAGGCCTTGGCCTCAGCAGTTGGGGACTTATTTCCATCTTTCATTTCTTTGAATCTGTTGAAAAGTAATTATTCCTTTTGTACTTTCTGTATTGGGTTGTGGAAAGACCTTATAGCAAAGCGATGAAAACCAGCTGTGGGCCATCAAAATAATATATTCAGCATCTATGGTAACTGGACTGGGCAGATACCAGACTATTTTGTATCAGACTTACTGCCCCAAACAATACAGATGGTTTATTAGGTGGTTTATAAGATCTTTTTCTCTGGAGTTCTTACACCAAGTTTCAGTGTGCATCTTCAAGGTGCTTCCTTTAGAAAAGTCTTGATCCACAGGAAAGTTCAAGTGGCTTTTTTTTCAGGAAATTGCTGCTTCTGAACTTGAAATAAATACTTTAAAAAAAAAAAAAAAGTGCAAAGTCTGAATTGATAAAATAAAAAACTTCCTCAAAGAAAGATGTGTTGAAATCTTCCAGCAGCCTGTAGCTTTGGTAAAAATAAGCTTCATTTGACATAGAAGATGGTTCCTCTGCTATCAGTAATACTGCAGTTACATGGAAACTCTGCTCCTGCTCTTTATGTCAGGAAAGGTTTCAGACCACACATTTCAGGAAAGGGGCATTTCACTGTAGGTCTCTCTGAAAAGCCCTAGGAGTTACGAAGTTTGAAGATCATGGCTGCTACTTACATGGGAATTTGGAGGAGGGAGATTTTTCTTCCAGAGCTAAGGAAGATGTTATTCCAGAAGGGACCTAAATTGTGTTTAGGTCCTTATGGCAGCTGTATTTCTTTGTAGGTGTTTCCAGAAGAGGCAGAGATAGATGAAATGGCTATATGGCACGTTTGCTTTCTGAAATTTCCAAAGGAAAGGACCAATCTCTCTCTCTCTCTCTCTCTCTCTCTCTCTCTCCCTCCCTCTCTCTCTCTCTCCGTTCTAGTTTTAATTCATGAAGCTCATTAGAAAGCACTGGGCACAACTGTAATGGAGAACTATCCATGTGGACTACTACTGTCAGAGCCAGCAGGATTCCTGTAGTATTACAGCTACACCTGCATGGCATAGTATCAATGATTTAGACTTACTAGATTAGGGATTCAGTCCCATAAGATGTGTTGAGGCAGCTGAAACTACTGGCTGGTGACAGTCTTGGGAAAGCAAAAGTAGGGCAGTCTCCTATTTCTTCCCCTAGGAATCAGGGATCACAGCAGAGAGGACTGGTTTCAGAAGAAGGAGATCTGAACCTATATTGTTCCACTAAAAATGTATCTTTTGCTTTTGTTTGTAAATTCCATATATGCATTTTGTTCTCAGAAATTTGAAGAAAGTCAAGGAAGAGGCAACAGCAAAACAGCCTTTTACCAGGCTCTGCAAAATTCTCTAGGAGGAGAAGACTCCAACCCCTTCATTGAGGATGCAGCTACGTGGTATTACTCCCTTGAACACTCAAACGATGACTACTCATCTTTTTCCAGGGCTTTGGAAAATGCCACCCGGTAAGAAATTCATCTTAATACAACTGTGTGATTGGAGTTAAGCAAGGTTTGTTTTGTTTATCTCAGATGTGCATTGACATTCTAAAAAACTTGAGAAATTCTTATGGAAATGAAGAGAAAATGGGAAATATAGTTTCATATTTCATGGGGTTTCCAATGTCATTGGTAAACAGAAATTGAAGTTTTATGCCTTGTGAAAAGTTTGAAATGTTTTTCCTGAACTGTATATGGGATTCAGGCTACTAATGCTTCTTTGTGTACTCTTTCATGTCAAAGATGTCTTGGTTCTTTGCATACTCTACATCAACTACTCTTTCAGTCCTCTCAACCATGTGACAGTAGAAGAACTAATAGACTGGCTTTTATTTACAGTCACCTGATTACGTAGTTAGATGCTTTTCCTAGGTTTTGGAAATTTGGAGAGTGGTCAAGTATGATAACTGGTTTCAGCATTTACATTAATTTTTATATTATGAAGCCTTCAAAAATATATTTCTTCACAATGTCAGGCTTTCTACAGGTGAGTATCCTGTGTAAAATGGTGAAGCATTTATGAATATTCAGAAAAGTGGCTTCCAACTCCATTCTATTCATTGCTATTCTCCATTTTACCCATGGTAGAAGAATACCCTTAAGTTTACTCATGTATTTCCTTGACTTTTGTAATCATTCATGCCAGTGTACAGTGGTTGTATATTTTATCCAATCTGCTTTTTGGTCCCTCTCTGAAGGGTTTCCCATGGTGGAAGACAGCAGAATCATGCAGTAGGATGCTTCTGTAGGAAGTCTTCTCATGATGGTGAAAGAACACTTGATGTCTGACTCTTGCCACGTTTGATCCATCAGGACACAGTGTAAACTCACAGTGCCTCCCAAACTCTTCTGAAGGAAATAGTTGTGATGAAATGTCAGCAGATGCATGAGCAACTTCCCTTTAATTTCTATATTCCCATACTTTGCATTGAAACATTACAAGCAGGGTCCATTAACAAGTGAAAGATGAGCAGTGGGCCATATTCACACTACCAAGTGTATATATCCATGGTTTTGACCCTTAATTGGGTAAGGTATCAGGGTCCAGCAGTTCCGGATAACAGTCAGTCTGAAGAGTTCATTGCCCTGTTGAACTAGGACTCCACAGCAGTCATGACACCTATGGTATATCTAGTGGACTAGTGGATATCTTTAGCTTGGGTCACATAGTGGTTTGGTCTGCAGAGAAGACTGTAGGTTTTGCTCTCTTTCCCATGGGCAGCCAGTTTACTTTAGCCAGTTACAGAACTTGAGGTTGGGGAGCTAGATCCATTTTTTCTGAAAGGAGGCAAACAGAGAGGAAATCTCCTTTACCTCCTTTTTGCTGCCTCTGTACAAACTTAGGAGGCTGAATATTTAAGTGCAACAGATTTTCAGAAAACAGAACAAAAACCCTTCCCTATTCCTGTCTCCACATCATAAGAATCATTATGAAAACTCTTTACATTTCTAAGGTGATATGTGTTATAAGCTGTTGGTTTGAGTCTTAGTGTGTCCACCCAAGCTGTTTCACCTCTGTTCTGAACCAGGTTATCATATCTACAAGCTCCTGATACGTGTGCTGTCAGTGTTGCAGTTTTCTGTCCCACTATGAGCCTCTCCATGAGACCTTAGAGAGAAGATTTTCCTTTTGATCCTCCACAGAGTTGCAGGGTGTTGCTCCACAAGAGCCTCAGGGAAGAGGAAATGAAACAGGAGCCAAGATTCACTTTAAAACATCTGATTCAAGACAGTGGAGAACAAATCTGTTCGGGGCAGGTTTCTGGGTGGTCCAGGTGTGCCAGTGCATTGAGGTCATGGAGTAAACAAGCCAGAAGTCTGTGGATTGAGCTTTGTGTCATTCATTGAGTCTCTCATTGTGCTGCATTTGCCCTTCCTCATGGCCTGTACCAGGGACTGGCCACCTATCACTTCAGCATCTGGGGCCACTGCATGCAGCCCATGTGGAAGCACTGTGATTCATGGGCATTAAAGCCAGAACTCGTATTCAATCTCTTTCCATCACCACCCTTACCCATAGGGCTATAATTCTTTAGATCAGTATTTTTAAGCCATGAAGGACTTAAATTTTAACTCTTTTTTCCATCCAGAGATACCATGACAAGGAGGTGTCCTAAGACAGAGCTATCTCATTTGATCACCCACATTCAGCCCAGGGCTCAGCATGGTTTAGGCACTGTCTTTTGTAAGACACTGGCTATAACAGCCAGCACAGAGCTTGCCTGCAGCAGGAATAGGATACACAAATAGCTCCCCTGGCTTTCAGCCTGCAAGCAGCCTCCTGGACACAGGGATTAACTGCTTGTTTATGACATGAGGCAAATGACTTGGCTAAAGAAAGAAGGAAATGGCTTAAAGAGTCACCACAAGCAAGCAGACAAATGACTAGTGAAACCAGGACATCTGATGATAATCTTTTGCTTTAAACACTTTCCAAATTACTCTAGCTGCAGCAGAAAGGGAGGAGACTTACAGAATGATGATCACCAACATCTCTGTCATATGCATGGTAGAGAAAAGAGGAGCTTGGTTCTGATTTTTGGGTTTGTTTGGTTTGGTTTGTGTTGGGTTATTTTGTTTGTTTAGTTGGTTTGGCTTGTTTTTTTCTTAATAAAAAACTTACTACCAGAATAGATATGTAACCAAAGAAACCTTCTAAGTCAGGAAGTTGTAATTAATTGCTAAAGTTGTAACAGGATTATTAAGTGTGAGAAAGCAACATAAGTGGTTGTTATAAACTACATACATTGTGTCTATTTTGCAGTTTTAAAATATTTCCGCTTTTAAAATGGCTTTAGCTTCAATTCTCTGCTATTTTTCCCAGATATAAAATGAGTTTCAGTTTCTTTTTCATTTTGTGTGGAGTTTTGGGGGGATGGGTTGGTTTTGTTTGATTGTTTGTTTTTCACCCTGGTATTTCATGCCTGTAAGAAACAGCCATTTAATTTTTTTGGTTACTGGTTCTTTAGTTTTTATTTTTCTTTTACTTCTCCAGAAGAGGTGACTTTTGTCCCACCATAACACCAACTAAGAATCAGTTTTAAGTGATGAAATGTATCTTAAAACATTTCTTGAGAGCTAATGCTCTCTACAGACTCCCTAGTTTTCAAAGACCATCTGCTCCTTTAAACCCACATGCTGGTAGGCATGTGAAGAACAGTAATTTTTGTTTCATATGGGTGTTGTCAACCATAACTGTCAAAGAGTATTGTGGTCAGTCAGCCTATAGCTTGTGGGCTCACAGATGGGCTTAAAATAAACTCTGCTGAACCAAGATAGCTACCCAAAGAGTGTCTTTCATAATCATACCAGTTAAATATAGCAGCATGTTTTCATGCTGCTCTGACACTGTTCTTTCTTGCCATCAGTCATTGTTTTTTTACCCACCAAGTCTGAAGGAACAGCTACTGTTTCAGAGTCACTAGACTGAGAACTGAAACTTTGCACTTCCGCAGCAGATACGTTTGTGTGAGCTCATGTAGTTACGGATTTATAACCTTCCAAAGAGCATGCTGAGTCTTCAGGCTCATGTAGAAGGAGAAGTGGTGATATGTGTATGTATAATATTGCCTTGAGGAATCATGATGAGATACCTCTCAGTAAGGTGTCCTGTTTTCTTCCCGTCCTTCCCAAACTACTTGTGCTCCTTCCAGCTACTGCTCACCCCACCTTCCAGCCCCATTCCTTAGTTCAATGGAAATTAGGAAGATTTAGATACATTTGCTTCACTCATACCTTTGCATTTCAATACCTGGTGATAAATTGATCATTTAATTATCTCATTGTACTCTTCTTATTTAACCTTTCTCTCCCAGACATACCTCACCAGATATTCTGTATTGTTGAGCCCTGCCAGAGGCCCTGCAGGATATCTCCAAAAGCAGTCTCTTACCTTTTCCAGCTCTGGAAATTCTACCTCAGAAAGTCTCACAGATCCAAATGCAGTAACAATGTTATTGATCCTTAACGTGGGAAATATAAATCCTTTTACTAGATGCCATCACAACCTGGTGGTGCCAGAAGGCACTTTATACTATTGCAGATACGGACTCCCATAAACTAGACTAATATGGGATTGTTTTTTTGGCCAGGAGACTCCTTATGTGTCAGATCTGGTTTATGTAGTATCATTACTGTTGTACAACACTCCATAAAACAGCAATTTTAGTGAATTCTAAGCTGTACTGGGCTCATAGAGGGTGCATGTGGTTTCTTTCACGGGACTTGAAGGCAGAGATGAGCTGTTTTGGAAATTTGAAGAAGGCAATCAATACAGAGAGAGGTCTGTTTCTTGTGGGGTTTTTTATTATTATTATTTTCTTTTTACTGTTACATAACTGTGTCTGTTTCCTGCTCCATCTTTTTTTTTCAGTGACCAGTTTATCACATGTCCCATCATAAACATGGCCAGTCACTGGGCTGCTGCCTCCAGAGGAAATGTCTTCATGTACTACGTTCCTGAGAACTCCTCACAGAGTAGGTAAGGAGATGAATTTTGTTATGTTTCTTATGTTATTAGAGTTTGCTAAAACAGGACTTTCTATTTGGGCACTCTGAGGAGTAGGTGGATAGGTGTAGGTACTTCAAATAAACAGTTTGGATTAGCAAAGGAGGGATTAGGCTCTGACAGATTATTTCTCTCTGTTGGCTATGTAGGAATGCTGATTCTGAATTGGGGCACTTCAAGTTAGATGTGTAATTAAGTTTCCCTTTTCCAACTTACCTACCTTTTCCAGTTCCAGATATCCTTTTAGATTTCTACTCTATATCTGAAAAATCTTCTACAAAGAACCAGAACATGGTCTAAGTCATCAGAAGTTCCATAACAGGTTGGACAGAGCTCTGGGCAATCTGATCTAGTTAAATATGTCCCTATTCACTGCAGGGAGGTTGGACTAGATGACCCAACCCAAAGCATTCTATGATACAATGAATTCACAGCTCTCAAATTATATGGTTTAACATTATACCTGATTTAGTTGGGGATGTCCCTGCTCACTATAGGGGGGTTGGACTAGATGACCTCTGGAGGTCCCTTCCAACCCAGATGATTCTATGATTATCTAAGGACTCAACATTAATTTAACACTGCCCCCTTTTGAAGTCAGTGCAGTTGTACTGCAGTTACCCTGACTGGCCTTCAATGCAGACAGGGTCTGGGATTTAGTCCTTCCTGCTCCAGCATGGTGACTTGTGATCAGCCAGCAGGCTGTCTCATGGGAGGAAAAATATTTTTGAACACAAGCATTTGTAGACTCAGGCTCTACTTCATCCTTCATGTTAGAAGCTTACTTGAAAAATTTCATGAGGAAAAGCTGTACCATATTTTAGACAGAAAGGTCTAGATACCTGTGAGAGATGCAAATGCCTTGTTCCCTTGGGTACAGAAGAAACTGGTAGTCAGAGGCTATTAAGGTGACCTTCTCTGTGGTTTCTTTAGACCCTTGTTAGAAGTCAGGATGAGATACTGAGGTTTGCAGGCAGTGGTCAGCACTTCAGGGTGCTATGACACACCATAGTAGCTGCTGTTACTTTCCTCTCAATGGCTGAGTTATCAGAAACTGCAGGGGCAGTAGCCTTCCTGTCCCCTAGATCCACATCTTAAGGCAGCAAAGTACACAGGGATGCTTGTCTTCTAACTGTTTCCTTCCAAGGGAGCAGTGCTTATCACCTGCTCCCTGTACTGCCCCATACCTTTCTCCAAGAAAGATTTTTGAAACCTTTTCCCTTTTCTCATGATTTCTTTGAAAGGGCTCAGGGAAGGGACAGAAGTTTCCTACAGACACCATTTGATACTGTGAAATTGCCTGTGAACTACACAGGTTTTTTTTTTTCCTTTCCTGATCACACAGTAGAAAAGCATTTGAAAGAAATCAGCCAAGATCTAGGTTACAGATGAAGGACATTATGCTGCAGTAACACAAGCTCACTTTCTTTTTAGCTGAGAAGTTAGTCCTTGGGGAGCCATTAATTTTCTGGCATCTCCAGTGTGAATGTTCATAGTGCTCTGTTTGGCTACTGATAGGCTTAGATAAGTGACTTTTACAAGGCTCCAAACAGGGCTGAGCTATGGTATGCCAAAAATCCAGCCACAGAAAGAGAAAAGATGTGTTCTCAAATCAGCAAGTTTTCCCCTGCTCTGAGGAACGACAGTGACCTAATCATTTATGATAAGGTCTTATTTGAAAATAGATGAAGTGGTACTTATACAACTTGAAGTCACTGGCTTTGAGGCAGTGATTTTGAATTGATAAGAATTTCCTCTTCTCTCCCTATTTAAGATTTCTCTTGTGCTCATGTTATTTAGCTCTCCTCACACTCTCTAGTGCAGTAGTAGTTCAGATAGCACTTAGCTGCACATTTTAATAATATTTATATAGTCAGTGGTCTCATAAGTTAATTACTTAATTTTAGTGCAAAATTTATTGGTTTGCTTTTTCATAACCCTCTTTAAAAGAACAAACAAAGCCAGTATGCTGTCTGAAACTTGTGAAAATGGTGAGGCAGAAGCTCAACTGCCTTAGGCTATGCCACTTGCAAGGAGAAATGGGTCCAAATTAGTGTGCTGTATTTACAATCTTAATCTTTTCATCTTTATTTATGCATTAGTACAGTTAAAATAAATGTTGTCTAGGTTGCAAAAGCAAACACTGAAACAAAAATTGCAGAATTCAGCATGTCCATGCACTGAAGTAACTCACTGGACAGTATGATGTGACTATTTAGTCACATCAAGTGATACCATTGTTTTCCCAAGGTATCTCACACTAGCATCCCCTGCTAGGTCAACTGCAAGTTTTTTGTTTGAACATTGTTGACAATCATTCCTAAATGAATCTTTCCTTATTCTTCAACCTAGTTTTGCCATGTGACCTCTGTTCCTCACCCTCTTCTTAGCAGGCACACCTCTATATAGTATATATGCATTACAGACTGTCCAGCAGTCTCACTGCATGCCAGTGATGTGATTCAGTGGAGGGTAGGAGCTTGGCACAAAAGAGTGGCCTTAACTGCTAAAACCTGAGAAACCAACAAAATCTGAAACCAACAAAAATCAATGTTTGGGAATATTATTGGTGATTTCCCTGCCAGAGTAACAAGGATGCACGTGAAATAACCTTCAAGTAGAATATATAAACTAGTCTTGGGGAAAGATCTGGCAACTATGTCACCAACTCCCAAAAGACTTCCCTAATCACTAGAATAATTCCTGACCATTCTCACATTCTTTGAAAACTGACTCCTCTTAGGATGAGGAACAGGAACAGATGCTCAGCAAGTAACCTACACCTTAGGCTGCAAGGTAGGATATGTGGGTTTGAACTTGCTCAGCAGAAATGAGAATTAATTCTGGGACCTTATAAGCTCACTAGCTATTAAATTCCTGAATAGAAAAAACTTGTTACAACCATTTCTTGTGTAAATGAATGCAATAACCAACAGTATGTTTTGTATATAGGAGGCATATGCAGGGTATTCTGTCAGTACACATACCAGATCAGATCCCCCACTATGCATTATAGCTGGAGGAACACCTCATTAGATATTGCTGATCACCCATTTTGCCAAAAAATAATTTCTCAGCCCTTTTGGCATTGAATCACATCTGTGTTTGCTGAGATACAGACCTTCACTTCTAAAAAGGGAAACTTCTATAGTATTATGTCTGCAGCAGATATGTTTTGGTCTTCAGTGTCTAAATTCTTCCTAAGATCTCAATTTACACAATGTATGGACCTTTCCATCTTTGTGTTTGTTATCTATGTGAAAAAGATGGTGATAATATATATTATCTACAGTAGTTGCTAATAGCTACATTGGGGGGTACTGGAAAGAGAACATTACAATAATATTGTATTCAGATAGTTACAGCAATGGAAGACTATGTACTCATAGATAAAATGCTCTGGCTAGGGAAGTGGCCATTCACTAATTAAGATAAGGCACAGTATAGCAACACATTCTCCAATTTCTACTTTGTCACCTCTTTCTTACTTCTTTTGTATCTCCCAAAATGTGTAACAGAGCAGACGGTTAAAGTGCAGAGATCCAAAACTACTGGCATTTCCTCTTCATTCACATGGCACAGTGCCTTAATAACTCACAGCAGGATAAAAAAGGGGGAAGGAGAAGTCAGCCAGTAAAGACAGACCCAACCACAATGATGCAAAGCAGTCAAAAAGTTATTAAACAGAGGAACTTTTTCTAGTGTAAGTCAATTAGCAAAATTTTCATATACACGTGTTCAACCATGCATAGATATAGGGGTAAGATTAACAAGCCCACATTAAACTGTTGTCTGTGACATGAAAAATCATACAAAACCATGAAGTGACAATTTTCATATAGATGGATTGATCTTGCAGAAAGCAAACTAATATCTCCTTCCACGTGGTAACATTCTCCATAGCTTGGCATAAGACCATGTCTGCTTTAGTCTTCAGTTCCTATGTGACTAAGGAGCAGGATGCATAGCCAAAAACTCTTGCATTAATGATCTGTGGTAAATATATATACATAACCCAGATGCCATTTTCTCACTCTTTTGTTTTGAGAACACTTAGGCCTTGGAGTAAACATTTATTCTAAACAATTCAGGAGGAATGTGACTACTCTGCATTGCCTAGGATTAGTGGAGAGGGCTGGAGTGTAGCTTTAGTTACGATAAAGAAATATGTGATAGAAGCAGTGTGTTTTGACAGGGACAATATTATAAACTGTACAAAGATTTGCCTTACTGAACCTTCAAGAGGTTTAGGGGTGATTTTTGCATATGATATGAAGTAGCACACATTGCCATTTGAGACTCTCCTTCTAACTATAGCAGTTAGTCCATGAGTACAAACACCCCATAGACTGGGGGGCCATAATGTATACTGTGTGCTGTGGAAACAAACAGCAAGTTGTGTCTCTGAGCTTCAAAGAAACTTATCTAAACACAGAGGGCAGGTAAGGCACCAGAAGGTTGGTAACAAGAAAGACAAGATGCACATTGCCTCCACAGCTGGGCGGGCACCACAATCACCTTCAGTAGCCACGTATACTTACTTGGCAGTTTAATTCCATTAGGAGTTAAGCTTTTTCCATATGTCCTGTTTTTCCTGAAAAGAAGAAAGAAAGAAAAATGTTCATCTGTTTTTCACATACTTTCCCTCACTTGTTTGGCAGGACTTTGTAATGTGAGGAGACATAGTGAGCCAAACGTATCCCAGGAACTGCAGAGGTTGCACCAGGTCTTATGTTGGCTCATCAAAATTCTATAAATATTCAGCTACCCTTTGATTATTCTTTTTTCTGCCTGCAATCACATATCATTTCCTTTTCTAAGATGTGTGGTCATATGTAATTTAAAAAAAAATATTTAGTATTTCCAATACTTCTTTCAAAAATTAATTTTAAATCCATCTCTTGAAAATAAACACAGAACAGGCCATAGGACCATGCAGGCAGTGGCATTTTATATATAAATCATATCCTCTTCCTCAGTGATATGCTTGTTATGAAATCCTGTTTTGACTAAAACCAGCAGGAAATTTAACACCAACTTTGTGAGTCTAGGTTTCACTTATATTGTTCAATCCAGTGAGCATGTAAATGATCTATTCTCACCAAAGCTATATGACAGTGGATTGATGTTTTGTTTTGTTTTCCTAGTTGCTTGTAATAAGCCTATCCTTGCCAGTGGGATACTGAACAGGGTCTTGAATATGAGGCTAGGAACCCAAAACCATTGCTAACATGAACCCTTTCACAGACCTATTAGAATGAGCAGTCATGGACATGAAAGTTTACACTTAAAGGGTTAATGGTTTTCATATCTCACAAGTCAGTCGCAGATCGCCAATATCTGCTGTGGTTAGTGACTCACATTAGTTTGTGCACACTACTTCTACGTTTCTCAGACAATCACTGTAGCTGAAACAAAAACTCTGTTTCATCTCCTGAAGAGGCTGGGTTGCATTGCTCTAGATGAACTGAAAAGTTTGTTGCAGGCATTGAAGAAGAAAGGAGTTGCCGACTTAACCATTTATGACTAGTGATGCTACTGTCCTCCGTGTGATGGGACTAGGAACATAAACCTGTGAAGATTTTTACAAGGCCTGGCTTACTGGTCTGTGGCTTCATATCGCATAGGGTGATGGGAATTTTGGCCATCATCTATAGTCAAATCTGGGGGAGACTGAAGATCATTTGAGGGTCAGGATTTTTCAGGGTGGGACATAAGAAATATGGGTGCTAAACTATATTTTTTCCTGACTTAGCATTTACTATAAAAAAAAAACAAACTCCCCAACAAACCCAAAAACCACAACAAACAAAGCAAAACAGAACAAACCAAAACAAACAAAAAAATGCCAAACCAAACAAACAGAATACCAAAGCAACATCCCTTGTGAGAGAGTGCTTGTGTCATAAAATGGACAGTAGGTTGAGTATATAAAATTGAATAAAAAGGAGTATGAAGCAAATTGGCTAAAATTGTTTGTATGAATGAAGACAGAATGAATTTTGGAGTGAAAATATCAATTAAGTTCCTCCCACATACTCGTTAAGATATGGTGTCATATTCTTCAGTAGGTTTCAATTTCCATGTGTGTGTTTCTATTGCCTTATCAGTAAAAATATTTTAAAGCACAAAAACTAAAGTAAACTCATGGCAACACATTAGTTTCTTCTTCTAGACTGTATATATTAGAAAAGTATTCTGTGCTTAACAAGGACTAAAGATGGATAAGTATTGGTAAATACAGCCAGAAGATTGGTAAATGAATAACCCTTTTTTCTGTCCACTAATGACAAACTGATCCTTCTTCAACTTGCCTTTTAATTCTGAGTAATTTACTGGTACCTCTGGCTGAACTCTAGCTAGAGTTATGTTTATCTTGTTATTTTAAAATTTAAATGATTGGATAGCAGTGGGAAGTTTGGCATTTTGGTATTGTATAGGATGTCATTTGAATTTTGAGTTAATTTATATTGGCTTCTATCTGTGTGTGGAGTTTTAAAAAAGATCCAAAAACTGCATTAAGCCAACTAAAAATAGAAGCTGTGACTCAAAAGCTTTGAAATTAGTTGGAATTGCTATGTTAGTAGAGTAAGGACTATTTTATATGAGGGGAGGAAAAAAAAATAAAGAGAAATGTTAAATCATAGAGAGCCACTAATCATCAAAATGAGTTTCCAGTATGAAATAATTAGCCAGCTCTAGAACAAAGACAAAGTTCAGAATGAGATATAAGTCCTAATCCTAATTTACAATGGATCGCAGTGTGAGTCAGCTGTAAATCATGTGTTCAGTCCTGATGTAGAATAGCATGGTGGTCTGCAAGTCATATTCTTCTGTTCTGACTGCCATGATTATGGACAGCCATTAATGACAACTCCATTTTGAAAAAAAAAAAAGTTGAAGATTTCTGGGTCATTTTTGTTGTTGCTTGATTGGTTTAGTTTGGGGTTTTTTCAGTTGTTCCAAAAGCTTGTGGTTAAGATATTCACTTTAACTGTTGAAAATCTGGATTTACATCTATGCTCTGTTTGATTTGGAACAAGAATATGAACCAAATCAACTGTAACCTGGATATATATTTTTGTTCTGAATTCTGACCCTCTCATCTTTTTCTCTTCCCTGCTGAAGCTGTTCTTTGTATGTGAAAGTGGCCACAGTTCTATAGAGATATCAGTGGAGTACCAATGGCTAAGAAATCCTTTTCTCTCTTTCTTACTTGGAAACATTCAAATGGAAACTCCATCTCATGCTTAAGGAAATTTTTCTCAGAACCAATGCCTAACCAGTTAAATGGGTTGGAACTATATAAAGAAATTTCCCAGCAAGTGATATTTCAGAGTCTGCTGTTAAATTATTGGGAATCAATTTCACAAAGTTTCCGATTTTACCACCTGTTTTTCTGTGAACTGGATAACTGAACTCCAATAGTGCCTCTTTCTGAAGTGAAGTAATAATTCCCCAAAGGGAGCTCACTTTAGTGTGAACAAAGTTGTAGGATCTGGCCCCTAGCTTCCCTGTGGGTCAATTTACTGGTCTGTCATAGTTTCACAAAAGAAGTTCCCTTAAATATATAGTACCTTTGCTGTGATACTGACACTAAACATTGCTGTAATATAGTGGGACAAGCAAACTATTTTTAAAGCAAAATTATTAAACTAAGATCTTGCTTAATCCTTCTATAAACATTTGGGAAAGAAAAATATGCTTTAATCTTGTTTCAGTTCTACTTTTTTTGGTGAAGAATCTGTGAATAATTCACTTTCCAGATGCAAAGTATTACTGAGGTATTATGATAAGACTAAGGAAAATACAACCAAAGATGTATTTCATTTAGAGGGCTGTGTGTTTGTTTTTCAAAATAGAGGCTTTGGTGCCACCACTCATAAAACATAAAGGAGTCATCTTACTTTCAGTTCACCTGCCCATAATAATGTGAACTACAAACCTCTTTCCATTAAAGGCAATATCAGGGTCATATCAATGCTGCTGCATTTCATGTCCAAAGATAAAACAGTATCAGTTGTGCCACCTTTTGACAACAACCTCTGCAGACTAAATATTTCTGAGCAGATCTGGGATTTTTTCAATCCAGCCTCACAGACATCTGTTCTTTCTCCCAGGTCCCCTGGTGCTTTCTCCCTTCATGCAGCATTTAATCAAGTCAATAAGACCTTTGTCCAAATGTAAGATACAGAAAATGTGATTGGACCATGCAAGAAATGTCTCCTTCTGAGCTGTGGTTCAAAGCTATGTGTTGAGCATTATTTAATTGTGATTTTATTAGTAGGAGTTGTCCACTGTTTTTCTGCAGGACTTCAAAATGTTCTGTGACATTTGCTACTAGGTCCTACAAGTGTTGTCTCACCTGGCCAGTCTTGTCTCTGAATTGTTGAAATATTCCTTAATATGTGTGTTAATTATTGCATGAAACTGCACAAAAATTGTTCTTTCTTAAGTCTGATGGAGCAATTATCTCAAGCTGTTTTGACTTAACTGCCATATAAAACTTGGGGAAAATAGACTAGATGAACCAAAACCACCCAGCCAGTGGAGAAATCGGATTAAAACTATTTTTAAGAGAAATATTCATAAACATCTCCTATTACATCTTTCCTTATCCAAAGATTTGGGGTAAAATCCTGGCCCCAATCAAGTCAGTGGAAAAATGCCAGTTGCTGCTAAGAAAAACCAGGATTTTATTCCAAGTCTGTGAAATAAACCATAATTAACCTTCCGTCATGGCTGCCAGATTCCATGTCACCACTTGCTTCCACTTTCTGAATTTAATTTTAGTGAAAATCTGTACAAAACTTAAGAGGCATTTAAGCAATAGCCAAGTGACCTTCTCCCTCTCTCACTTCCTCTTATATGCCCAGTTAATTCAGAAAATGTGCCCTGCTGTCTTCTACTATTTCCTCTTGTAACAGCTGTTAAAGGCCCTGCATTAACTTCATGGCAAATTCTCCATGTTATTGCTTGCTCTTCTTTTATGTTCTGGTTTGAAGAAGCCCCACAGCTCGTGACACTCTAATTACTGGTCATTAATTATTTAAAGCTTTACTTTATTCTCTGAAGTAAATTAGCTCCCTTTCTCCCCCTAATAAATAAATGATGGTTTTAATTGTCTTTATGCAAATGTTTTTTTAGTTCAGGTCAGGAGTTCTTGCTGGATGTTCAGTATACATTTGGGCTGCCGTTCTACCCGCAGTATGAAGAACGATTCACTCTGGAAGAAAAGAGCCTTTCCTTGCGCATTATGCAGTATATCTCCAATTTTGTGAACTCTGGGTAAGTGTTTGAGGTTTAAGAATTTCTGTGACTGGGGAGGGCACAAAGAGTAGAGGGAATGTAGCTTAGATCCTATCCTCACTCAAGTAACCTCCGTTTTCTCTATCAATCTGTAATCCTGCAGATGGGGGCTTTGGTCAACACTTTTAGAAAGTCATGGCTGAGTTTTCAAGCAGATACTGAAGATTTGTGTATCACACTTAGCTAGGAGTAGTAGGAATTTTATCTCTGCAGATCAGCTGCAAATTCTGCTTAAATATATAGAAGCTACAAAGGCCTTGGTGTTGTTTCCAGAGCTTAGTTCTAGGACGCCATGTCTGAAGTCTCTTGGCTAAGAGTTTTCTTATTCCAGGAAAAGGGAAGAGCACAGAAAGATACAGTGTGCCCTTTACAAATTACTCTATGAATAACCCTCAGCTTTACTGTGATGTGATCATGCTTGAGACTGAGGAGTATCTCTGGATAGCTAGTGTGGGAACTGTGACTTTACATGCTCTTTAGAGTACCTTGCTTTGGGTTGCTTTGGGAGTAAAGACTGTTGGGATGTTCATAAACCTATGTCTACACAGGTTCTGTGTACCTGTTCTTTAGGAAGTGAACCAGAATAACAAGTTACTGTCAGGTGAGACACCAGGAATGATTCACCACTCTGGACTGAATTTGAACTTTGCTGGCCAGAGGACCTGGACAAACATTTGCTTGACTTTGCCATCTCCTTCTGCATTTTGCTATTCAAGTTGCTGTTTTCTAATGATCATTTCTCCCATTCCCTTAGAAATCCAAACTACCCACATAGTTTCTCGAGAAGAATGTCAGAGGTGTTGCCCCTGTGGCCTATGTACTTGTCCAGTGATGATGGCAATAACTACAAGGAGTTCACTGTTTCCTTGCCGACTCTTAAAGGATTGAAAAAAGCAGACTGCTCATTTTGGTCTGATTATATCAGAAGATTGAAAGCATCCACAGGTGAGCAGAATGTTTCCTGTCGTTAAATGAAACCTAAATTCTCTGCTTAATGTTTTCCTCTGACTGTAGTCCTCTTATGTCAGTGTGGAAAAATGCTTTTCATGAATCAAACATCTTGTATTATCCAGGGTATATAGGTAAAACTCTCCTGAAAAGATGCTGAACAAATTTATTTTATAGCAGGTAGTGTGTAATGAAGTTTCAGTTTCCTGGAGTTAGAGCTACAGAAATATCCCTGAAGTGGTGATAGAAGGTATGATTAAGCTATATCTTCTAATAGTTTGATCTCTATTTGCAGTCTTTGGACTTTGACTAAACTGGCTAACTAAGTATATGGCCTCCTTTGCCTACTGGAAGACCTTAACTTTAGAATGTTGAGATTCATATGACTTAGCAGAAGCACAATAACTTCTATCCACTATAAAGTTGAACTTGAGGCTTTACACGTATCTCATAGTAGATCCTGCATGCTTTGACTTAACACTAGATAAGTTTCTTTTTTTTATAGCTGTTCTAGTTATGAGCTTTGTTTTTCTTCTTTCTGCCCATAAATTTCCATGTGGCTGTGAGATTCCTTAGATTTTTTTTCTTACTGCTTAGGACAGTAGGACCAGTTCTGCTGAGATTTTAATCTGCTGCTCTGTCCTCAACACTAATTGTATTCTGGTAAATAAACTCCCCTTCATGCATGTGTATCTTGTAAATAAATTTGGTTCAAGAAAAACAAACAAAACCATCCCTTTTTGGCAGGAAGAGATATTTTGAATTATTCTTGGAAGCTGCAAGCTTACAAGAGTTTTTTATGTCCTAAGGCTTCATTTTCACATTGAACACAGTCCAGGCCTTTTCTGCTTTGGGGGCAGTTGCACTTCTGGGAACAAAATGTTCTCTTCAAGACACCAAGCTACCCAGGCTATCTATCCCTGACAGACTACCTCAAATGGACTAAGGCTGGTGTTTGAGTGACACCAAATTAGAATATCTCAGAACTGTCAAGTTGGTAGTTCTGATACAAAAACAAGGCATCAGTGCTCTTGCTCAAGAGACAGCCTGAATCATGGTCTTTATTCAAAAGTGGACTCAAGATTTTGATGGTGGTGTTTTCATCAGTTTCCTGGTATCCCTCAATGTCTTTCAGGTTCTGAAGAGATATTTTGATCTCTCTGATGACTTTCTACTGGTCAAGGTATTCCTAATTTTCAAAGGTTGATTCTGATATTTCAGCAGTCCTGGGTATACGTTCTAGGCCTTTTGGGACTTTCATCTTGCAGCATTATGTCTGTGTAATGCTGGGTTGAGTTGGAGTCACACCTGTAGCAGAACATCTGAGCACCACGGACAGAGGCTATTCCCAGCATGTAGAGGAAATTCCCCCAAAAGATGGGCAAACAGCTACCAGGGCAGATTGGTTTTGAGATGGAGGAGGTTTAAACCCATTCAAACTGGCAGAAGAATACAGCAACATTTGTGTATGGATTGGTCCAATGATATGCCTAGCTCAATATCCTGCCCTCATCAGTGGCCAAACTCAAATACTCCAATGTTAAACATAAAAATTAAGAGAGGAACAGAAAAATACACTGAAAGAATTCACAAAGATGAGTCAAATTTTTCAAAACAAGCCACACAGTGTGAGATTTATGGAGTATAAATTGTCAGGGAAAAGGTGTAAAAAGTACATGTCAACATGTTATTCTGCAAGCAGGAGTGAGTACACACTGTCTGCTCTTCAAGCCAGTATTTGCTTAGCCTCAGCACCGTGGTAATGCAGCTACCCAGTTAACATCTGTTAAATTCCATCTCATAGCAACCTTGCATCAATAGTCCTCTTTAATCTTTCTTTCTTTTCTCTAAGTCCCAAAGCATCACACTTCTGCTTGGTTGGTGTGCTGCCTTGTACCAGAGGTCACTTCCTGTACTTCCCTTCGGAGCTGAATCGCTACGCCTCTGTTGTTACCTGACTGCTCCAGACTCTATTCCTGGAGTGCTGCTAGACTGTTCTATGGGATCCTGGTGTGATGCTGGATACTAGATTTGAGAAAGCAATGCTGTAAACCATTTTTGGATGATGTACCTTGCACTCCATCCTGAGGGGAAACTATTTATCAGTCAGCTACTGTGAGATACAATCTAACACATACTTAGTGGGGAAAAAAACCAGTGTCCTGCTTTTCAATAATTATAAATCTTGGTGATAGTGTCTCTGGATTGTATGATACAGTGTTTATTCTGACTGCTGAGTCTCAGTTATTGTGGACTGCAGTTTGTGTCCTCATGCCAAGCAGATGGGGTTTCCAAGTGTGGCAGCAGAGGCATTGTTAATGAAACAATACAGTTTCCATGTCCAAGTGCAAAGCTGTAGAGGGTCTGTTCTGGTGCAATCTCAACCAACTATGATGAATCCGGTTTTGTTCATCTGCATTTTTGGGGGCAGTTTACCTGGGGAGTTATGAAAGTGGTGGTATTTGAAAAGTTTTGGATTTAGTAAATGAAGTTCCCATGGTTGCATTTCAAAGACATGCTTTATATTCTCCATCATGATGGTTTCCCTGGGAAACATCAAAACGAGAAACAAAAAGAATGGCCATTGTGGAAAAAAAGCTGTGAATGGCTTTTTCCAGAGAATGTGTTAACAACTTGAAATTCAGTTAAAAACAGCAGTTCCAGAATGTTTATGCATATTCAGGCAGTGTGTCTGGATGCTAAAATTTCCCTTGCACAGTATGGTGGACTGCACTACCTAAATGTGAGTCCCTTTATAAGGAGCTTCTCACTGCATCCCAAACAAATAGACATAGATCCAGTCTAAATCTCCAGTCTAAATGTCTCCTACACAGATATAAAAATAATGTTCTTCACACTTCTTTATCAGGAGAGAACACAAAAAGAGAACAATTCTTGCACAAGTGGAGAGCAAACTATTATGCATTCCAGTGGCAGTTATTCAAAGCATTCTGGAAGCATAACACTTAATTACCATTAGGTGATCTGCCATTAACCTAAAGCATTTTGCAATGGACAACAAACTGAGAAAAATAGTTTCCTGAACATGTGCAGCATCATAAAAAGGCTCTTAGGTGTCATTGACAAAGTGTATACCTTTTATCTTGCTGATCAAAGGTATTGTCTTTTCAGGAAGCGAAAGTAATGGAGAGCCATCTGCAGAAGACAGCCCTAGTGAAGCTCCCAGTGAAGGACTTGCAGCCCAGGAGAACCAGCCACTGGGAGACAAGGTGGCTTACAGCACATAGAAAATCAGCATGCTATTGGATGAGTTTGTCACACGACTGTACATTTATGCAACTGTGTCACACCATATAAACAAGCTGCTTCCTTTAGTTATCTTTTTGAATAAGTAAAGTAGACCTTTAAGAAAGTAGTTTTTAAAGAAAGTTGTTGAAAATAGCACAAAAATAAGCTCCACAGCTAGTATTTTGGGTCAAAAGAAGCTGCAATTTGAAAAACTATGTATCAATAAAAACAGCAAAAGCAAACCAAATGTACTTGGGCTTTGTTTCTTACAACTACTCGAATGTAGTACCACCAGCCAGAAAAGGATGTCCACTGAAACTCTATACTATGAGATAGCTCAACAGAGGATGCTTTCTTTGCAGTAACTATAGATCCAGCAGTTGTGATTCCTTGACCAAGACTGGGTTTACATTTTCCTCTTTTGAGACTGCTCCTGGAAATTGGTGTCTAATAGTTTCTATTTAAAACTTAATGCATCCTGCCAAAACCTCTTGTTTTAATAACAGGTATGATTATGCACGTGTCCATGTATGCAGACAGTCAACGTGCATATTCCAGCCCTGGGAAGACCCAAAGGTGAGCTAAAGTATTTTATATTCATTTAGCAATGAGTTAAGTTAAAGACATGAGTGGTTTTCTCTAGTTCAGCCACCTAATATCTATAATAGCAGCATCCTGATCTTCTTTAGCTTGACACTAATAGTCCTATGAATTTTTATTGGTTTATATACATATATATATATATGTATATACATAGGAATTTTCCACATATGTGAAAAGTTATTTTTTGTCCATTAAACAAATGCATTATAACTCATCTAAAACTATTTTAGGTCACTTTGCCCTCTATACTAGTCTTCCTGTATTTCAGTCCTGACACTGAGGCATCTTCTAGCTAATGTTCTATTTCTACACTGTACTATTCTGAAAAATCAAATTCTTCAGAACACCAGGCAAATCCCTGTGAAATACTGATTGATGTTAAATGGGTTATTCTTTCTGGGAAATGGGCTTGATATAGCCATATGCCAGGCTGTATTGGTACACTGAATCAAATAATCACTTTGGGGAAAATTGGGCCACGAGACTAATAGTTTGGTTGAATCAACCCAATATCTTATACCTCCTGTGAAAGAGATGTTAACAGGTATTGTACAAGCACTGAAATGCTAAATAATTTCGTAAACTATTAACATATGCAGCAGTACAAGTGGTCCAGTCTTCGGTTCTAGATCTGGTCACCTTCCTGACTTTACTGCTTTTCCTTATGGGGAACCCTCTGTTAGAAATAGCCCAATCAAATCCAGTAAGGGGATTAAATTAGAAAAGCCTACCTGTGGGCTGACTGACAGAGAGGTCAGGAGACTTTAGCCTTAGTGATACTGAGAGGCCAAGTCTGTTCCCACATATAATTCTTAGTAAGAAAAGTACATTCTCAGACTGTTTAGGTCATCGTGTTTTAAGCTGAAATAACAAGACTTCAGTGATCTGGTAGTGAAACAATGCACAGAAGCATGCTGACTAGAGCCACACTTTCCTCCCTCCTACTGGAAATAGCTATAATTTATTAGAAGTGAAGCATCCTTTGCAACTTCCTTATGAACACACACACAGACAAATCAGGTTAATGTCAATTAAGTTACTTAATGGAAACATTTTTGGAAGGCAAGCCATTACAACTTTTCTGCATATGGAGCTATGTTATTTTTTAATGCTTGTATATCTATAACCTACAACATTTTGTCCGATTATTTTGCACAGGGAATATTAGGCAACTCAAAAAATGTTGAGTATTAGAAAGATTTTACCATACAGAGTTGGAAAGAAAACAACTGACTAAATGGCAATGCTGGAATGTTAATTGTTTTCAAAAGTACTTGACACATACAGCTGGAACATCATGGTTGTTTGCAGGCTATTGCAGAGACCCACATCATATAATTTGCTTAGCTAAATGTAACTACTCTGTCTTTCACCATAGCAGCGTCACAACCAATGTTCTGTATAATGTGAAAGGCTCATATTCTCTCAACTTGCTCTAGCTACAGTATATAGCAGTGGTTTACATAGTAGTAATTGTAGATTTAGGGACCATTGCTCCTCCCTATATGAAGCTAAAAAAATAAACATGATTGGAAAGCCAAAGATTCTCCACATGGTTCTCATTTGGTCTTTGAAACATAGACACCCACCTAGCAGGGATTTTGTATGTTTCGGGTGGTGAGAGAATTTCATTAATAGGAAGTGTTACAGTTAGTGCTTTTTGGCTTTTTCTGCTCCCATTATGTTGATCTGGCCCAAAGCTGAGAGGTCACAAGCTCCTGCCCATGCAGATGTGAATCCTCTAGCGTGGCCTTTGGTCATAGTAATGTCCCTCTCCTAGCTTTCCAAAGACATTTTGATTCCGGCAGTGACAAAAACTCGGAGAACTTCACCTGAGACCTGACATGCTATCAAGGAGAGTGAAGACAGTTTTGTATTCCTGCCAAATTTACTTCCTTTAGTAAATAGCTGGATGTATGACTGGGTGTGGAAAATGCCACGTTTCACAGCACTGATTTGGAGTCATTGCAAAAGCTGTTATTTTGTTGTTTTAAGGAGTTTTCCTTACTGCTGTTATTCCTCATGCATTCTGCTATTGTAGCGTGAGAGGCAGTGTCTCGGTAGTTTATCTTGGCTGCTTCCTACACAATCACTCTATAGAGAGGCTAGTGAACAAAGGTCAACGAAAATGATATAGTATCTTTTAGGCCACTGTATCAAACTCAGATGGGACTGGATATTTTTAAACATTACAGCTGTTTTTCAAAGCTAAGGAATTCTGTAAGTCAGAGTCCACTAACCTGTAGGGAATTTGGATGCCCGGTTCCCATTATGGGTTTGGAAGCCACACCCAACATCTGCACAATGGTCAGAGCTCATTTAGGAGTCTTGGCCCTTTCATAACGAGCGGATGTCCACGTTGAAAAGCACCATTACAATTGGCAGCAGTTCATAGAATTGTGAAGGGACAACTTAGCTTTTTGCTTAGCTTCCCTGATGCAGATTGAGATTTTTAGCAAGACAGACCAAGAAAAATACACACCTTTTGTTTTTGTTACATATGAACAGCCAGCCAGTTTCCAGGGGTAGCTAGCAATGTTCATGACCACTATTAACATACGTGTGCTGTCTCACACGCAGACGTAATGCATACCTGCACAGGAGCCACACATTCCTGTTTTGCAACCACAATATAAAATAAGTCAGTGGAGTCACAATCAGTTTACAACAGCATTTTATAAGTACTGTTAAAGGATGTGTCAGGCAGTTTAAGTGAAGTGATAGCCCAAGGAGAAGAGCGAAGAGACTTGCTGTTCCTTCTCAGTTCAGCTCCCACAAATTGACACATCATGTGCAAAGAGTGCATAATGCAGAATTGCCTTTCAGCAGCAAAGCAAATTGAGTCCCCTTGGGCTGAAAGGCTAAAAATCTAACCTGGTAAAAAATTTAGACTAAATTAAAAATAAAATTAAAAGAAAATGGTTTTGTAAGGAGCTCTAAGATTGTTATTACCCTGCAGGACTCAGATGAATTGGTTTGTTAAGTTTTTTTTGAAGGGGGGAGGAAGAAAATAAAAGTAAAACCACTAACACCAGGAAGGCTGTGGTTTTGATTTTAAACCTTTCTTAATAAGAATTAAGTTATGCAATCACAATTGCTCAGATATATCAATTTTAAATAATAGAAGGATAAATTTTCAGTGAAAATTCTTTTGTTGAGAAGATTTTGGCTGGGTACCTTAAGAACAGGGTATCTAGGTAAGGCAGGGATTTATTCTGGTTCTGAAAAGCTTCCTCAGTACTTGTTATCATAAGACAGTGAATACAAGTTTGAATTAATGGCTGATCATTGGAGTGACAAGTCAAATGTGAATGTTTGGATGCTGACTACCTTGCTCTCTTAACTACCAAAACTGGCAGACTCAAGCATGAAAGACTGGTAGGCTCTGCATCAAGCAGGCTTTTAGCTTGCATCTGGCACAGCCTTTTATTATCATGAATATGGTGACAGTTTTTTCCATGAGCAAATACTGTGGTTAAGAAACCAGAAATGAAACACAATGGATTCTGTTGTCATGAAGGCATTTCAGTAGATGAAGATACAATTCTGCAGCATCATGAAGTAATGAAACGTGCATGCAAGTATTGCTGTATTTGGCAGTGCAGAGAAGTTCAGAGGATCACAAGCAGCCAGGTGGAGGTGAGAGATGCTGTTAGAGCAGGAAGGCTGAAAATGCACTGGTCAGAGGGATGTGACCTCAGATACCAGTTTATGGTGGGGATTTAAAGTAGCTGGGATGTGATTGGATCACGTGGAATGCTGGGAGCTGTGACATTTAACTCTGAAGTAAAGCCCATGTTCAGGTAAAAGATAAGGCAAATAACTAACCAATGGAATGATTGGTTTATCAAAGGAACAGGCCAAAGCAGCATTATTAGGTTCAGCATCTGAGCCCAGCCTGAAGTGCAGAACAACTCTGAATGGGTGTTTTTCTTTCCAAACCTTAACTTGTAGCAGGGATAATGCATATGGCAGTTACACAAGTCAGAGGATGATCAGCATTGGGTGGTGACCAACAGCACTTTGTTCAGAAATTGGAGAAGTTTTTCCAGCAGTGATTACAGCAGGAGAAGGATGGACCTCACCCTGTTTCTTCCTCACCAGAAAGGGAGTCTGTCAGGGATAAAGCATCCAGAAAAGAGGCAGTCAATTCCCAAAATGTGCAAATTCAAAGTTATTTAGACAGCTAATGTAACACCTTAGGAGCTAAACATATTACTGCACCCATTGTCCAAGCCTTCGTTTTTGTAGGTAAATGCTACATAAGATGTAGGCATGAAGTAAGACTTGTGAGACTAAACAGAGTTGTGGCTGGAGGCCTGTTTTCCTCTGACTCTAATGCTGTGTTTTTCACAGTCTTTGTTAGAGCCTCCTGAGCTGTCAGGGCTTGTGCTGTGAGATGAAGGTTGAACCCCTTGGACATTGTGACACAAGGAGTGCATGCCTGCCTGTGGGAATCCTTGGGGACGAGCACTCTCAGGAGACAGGCTCCCAAGGACCCAGTTAAAGGATCAGCCTGACAAATTGCTCCTGACCCAGCTGACAGAGTCAAACACACAGTCACAAGCCTGACTGCTTTCAAAGGCAGCAGAGGGCTGACAGGCAGAGAGAGGAGTCAAACTCTGACAGATGTGTTTTCTTCAGATAACTTTCATGGCAGTTTGTGCTCCTTTCATGCCTGGTAATGAATGCCTGAACAAGGACTGAAGCTCTTATATTTGGCAGTGATCTTTTTATCAAATGAGATGGGGCTGCCTTTCAGCTGAAGTCAGAAATCACAGCAGAGCCAGAAGCTGCAAGCAGCAGTGATTTACACCAGTTACACTCAGAGTGGTGACTGTGTTTACGAGGGAATTATTTATTCCTTTGCCAAGATGCCACAAATGCTCCAAAAAAAGCACTTTCTCTGAGGAGCCGTTTTTCACAAAAAAACTTCTACAGCCTTCCCCTCTGGACTCCAGTTCCAGATTTTCACTCTTTTTTTCACCTTTTTGGAATATTTTAATATTTTAAAAATAGACCTCTTGGCCTATGCTTAGCTCTCAGTAAAGCCATTGTGTCACAGACTGGAGCTCAGTGAAGCCTTGCAGAAGACCAGAAAGTTAAACTTTGAGAGGCTGATTCCCCGGGGTCAGGTGCTTGGGGATCTGCCCAGATAAATCTAACCTACTACTTTAATCCACAACCTTTTCTTTTGGGTGAAATTTGCCTTCTTTGTTATTATTCTCATTGCTCTCCTGTACATGCAGTTCTCCATGACTGACCAGCCTGGATTTGGTTGGAGGATCCCATATTCCCTTTTGCATGAGCCTGTCAGTGATCCAAGGCTGGTGTCAGTGATTCACCTCCTTTGGCTGCTCCTCTGCTCATTTTGGCTTCTGTGCTGTGATGCTCTCCATAACTGCAGCAAACCATACCAGAATTTTTTACCCACTGTTTTTTGCAGTTGTAATGTTGTCATTGTGCTGCTAGGGAACTTGGAGCTATTCCACTTGCATTTTTCATGAAATTTACTCCACTGTTCATAATTACTTTGAACAGAAAAATAAAACAGAGAAAAACCCCAACAAATTAATAGAGTGTTTATATTGTTAAAAGGTGCTTGCAGAGTCAGTTTAGTGCTAATTAAAAGAATGGAGCTCTGCCGAATGCAGCTGATTTGCAGCCCCAGAGAGCAACATTTAGGGGTAGTAGATAAAATCTAATGGTAATAGTATAGGGGGGAAAAAAATAAACACATTAAAAATGCACTGCCATGGTGCTTGAGACACAACACAGTTAATTCCCACTCGATATTTTCTCTCATCCACTGTAGTAAATAGGTCTGTGAACAATAGTCTGCAGTGATAAAAAAAAACATAAACCAAACCTGCATCATAGTTGACTTCGAAAGAAAAGCCTTTTTTTGCTTAGTACATTGCGGATGTTGTTTGAGAGAAATTCGTCCAAGTGAAATTCTGACTGCTTGTACTGCAGCCAGATCAGGAAGGCTTCTTGCAACTGGCCAAGAAAGTGTCTGGCCCTGGAAGTAGCATGAAGTTCTGTTTTGAGCACTTTGAAAGAAAACAGAGGGTTAAACAGATCTGGGGTTTCCTCCTACTGAATCTCACAGCAAAGATCTCTCTGACTTCAAGTCAAAGTCTTCCCTGATAAGAGGAGTGAACAGGGAAGGATAGAACAAACAAGTTGCCACTGCAAGGCCACCAAGACCCAGCCTAAAAGGGGAGATGATGCAGGGCTGAGCCTGGCATAATGTCAAACCCCCATCACCCTGTGGACTTCAGTGCAGATAGAAACAGAGAAGAGCTAAAAACATCAAGTATCAGACCATAACATTTAATAACTAATTTAGGTGTTCACTACAGGACAGGTTACTGTAAACTGACCAGTAAGGTATTCCATTCCATATAAGTCATATTCAATGAAAAAGCTGAGGGATTACAAGGGTTAAGCTCTCTTCTTCAGTGGCCAGTGTTTGAAGAGGACTCTGTCTGTTTGGCCTTCTATTAGATTCAAAAGTTCCTGAACCCCCTTCCAGAATCCAGTTCCTGAACCTGGTTCCTATCTGTCTGCTGGGTCCAATCTGGGACTTCTGCTACAGCACCAGTGGTGATGGTGATGTAATTTCGAGGGTGGGTTGGGTTCAATATTGGATTTGCATATATTTGTATATTTTTATTATTATTTTCATTAAAGTAGTTTTAGTTTTCTTTTCCCATCCGTAAGTCTCTATCCCTTATTCACTTTCTCTTCCCCTTCGGGGAAGGAAAAGAGATTAACAGAGAGCATCTGTCACTCATTTAGTATCCAAGCCAGCCCTAACACTTGACAGTCCTGAAGACAGAGCTTTGAATACATTTTGAATAAAAATTTGAAGTGACAGATTTATTAGGTTGTTTTTTTTCTTTTAGTTGGGTGGGGGGGTTTTTTTGGCATATGAAGAGTTGCTTTTCCTTTGAGCCATGTTTGTGACTCTTAAGTATCTGTGTTTGAGACTGAGAAATTGCTTAGGAAGGGATAAGAGATTAAAACAAATACAGCTGAAAGATACATTGCTGACCTTAGTTTTCTCTTGAATATAGTTTTTCATTTCAGAACCACCTTTCAGTTTTGGGGTCTTTTCTTCAGAATGTTCTTTCTTGGGATTCCTGATTGCCTGACTACTGTAGACCTCGCCAATATCCATCAGTTCTGAATGCATTAAATGTCAAGGAGGTCTTGTTTTGTTTAGTGAAACATTCATCTCTAACTGGTTTTTGCTGTCGTCCCCTTTGGCAGGAGACCTGGTTCCACATTGTTTGCACCAGCACAGTAGCTTTCCTCACGCTTTGAGCAGCCCCTCTGACCCCTCTGAGCCTGAAGACGTTCCCTGCCACAAGCATCCCAAACACTCTTTCCTCTGATGTGCACACACCAGGATCCCTGGCTTCAGGCATTTGGCTCAATCACAGCTGCTAAGCTTTCTTGGAAATTCAACCACAGTTTCATAATTCCAAGGCATGTGTTCTTTTTTTCTTTCGTGTTGAGATGTGAAAGCATGGCCTGCTGGTCTGCTGTGGTGGAAATTCCACTGTGCCTATGGTTGTGTGATCCTTTTGTTCCCTAACTCAGAAAATGCAGGTGCTGGAGACTGTGGGCTTCATGTCATAAACACAGATTTATTCTTGATTATGTTTAGTGCCTGCATCGATGACAAATTTATCATTTTTGCCTAAGATAAATTTGGACTTTTGCAAGAAGTGATTTTGGTTTTGAGTCTTATTAATGTCAGTGTGACTAACATAACTTGGAAACCTGGAAGCTGAACATTCCCTTTATGCCAACTTTTTACACAGCCAAATTCAGAGAACCTTTTACTAAAAGAGATCCACTCCTGAATGTTTCCCCTTGTCATCATGTTACTAATGTTGATTACTGTAGCCAGTTACCTGTAGTAACAGACGAGACATCAGTAATCTCTCCCTGGCTGCAGTAGTTTGTGAATTCTTGTGCCACTGTCAGATGTATTTAATACAGTGTATTGATAAATAGTCCTCACATCTCATGTCCAAAGAAAGGCAATGAAGCTGGTGAAGGGTCTAGGGCACAAGTCTTATGAGGAATAGTTGAGGGAACCAGGATTGTTTAATCTGGAGAAAAGGAGGCTCAGGGAGACCTTCTTACTGCCTACAAGTCCCTAAAAGGAGGTTGTGGAGGCTGGTCTATTCTCCCAGCTGACTTGCAATAGGACAAGAGGAAATGGCCTCAAGTTGCACCAAGGGAGTTTCAGGCTGAATATTAGGAAAATTTCTTCACTGAAAGAGTGTTCCATTGGAACAGGGAAGTGGTGGAGTCATGGTTTAGTGAGCATGGTGGTGTTGGATTGACAGTTGGACTGGATGATCTCAGTGGTCTTTTCTAATCTAGATGATTCTATGTCTTTGTTGGTGCTTGGAGTTTTGGAATTGAATAACAATTACCTTTTTAAGACTTCTAACAAAATGATCGGACTTACTAAAGGCTGAAGACTTTTAGGACTGATTCATTTTATCTTAACACATTCCATTCTTTACTTCTGCCTGGAATCAAATAATCAATAAAGTATTATTCTACATGAGTTGTAGGCATTTTAAATGTAGCTGTGAGGCTGAACAACACACTTGAAACAGGATGCTTTTTAAAACCCTCCTTAGTGAAGGTCTTTATTAGCTCTGAAGGATTGAATCAGTGTGTTGGTGAAAAATATGGAACAAGTGTCTACAAGAGCTAGAATTTGAACATGGATTCCCTTCAGTTCTGTATCTTAATCTTAAAACAATCTTCACATCCCAAGTCCCAAGCTGTGCTTATACAAATATACTTTCACAAGGTCCATCTGCCATCTTTACTCTCTGTGCATTTCCACTCATCCTGTTTGCATTAGAGATTTTGTTTAGAATCATGTTGTTCAGCCAGCATTTTTCCACCTCTTTTAAAGTACACATGGAAGATCTGGTTTTGTGGTAATTCGTGAGTGCCAGGCCCCACCCACCTGGAGGTTTTTACTGGAGCCAGGCCAAGGGCTGTCTTCAAGCTATGTCTGCAAACATGGGTCAAAGTTCATGTTCATTTTGCAGGGCTATAATTAGCACAGCAGGTTTAGACAGGAAACTGCTCCCTCTAGACCCAATTCCAAGGCAATTAGGGTTGCCTCTTTCACCACGATGCTTCTGAGCTAGACTGTGTCTGCCCCAGAATAAAAATGACAATGAAAGTACCCATTACTGCACATTGTTGTGGCTTGGCTTTGTGTAACAAAAGAAATGTTCTAATTATACTTCAGCATCAGTCCAGTTGAGCTTGATGTGAAGATGGAGCTTAAGATCCTCAGCAGATTTTCAGTGTGTTTTTGTTTTCCAGAGATATTATTTTGTACATGTACTGCAACTGGGAATTACTTTCACAGGGTAGCAAATCAATACACAATATTAGGGGTGTTTCCACTGACAGTTGGACTTGATAATCTTAGAGACTCTTTTCCAACCTTAATGTTTCTTTGATTCTGTGGGTATACTGCCCTCCCAGCACTGTTTCATAGGATTTTGGCTTTTCTAAGATGACTATGTGTGTTATAAGAATTAATTATGTAAGTGAAATATTTTAGCCTTATTATCAGACTCCAGAGGGCTGAAACAAAGTTCAGGAGCAGGACAGCAACACAGTGGCAGAATTTGTACTCTCTCAGAGGACATACATTGTTTATGCACTACTCAGTGCTATTCTGAAGCACTCTTTCATGTATGGTCTCTGCTCTGGCCTTTTACAAAGGTTGGTATTTTCACACAAGACTTTTATACTGCAAGATACTCTGTGACTTCCGGAGGCTCTGTTGAAGGCATGCAGAGCAGAATTAAGGTCATCTAAAATGATTAGTTTATGCATCTCTTATGCATGTGTTTTAAACAGTGAACTAGACCCTTTTTGTCAATCCTAGAGGGAAATTTTCTTGTGCTAAAACAGATGCTTAAAGTAAATTGACTCAATCCACGTCCCTGTTCTTCCATTGACTCTGGAATGTACATGTGATTATCTTAGCTTGGACACCTTAACATTTTTGTGGTCAAATTGATGAACTCTGCCTCTCTTTCTCTCCATCATATCTGTATTATTTAGCAAGAGATGTAGGATTACACCTACTGGCAAATAGTAAGGATATTACTGGAAGGAGAATTGTATCATTATATCAGACCAATGATTTTTTTGTCTTCTTCAAAAGCTAGCTTTTGGGGTCAGGTGATTTTGCAAGTATTGGCCTCCTTTTTAAATAAAAGAACCTTGTAACACTTAAGGTTTGGTTGAAAAGTCAAATCTGCTTATGTAAAAATGTGGAAGGCAAATGAAAACAGCCCCAAATTCTCAGTGTGGAGCAGTAGAAATGTTGGACTTGTCCTGTAGTTTTTAAATTAGTAGAGGAACTGTGATCACTGGTGAAGAACTATCAGAGAAAGAATCTATTTACACTAACATGCTCATTCTCCATGCTCTGCCTGAGATACTGTGTTATTAAGAGAAGCACTTGGAGCATGAACAACATATCTTTGGAGTCATATCTTTTTTGTTTTTATTTTCTGGGTATATGTGATATTTAACTAAGAGTAATTTTATTCCTGTTTTCTGAGAAAATTATCATGATTAATAAATACTCAGAAATAAAAGTGATGTGATCCTACCTGAAATTTTATAGAAGAAATTCATATTCAGCACACAGTAAAGAAGAAAAAAAAAAAAAGACAGGAAAGATCTTCTAGAATGACATGTCCATGGCTTTAAAATAAATATAATTAGTCACAGATGAGTAACTTGCCCAAATAAATTCAAACTTAATAACAATAGAATCATAGAATCATATATAAAACCTCTACATCCTGTTGCCCCTATAAACAATGACACAGAACCAAAAATAAAAAGAGGACACAAAACATTTGCCTTTAATTGGTCTCATCATGGGAAACAATGTTAAAATAGAAGGCTGATTAGATGGTTTCAGTCTAATATGGACTTCTCATCCCATAACTAAGCTTGTACTTTCACTGTATTCCCTTTGTCCTCTGTTTTGGAAGACATTAGCTGCTTTAGCCCCAGTGAATTCCCATAGTTTTGTCTCAGAAATTCAAGCTGGGAAAACAGGTTCTACTTTTGAACCTCAAGTCTGCATTTCATGTCAGGATGAAAGCAAACTAGCCACCATGTGACAGGGGCTCACCTGAGTAGTGCCTGCCTTCCCACCCTTGCTAAATGCTTCCCAATGATCCATAGCTTAATTTTTTATCATCTCCTGTTGTAAGAGAGAGACATTCTAAAATCCCAGAATGCAAAATATTTCAGTATCACAGGCTTTGTTGTGTGCTCACTCTGCAGGGAAAGAGGGCATCCTGTGTGAAGAGCAGCTGTTAAATGCTTAAAGATCATAGAATCACATAGAATGTCCCAGGTTGGAAGGGACCTTAAAGATCATCTAGTTCCAACCCTTCTGCCATGGGCAGAGATGCCACTTACTAGACCAGGTTGCCCAGGGCCACATCCAGCCTGGCCTTGAACACTGCCAGTGTTGGGGCAACCACAACCTCTCTGGGCAACCTGTTCCAGTGCCTCACTACCCTCTGGGTGAAGAACCTCCTTCTAATCTCTAGTCTAAATTTCCCCTCCTTTAGCTTGTAACCATTCCCCCATGTCCAGTTTCAATCTGACCAGCTGAAAAGTCTCTCCCCTTGTATCTTGTAATCCCCCTTTAGGTATTGAAAGGCTACTGTAAGGTTCTAAAGGGGGTTGACAACTTCCATAAAAGTTGCACTCCACACATCAATGTTAGACAGCACAATTGCCTAGTCCAGCATGAAAGACATTCCATCATCTCCTCAAGCATCCCAACCAGTGTGTTTTGTTTTGGTTGTTTGTTTGTTTGTTTTAGGAGGAAAGAGAAGGAAATGTTTTGTGATCATGGAAGGACAGTTAGCTGTGGAAGGGGAACATAAATATCTGCACTGCTGTAGAACACTTAGCTTTTTGTCTTGTGAGACATCTGTGTTACATATATGGAGTGGTTATGAACACATCCATTCTTGGCAAACTGACTACTTTTTGTCTCATGTCTTGCAAAAATGTGAGCCTCAACTGCCATGAAGTAATGCTATCTTATGAAATAACATGAGGTCTTAATAAAGTATGAGCCTTTGGATTTTTTAGTGTCTGTGTTAACTTGCAGGCAGGATTAGGAACATCAAGCTGTACTCAGCCTTGTTTGCACAGTTCCAGCTGTAATGTTAAAATAGGGGAATGGGTTTAAGCATGGTCATGCCTAAAGTTTAATTGCTAGCACAAAAGCTGGACCAGTTTTGGCCCATGCCAATCAGCACTCCTGCTGATGGCCTAGAGGTGGGCTATTTTATCTTCCTGAGGAAACAAATCCACATTAAAGCTCTGGGCTATTGATACTCTTCCTTGTCAGTTTAAAACATATCTGGGTAACTATACGCTATGTGGGTGTTTAGTGTATTTTCCCTCAACAAAGTCTGTGCATGTCCCTGCATCTTGGCTGGTTGTGCTTTGGGTTTTAGTGGTCTGGATGTATAAGGGTAATCTTCTGCCTCTATCTTAATCATGTTGCAAGACATTGGAAAAGAAAACATTATCCCAGTAAAAATAAATACAATTGCCAATAAAAGTCAACATAGCACTGAAACAGCTTTTCAAAGTCAAACATGTTCCACATTTAGACCATATTAAATTTGCTGTAAAGTTGGGTAGCTATTAAAGAAGTGTGTAAGGTAAATTGTAATTTACAATAAGCAGCAGAACCTGAGCTGATAAATAGCAATCTTTTTATCAGGCCACATGAACCAGGCACTAACAAAGATGGCAACAGTGAATCTTCAGCTTGTCTTCAACTGATCCACCTTGCTTACATAAGATATACCATTCACCAGAGCAACTGCCAGACTCAGGCATGTCTCTCTGCATGACATCCCAGGAAGCTGCAGTGGGAGTTCAAGACAGGCCATACTTCTGTATAAGGGCAGTTGGCTGTATAAGCCCATGTGTTTTGGTCTCAAAAAACCCAACCAAAACCAAAACAAAAGGTACTTTTAAAACACTTTTTTGGACAATGTTTCACAGGAAGGCAAATTCTTGTCCATTACCTGGAGCAGAAACCCATGTGCTGGATACTGGAAAAAAAGTGACTCTTCCTCAACAGGCAAGGCAGAGCTTAAAATATTCCAGACCTTATTACTGATGTGCTCTAACGTTCTATGAAATACGTGCTCGTGGACCAGTGAAGACCCTAACTTCCATGTGAGTTTAAGGGCTGAATGAATATCATATTCTACTGAGAGGATTTGTGTTTGGGTACCTGCCCACCTGAGATACTGTGGATGCAGCATCTTTTGCTCTCTAGTACATGTTTCTTCAGTGCTCTCCATTGTGAAAAGGCCATTGTTTATCAGTTAAAGATCTGCTTCCTGGAGATGTATGCTCAAAAGTTTAGTTTACTTACTTGAGTGAAGCTCAAGCAGCAAAATAAGTGGCCAAAGTTCCCTCATCTTTTCAAAAGAAAGTCACTGACCTGGGCCATCCTCATTAATGTGGGATGAACTTCTCTCTGAAAGTCTCTACTCCATCTTTCTTTCTTTCTCTGTCTTGCTCATCCTCTGACAATACAGAAAGCCTAGGATCAAGCTGAGTTGGGCTAAATTTGGACCTAGGTGATGGTTCAAAGTCACATAGAAACCTTGTGAGAAAACCCTGTCTCCTAAGACCTTTGTTTATTGCTTTATCTTTGAATGTTATAGAGATAGAAAGAAAAAAATAAATAAGGAGTAGTCTAAAATTTTTGCTAATAACATTGCCATATTTAGGCTACCCTTGAATAATTTGAATGTTATTGTAAAAAAACAGATTCTATTACCAAAATTGCAGTATCCAAATAACATTAAAGATCATTCAGAAAACCCACAGAAATAATACATTCAAGACCAAAGATAAATGCCTTTCCAATTAACCCAGGCTGCCTGGGTGGACACAAACTCTTCAGTCTCTGAGAGCTCTCACTGTAAGTACAACATAAGGTATATGCTGTAATAGATAAACAATGTGGAGTGATTTATGAGTAAACTGGAAACCTTAATTAAGCATTTTCATCACAGTCATGGGTTGCAGCCAGATCTGCAATGTTATTTAAACACAAGGTTTGAGGGTTTGATTCTATGACCTTTTTCCAAGGGAAATTATGGGATTCAAGCACCAGAGGATACTTCTTGCAGTGTGTAAAGAGTATGATGACTCTCAAATAGCATTCCCATTACACATTGTGATAATAACAGTAATTTCTTTATTTTTGGAGGATTGGTAGGGATTCCAGGGTTCTTTCACCATTTATGGATTTTGGTATATTCTACAGTACTGGAAGTGCTGCTAAGTGAAAAATCAAGTAGATTATTTTTGTCTTTTAAACATGGGTTGAGACATATTGCTTGGATATTTCAACTTACAATGTATTTACTCTGAATATTTAGAAGAAACAGAAAGGCAAAATGTCTTTCGTAAGCAAAAAGAACTCAACACAAAGGAGTAAAGTGGAAAGACTTTATAAGTTGCATAGTTATGGCAAAGACACTTCAGGCTGTAAATATATTGTTAAATGTATCTGTTGTAGCCTTTTGGAGAGTGAATCTGGGCCTGTAGCCAAGTGGTGCAGAAAGATTGTATCCACATTATCCATAGAAGATTAGAATGTTTTGGGTTGGAAGGGACATTTAAATGTTGTCTAGTCCAACCTCCCTGCAGGGAGCAGGGACACCTTCAACTTTCAACTGACCTTGAAAGTTTTCAGGGATGAGACATCTACCATCTCTCTGGGCAACCTGTTTTTCTTAGATCTACTCTAAATCTCCCCTCTTTCACCTTGAAACAATTACCCTTGTCTTGTCACAACAGGCCCTGTTACAAGATTGTCCCCAAAAGCTCATGCTGACTTTTGCTGGTGCCATTCATATTTTGCATCCTGCCAGCTGAAGTCATCAAAACAATATGGAACTAATGAGTGGCTTCAGCAGAAAAATACAGACACAAACACAGGACTTTATGTTGCTGACATGTTATTTGAAGCTTTTAAATAGAATTTCCAGTAAAAATTGGAAAAATAATGAAAAAAAAAATGCAAACCAAACTTGTTTTCCAGCATCTTCCAATCAAGACCAATTTCAAAAGATGCTGAGGACAGTCAGGAAGAACAATCATGAGTTTAACCTTTTATACAAATGTTCAATCTGTAATTAATTTGAATTACTACAGAAATCACATTTTCTAATAGTTTCCTAAAAAGTGTTCCAGAGTAGAAGAACAGAGCTGGTATCACTCAGCCCTCAAAAGATCAGCCAGTAATTGCTTTATAGAAAAGAACAATGACCTGCCAGGAGAAATCTCATCATCTGTAAAGAATCCTTCACAAATTTCAGTAGCTTCCAGAGGGTAAATCATTTTTCCCTCCTCTGGTCCCTGTGTCTCCTGCATTGTCTTCACAGCTGGTCAGTCATAACATGCAATGCAGCAGCATAAGAATTAAGCAATAGAAATATTTCCCTTGACTTTGTTATAACACAGGAAGAGATTAGAGACATTTGTCACTCTTCCTGAATTATTCTACTCTTTCTGGGAAATGGAGGAGACTTGCTGCCTGTTGGCCTCTGAAATTTTACTGCAAGGATGTCTAGTGGCTGGAGATTTGCCTTTTTCTTCCATTGTGTGGAATTCCAGAGGTGTTCATTTGAGCTCCAGGTAGTAATAAAAATCAGTGTTTTTCATCTGAGGTGATTCCCAAGAACACTCTCTGAGCCTGATTAGTATTGGGGCATGAATGTGTGGCTACATACATTCATGCTCTACACAGCAGGGCCCCCACCAGTAAAAACAGACTGACAGTAGTTCAGAGACGTAAAAGCAGAAGATGAAGAGAGAGACAAGATCTCTCTGTAAGCTCACCTGTGCCTACCACATCAGGCTCAGCACAGAGCACTTCTTAACACCTGGCCAGCTGTGGCTCATAAATGCTTCCTCTGAGTGGTTGCTACTAGCTCTATCTCCCCTGTGGTGCTCCAGACGTGGTTCAGGCTGTGTTGGTGCATAGTGATGCAATATATCTTGGTATTCTTCACTTGCCACAAAAAAAAAGGGAGAAATCAATGGGAGCAGCATATTAAAAAAGCAAGCAAACAAACAGCAATGTATGAAAAGAAAGCTACTTTCTTCCCTCATTAAAAAAATCTGGGGGAAACAGCCTATTTTTAAAAAGGAAATATGTCAAAGAAGACTATTTCATTGCAAGTTAAGTCTTCAGTCAGTCAGGAACACCAGATTTGTGATTTTATTGATAACCTTCATGGAACTCTTCTTGGGCATAGATATTTACTGTATGATTTATGTATTGTTATTGTTCATGTTTAAAGAACAAGTAAAGAGAAAAAGTTGACAGTGATCACATAACCAGGCAGCTGCAGAGGTCAGCTGATGCCTTTATTCTTCCAATAACCAAACTGGTGCCCTGTGTATTGCTCTGATGTGCTCAGGCAGATGCTTTAGCAAAATCACCAATAGATGACTAGGGAAATCTGAACAAGCTTGAGAATTGGGCCCACATGAACCAAATGAGGTTCAACAAGTCCAAGTGCAAGGTCCTGCACCTGGGTTGAGGCAATCCCAGACATGAGTACAGACTGGGAGAGGAAATCATTGTGAGCAGCCCTGCAGAGAAAGACTTGAGTGTTTTGGTAGCCCAGAAGCTGGACATGAGCCAGCAATATGCACTTGTTGCCCAGAAGGCCAACTGTGTCCTGGGCTGCATCAGAAGAGGTGTAGCAAGCAGGTCAAGGGAGGTGACAGGTCTAACAATGAACTTTATTTAAGAACAATGTGTTAGATAGTCAGAAAAGGAAAAAAAAAAGCCACCCGTTTTAGGTAAAAGTGCAATTGGCAGGTAAAGGCAAGAGATGAAACATTGAAAAATAAGGGACTATAACAAACTAAAAATTTGGAAATATGTTCTGTGATTTCTTTCTAATTAGGTGGTTGATAATGGAAGCTGAAGACATCAGACACTATCCAGAGCTAGAAAGGTTGAAGACAGGAAGAAATCCAGGAGTTTTAAGTACACCAGGAACAAATTAAGCGCTAGTAACAATAAAGGTAGCATCCTTCTAGTCTGTATTTGTGAGCAAGCCAAATGACACACTCAGATCACATGAGGATGATAAACTTTCTGAGCCATTGGTGGATCAGAGAATATGAAACAACTCTTTTTGAAATCAGCAGGCCTGGATAACTTTGACTTGGACATCTTAAAGTTAAGCTGATGCAGTCTCTGGTTCCCTGATGTTTTCTTTTAATCTCACAATAGTAGAGAGATTACAAAAGACTGGAAAAAATGTTAATTCTCTGCCAATATTTGCTGAGAACAAATGAGACAATGCAAAGATAGGCTGAAAGCCAACTAGCCATTTGTAACAAAAAGACATGTCCACAAACCAACAAAGAGGTTGAAGCCTAGTACTGCAGTTAATGACATCCAATGCTGTTATATCTCTTATCTAACAAAACTAAGGGCGTGGTTCATCTCCTTGAAGTACATGCTTATATGTGCATGGATAAACTGAAACATAAACTCCAATTACTTGACTGGCTATGATGGCAGCCCAGACAGCCAGCTCAGGTTTACCCCCTGCAATGGCAGATGTGAAGAATGCCACCTTTTTTGGCCCTACAGATCTTCCTCTAATACTGTTGCTGAGGTGTTTGATATGAGTAGCATGTAGGGCTAAACTTGCATATGTTGCTTTGGCCTATGTTGCAGGTACTTTTATTTCATATGGTAGAGGAAACTAAATGTCTCTGCTTTTTTAAGGTATAGGCAAACAAATGACTTCAACACACACATAAACAGCATGTGAAGGACTTCATCACATAGAAATTTGGACAGCCTGGAGGAAGACAGGTTTAGATTTCCAGCATTGTACATCTGTCTCAGATGAAAACTGATTTAAAAAAAATCAGTTCTACCTTGATACAGCTCTACCTGTCACTTATTTCTTACCCCTTTCTCCTCTCATCTGAGCATGGAGTTAAGGAATGGCTCCCAGAATTCCTGCCAGCTGCACATGACAATATAATGATGTAATATCATTTCCTCTCCATGGTCCATACATTTTAAGGCAGAGACTATGCAGATATGCCATATTTATGGGATAATAACAATATATCCTAAAACAGAGAAAATTTTTACTGCTTATGCTGGGCTCTGAGTCATTGCCACAACTTTTAAGCAGTATTTCCCTAACCTCATGATTAGGAGGGTGAATGCAAGGAAATGCTGCAATGAATTATTCACAATCAGAGCAATTTATACCAAAACTCCATCCCATTTCATTCTTTTTACAAAGAGAGAATATGGCAGTTACATAATCTAGAGTTGATCTTAGATCAACACATACAGCATCTTGGGGATATTCAGCACAGCTAGACGTGCTCAGACCCACTGGCGAGGCAGTTGTCAATGGGGCATATTTCTTTCCCAGAAGCACAGCTGAGGGAAGGCTTTGCCTGGTTCCTGAACATAGGGTTACAATTTTTTTGTATGGTGGCAAGCCCAAAAGTTTGTGGGTTGTGGTTCAAGTCATAGGAACTACTGGAAGAAGGGAGTTCTGCTACTATCTCCAGTGCTGGCTCCTGTCAGCCACTCCATGGTGGGTGTGAAAATTGCAAAGCAAACAGAAAGAACTGAGTGAGGATTTGGTGTGCAAATCTCTCCTGAGACTTCAGCCATTCTGCATGTGCAGGTACAAATCTGTCTGTAGAAAAACACTGTGTAAACACCTGTTTTAAAAAAGGAGTAAGTAAACACCATCAAATGTAACCTACCTTTAACCTTGAGCCCACCTGAGTGTGAAAAGTTGGACTGTGTGATCTCCTGAAATCCCCTTGAGCATTATGACTATGATTTTAAGGGTTATGCCTTTCATGCAACCAAAACTACTCTGTAAAAGCCAGATTCTCCAGGGTACTCCAGTTCCTTTATGTTGCTTTGGAGAGTCAGAGCAATTAACTGCTTTAGCTTGGTTTATAGCTGCTTTGTGTCTCTGGGGAAATGAAAAGTGATTTGATGCATTTTCTCTTGTAAAGCCTAGGGCTTGCTAATGGTAGGTGTAAAAATAAACCTTCTCATCTGGGAGAAGGAAAACAGAAACAATCATGCCCAGAAACCTTCCAGAGACCCAGAGGACAGTGAGGGGCACTGAGCTTAGCATTAGCTGGGGAAACAGAAATATATATTTTATGGAGTTTTCCAAATAATTTGCCAAAAATCTCACTTCCAGCTAAGAATGGTTACAGAAATGCTGCTGGATGTGCAAGGACTAGCACGTCTGTGGTTTAGTGGATAAGCTGTGGAAAAAACTGTATCATCAGGAGCTAGATTTGGGACTTATATGCCCACTATAGCTCCTTGTTCCTTGCTGTAATAGAATTTCACATTATCTAGCCAGCCTGCAAGATCATGAAAAGTTCATGCATACAGAACATCTGGTTTATCATTCATGACAATAATTCAAATGTCAGATAATTTACCCCAGAACTTTCTTCACTATGCTTCTCCACAGTGGAAACAACTATCCCTCAATAAGTACTCACAGCTCCCAGGAATGCTTACAAGGGAGATGACATAAGAAATGCAAGCTTTGGGCTTGTTGGTGCAGATATACTATCACGTTATTGATTTTACTGAGTGATTCTGCCCCTCTACTGTGATTCTGCCCCTGTACTCTGCCCTTGTGAGGCCCCACCTGAGGGGGAGAGACTTTTCAGCTGGTCAGACTGCAACAGGACAAGAAGGAATGGATATAAACTGAAGGGGGGGGGGAGATTTAGACTACAAATTAGAAGGAGGTTCTTTACCCAGAGGGTGGTGAGGCACTGGAACAGGTTGCCCAGAGAGGTTGTGGTTGCCCCAACCCTGGCAGTATTCAAGGCCAGGCTGGATGTGGCCCTGGGCAACCTGGTCTAGTAAGTGGCAACCCTGTCCATGGCAGGAGGGTTGGAACTAGATGATTTTAAGGTCCCGTCCAACCTGGGACATTCTATGATTCTATGATTTTGACTTTTTCTAAAGCAAAACTTAATATTTCAGCAGAAAGAGGAAGATGAAGGAAGAAGTTGGTCCTCCACTTAGTGAAAAAGGAAAGCTAATAATGCCTGAAGAGCTGAAGTGGTTATTGCCTTTCACAGGTCAACCTTCACTAGAACTTTTATCAGCCAGTCACTAATGTGCTAGTGAATGGGAAGGAGAGATTTGGTCTACAATATTTAAAAGCCAGTCTAAAAGAATTGTTTGGAAAGACAGGTTTTTTTGTTCAAATCAGAGACCTGGCTAGCCACAGCTAAATGAGAAAAGCTACTAGAGTGGAAACAGAGTGAGAAAGGCCCTTAGATTCATTGGAATCAGCCCCCAGAATCCTCAGCCTGTGATATCCAAAATCAAGTTGGTCCTTTTGGGGTACATCACTTCCCATGCCCTGTTCTCTTTCTTTGCCTCAGTTCTGTGTCTTTTGGGTTGGCAAACAATAGTGCCCCAAATGAAACCAGGAAACAATGATCCCAGTTTTGTAAAATTCATAACAAAATACTAGTAGGCATTGTGGTGAACACCCAGCAGGGCATGGAAAGTTAGTTTATTATCTTCATTATAACTTATTTTTAAATGCTTCAGATGCAATAAACAATGGTAATAAAAGCATGTGTATCCTGAATGCTCTTGATAGCTGAGACCTCCTTCTGCTGAGTTTTCTGAAACAGCCCATACCAGACCCTCAGTTTATTCACCTTCTTGAGTCAGAACCACTCTATATCCACTGAAAGGTGACTGTCTCTTTTCCCTATGAAGGAGTTCAGGGAAGAATCTGTGATGGACTTAATATTTTACTTCCTAAGGTGGTACCTTTCATTTCACTCTTTTTGCTTTTGTAACAAAGACTAAATTAAGGAAAAGTATTGGCCTGGCTCAGGAAGAGAGGCAGCTTAAAGTGCTGCTTTTCAGAAATAAAAAACCCCAAGAAGATGAGAACTTGAGAACATGTGCCCTATGTGTGCCTAAAGTAGCAGTATTTTTGTAATCACTATATTAATAAAGCCACTTTCCCTACAGATTTGTGTCTGGTGGCTGCCTGTAAACTCCAGCTGAAGCTGTTTTCTTGCAGTTGGCTGTCTGAGAGGTCTCAGCTGTGTGGATTCTCTGGCATCTAATAGTGCTTGAGTAAATACTTTTCTCAAAGGTGTGATACTCCTATGGCTTCTCTCTTCCTTCCTCGGTGCCTCCTTACAAAAGGTATGCAAGAATGTGAACATTGGTGAGATATCTCTGTCTATGTCAAATCTGGCTTGATTTTGGCCAAAAGGCTCAAAAAATACTGCAAAGGGACACAAACAGACAGACATGAACATGTACAAAGGGATTGCATAAGCTCCATTTCCCCAGGAAACAGAGACTGAAAGCAGCTCTGTTGAAAGAGAAACGTTTACTAACCAAATACCAAAAGAAACTTTGAATAAAATATTACCAGAGTTAGAATGCAGAATCTGGATGCTCAGGCCAAAGGGGGAAAACTGGTTCTCAAATATTGCATACTTCAAACAAGTTTGATCTTTTAGAGACCTACTCATAGCTTCTCTAAACATCTCTAAGGTTTATTTCTTGTCTTCTTTTATATAAAAAAAAAAAACAATATGCATTTGTTAACAAAGTATTTTAAAAACAACTTGTGGCTTAAAAGGGTAGACCTACTTTCCAACAGGAAAATGAACCTGTCTGACATACATGGGTTTTGTTTTATAGTCTTCATTCTTTAACACTTAATACAATTTCATTCACTTCTTTTTTTTTGTCCAGGCAAAGATATGTACAGGCTAACCCAACTTTGGAAATTCACATTTACAGTGCTGGGAAGCCTCAGTGTGTGATTGAAAGGGTCAAATGTGATTCCAGTCTTACTGAGACCCAACTGGGAGTTTGACACTGGGTACAGTGACTTTCCAGCAGAATAGAGGAAATACCCTCTTTGTGTAGCCAGCTCCATCACAGACTGGAGAATATTGCTGCGCCAGTAGAAAGAAAAAAGGCCCAGATGAACAAATATTTGTGTAATTTTGTGGTCAATGATCTAGAGAATAGAAATACCAGCATGTTCACATTATCCACAGTGGTGAAGTCATTTTTTGGAGCATGTCATAAAATTACTTGTCAAGGAGGCCATGATATGAAGCAGGCCAAGCAATGAAGGGAGCAGACTGTGCCGCATCAGGAATTTGTGTATCATTTGTTGGGATTCTTCATCCGTTTACAGTTTGTTAGTCAGTATATCTTCTGCTTTTTTCATGTGCATCAAGAAAAAAACCTCTGCAGGAGGCAAACTCAAAGGTTAATTCCTGCCTTGCACTTCCTGCATTTGTCCAAACTGTTGAACCAATAGTTATGAATAATGCAATGCACCCACGAATGCCACAGATCAATGCAACTCCAAGGACTTCATTTTACTACCAGCTGAGGCTTAGACTCAATGTGTTATTAACCCAGCTTCTTTTATTGGGTAGTAAATACTATGTAAATCTTTATTTCCAGACAACTACTTTTCTCTAGCAAGGATTTAACAGAGCTTGTTCATATTTCTGCAGATTCATGATTTTCTATGGCCTGTTCATTTTGGTTATTAGTCATTCTTAGAGCCTGGCATTCTATTTGTGGGGTGGTTTGTTGGGCCTTTTTTTGTTTTGGTGTTTGTTTTCTTCTTTTTAGTTGGTTGTTTGGGGTTTTTTTTGGGGGGGTGTTTGTTTTTATTTCTTTTTTTGTTGTTTTGTTTTGTTTTATTCTAAGTTCAGTTTGAAAGCTTTAACTAAGAAACTGGTGTTTTTTGAAAGCAGATATTGTTCAGGAGAAACACTGGATACACCAGAGTACTGTTGCTGCTGTCATGAGTGCCTGGTACTGGTTCAAAAACATCAACATATCCTTTTGCCCACAAAATGACCACATAAATGTCCAACAGGAAATTATGAGAATTTAAGACTAGATGAACACAATAGTCAGGCCATTGTTTTTGAAGGCAATGAAAAAAATACAATATTGGAAGTTACTGTCACCAATAACTGAAAATCTAATAAAACACATTTGTAAATTTATAGCAAATTCTACAACTTTTTAAAATGAGAACTTCCAGAATACAGAAAATTATATCTTCATGCTTTTATTTTCTCCTACTCCCATGCAAATCCTTATGTTTTCTCTCACAGTGGAACAGCTGAGCCCCTGTGTGTGGCATCAACAGTCACACAGACTGACACCAGCTGAAGACCTGTCCTAATAAATCTGAGTCTATTTATGGGGGATGAAACCACAGACATGTCTCCCCAAAGGCAATATTCTCACTTGACTATAAATGGGTTTTGCTGCATGAATGAATTATATATTGAAGGTTCCAGTTTTTAGGCTTAGCTGCAGCTTCACCCGTATCAGTGGATCTAATTTATACCAGTTCTTTGGAGAAATAGTCACTCAGTCTGGGAGTGCTAACAGTCAGGCTGGTTGACCTGAACTAGCTGATTTTCATTTTTTGACAAGAATCAGCTAAACCAGATGTTGTCATAGTCTTTTTTTAATGAAGCTTCTTTGATATTTCAAAAGGCCAGGCTGATATAACTCTCCTTCCAATCACCTATGTGGTGATAACAGCAACAATAGTAGATGGTGTAGTTTGATTCCCTCACCTCCCTTCACATTCCAGTATGAGCCTTCTGAAGCAGGTGAGTTGCCCAACCTTCCTACTGATTGCAGGCTCAGAAGTGCTCTTCCTTTTCAGCAGGCAAATCCTGCATGGAAAGTGTGTTTCCTCCATCACCCCAGCATGGAGAAAGGCAGAAAAAAAAAGGCACCCTAATGAAAAACTAACACAGCTACTTGTTTGGCTTGTTTAAAAGCCAGATTAATGACTCAGCCTTTACCTTTTATGAGTCAGAAAATTCCAAGGTGCTCTTTTTTTCCCTTGAACTTGTAGGTAGACACTGATCTCACTTATTACAGGGTAAATCCATTAGAGACAAGGAGCTCTGTTCCTGCCACACGTTGGCAAGCAAGAGCAGCATCCTTCCTCCCTGAACTCACTTTCTGTTCTTAGCAAGTCCTGTGTTGTTTGGCCAGTAAAAGCGTCAGGTACATCAAACAGCATGAAATAAATCAATCCATTTAGTTTATTTAGTCTAAAAATACCATGAAATGGAATGAAATTCAGAAACCTGTTTATGTGGCTGAGAGACCTAAGGGACATATTGAGGAAGGAGTGATATTAAAGTGTTAGACTAACAGAATCAGAGGTAGTTTGCACTGGGGTGTACTACCTGTTTCCTGTTCACTGTGGGTGGCACAACTGCAGAGTGATGGATATTTGCGTTTGCAAACATAATGTCCATGGAAGGTGAAAGGTAAAGAGATATAAGTTATTAAAGCTATGAAATTGCTTCAAGGTCCAGAAAACCAATTGGACACTGAGATGTAAAAGCAAGGTAGCTTCCTTGTTTTATTGGAGAGACGAGAGAGCAATGATTTACTGAATCCTTACATGTTTATATGTTGGAAGAAGGTACTAAATTCTCATCAGCCAAGCAGACATTGGCAAAAAGATGAAACCAGCAAACTCAGACTGAAAATACAGCACAAACTTTTATTAGTGAATGTAACTGAACTCACCAAAACATGAAGTGGATTTTCCATCATTCGAAGATTTTAAATTTAAGTCTTTAAACTAGACAGAAAAATGTTTTTAGAGCCTCCATTCATTCAGGTTAGTACAGGATTAAGCCAGGATGACACAGGATTGCAGTGACCTCTTCTAACATTGTCATTCTTAGAGGGAACTGAGACCCCCCAGAAGCAGAAACCAAGGTATAGGCTGCTACCATCAATGAATTAAACAAAGTCCCTCTCATTTGAGACTTAATCACAGAATCACAGTATGTTAGGAATTGGAAGGGACCTTGCCCCACTGTCAGAGCAGGATTCCCTAGACCAGGTCACACAGAAGCACATCCAGAGAGGTTTTGAATATCTCCATAGAAGGAGACTCCACAACCTCTCTGGGCAGTCTGCTCTAGTGCTCTGGCACCCTCACTGGGAAAATTTTTTTTCTTGTACTCACACGGAACCTCCTATGCTTCAGATACAACCATTGCCCCTTGTCTTGTCACTGGGCTTCACTGAGAAGAGCCTGACCTCATGCTCCTGACACTCACCCTTCATAGCATAGCATAGATGAGGTCACCCCTTAGTCTCCTCTTACCCAAGTTAAAGAGACCCAGCTCCCTCAGCCTTTCCTCATGGAAAGAATTTTCCACCCCCTTCATCATCTTTGTGGCTCTGTGCTGGACTCTTTCAAGACCATACTCCCAGTTACACCTGTAAATACACCAATCTGCCATATCCATGCAGGAATCACTATCAGAAAGGCTGCTGAGGCAGCTGGATGTCTCAGCACCTCTGTCCTGGAGCCACAGGCCCACTCCTTGATCCCTGTCTCATCCAAGCTAAGACAGATAACTGCAACATGACAAACTCCCATGAGCAACATGAGATGAGTTGTGGACTTACATGCAGTCAGATGTCCAGATCTTAAAGACTCCATCCTTGCTGACTCACTTGACCACAGCATTAGCTAAGGAATTTGCTGAGGGGAATGCAATATGCAAAGGAAATAGTCAAAAGAGAGTGAGATGATAACCAAATGGTTTTTTGGGGAAAAAAACCAACACACCACCCTTTCTGGTGTCTTTTATAAAGTGTTCCTTCCCTGGATTTTATAATCTGATAACCCAGGAGCTTTGAACTCGTTTCTCTTCCATATGCAAAACTACTTTTGCTAGGACTGCTAGCATGGCCCCTTCAGTTCCAAGACAGTAAGCACAACTTGTAGGAAGAAATAGCCAGGTACTTCACATCTGAGCCTATTGCCCTAGGCTAATCCATCTAGCTTCACTTCTTTTTTAAGGGGCCATCTCACCTTGGTCACAAGAACTGCATTCTCAAAATGCTCCTTTCACTTCACAAAGTATTCAGCGCATTGGACCCCAAAGTCAGGTAGCTATGTGCAAATAATCACCACCCAGGTGATGTGAAAATACCAGGTTTCTTTCTAGATTTGTCAGCAGAGAAAGAGGGTCCCTGTGACTGATTATTCTTGGTGTACAAGGAAAGATGTGTGCTGGTGACAGAGGGTGAAAGAGAAATGTTGTAATAGAGAAAAGTGGCATGAAGGAACAGAGGAAGAAGGGAGGAAAGAGAAGGAAGGATATAAAGGAAGGAGAACAGAAATAGCTCTGTAGGAACCTAACAGAAAATACAATCCCCAGCCTGGTCTTCAGGGTAGTATGTCCTGGGAAGGGGCTGTGGTAAGCGTGAAGGTGCTGGAGGAGGAAGACAAAAGGTGGAACTTCCTCCAGTTTGCAGCCAAGCTCTTGTTGAATTATTTCCAGAGAAGGTGGGTGTCCAGACTATCATACAGAAAAAGTCTGATCCTTTTAGAGCTTCCTGGTACAGCTGGTGTAAAAACCATTGAACTGCTCACGTCATATCACACAACATGAAGGGGTGAAAATTGCTGCAAGAACATGTGTTACTGGAGCACACCTTCCTCCCTCTTCCCCTCCCCACCCACCATCAGCTGAAACATTGAGCACTCAGCTGTGCCAAGTCCAGGGAGCAAACCCCACCTCAGTGCCAGCTCCCCTGGAGGGTTGAGAATACTGCTGGTGAGGCTAGGGGAACTCATCTCAACCCAACCAGGCATACCTGAATTACAGGAGGTAGGCAAGGCTGAGCAGAGGTTAAGGCACAATCCCAGTTCTAGTTTGGCCATCAGAGGATTCAGCCATCCATCACTGCCCAGCCTACAACATCAAGCAGGAAGGTTTCCCTACCTCAACATCTCTTTTAGCTCACATCTTGACCTTTTTTGGGTTTAAGATCTGTAAAGCTTTTCAATATGATTTTTCCTCCCTTTGCAAGTACTCATTTTCCTTGTACTATTCTATTTCAGTTTAAGGATAAAAGACTTTAAATTCTTTCAAATTCAGATTTAGAAGAGTTAGGGAAAATACTGTGCCTAGGTAAAAGGAGAAAAACACATCAGAAATGACCCAGCAAAAATCAGGATGTACATTAACAGAAATAAAAGTGATCAGGAAATTTAGCTCTCTTCAGAGTGATGTCTACTCTCTCATACACCTGGGCAATATTTGTTATGCCCACTGCTGGCACAGGACAGAAGTATAACTGGGCCCAGGAGCTGATGCATGCTCTGACACACTCCACCACAATCACGGAAGGGATGTGTAGCATAGCAGGGGATAGTGTGCCTTTCCTTTCCTTTCCCGTGTGGGTTCCCCTGTAAAGAGAGGGGTCCCAAGGGAGCAGGCAGGCTGCCTGCCACGGGGTGTACATCAGATGAAGCTACTCTTTTATAAAGATTAAATAAATCAAATATTCGTGCATATTTGTATACATGTCAGGTCATTAATCACAATCTGTAAAGGCAGATCAAACGTTTCTTGCCACGCTAGCTAAGTTGCAAGGGTCTGCATGCCAGGAGCAGCATGAGGGACAAGCTCTGAACGTTTCGGTCCCTATGAAGATCTCAACGTGATAGACCCAGAGCTGCAGCTTCCCCTTTAAGAAGCCTTTGGCTAACGGCGATGCACTGAAATGCAGGAGGTGGGACAACACCACACACAAAAATGAAGAAGTGAAGTCAGGAAAAGTTTCTCCAGAGGAAAAATGCAGGGCTTGTCCTTCACCCTGACGTCAGCTCTGTCTTTAATAAAATCCCCAAAGAGCCAAGAGAAAAAGGCAGAGTGCCTAGGTTAGGTTGCCAGCGCAGGATTGCTCTGTATTCCCCAAAGTGGTGTTTTTGTTCAAAACGGCTCTAAATCTGGGTTCAATCAATGTATTTAATCCCGGCTTCCAGGGATGAGGTGGCTTTTGCCCTGCATTCTAGCAACAAGCAGCATTTTGCAGGTGAGTTTGAAAAAAACTGCAGCAGAGGCTCGTCTTCTGCCAACACACTGGGGTTCAATGCATGGTGGGCTGGGAGAGCTGAGTGCCGTGCTTATGGGAAGGTGGGAACTTGAAAGCTTTGGGGAGGTGGGATATGGGTGAATAGGGAGGGAAAGGTGAGTTGTGGAGGAGATGAAAGGAAAAAGTTGCGGAAGTGCCTCTGAACTGAGTCCAAATCAGGATCCAGGTGAATCTGCAGAGGAAGTTGTGGTGTGCGGTTCTAATTCTTTTTTTCTGTTTCTTCCCCTCCCCCCCCTACACACACACACACACACTTATTCCAACTATTAGTGTGTGTGTGTGTTGGGTTTTTTTCGGAGCAAAAATAGGAGCAAAAGATGAGCTATATCTGTCCGAAGCAGTCAGGGTGAGGGGGCTATGGCAGCGAGTTGGAGGGGAAAGGGCAGGACCCGGACGGAAGGCACTGCCCAAAGGGGGTCGCGACCGAAGCAGTCCCGGTGCCGTGCCGTGCCTGGGACAGGTTTCCGGGCGGTGGTGCCTCCAGCCGGTCCCCACAGGTGTGCCGGTGCAGTGGGGCCAGCAGAGGAGGAAGGTTTGTTTCTCTCTTTCCGATCTCTGTAGCTGCTCGTTCCACGCAGGCATTAGCTTTTCCCTTCTCTCCTGTTTGGGAAAACCACTCATTTCAGGAGGTGTTTCTGTTTTATTTTTTTCTTTTCCCGCTGCGTGCCAGCACCTTCTGTAAAATCGCCAGGGACAGAGCTGGTTGTTGAGAGCTGTTGCGTTTGGGAAGGTGAGGATGGCTGAAAGGGGTCTGGGGATGTGTGGATTGTCTGTCCCCAACGAGATAGTTGCTGAGCGGCTGCGCTGGGACCTACGATGTTCTTCACTTTCATTCCCGTTCCCAGAGGCAACTCTGGACTCGGTGCTCGGGGGAACCTGGGGACCCAGAAGGACAGATGTAAGAGAGTGGATCCTAAGGATGTACTTGGTCTGCCCGGCTTCAGGCTGGGACTTTCCCTGAACCAGACCCGTGTGAGGCTGTGTCTGAGCATCACTTCTGGTCTGAGAAGGGTAACAGAAGCTGCTTTGCTCAGGGGGGATTTTGATTTTGCAGACTGCTGGCATTGGGTTGACTTGTGTGTGGTGAGATAAAGTGGGGCTTTAAAGCAAGAAAGTAACACGTGTGGTGTGGTACACCAGGTGCACCTGTGAAAGCAGATGGCAAAGTGGTAAGCCCTGTGTGAATGTGGAGATGGATTGATAACAATGCCTCTTCTAGAAAAAAAAAGTAAAAANAAAAAGAGAAGGAAACCAAACCCCAAACTAACAACAAAGTGCACATCTTGGGCTCTGAAGTAAGTTGATTTTTACCTCAGTTGATTTTTGTTGAGCGAGTAAAAAGTCACACAGAGGGACACCTGCCCCCAAGAGTGTTACTGGTGTGTGCCTTGCAAATTTTACAGTGATTGTCCTAAGTTCCCCTGATATCAAAGATGTTTGTAAAAAAACACAAAAAACAAAAACAAAAACCAAGCTGCCATAGCAAGAAAGTATGTGTGAGTACTTACAGACACATGAGCCTGTTGTGGGTATGAGTATAATTCAAATATTGCTGGCAGTATGTTTGGTCTAAATAGTATCTAAAAATTCTCAAAACAGTATCAAAGGTAGCCTAAAATGAGTTCTGGGTCTTGACTATTTCAGTTCAAACTCACCATTCAATGGAGCAGATCACCACCTGAACAAACCCATGGAGCTGGACCTTAGAAAGCTGTGATAGAAACCTCTGAGTAGAGACAATGTCCCCAGTAAAGAACTGGCTTTCTGTGGGTCTTTTCCACACCTGAACTGGGATGTGGTAGAGGGTTGAAAGGCTGAATAAGGGCAGATTTTTCTGTTTGGTGTTTATAACAGAATGAAGGAACAGAGATGAGAAGAATGACAGCATGGAGAGATGAAAGAGGCTAGGGGGAGCAACTAGGAGAGAACATCAGTCTGTGTAATATTTAAAGGACTTCTGAGACAATGTTTGACGAAGCAAGGGATATTGCAGTTGTTGTGGGATATTGTCTGCGAAGTTGCATCTTTTATGACATCATCAGAACAGCATCAGATCTCTTCCTAGCACTTCAGAGAGATCTGTGCAGTGACAACATCAGGCAGGTCACTGCACACAGGCAAAGCCCCATGGTCTCCCTGGGGACTTATCACTCTTCGCATATATGAAGAAATATGGAAAAGAAAAATGATTCTCCACTGAGAAAGAGGAGGGTGGGATATATATTCTTGCTCCAGGGAGAAAGGCAGAAAAAAATTAATATGGGAAGGTCATGCAGATCTCAAAGGGCATTTCATAAGGCAGCTATCAGGTTCTGCAGGACTGCCTCCTACCCTCCAGTATTGTATTAAGATACAGGCAGTTATTGAGTTCTTGAAGTTTTATCAACAGGGTTTTTTATTAGGGCACAACTGCACAGCTGAAGGTCTTGGGAAGAGAAAAATAGCTGAACACAGCCAGAGTTTCAAGTATAATTTTCAAACATTTCTCAAGATAATTTATGATTCTATGATATAAGGGCAGAGACCATGGGACCCCAAGTCCCATCAACTAGGCTGAGATTCCTCAGTGCCTGAGTCTTTTTTTGCAGCAAGGACTTTAAAGCTGGATGTGTTAGCCCCTTTCAGTGCTGCACATTGAGGAATCAGAGCCAGAATCTTCAGTCTGTAGTGCTGATGACTCAGCAGATACAAGACTCCTTGTTTGGACAAAATGTCCCAGACAAGGATGATGATCAGAAAAGCAATTCTGTGCTTTGTAGAAAATTAGCAAGGGATATCATCTAGGAAGAGAAACAGCATTGGAGCTTTCTAAAACTTCTGAAGTGGAGGAATGGGTGGTGTGTGGGTCTAAAAATACAAAATAAAAAAAAAATGGTGTGAATGCAAACCTGCAGAATTTTCCTTTAATGGTGTTAGTAAGCAGCAGGTCAAATAGCAAAGAATAGTGTCACTCTTCACCACATCAACTAGTAGGCAGGTATTGACATTTTGTTTGATTTTAGAGCAGTGACAGCACACAAACACCAGACTTTTGGCTCTAGTGAGTGGGGAAGCAAGAGAGAGGTATTCAAAGATGATTTTATACAGGCACCATCTCCTTTATGAGCATTGATTTCACTGACAATGGCCCAAGTTCAGGGTTTCCTCAGGCTGTGTGGAAAGACATTTGAGAACTATAACATGTGCTTTTTCATTTATCCCATTTCTAAGATTTATTGGCACAAGTGTGAAGCCAAGAATCTCATTTGTAAAATGTTTAGATTTGGGGGCAGGAAAAAATTATTGCATTTCTTTGAACTCTTCCAGGCAAAGTCACATTCTGGCCAAATGTAAACATAATCAAAACAGAACAAACAACGACAACAACAAAAGCTACAGATTGATACTAGCAGTTCACATGTAGTCTGACACTAAAGATTCCAGACATTTTTATTCTCCCCTGCAAAAATCCTGTGGCTCTACAAGAGAAGTAAGCTGAAGTTTATCTATTGAGTGCTTCTTAGGGTAAGGCTGCAGGCTTGCAAAATGGATAATGATGCATAGATAATCTTAGGCAGCATAGGTTCAAAGTTGATATCTTTTGTCTCTAACCATCCCACAACTCCCTGTTGCTTGACAGCATCTAGTTACCAGAGACAGGCTTGATATTCTTCTCTTTAGAAGAGCTCCTATGCTGCACTTCAATGAATTGTCAATGTCAATTAAAATTACCTTGGTTATAGCAGTAGAAGAATCAGCTATGCAAATGAGTATCTTGAGGCTTGAAGCTGGTAGACATAGTCCCAGTGGGTATGGCTTGTGTGACTTTTCCAAAGCCGATATTTTATTTGGCAGTACCCTCTCAGAAATCCATTTGAGAATGAAACCATTGGCAAGACAACATCACAGAATCACAGAATATTAGGAGTTGGAAGGGACCTCGAAAGATCATCTAGTCCAACCCCCTGCCACAGCAGGATTCCCTAGACCAGCTCACACAGAAGCACGTCCAGACGGGTTTTGAATACGTCCATGGAAGGAGACTCCACAACCTCTCTGGGCAGTCTGTGCCAGTGCTCTGTCACCCTCACTGTGAAAAAATTTCTACGTGTATTTTCACAGAATCATAGAATGGCTCAGGTTGGAAGGAACCTTAAAGATTCTGAAGGTAGCACTGAATGTGCTTTGGATGTATCAGCGCTCCAGAACCAAGCCTGTTTCTGATGAAGATGCCTCCTAAATACACAAGCACACACACAGAGTTTTTGCTGAGAGCAGCAGGCTTTTATGCATTTTCTTCATGACTTCTGTCAGTGTCTGAATTGGCTTTGATAGCCATCACCTGCTGGTGTGCAACTGTCCCTTTGCCAACATTAACCAAGACAGAGATGGAGACAGGAACTGGCTTCCTCACTCCCCTCACAGTTGTGCCATGGCCTGTTTATGTCCCATCAGAGAGGTTCTGTCCCCATTTCACTCTGTGGCTGTCCTGCCTGCAGTGCAAGTACTTTGGTAGTAGAGGCTTCTCCAGGGAAAGGCATTAATTAAAAATGATAGCAGCTGGTTTTAACAAAAGCATGAGACTTACATGATGACACTGGATGTCTGTCCTTTGAAAGACTCATGAATGTTTATCTGCTCCTTCCCCAGGTGCTATGAATAGGCACTGATGAAAAATTTCAGTTGTTCTCCACATCCACATGGACATTTGACTTCTTTCTTCAGAAGCTCTAGGCTGCCATGTTGGAATGTTAAGAATTGTTTTAACATCTTGCCAGTGCTCAGCTTACTGAGAACTGCTCTTTTTGGATGGTCTCTGTGTCCCAGTTGGGTCTTAAGCATTCCTGTCTGGACAACCCTGGCTCTCATGAAGCAATGGAAATGAAGCTGTTTTAAACAAATAGTATCATGCATGTGAGCATTGGCAGCTGTGGCCTGGCAAAAGCTGAACGCCCACAGATTCATCTGAAGATACTTTTGAGTATCAAACCTGAAAGTGTCTCATGTTGTGGCCCAGAAAGCAGGGTAAAATTTCCTCACTCTTTCAGTTTGTCTATGGGGTCTGGATTAAGATGTTTTCCCTGATTGCCCTTTGCTTTCTTATAATATAGTTTAACCATCCTCTTTCACAGGGTGCTTATGTTAAAAGTAGAATTTCCTGTTTCTATTAAATAGAAACTTTGACTGACAGCTGTCAGCTTGGCCAGTGATGGTCCTGAGCACAGTCTACCTGTTTGTTTTCTTTCAGTGTTCTGATGTCCACCAAGAATTCAGGCCCAGTTTCTTGGGCTGGTCTTACAGCACCTCATTGCTTCATCACTTGCTCTTCCAAGTTTTGCTCCACTCAAGGTCTGCTGCATGTTACTCTCAGCCTCCCATTGCTGCAGGGTGGCAGGGGGATCACAGGGCTTTATTTTTACAGAGGTGTTCCTGAATCAAGGGATTCTGATTTTACTGCTTTAGGAGACCTGTGCAGACATTGCACTGGGTTTCCTAGCTGGTTCTCCTCTGCTCTCATGGTCTCCCAGCTCCAGGATGTATCTTCACTGGTATCTCTGCTAGTTATTGCATCCATACTGAAACTGAATGTGTTTCCCTCTCTGCTGCTGCTTATTCTGGCATCCTGAATGAAGCTTATAGAGACCTTGTAATCTCCTGTGCTTTCTAAAAGACTGCTGCTGGGCTTTGACTTGTAATCTTTGCATCTGGGTTAGGTGTGCAGAAGTAAAAGTGAGAAAAGGCACAACTGTGCATGCCAGCAGCTGGTTCTTCTCTACAAGTAACTCTTCTTATGCATAGGGAAGGAGAGCTTGTAGGCTGAAACAGCTGTGGAAGAAGACAACACTTAAGCTAAGCTTTGCAGCACAACTTGAATGATTTCTAATACTTGGGTCGGTAATGCATTCCAGGACTGTGTGGTCATCTCTGTGTTCCTCTTCACTTTCTCAATAGCTCCCATATTGTTGTTCTGTTTTATTAGTCTAGGTCTGTCATTCTACTTAACTTATAAAGCAAATGAGAGATGAGCAAGTTGGAAGGTTAAGTTTCCTGAACTCCAGGATGGCGTGCAATGAGTCCAAAGGGAAACCTGAGAAGCATTTGCAGAAATAATTGTGGGCGCATGCATCATCCATGGCCAATTGTCAGTCCTGATGTTGCTGGACATGTGCACAGTTAGGTTTTTACTGTCATGAAGCAATTCCAGCCCTGGAAAAGGACCTTCTTTTAGGAGCTTGACTTGCAGATTCACAAGGGTTTATAAGAAAAAATGTCTCATGCTTGGTGATAGGGCAATATAGCAAGGTCACTTGGTTCATCATTTCACTGACACTCAGATGAACAGATTTCTCAATACCTGAAATTCTTTGGCTGCTTTTATAGCTTTTTCTCAGAGCTGAAACAAACTCCTTCCACTCAGCTTAAGGTGAACCTGTCCTTTCCCTTCCCAGCATACTGAAATCACCTCAGTGAAAGGTGTCCAGCTAGATATGAAATATTGGTTTTATTATTACACTCCTAGCATGCAACTGTCTAACTTGACTTAGTAGTTACATTAGATTTAGAGACATGGAACTACTACTTGTAGTATCTGTATATAATGGAAAGAACACAGTAAAGTTACTAGTAGTAAGAAACTTTGTAATTCTGTATTATACCTGACACAAAATTTGCCATGTGCCACCAAGAACAGTGTAAGTCACATCAACTTAAAAACTTTGACCAAAATAGCTCTGGATGACTCAGAGATTTTTTTTTTTTAGAAGGTAGCAATATCTTAGCTACATGTGCATAGTAGCACTTTTCCCTTTCTAGAATTTACAAATGGAAATCAAACTTTAATTTCTGAGTGGTTTCAAAGTTTTGTTTCCATTTCCTTCCACCTTTCCAGACGACTATACTGCTTTCATTTTTAGTATTTTCTTACTGAAGCTTTCCAAGTACCAAAGACAGCAAGATGAGTGGGGATTGTTTCTTTCTCTTGCTGAAGTTTCCTCATCTCCATATACATAAGCTTGGCCTGTGACAGGATGATTAGAGAAAAGAAGGGAGTATGGCTTCACTGAAACCCAGTTTGATGGCTTTTGTAATCAACTCTAACTGCCTGAAACAAGTTCACACAGTGACTCTGGTGAACTTGTTTTACTCCATGAAGGGATCAGACTAATGAGCAAGGTCTCTGCAGAGAGACTGGTGACATCCTGAAAGTGTGTCATCATTATCTAAAAGCATCTCCTGACTGTGCTCTAAACACTTGTGTCATTGTCACTGGCAAGCCTGATAAACGTTGTCCTTGGCATTCTCTTATTTGTGGTGCAAGAGGTCACCGTATCTGTGATTTCTGGACTTGTGAGACCTCTTTTCTGGGTTTTAAAGTCCATGAATATTGTGGTGTGTATGATGGCCATGCAGGCTATAGCTCAGACTTATGATCACCAGCTTATATCTGCTGTGACAAAGAGAATCTTCTGTATATGGGCTGGTAAGAAGACAGAGACATTGAAATCCATGTGAGGGAAATTAAGTGCTCCTCTGAGTAGCTGGCACATGTACTTGGCTGCCCGCAGGCTACTAATTCCCTGGTTTTAGAGTAACAGCTGGATCATTTTAGCAAGGAAGGACCAAACCACAAAAACTGCAGCCAGTGCTGAAAATCTATAAAACTCTTTGGTTATATTTTTATGGGGGGAAAAAAAGAATGGAAAATTAATTGGGAAAATATTCAGGTTCCGTTAACTAGTTTGGCGATTCAGCAGGTCATTTATTTATAAACACTACTGGAAGTATTTCCTGCTGGATCTTGGTGTTGGAGGACTAGGTCATACCTACAGCATCTGTGTGTGGGCTGATATACATTGATGGGCACATTTAGATGTCTTCTTTCTGTGATTTTTCTGTTCTGCCTTTGACCCTAGGTATTACAATTACTCTAGCTAAATATATATATATAACATCATCCCTGCTACTTAACACTGCAGTCCACTTATGGGGATCATTCACTAACCACTTTCACTGTTTTGTTAGGTTGCCAAGTGTACATTTATAAAATACAGGCAGGTCAGAGAAGCTGCAAGATGATGTCTATGAGGTAGTGAGTTTCTGGGGGTCACTTGACTTATTTTTTCCATATTTTACATTGAAACCTGTACTTCCTCAGTGCACTGGGGTTCCCCAAAGAGGTGGTGTGATTGCATTCATGCAGGCTGGTGAATTCCTCACCCTCCAAAGCTGCCTGCGTGCACGTAAGCTCCTGAGCTTGTGGTGGGGCAATGCATTACGTGCTTGGTTTCAGGCTCAGATATGATGCTTCTGCTTCTCTTAGATTATATACTTATTTCTGTGTGATTTACATAGATGTATGTGTAATACACATATGCATACAAAGATATCCCCTCTGTTTATATTTTGTGTCAGTTATTCCACTGGTACCCTATAGGCAGTCTGTTTGCAATCAATGAGCTGTCTGTGCCATATTTTTTGTTGTTTTCCCCTCTCCCCCCAACAATACTAAAATGCTTTCCAGAGTATCATCTGGGAGGCTGGTGTACTGATTAGAGGAATAAACAGATATTACAGCAGCACAGTGGAGATCATTTTAAAACTTCTACATCCTCAAAGATTGTACTGTTTAATTGAGGGATAATTAAAGAATTACATTTGTCTCATTCCCATATGACTATATGACCATAAAGGTGTTGATCCTGTTTTTATTGTTCACCCACTAAAAGACAAGGGGAAGATTGCTTAGAAAAACTGCCTCTAGGCAGCCAGAGATATGAGGGTAGAGATATTTTGGCTCAACACCTCCCTCCCCATATGCTTTCCAAATGTGATTTTTCTGGCACAAATCATGTCTGTGGAGCAGCCTTGGCCCAGGGGAACGCTCAGAAGAAGCAGGGTGCTGTGCAGGCAGCACCACAGCCTTGTCATTTGTGCACCAATACTGCCCTCACGTGTCAGGGATTTCGGAGACTAAACCTGGGTCTGTGTGTAGGCTCTGCCCACAGCTCCTGCTCCTGCTTGGCTTGCTGTCGGTTAGAGACAGCCAACACCAGCTATTCAGAGGGAAGCAAAAATGTCAGTATCTATGTAATTAGAAATTCATCTTTATCCTTCTGGAGACAAAACATATAGCTGCTGTCCTCCTTTAAGTATAGCAGCAGATGTGTTAACTGTTTAAGAGCTGATATGTTGCCACTTTCCAGTTTGGGGTTGTTTAGGATGGGGAAATGGTAGGATTTGCATAGGGTGTTTTTTGGGAGGCATCTAGGGGTGGATGGGCATCAAGTTCAAGCAACTTTCTCCGTGTGACCTACCAAAGTATTTCAATGCCAGGGTGCAGGATTCCCCATATCAGTGGGTTGTTGGTGAAGCTGCAGCAATAATCTGGCCTGAACAAGGGATTTTGTTGGTGGTTATTGGTTTTCTTGTGTGTCTGGTTTTTGTTTGGTTTTTTTGTTTGTTTGTTTGGGGTTGGAGTGTGGGGGGTTTTGTTGTTTTGTTTGTTTCTTTTGTTAGGTTTGGGGTTTTCTTTTGGTTTTGGGTTGGGTTTTTTGTTGGTTGTTTGTTTTTAAATTTATTTTATGCCATCCATGGTGTCAGCAGGTCTCTGGATCAGAAAAGAGAATTTTGTCACCTACATGGTTTAGACCTGGGCCCCAGCAGGCATCATAGCTGCATGCAACCAAGTGTGAATTGTGTGCAAAGGACAAATTTCACCACTTTGAACAGATGCATCAAGTTATAAATTGCTGATCACCACTGACTTCCTGGATTTTAAGGTGTTGGAGGAGTGAAACAGTCTTGCCCTTTGTCAGGCATCAGGTGCATGTGATGGTTTAAAGATAAAATGCTAAGCAACTGACTTTGCTGAATTGACAGCATCTGAGAGTCAGCTAAGTGGAACAATTTCTCTTTTGCATCCAGTAAGAACTAAACAACTCTGTTTATTAGCTGTGTGTAGGAGGAGGGATCATGGTATGGTTACAGTGTAGGAACAAGAAATCTAAATGCTATTTTTAGCTCTGCCACAGACATCCTGTCTGCCTTTGGGACAGCTACTTCATCTCTTGAGCCTCAGATTAAAACAGAGTTATTCAATAACTTCATCATTATGAAAGGTGTCACTTTCTACCATGAGCAATCCCCCCTAGAAGTAGAATGTGACATGTTCTTCTTGCTTATGCAAGTGGTGCGTGTGCATTCCCATCTGGAGAGCTGATACCTCTGAGTATATCAACCTTCACATTTACTGCTTGCAGCAGTTATATTAGGTTCATTTTCTGGCATGTTCTTTACCAAAGCCCCGAATTTCACTTCTGTTTCCACTGACTTCAGGGGCAGGAAGATTCATTCTCCAGCACAATACATCATTTTCCTATACTAATAACTTCACTTCTTTTTTTTTTTTCATGAATGCTGCTAAGAGGTGTTCTCATTTCCCTGATTGTAGTTTCCACTGTATTTAATTTGAAAACAATGACTTTGTCTCCAAAGTCTTGTGAAAGCCAAGGGCAAATTTACTAGCTCTCTCTTTTCCCTTGCTTTCCCATTTGCAGTGTGTCAGCTTTTGTTTGGAGTGGGATTTGGGGGCTTTCTCTTGTGTACTGAAACAGCATCTGATCTTCCAGCCTATCTGGAATAATATTTGTAGTGCAAAGCCCAGGCTGTCTTGGGATCTGACCCCAAACTCTTCAGAGTTCCCTCCTTCCCACTGCCTGAGTGTGCCCTTTTTGCTGTTTCTGGGCCAGGTCTTCAGGAACAACCTGTTCCTCCTGCACAGGGTCTCATACAACCCCCTTCTCCTTTTTCATAGCACATGGGACAAGATGGTGTCTGTAGCCATCACTTTGCTTTCAGAGCATCTGTGGATGACAACTTCCTCATGAACCCCACTTCAGTACTGAAGTCACATTATTTGGAACAAACCCATTATTTTATTCCCTTCTCACTAATGTTAAATCTATATGTGGTATTTGAATAGAAGTCATTCTGAATGATCTTAATCTTACAAATGTACCTGATGCCCAATAGCAGTTGCCCTGTTTTTTTCAGCCTCTTCTGTGGAAAGCTCAGGTGCTTTTTTGGACCTTATAATCTCATAATATTTTGTGGTCATCTTATTTCCTTTTAATGTTTTTAAAGTTTGAGATGTATACTCTCTACAGTTTTCACTAACTTATTGCCAAATTGCTACCTATATGGATTATGTGATGCTATTAAGAGCTACTTCATGAAATGACAGATCAACATCTACCCTGAATTAGTTAATCCCCTGAAAAAAAAACCCAAACCCAAACCAGGATATGGATCTAAATCACACTTGAAGATGAAAACTAAGAAAAAAACATAACAGAGTGAATGTAAACCCCAGGCATCCTGTTCTGAAAAGCCACTATACAAGGAGGCAATATCTGTTCCCTTATGGGTTTTGGAATTAATGGCTGTGGTCTTTGTGAATATGGGGTGTGAGATCCTGGTCCCTTCAGCCACAGTGCAGTTTGTAGCAGGCTTGAAGTTATTAGTTGTTGGCTTACAAAATGAGTGTATCTGGGAGAAAAATCTTGTTCCTTCTCATTTTGCATCAGTCTCAGCTTTGTAAAATATTTGCTTGCTTCTGTTTGTTCTGTTTTTCCTAATAAAAGAGGCTGAATAGGAAGGATACCACAAGTGCCAGGTGAGTAACAAAACTGCCTTTTTTCTCACCTTCTGATGAAGCCAAATGCATTTCTTGCCTTTTTCTATTGTTCTGATGAGCTAGAGGGATTTCAGACAATGAATATTGTCCCAGACTTACACAGGACAGTAAGTTTCTGTAACAGAAATGGGAGAAAAAAAGCCTTTGTATGTTACAATTAAAAGGCTAAGTTCAACAGTTTTCTTGGAAAGATAATGGGAGCTTTGCGAAGGGTCGGGAACCTGAGACCAGATCCACACCAGTGTTCTAGTATCTTTATTTTTCTCTACTTTGTGTTTGAATCCAAATTTGAACCAATGAGACTGGGACAGTCCCATGAGGCTGTAAGCTTGCTGAAGAAACAGAAAATTGAAATTATAACTTCATGGGGTTGTTTGGCCAAGAAGAGTAGAAGAGAGGACAAAAGTGGCCAGGCAAAATGTGGGGGTGTATGTTGAGAGATGGACAGTCATGGGAGGTCTGGTCAACAGCAATTTGGCTGCTTCTAGCTCAGCTTGATCTTAGGGCCTGGCAGTCATCCTTAAGCCATTAAATTCCCATCGTGTGAGACTTCCTTGAACCTTGAATAGGCTTTATTTCTTCCTGGTGGCCTGGAAAGCAGATGCTATTGCTGATAAGGGCTGTTTGGCAGCCAGCACACTGGAGCCTTCTCTCTCCCTTCTCTGTACTTTGTTGCTGAAGAACTTGCACAGTCGAAGTCTTTCTTTTTTTTTGTCTTAAATCTCAAATGATAATCTCCTTGGTAGATTTGAGGAAGAAAAGAACAAGTTAAAAAATGCACTTTTGACTCCAGATTCCACTTTCCTGTTGATACAGCTGTGTGTTTCCTATTGGGTGGCTCAGTAAACAGACAGCTTAACCCTTCAAATCTTTCAGATATATTACTTCAGCATCACTGCTTTGTCTCCTTAAAGCAAATTTCCCCTCTTGTTTCTACCCAGAGCAACCTTTTATTTTCCCTCTTATTTTTTTTTTTTTTGCATATCCCCACACATTTCACATCCTGTTGTGGTTTAACACTTTATTCAAAAAGAACAGGATTTCCTCTTGCTTTTGGTGAAAACACTTCTATCCTTTGCAACCCCCACTTTCTGGTGGTGCGTTTGTGGAGAGGAAAGTAATTATACCTTTCAAGTTTAATTCACAGTAATTAAAATTAAATCAATAAATTCTCTGGCAAGGACATCAGCAGAAGACTAATGGACCAAAATCCATGTCAGACTTATGAAGAATTCATCTCAAACTGGTCCCAGCTTTAAAGGATTAGTTTCATACTAGATGGCATTCAGTCTGTGGACTTTTTATGCCCTTTTGCATACCCCTGCATACAGGTGCTCCATTATTTCATACCTGACTACCACTGAGATTGAACAGAATAGCTGGGTAAGAATATTACTAAATCTCAGTTTCCCAGATGCCAAATTCCACCATTTGACTTTTGGTAGACTATAAATTGTTATGGTAGGCTTGTTTCTTGTAACAGATCATAAAAAAACCCTCAGCACAGGAGTGTCCTGGGTATGACTATGGGTACATTGAGTGTACTGAATTTACAGTCTCCTCCTTTCTGCTTACAAAATCTGTACTCCAATTTACTTCAGGGTCTTACCTATCATATAGAAAAGTTAACAAATTCCAGATTTGTTTACTGGTTTCTTCCATATTCAGAGCTTTAGCCCTCATGATCTGTGTGAAGGATCTTTGTATATGTTTTGGCAAGTAATGTCTCTGCTTCACATGTTGAGCTAGTAAATTCCTCCAGTAAGTCTAGGCTTGTTCCAAGGATTTAGGGCAGATAAGCTCAGCAAACCTTGGGAAAAGGAGGCCTGTAGCTAATCACCACACTCCTGCTAAATGTTCTCACCATAAATTTGGCAAGTTTGTTTGTGCTGATGTCACTTTAACTTCTAATATGAGCTTACAGCAATTTATCATTTCTCTAGCTTATGGGTCACTGTGTTTCTGGCTTACTGACTACCTGGTGTACATGGATGCAGACTCCCAGCCATGTTCTGTACATCTGAGCTCAGCCAGAGCCTGCAGCTACATTTCTATTGGATTTACTGTTTTTATTTTAAAGTCTTCAGTCTTTTTGTGTGTGTTCTTGTTCTATGCATTTTTACTTTTTGAAGCAGAAGAAAAGATGCTTAGAAGTGTGTGCTTAGCATTCTACTGCTTGCTCCTCTTTTTTAGGCATGTGATATCACTGTTGCAAAGGACTTCAGATTTCCTTTTTGAGATTCTTTTTGGCATGCTCTAAAACACAGTGACACAATGTCTCATTAAATCTGTTGGAGAGATCTGAAGAGGCAGTTGTTTGACACTGGTACCCTGTGATATTGCTAAAAGCTTGATACCAGCTTTAGGAAGAAAACAGATTAGGAAGATAATATGTCCCCAGGGAATTCAATGCTTCAATTCCTTGAGGAAGTGATTTAAAGCAGCATCTGCTCTGTGCCGTATATCACCTTAACTTTCTTTCAGATCCCTGGATCTGAAGTAGATTATTTGGATATGTGTCTATCTGTGCAAATCATTTTATAGGGCTAAGAGAAATATAATGGGAATGTTGTTCATGATTCACCCCTCACCCTGCCTTAGCCATTTCTTGTGACTTTAACTTGCAGGGAAGTTTTGTATTTTTGTCTCCTGACAATGTGAGCCTATTTTGCCTCTGAACCCTCAGTATGATAACTCATTCTCTTCCCATATATCTTATCAGCCCTACACTTCTGTTTTTAGAGATTCCAGATGCCTGGCAATTGTTCAGAACATCAGTCCAACTTCTTGCTGTCTGGATAAATCCCATCATCTCCAACTCCTATTTCCCTTCCTTAATTTAAATACAATTGTTCCTCACTCAGGAAGTCTTTAACACCCTAAATTCTTCCTTTACCCCCTTGATTTTGCATATTGTGCATAGCTGCTGATGAGGAGTTGTGCAGCTCTTGCCATCCCTTCAATCTCCCCTCTGTTTATCCAAATTGGTGTAACCAAACCCACTTACCTAATAATCCCTAGACTTTTTAGAAAAAAGTCAGATTTTCATATAGAGAAGTTACATTTCCTTTACACTGCTGTACCCTTACAAAAGAAAAATATTACCAACACCTCCATGTCAACTGTACTAGTCACAGGAACTTGTCTTCCACTCTCTGCTAAGTAGTGTACACCATTCTACCTGCATGCAGCAAGCACCAATGACTTAGCAGACTCTTGCACAGATGTTTCCAGGCAGAGGAAATTCAGTGCAATTAGCATTGGTAAATGATCTTAGGAACTTATTCTATTTATTCTCAGTGGATCTCATTGTGGGGGATATCAGCTTTTCACAATATAGATATAATAATAAGGAAATGAAAGAGAGGTGGAAGTGAAAAGCACAGTAGAACTAAGCTGGGCCACATATAGTGGTGCAGACCAAGGTACAAGACTTGCTTTTGCAAGCACAACACAGCAGACATATGGATGGAATTTGGCATTGCTTGTACTCAGGACTGCAGTATTGCCATTATTCTTTTCCAACTTTCAGTGTCATAGATTCATAAAATGGCTCAGGTTGGAAGGGACCTTAAAGATCACCTAGTGCCAACCCCCCCGCCATGGGCAGGGATGCCAATTACTAGACCAGGTCTCCCAGGGCCACATCCAGCCTGACCTTGAACGCCGCCAAGGATGGGGCATCCACAACCTCTGTTCCAGTGCCTAACCACCCTCCTGGTAAAGAAATTCCTCCTAATCTCTAATCTAAATTTCCCCTCTTGTAGCTTGTAGCCATAGCCATTGTGTCAGATCCAATCTGATGACACCCCTTTCCCACTCAAGGTTTCAGTGTTTTCCTGATTTGTTTTCTAGAAACAGCCTCAGGCACTAGTCAGACTCTGGCTGAACATTTGGATTCCATGATTCCATGAAGAAAAGCTGCTTTCCTCATGGAAGTATGGCCAGGCTACACCCAGAACACATGACCAGGCTGTGGCAGATACACATGTGGATGCCTTTTCTTCAAACATACAAATGCGGCTTTATTGATCTCTCTGCATGCACAGAGCTAACTCACTTCAGAAGCTGTAAGAGATTTTTTTCCATGACTTTTCCTGTCAAAGGGCAAGATAACATATATAATTTCAAGCTGAGTCCTAATGTTCTGCAGTCAGACTCTGAATCAGATCCAGGTCCTCCTAGAGTGTGCAAAAGACTGGCATCTTCTATTCACCTTAAGGATGTTGCTGATCTCTATGTCTTCCATCTGCATTTTGTATTTTGTGTATTTCATAAAATACTATAAACTATAGTTACCAAAATATGCCATACTTGGCTCAAAAATATCCTTTTGTGATGGGACTCTACCTGGAAATGTTGCTGTTTATTCAGACAAATTGTAGGCTCCCTCTGTTTTTTACTTAACCACAGGGATGTATCAGTGCTCATCTTTCATTGAGAGACTTGAGGTGGCTTTGATATAATGATATAACACTACATTAAATGTCAGTTTTGGTTTTTTGGATGAAGCCACACATGCCATGTATTCCAAAGGGGCCATTAAAGTAGCAGTAGATGCGGCTTCCTTTTCCTTCTATTATCTTGAAATATCCCAGCTACAAGACCAGACTTCTGGTAGGTTTCCTGTTATCAGATAAAATAATATTTAGCTAGCAAATAGCATTTTTGGCTGTGCTTATGACATGAGAGCAGATAGACCTGCAAAATAGGATTATTTTGTCTGCATTAAATACATCATTTAACAAAAAGATTAGCCATTTTTTTCTCTGTGCCAGAACCAGACTTTAGGTGGCACAGTGCAGGACTGAACTGATGAAGACATCTTGTTGGTCATTTGGGTTTATGGCTATTTTATTCTAATGTGTGGTTTTGGCAAGTTATGCATTCACAGGCTTCTAGAAATGTTGATTTTCAGTGCCCTCTGGAGGTCTTTAATCCATTAAATGGTTGTAAACCAAGGATGGAGAAACCAAAGCCTCTCTGGGTGACCTGTTGTGGTGCTGCACTGCTCTTCTAGTGAAGAAGTTGCCTTCCTGGTACTCAGACTAAACCTCCCCAACAACGTTTTGTGGCTGCTGTTCATTAGTATGCCCTCTGATGTCACTGAAAGAGTGGACTGATATTAGATCACCCTTTAACCTCTTTGCCAGACTACCCAAGTTCAGCTCTCTCATCATCTTGTCCTGGGTCATGACATTTAGGTCTCTGACCGTCTTGGTTGTCATCCTTTGGACTGCCCGTTCCTTGATATCCCAATTATTGTAAGAGTTCAAAACTATAGTCCAGGAAGTGAATTAATCTATTCAGACCTCATGAAGTTTAAGTTTTTTTCCATATTTTAAGCAAACTATTAAGCACAGGCAAAATGAGAACAAGCAGCTAGGCCTTAGTATGGATTTCAAGGAGGAAAACACTTTGACAGTTGAAAAATAAAGTTACTAGCTTTACTAGAATACAAAGCCAGTGAGAAATAGCAGTGAAAACTTGATATAAGAGGAAAATTGCTATTAACAAGAAATAAGGATACATAATTTTGTCAGTTCATCAGCAGCTGTAGAGAAGTGCAGGTACTAGGTCAAGCAAAATGTGTTTCAGATTTGAGAATGTAAATAACAATACAATTTTAAAATGAAAATTTTGAAGGCAAAATGCTCTGCACTGCAACAGAAAAGAAAAGGTTTTAGTACTTGAAAATGTAAATTTCTATTTTTATTAGAAAAAAAACATGAAAATTAAGATGATTTTGGAAAATGCCATGAAACAGAGGGGCTGGGGTAACAGGGGAAAGATAAAGAAGAAAAGTAGAGCTTCTGAATTTTACTTACTTTGCAATTTTGTTCAGCTTAGGACAGTGTCCCCAAGGGAGTAAGAGGACAGAAGGAATCTTCCTTTTGATTTCAAGGCCATGACTGAAAAACAAGAGATAAGCAAATGCAGAACATGTCTAATTGCAAAGTAAAACCTCTGCCAAAACAATCTGCTGTTTTCTGGGAGCTGGAACTGTGATATTGCTTTTTTTTTAACCAGCTTATGGCCTATATGTCAACATCTTGTTCTGTATAGTTTTAAGATAGTTTGCAACTATGACCTTGGATGGCCCAAATGCACTTTCCACTTCCCTAAAAATGAAGTCTGCTTGCTCATCCCTTCTGGAGACTCTTCTCATTTCTCCTCCAGATGTTCCCTGTTACTTTTTCTATTCTAGTTCAAGCTAGTTTCACTGGATGAGTTCATTAGTTGCAGAAACAGAACGTGCAACACAAGGCATTGCAGTGTTCTTAGAACACAGAAGCCGTGCTCTTTAATATCCTAGTAAGTTACATCTGTGGTGGCAGTGTCAATTTGTTAATGATGTCCAAACATTTTAAGTGCCCTTATTCTAAGAGAGTGTTATTCTTACTGGGACAACATTTACAAAACATAAGGTTGCTTTCTAACAGGGAAGTTCTTTTTCTCTGAACACTCCAAGAAAAATGTGAAGAAAATGTTAGACCATGCTGAGTTTACAGTGTATGCAATATTTGGACAAAAAGAAGTGAATATATGTAATCTTTACTCCATAATTGTCTAAACTGAGTTAGAAAAGACTATTCCAAACATCTGCCTACATTCTTCCCACAGATACATTTCCCAAAATAAATTTGTGAGAGGTTGCTTGTTCATCACTCATAGCTCTACAAAAATATTAATGGTTGACTCACTGTGGATATTTTATTTTCTTAGGCTTTTGAACTTTATGCTTCATGCAGAACATTCCTTTCTGCTCAGCCTACAGTGCACAGCCAGAATAAATTCAGCTGGCCTCTCACATCTACAAAGCTGTCATATTTTTTGGGTTCAGAGTCTGTTATTTTGCAATGTGTTCTGGAGATTTCATGTCTAGGATCAATGTTAGTGAGGTATCTAGAAGCTCATATGTGTTGTGGGGAAGCTGAGCCCTGAATGATCATATTTTCCTCTTACCATTACATGTCCTGTAGACTCTTATTTAGTTCTCTGTCATGGTGCTAAGTCACTTGTCACTAGTATTACCTTGTGATAGTTTCTGAGCATTCATGGAGACTTAGGAATTTGCTGCAAGGGAATAATAGAGGAAGTCCTGATGATACTATGGTTAACTGCTGAACTTGCTGGTAAGAACTGGCTCTTTGTCAATCTCTCTGTTTTGGGTGTAATAATAGTGCAAATATTCAGCTTAGAAGATCCAACTGAGCAAGAATAAGAAACAAACCTCTACTCTGAGGGCATGGTTTAAGCTCACTGATGTAAGCCAAGTCCTGGTTTTTTCATTGTTAACGTGTCCATATCTCTGGCATGCATTGTGACTTGTTAACCTCTGTCTGTTCTGGGATAAAGCTAAGCAACCTCTACACTTGCCCAGAGATACAACTGAATGATGGAAGGGCATGTGGCTGTCCTTAATATATTATTTATATTTCAATTTGTCTTTTCAGTTTCACTTATTATGCTCCAAACACTGTGTTCCCCTAGGAACTGTGCTATGTCAGGTTAGTATTAAGATGTTTCCAACTATGAATATGGATGTGGGTCTCCTGGGTACCTTCTAAAATAATTTTGGGAGTATTTATGGTGGTACATGGTGTTGGAGTTGGCTCTACAGGCATTTCTGCTTGTGCTATATACATAGTTCAGCCAGTAGGTGGAAGCAGGAGAAAGCAGATGTGTCATGTGGCAGAGAGGCAGCACATGTGCACAACCCTTTCCTGGGAAATGTATTCCTAGGGAACCACTTAAAGTTGTGGTTTTGACTTCAGTGTCCCTGTTTAGGACAGACAAACTGCAAAATCTGGAGTTAATGCTAGACAGTGGCAGGCTGATGCTGTCAGCCCTTAGTACATGAACTCCCACCCACAAGGATGTTTGGGTCAGTTTGCAAATCAGCTGATTTGATCACACAGTAATACGGAGGACATTTTAATAAAGATTACCTCACTGACCACTTTCTCCTTTAAATGTGTCAGAGAGGGAGGACAGGGGATAATCCAGATCATGTTGTATATCTCTATCAGTGGCATCTGGTGACATCTGGCATTTGCTCAGAAAGGCAGTATTAGAAATGTAGGTTAAATATACTCCTTTAATATGTTCTACTGTGAGAAGTTAAAAGGAGTCTACTCAGAGACATTTGCCCTCCAAAACACAGCTTGTGCAGCTAAGAGTGAGCTCAGAAGCCCAACTTTTAGGGTAGATTACCACCAATGAGAAAATAGCAGGAAGTCAGAAGATACTATAGTTTAAGCAGACCTCTATTTGCCAACTTTGATAAACATTTCCTCAGCTCTGCCAACAGCCAGAGGAACTGACTTTAGGGGGCATCATCCTTCCTAGATTTTGTCCCATCAATAAAATGGAGGGGAAGAACATAGCATCACTACTTTCACCCAGCTTGTCATGATGAGAAAAATACTCAAAATAAAAAGGCTTTGAGTAAGATCTTGCAGCATTGAAACAATGAAGTCAATACAAATTGAATTATTTTTAATACACATTATTTTTAAACACCTGTAAAAACTGGAAACACAGGAATATATTACAATGTATGCAGAGCTTTGCTGCTTAAAAGCAAAGCTGAAGATTTCCTCATGGATTATGTAAAAGTGCTGGTTTATATTTATATATATATAAGGCTATACAAATATACAGGATTTTACTATTAAGCACTTTTTAATGATCAGCAGCAAAGTAAATAATTTTATTGCACTTGAAGAGGCCTCTCTTCTCAAGTGACAGATTGCATCTACTCAAATTACTGTGAGAGGTATGAAAATTACTATTATTAAAAGGCTAGGGCTTTGCATTGTTCTGACTGTTCTTCTGTTAACAACTTTGGCAGCATCAAGGAGCCTTAAAGTGGGAGTAAATTACATTTGTATGTTTTAATTTAAACATGAGTTTAAAGGTGATTTTTAAGCCAACTTTAAAGACAAGTGTTTGTAAAGGAGGCCTTAATAGAATTGGGAATTATGCCCAGAGCAAACACATTGCCTATTTGGCAGTGATTAGTTGTGTGTTAATGATTAAATCTTCTAAATACAGGGTAACTAAGATACTTAAATATACCTTCAGGTACAGCAGTAGCAGTTTTAGAAATATACTTTAATAAAACTTGAGTTTGCTAACAAGGAAGCCATAGAAGACAGTGAAAGGGCTTTGTAGAAGTATCCTGATAAATAGCTTATTGGCTATGGGATCAGTATTCCTGGAGATGCTTTTCACCACAAAGCTTTGGGTTGAGACATATTCTTCATGGAGATGTGATGAAAAGCCTTTTGTTTGAGGTATCTGAAGCTGTAAAGAGGACAAAACACTGTGGAATATTTCATACAGTACAAGGTAGCCAGGAATGGATGGGATTTCTCTGCTTGGATCAGAGTGGCTGAAAAGCTGCCCAGTGGAAAAGGACCTAGGGGTTTTGGTCAACAGCTGGCTGAACACAAGCCAACAGTGTGCCAGGTGGCCAAGAAGGCCAAGAGCATCCTGGCTTGTATCAGAGAGAGTGCAGCCAGCAGAGCTAAGGAAGTGATCATCCCACTGTACTTGGCACTGGTGAGGTTACACCTTGAATAATGGGTTCAGATTTGGGTCCCCCACTAAGAGAAGGACCTAGAGCTACTTGAGTGTGTTCAAAGAAGGGCAATGAAGCTGTTTGAAGGGTCTAGAGCACAAGTCTTATGAGGAGCAACAGGGAGAACTGGGATTGTTTAGCCTGGAGAAAAGGAGGCTGAAGGAAGACCTTCTTGCTCTCTACAACTACCTGAAAGGAGGTTGTAGTGAAGTGGGTGTTCTTTTTTATTCTGCCACATGACTAGCAATAAGACAAGAGGAAGTGGTCTCATGTTGCACCAGGGGAGGTTAGGGTTAGATATTAGGAAAAATTTCTTCATGGAAAGAGTGGTTAAGCATTGGAACAGGCTGGCCAGGGAAGTGGTGGAGTCACTATCCCTGGAGGTGTTCAAAAAGCACATAGACTGGCACTTTGTGACATGGTTTAGTAGGCATGGATGTGTCTACAGGAGTAGCATCAATGTGTTAAATGAAATTCCTTTTCTACCTTGATTTACCTTGATGAGATTTTTAAACTGACTATCAGATTTTAAATCAACTTGCAGGTTGTTTGGTGGTTTGTTTTGTCTTGTTGTTTGGGGTTTTTTGTCCATATTTTCTGAGGAAATGAATATTAGGGAATGGAAACTTGGTAGCATCTTCTCCATAAAAAAATTCCTTCCTTGCTTACCATGCTGGCAAATATTTGTGCACAACTAATGGGAGGAACGAAACTTCACTTGTGCTCATCTGACTTAAAGGTCGGGGACTTATGGCTGGGATTCTGTCAGGGGCCTGAACTGCACGTGTGTTATATTATAGGGATGGAAGCAAGCAAAAGTTTTTTCAAACAGAGGTGGGTAAACTTCTGTGAACTTGTGTATTACAACATTCTCAGCCAGTTAGACATATTTTGGGTTCAGAGGTTATTTTTTCCTTTCTCTAATCTCATCTCTGTTCAAAGCAAAGGGCAAGGACAGTGTAAGGTGGCAGTTATTGTGGTATTAGTGGTACTGCAAGAAGACACAAAATAGCCAAGATATCCCCAGGAGGTCTGCAATGGTGTGCCAGCCCTGTGGGTTTCAGAACACTTTCTCAGCACAGAGGTTTATGACTGGCTGTCTTTGCGGGTGATGGATTCACAGGCCTGGTACCCTCGTGAATTTATGGGACTCTGTATTTTGGTCACAAGACCCACACAAATATGGATAAGCTTATGGAAGACCAAGCCAAATAGGGCCATATATGCATTCACCCACAGCACAATGATCTTTATCTTGTGCAGTGACTGTTGCACAAGGAAGCCTTTGAGTAGCCAGGAGGCCCTAGAACCATCTCTCAATCAACAGTTACAACAGCTATGGGGTAGCACTATTCTCTGAGAGAGCCAAGCAGCACAGGATGATGTGGATTGTACACATCACACCTTCTTCTCATGTATCAGAAGGGTTTTGACATGGTCCTACACAGAGAGAGACTTCTGTTAAGAGAGGAGAAGTCTGGAAAAGACTGAGTACTAGCTGTCTGGAGCTATGCTGTTTGGATGCTAGTCTAAGCTGCAGACCATTTGCCTTTCACTGGTGTGTGAAGAGGTTTACATGACAGCAGTGACCACTTTCTTTACATGGCTCTTTGAGATTTATCCATCCGTTTCTTTGCAGTCTCCTTAGACCTGAGCAGATTTTAATTAAGGACTAATCACCACAGGGTTCACAGACCCATTTTCTCTGGCATGGTCTCCAAGCTGTGTTTGTTTGTTTTTAGGCCATTGCCCAGATCTCCACCACCATGACCCCCACCATCCCTACTACGACTGAGGCCTACACGCGGACTCAGTATTGTAAGTGGCCATGTGAGTGTCCGAAGTCCCCACCTCGGTGCTCGGTAGGCATCAGCCTGGTCACAGATGGCTGCGACTGCTGCAAGACCTGTGCCAAGCAGCGTGGAGAAAGTTGCACTGAAGCTGACACCTGTGATTTCCACAGGGGCTTGTACTGTGACTACAGTGGAGACAGACCTAGGTACGAAATAGGAGTATGTGCACGTAAGTGATGTACATATATTTTTGACTTAGACGTAACACTGGCAGCTCCCCTCAGTTTGAGCAATTGTTGAGATTTATATCATCAGATACCTGGCTGTGTGCTTATCAACTTATCAAGTCATCATCTTCCATTTCCTTATAGTGGTCTTCATTCTTGGGGCAATTGGCTGGATGAAAAATGACATCTGAATTCTTGCTCTTTGAGTTGGCTGCAGCCAAGAGCAAGGAACAACCAGCATTTGAAGGTTGTCAGATTTGCAAGTAGATGATTCTGTATTCCATCTAACAGGACAAGGTGCTGTAGTGGGGTGGGGATGAAAGAAGGATAGGTATGCATGTCTTTAAAGAGAAGCAATATGAACATCTACATGAAAACAATGACATTAATGAGATGTTTTTGGTTTATTCTCAAAAGTGGATCCCCAGGAAGGATAGGAAGTGGTATCCTGTCAAGAGGGTCAGGGATGGGTCACCTAGCAAAGGTTCACAGGGATGAACTGAGGTCTGAGCCTTAATCTTACAACAGTTTCAGTCACAGTTGTTGCCATGAAGCAGAAGGATTTCCTCCTACCTGTCATAGCAAACTCTTGGTGGGGTAATTTATGTGACTGGAATGTCTTTACTCAAGAGGACAAGGAAAAGAAATGAGGTAGGGTTTTGTGTGCCAAGGATATATTCTCTTGTTCTGAGATGCAGGACTTGGGAGGAATCTGATCCATGCATACGTGATTGAAAATCACTACTCTAGAAATTATTAAAAGGGAAAGATCACATGTACAACCATACAGAGAGCTGACCAGAAAGGACACAGACTGTTTAGCAAGTTATTTGAACATATTAGTTATGTCTTTAGATTCTTAAACAGGAAATAATAATTTAGAGGGAGGGTCTTCTAGGCTGGACTATAACCATGAACAAAGTACTAATGGAAAATGTAAAGGTGCAAAGTAACCTGGAGGAGAGCTGATTGCAGGATGAATAGGTAGAATAACTGAGTTTTTGATGTTTTCAATGAGCTCATTCTAAAAATAGAAAGCCTCAGCAGAATTTTAATGTAGTGTTTCAATTTACCTTGGCCCTGAAGCAGCCACAATGCAGCTCCATTTCTGACCAGACTTAAAACTTAAGCGATCTGTTCAGTGTGTTTGCACTGCCTCCGTGTGACCAAACAAGAAACTGAAGCTTGAATTTTCCACTGGAAGATTTCTGCCCCTGGTTCCAAATAAGTGTCCATAACTTTGAAATAAAAATATTGCTACTTTTTAAACCAATGTTCATGGGCAAACAAAATGGTGCTCTATGTATCTTTCTTTTTCTTTCCTTTCAGAGATTGTTGGTGTAGGATGTGTCCTCAATGGAGTCAGGTATAACAACGGGGACACATTTCAGCCCAACTGCAAATACAACTGCACATGCATTAATGGGGCTGTGGGCTGTATTCCCATGTGCACAAACTCACGTCCTCCCCTTGTCTGGTGCTCAAACCCAAAGCTTATTAAGATGTCAGGGAAGTGCTGCGAGCAGTGGATTTGTGATGACTCCAAGAAAATCAGGAAGACATCTCCACGCCACATCTCCTCTGCAGGTATGGTGGGAGTGAGGTGAACTTCTCCTTTGTCATCAGACTACATCTTTGTCATCAGAGTCTACAACTGAAGAATCAGCCTGTATTCCCAGAGCTGACAGGCATCTGGTCTTTGTGTAAATAAGACACAGAGACTCCTATCCAGCCTACAGTGAAGGACAGGACATGCAATGACCAGTGGTGTGCTTGAACTACTTAGCAGCAATATGAGATTCATCAGACATGCTTTGAAGCACGCATCTGCTGGCACTTTGAAGATGCCACAAGTCCTTTCTACTTCACCAGTTTCTTCTCTAGTCTAGGCCCTCTGGAAAACAAGATAGGATCAGTTTAATTTGGGACTGAGGCTTTCTCTGTGCATTATATTGCTTTAGTAGTATTATTTTAAATCTCTTATATCTTAGTAGTCTCAAACTTACAGAACACCTTGAAAACTGTTGTGGTGGAAGTTTCACTGCCAATTGAGCTAAACTGTCTTTGTGTCAGTACAGCTTTTCTAGCAGTTCTGGACTGATGACATTATTGAACTACCTATTTTTATATATCACATAAAGTATCTTCTTTCCTCACATTCACAGTGAAGATTATATAGCCCACTGGACAGAGGTGGTACCATTTGTCTTGAACATGTTCCCAAATGTGTAAGATAGGCTCACCTTGCCATATGCCTTAAATTTATCCTCACAACACCCTGTGGTGCAATGTAGTGATATTAGCCAATAGTTTAGACTATCTCACAAAAGCAGAGCTGAAGGAGGCACAGGATGCTGCTTGTAAACCAGGATTTTGGTTCATCTATAGCAAGAGGTTTCTTTCCTAGTCTTTGGTCTGTTCGTTTGTTGTATAAAACAATTTTGGTCTCAATTTTGTGGGTTAAAGCCACCAGAGTTTATCGCTTATGTCTCTCTTTGGTAGCTTTGAAGTCTGAGGTAGGTCCAAAGTCAAAGCATTTACTACTGAAATTGGCTTTATGTCTTGATGGCCTGCATTCCAAAATGGAACTAACTCAGATTTCCTTGCCTGACTTTTTCTCTTGTAAGTAGAAGCCTTAGAGAAGTGAGACTGGTGTTTGTTACATTTAATCTAATAATTAAGTGTGCAAGCTCAATACAGCAGAGTTTCTATCAGAGTTTTGCCTTTGGGCTGTACTGTAAGTTGCAAAGCATCAGGGACTTTGGCTGAGGCTGTGAAGGAACCTGAACTGGGGTTGTTGGCTGCTTTCAGAGCAGAGCCCACTCTTTCTTCAAGTGGCTGCCGAGCTCCCTGAGAGCTATTCAGGCTGCTCTTCCTCCCAGTGAAAGGCTGTGGCTGTTTCCCAAGCCCCTCGGCCATCCAGCAAAGACTGTCGACAACTTTCTGCTGCAGGGAATCAATTGAATGGGCTCAGAAATAAACCTTCATGGTGAGATCAGATCTCATCCCTTTTCTTCACTGGTTGGCGCAGGTTTCTGTAATGAAGTGCTTGTATTGTGTCAGCACCTGGGGGTCTCAGACAAGGACCCCCTTGTGTGAGGCTGTAAAGGGAAATAAAGAAATGAACCCTGGCCCTGAGCATTCATAGCACTGGAGGGTCTTATGCAAGTAGGTCAGCAGCAAAGGGGGTGGGCTAAGGAGGTTCACAGGAATGTTGAGCCACTTTGTTGTGATTTAATTATTTGGGTTAGTGGCCTGAATGGGTAATGAGCTGGGGAGAAAGTGTTTAATATGGAAAGCTGCTCTGGCTGAATAATGTGGGGTTAATCTGATCTCTGCAGTTTATGAGGGAGAGGATGAAGCCTGGCAGAAGAACTGCATCGTTCACACCTCACCCTGGAGTCCCTGCTCAAAGACTTGTGGGCTGGGCATCTCCACCAGGATTTCCAATGACAATGACCAGTGCCGTCTCTTGAAGGAAAGCCGCCTGTGCAACATGCGGCCCTGCGAGGTGGATATAACCAAGCACATTAAGGTAGGAACTGTTTCTTCACACACCCTTTCAGCTTTGCCTGGACATGAGGCCAGCCATGTGACTCAGCTAGCAGAAAAGCAATAGTGCACTGCTGGTCATGGTTATGAAGTGTATTTTAGAACTACCTTACTTGCAGCTTTTGGAGGCATACATCTAAAGGTGTAAATCTGTCAAAATGTCTATATCAGTGCTATAAAACACTTCCTAATTGCTTCAAAATCCTAAAGGATTTGATCCTAAACCATCATGAGGTGGTTTGTATGTCCTACCTGTGTCAGCAATCAATATTAACCTGTCTCTTTTCCTGTTCTTCTCTGATTTAGCCTGGGAAGAAGTGCTTGGCTGTCTACAGGGCCAATGCACCAATGAACTACACCATCTCAGGATGTGTGAGCAAAAATATGTATAGACCCAAATATTGCGGCGTCTGCACAGACAATAGGTGCTGCACACCCTACAAGTCCAAGACTATTGAAGTGAGGTTTCAGTGCCCAGATGGAACTGAGTTTTCCTGGAAAATCATGTGGATCAATGCTTGTTTTTGCAACCTGAACTGCAAGAACCCCAACGACATCTTTGCTGACTTGGCTCATTACCATGATTACTCTGAAATCGCTAATTAAATTGGCTGAATGCTGGAATTGCCCCATTGCTCTGATTTTACAGAGGTTTTAAAATAAAAGGAGAATCTTCATCCACTGCTGATGTACAATTTGTTTTTTCATGATTTTTGGGAGTAACAATCCCCAGCAGCGCTACTGGCTCGGGAAAGTGTGGCTGGAGAGCTCCCCAGCAGAGAAGGACCTGGGGGTGCTGATTGACAGCAGGCTGAACATGAGCCAGCAGTGTGCCCAGGTGGCTAAGAAGGCCAAAGGCATCCTGGCTTGTATTAGGAATAGTGTGACCAGCAGGAGCAGGGAGGTGATCTTGCCACTGTACTCAGCACTGGTGAGGCCACACCTCGAGTACTGTGTGCAGTTTTAGGCACCACAGTATAGGAAGGACATTGAGGTACTAGAGAGGGTGCAGAGAAGGGCAACTAAGCTAATCAGGTGTCTGGAAAACAGGCCTTATGAGGAGAGGCTCAGGGAGCTGGGCTTGTTTAGCCTGGAGAAGAGGAGGTTGAGGAGAGACCTTATTGCTCTCTTCAGCTACTTGAAAGGTCATTCTAGGGAGGCGGGTGTTGGCCTCTTCTCCCTTGTGACTAGTGACAGGACTAGAGGGAATGGGCTTAAGCTGTGCCAGGGTAGGTTTAGATTAGATATTAGGAAGAATTTCTTTACTGAAAGAGTGGTGAGATGTTGGAAGAGGCTGCTCAGGAAGGTGGTGGAGTCACCATCCCTGTAGGTTTTTAAGAAGAGGATAGATGTGTTTCTTCAGGGGATGATTTAGGGGTAAGAGTAGTGTAGGGTTATCGGTTGGACTAGATGATCTTGAGGGTCCTTTCCAACCCTAATGTTTCTGTGATTCTGAGTTAGGATTTTAAATCTTCTTGGTTTTCCACTTTTGTAGATGCCTTGAACAAGAGGGGTTTTCAACTCTAATAGACCTCCATCTGTTAACAGCAGCCAGAAATTCTTCTATGCACAGATTCCAGGACTGTCCTGTTGGCACTGCCATTTATTCTGCCAACAGTTTGATTGCCTAAAGGAAAAACCACTAGATGAGTGTGAGAACAAAGTTATGGCTGTCCATAGCTTAGAAATGAGAATCAAACATCATTACTGACATACTTCGAATAACGTTGTCTAAGCTGGAAAATTAGTATTGGCATATATGTTATATTTTCAACATTAGACTTCAGTCTTTGATGCTGCTGACCCTCAAAACTAGGCTCTAGCTTTTGTCACACTGACATCAGTCCTAGAACTCTCCCTCTGTCATTCTCAGTCAGATACTACCCAGTGGTGAAGTTATGGGGAAAGCCTAGGGAGCAGGTTTCTCCTGAGATCTCACTCTGATGAGTCTATCTCTTGCTGTACTAGGCTGGCTCCAAGAGCTTCCATGTCCTGCACTCCTTGGATTCACCTAGATCTCTTGGAGTACCTTGTGCCAGGAATATTTTCACAGTTCTCTACCTGCTCTGATCTTGAAGAGCCTGAATGCTCTGAATGCAAAATAGCCACCTCAGGCTCACACTTTCAGGGTAGATCCTCTCAACCATGGATTATGTATCACTCCTAGGCTAGCTGTGCAGACCTGAAGGGTAAAACAGAGATAGATAAGAGATGAAGGACTATACCTCATCTATATCCTCAATAGCTTTCATAGATCCAGACTTTTGATTTTTTTTTCCTCAGTTCTTTAGAGCTAGAACAACAAGACCTACTGTTCATTGCTTCATTTGAGAATGAAAACTCTTCCAGCGGGAACTGATGCTCACTGTGCATTTGTACAGTGCCTCATACAATGGGGCCCAGGTCTCTGCTGGGACCTGAAAGTGGTACCATCATCCAAGAGATGCAACAATAATAGCATTGAGGAGGTACCAGGACCCAAGATGGTGCTAGACCCCTCTGGTGCAGAGGTCTAGGGAGAGACTTGAGAAAAGATGGGAGTGACAGTTTTGTAATTCAGGCTAATGTGAAATAGTTTGACACATGGCCTGCTCACAACAATCATCTTGTTGGATTTGTAGACTGGAAGAATGATTGAGGATGGGATTTTGAGGGTCAGCTCATCTGATTCAAATGGCAAGACTCCAGCTATCCCCAGGGACCACAGCAATCAGCCCTCTGCAGGGACTTTGCCAGAGTCAGTGTGGTGGCTCAAGCTGCCTTGTTTGGGAGCCCCAGAAAGCAGGTTATCCACTCAGTGAAGAAGCAAGCATATAACTTGCAAAGGTGCCTCTGCATGGAACATTGACTAGACTTTAAAACACCTTTTTGGTGTGCATGCAACTGGAAAGAGGGTATAATGCAATTGTTCTATTTTTGACCTGTTCACTAGGATTGTGCTGTGTATGTGTAATACCCCAGGAAGATCATAATATTCAGACCACTGTGTCATCTTGTAAATTAAACCCTGGCATTTTTGTCTCCTAGTTTTTGGAAGGAGTTTTAAGACAAGCATTTCATTAAACTGATGGAGACAGAGTGCTTTCATTAACTACAGGCACTTACCCATATGCATACCTTTTCAAACTGTGACATTCCAATTTAAACAGTTCTACAGAGTTATTTCTGTAGGCTTCAAATTCTGAAACCTATGAAAAATAGATGGTAAACCCAGGTTGGTTTGGCTGTATCAATCTGAGTTACTCCAGCTACGTAACACTTATTACTTTGTAGAGGATCATGGTGAGATTTCATAGGTGGCATGATGCAGCTATGTTTTAAAGATATTAAATCATTTCCTAAGTGGTAAATGATTGATGAATTTATGACTGACACCTCATTTAGAAGATTAGGCAAACAAAAGAAGGCAAGATATCTTTGCCACTAACATTTCCTTTTCCAATTTGCACATCTGGCCAATGTCTAGCTGTGCATTTGCAATCTGTGACAAATCCCTGAAGTTGAAGACACAAAAATAAAGAGTTAATAATGATGGCAAAGAGAGAATGCTCTGAGAGCATTTCCTTTAGTGTGAATATTTTGGCAGCTTGGAAAAGCCAGGTGTCCTTCAACATATGTCCTTGTTTGCTGGTCTGTTTCTGGCTCTGTTTGTTTTGGTTTTTTTCCCCCAGCACTCTTACTGGACTTTGGATAGCCTGTCTGGAATCTCTGAGCAAAGTGGAGTGTGTTTCTCAACCTGCATAAGCATATCTTCTTCATCAGCTCTTTTGAGAGGTTGCAGGAGGAACTTGATTGCAGCAGCCATACAGAGAGAAACTGTTCAAATATGGTTTTTAAAGATATGGATAAAAGCATTTCAATGAAAGAATCATGATTCTATATTCCTGAATTTACATATCCTCAGAGCTGACCCCAGTAAGGATTCTACCAGTTAATTCTAGAAAACATTTCTTGTAGTGCTTTCCAAAAAATCAAGTTTGCTTTCCAGCCTGAATAGGTTACCTACCTCAGTAGGAACTTAAACTCTTTCAGTGGCCTCCTGTCCTGGATAGTAACAAGTCTGTGTTGAGCTTGCTTTTGGCTATCAGAGCATGAGGTAAGGAAACACCCTCTGTCCAGCCTTCTCCTTCAGTGGTCATTGGTTATCTTCAACAAATGAAAACAGATTGCACAAAACACAGTCAGTAAATGGCAATTTCCCAGCTGGAAAGATGCAAGTGTAGGCCTGAGAAAAGGCAAGGGAATCTTGGAGTCTTGATTGTCTACATCTGGCCACTGTGCACTGGTGGCACCTTTGCTCAGGGCAGGCTTATCAAGCCCTGTAAGCAGGTTGGCCATGCCCTGTGCCAATGCCAAGCCTGCCGTGGCGGGTGAAATCACAGCTCAGCAGTCACATCTTCCCTGCCCATCTTGCTGTGTGCAGGGTGCTGAGCCTTGCAGGGACCTGCTCATACCCACATACACACACACATTCACATGGACCAAGCCAAGGGCTCAAAGTCCAGGCTGGTGGTGGCTGCTCTTCCTCTTTTCCCGGTGCTGTCACTGAAGCTGCCCTAGCCCCCCCCGAGTACGACTGCCCAGCAAACAGCCTGTTCCTCCCCAGCCCCCTTCCCGCACTGACCTTGACCTGAATACCATAATCCACTTCAGCCATAAGCAATTGCAGAGAGTGGCAGGTCACCCAAGGATATTTTTTTCCAGATCTGCTGCAGAATACAGCCATGTGGTGGTGCTGCTTGGGAAAGAAGAGCTGCCTGCTATCCCCTTTCCCAACTCTCGAGCTCTTCTGCAGATGCCTAATGATGACTGCATCCAGTGTTTGATGGACATCCCACAGTCACCAGTGCTACAAATATGCAAGTTTGGGGTGAGGGTCTGCCTCTTTAATTACATCCAAATTACAGTTTTCCTCCAGTTTCTAGGAGGTACTGGGTGAGCAAATGATCCCCATGCTGAACTGCAGGGAACAGACACTGAACTGTTTGGCAGTTGCAATCAGCAGCTTTTTTTCCCCCCACCCCCAACACTGGTCAGCCACTGTGTTGTTTATAAAATGAATGGAGCCCTTAATGAAGCAATAGATAGAAACAGTGAGAGGCTGTGTCTGTCTGTTACAAAGGGCTGAGGGGGAAGGGTGATCTCTTAGAATACCCTGACATCCTTTCTCTCAGTTACTTAAACACCAGGCATAGCAGTGATCAGCGATCAACATAGAGACTATATTTGGCTCAGTGGAAACACTAAATTCACACATCAAACCAGCTGTTCATGTCTACAGACCAGGAGAGACTTTCAGCTCCAGTGAATGCAAAATATTGCAAAAAAGGCAGAGAGCATGTGGGAAGGGAGAGGACCAAGTTGCAAGCAGCACTTATGAGACACCGCTCAATGTGTTGGTAGAAACAACAGATCATGTTACTGGAACATTAAGGATGGCAACAGATACTGTGCCCAAGATGCAACAACAGACAGGAAGAGGATTCCACCACTGGAGAGAAAAAATAAGCAGCTTTGCTATAAACTGTTTTCTCTCTGGCTCAGTCCATCACTTGCAACACATGACATTAATCATAAACCCCCAAAACACATCTAGGTTAAAGTTCTCAGCTGCTTAGTCTCTAGAGACTTCTAAAGAGGAAAGCAGCATCCTTCAGCATGAAAGTCCTGCTGTGACAACATTGTATTAGCACATCCTCTCCCACTCCTCCTCTGCATGGACAGGGAGGGGAAAAAGTCATCTTGAAGTTTAGCCAAATTTTTGTACAGTAGATGTCAAGGCCCATCCAGACATGGAAAAAGCTCAGATTTCAGCAATGACATCCTTTCTGCTACAGCAAAGATTTGGTATTGAGACACATTACTGCAGTCAGAAATCCTCTAGGTCCCTAAGAGCCCATTCTTTCCTCTTCTACCCTTTATAACCTTAAAAGCACTGAGAGGGGTGAACTGTTTTTTTTCTGGAAACCTCCTTCTATCCAATCTGAATTTCCTCTATGTCACAGGAGCTTCTTGCTCTGTGGTGGCCATTCATACTTTGATAAAAAAGTGAAACTGTAGCTCATTTTTTCTGGTTTAATGATACTATAGTATTCAGGCTAATCCTGACTCCAAGAATAATGCATAACTCAGCATTTGCAAGCTCTAGGAAAGGCTATGGAAGTGTATATATATAAATTTCTAGTGAATATTCAAGCCACTTGCATCTCTTCAGTTACACAAGTTAAAGACACCAGGAGACCAGGACTGTGGGGAAAGATGATCATATCTCCTTGTAAAAGGTAAGGCACCACTCCTCTGTACTGTCCTGCAGCTTTCTGTGCAGGTACACACTGTTCCTTGCCAAATGAACACTTTTTGTTGCAAAGCTGACATTTATAGTGGTCCTAGCAACTCCTTGCTGCTCAGAAGTGCTTGCAGATTCCTTTGTGCTGCAAGAAAGCTTGGATGAATTCCTCCCTCTTAAACAAAAGTAAGCCGCCTAGCATTGACAGGCACACCATGGTGCCCTTGTGGAAGGAATGATTAGCCATTCCCAGAACAGCTCAGCAAAGAATATAACTTTGCCCTTCTTTTGTAAGATGAGTTGGCACATGTTCCTCCCATTTTCACTGGCACAGGATGTAGTTAACCAAACCAAGCCTTTTGCTGGTGTCAGTTCAATCACAACTGCTGAATCATCATATCTAGCAGAACATGCCAAAATACTTGCTTTCACCTCTTCCTATTGCAGGATTTTTTGAGATACAGGAGGAAGAAGCAGCCCAAAATAGTTCCAGCAAAGCCACAAACCCACTTGTCCCTGAAAACCCTAGTATGTTAAATAAGTCACTAGGTAAGAGCCCCACATCCTCACCAAGGTCCCAATGCAGAAAGCAAAGCTGTTTTGATATCCAGGCTCTGTTATTTCCTAACCACTAGCCCCATAGAGCAGCATCAGCCTTCCCAGCCCCTTGTAGCACCCAGAAGGGAGGGAGCCTCCAAATCCAGAGAGATGGTTCACCAAGAAAAGCAGACACTGCTTAAGTCACAAAAAAGCCCAAGCTTTTTACAGGAAACCACCAAGATAAATAGAAGCTTAAGGTGAAAAAGACTAAGGGTAGAAGTAAAACAATCCTTTTTTCCTACACCTTTAGATTCCTCTCCTCCTTGTACTGGGGGAGTCCTTTATTTGTGAAGGGTTAATCTTTTTTCTGCTTTTCAGAAGTTAGATCCTTGCAAAAGTTCAAAACCAGCTTTTAGAAACTCAGCAGTATCTTCTATTTCAGTCAAGAGGCCCAAATACCTCCAGAGATTGGCAAGTAACATGTCACACATGAATGGATTTACAGATCAGATTGGGAACAGAAAAGATGCCACAAGCATGGCAACAACTCAAGTGAGGAAGTCAGTGCACTAGGCAGTACTACATCTAGTGAGACAGAACTTAAACCAGCAAACACTCTTTATCAAGGCTTATTGTTTTCATATATCTGTTAGAGCAAAATAATGATAGAAAGTCCTGAGCTGGAATGGACTCATGAGGATCACCAAGTCCAACTCCTGTCTATGCACACAACCCCAAAAATTACACCATGTGCCTGAGGGTCTTGTCCAAATGCTTCTTGATCCTTTTATACTTTGAATAGCCAGTTACACTTAATACTGAAATGTGGTGTTTCCTTAGCATAAATAAATATTTAAAAAAAAGCTCTGAGCACAAAAGTACGGAATGCAGATATGAGCAAAAGAACAGATTTCCTTGATACAAAGCTGTTGAAAGAATATACTCTGAGAAAGGTTACTGTACTCCCAGTAAAACATTAAGACACCAGACATTGCAAAGTTACAAATTTATTTGTTTTGAAATAAATACAAATACTTCATTAAGAAACTTTTCTTAATAGACTTTACACAATAGCTTTATTCTTTCTGGAAATTGTCTGTTCTTCCCACAAACCATTATGAATATTCTACACAAGAGCTGCAGTTAGTCAGCATGAAGTAACCTAGACAGTGTTTTTCCATACAAGCATTCCCAAAGTATTAACATTTGCTATTTCCCTGCTTGGCATTTGAGTGTTCTCCTTTGTGTGAGGATTGCAATGCAGCAGGTATGCACTGGAGCTTGGGAAATCCTGTCCCACTACCTATGAAATGACAAACTTAAACACTCAGCTGTGAAAATCTGACTGGTAGAAAGGTATCAAGCCACTAGCATCAAAGTAAGTAACCCAAGGTATCAGGAGGCTATGTAAAGCTGCAGAACCAGCAGATCATTACATTTATGCAGTCATTAAACACCGTATCTGACAGATACGGTGCTGCTACTCCAATGCTTTGTGGAATACACTTCTCAGCACCAGGGAGATCTCAGTTTCAAATCTAGTGATTAGTGGCAGTTGAATGTACATCAACTAATTACATGCCATCCCACAGTTATTCATCTCTCCTGACAAAAAACAGCTGGATCTGGCTTCACTTACAGAATTCCAAATTTATCACAATTGTGCTGGACAAAACCTTAAACTGCAAAGATAAGAAGCTGCCTGAAGGAAACAAATCAAGCTGTTTCTGCTTTGCTGGCATATGCAGGTACCCTACAACTACACCCACTTTTGCAGTATGGTAAATCCTTTGACCCAAGATCCCAAACAGGAAACACTACCTTGCTTATTAAATTTAAATCCTGTCCTCATTTGGCTAAGCAGGTTTTAGGGTCTGGAAGAGGGGAAGGAAAAGAAAACCAGAACTAAATCTCAAAAAAGTGAAATAAAAAAGCTTAAAGATTTAGTTTGTCTCAAAGTCACATTAAAATTGCCTATTTTAGTAGTATATTATTATACATAAGAAAACAGGCTTGAATACTAGTGGATTAGAAGGTCTATAAATGCACAATACATTAACTTCTCTATCATTTGAAGTCAAGCTATATACAATGAATTCAATCCAGCTTCAACAAGAGGCCACAACACATTTGTTTCATTTCCTTTTTTAAAAGCCATCCATAAGTGATTTTTTTCTCCCTCTTTGAAACTTGTCTCAAATTGTGCCAGTTTACTTCAAGAGAGTAAGAAATAAAGGGGCATGTAACAGCTTTGATTTTAAAGGAGGATATTAAGCAAGTCTCATTTGATTCTGAAGTGTTTACAACCACATCAGCTTTTGGCAAGTATCCTTTAGAATTTGGCATCCACTGAAGGAGGGCACAATAGCAGCAACTGTCTGAGTTACAAGAATAATGAAAGAGCAAATGAGATGCTTTTCTTTGGTCCCTGTCAGACCCTGGTGTACAGAGTTCATCCTACAAAATAGCTTGAGATTAATACCAGTTATGTTTTTGATACAGGGGGCATCCATTACTTTTGCACACTGACCAGTTTAAACCTCCCTCAGACATTTAACAGGATACTTCCATGGACTTAGGGCTTGATTGTTCAGCATTGCTTGCCGAGTTCGGTGTCAGCTCAATGCGGGTATCTGTGTGGGAGCGGTTCCTGGCACCATCCCCAGTGTGGGACCTGCTCCTCATTCCCTCCCCAGTGTGGGACCGGCTCCTTGTTCCCTCCCCAGTGTGGGACCGGCTCCTCTGTCCTTCCAAAGAGGTAACACTGGAGCCAGAAGCGGTGCGGGACCTCATCAGCCTGGTCATGCTAGCAGAGGGCACTGGAAGAAGAGGTTTTTTTGTTAATGACTTGATGCATAGACTTGTAAGGAAGCCCCTGCCTTCCTCTCCAGCTTTAACCACCTTTGGAGAAGCCTTCAGAGTTGAATATATACTTTTCATGGCAGCCTCGCAGGTAGAAGCACCATCACTGCTCCAGGCATACAGCTAAGGAGGCTAAATTACAAAGGCAAAATTGGTGGCCAGGGCTGAGGGGTTCAAGACAGCTTTATGGCATGTTGCTCTGGCTGCAATAATCCAGAGGGATTCAGACCTCTTGTTACTTTCAGATGTTTAACCTTTGTTGGCAGCCCTGTCTAGCAATGCATCCACACAACAGCAGTTAAGAGACCCATATACATGAAGGACAATAGTTACAAAGCAAAGAAATCTCCAAATTAACAAGGTTTTAAATGCTGTGTGCAATACAGAAATCACATCCAGTGATGAAACAAGGGGACATGAGGGGACACTATTACAAACATCCACCTTAAAATCAAGATAAAGTAAAGCAGGTATTTGTGGGTGTAAACTATCTACAATGCTCTCTGTTTAGTAACATAATTTGGTTTGAAAACCACTTGCCCAGACACCAAAGGTGTTTTATCCCATTGGATATGCATATCCAACAGGAAAAAAAACCAACAACATATATCTAGGGTCAGAAGACTGAGTTTTTGCTTACACACCCAAACTTTGCTACAGGTGAACCATTCCATAAAACCAATACTTACTGTATCCCATTCCCTGAACAAAGTATTTGAAAGCTTCTGCAAGCTTAGCAGGCTGCAAAAGAAAAAGTATTATTGTGTACAGTGCCCAGCAAATTAGTTACATTACCATGTTATAGATACCATAGATGCCCTGTCTTACCAGAGATATTTTAACTATTCTTTGGGTTCTACTGAATGTCCAAAATTTAATTTACATGAGAATTCCACCATTTCCCTCCTTAGTCTGCTCCCCTGACCCATTATATTACCAGAAGGACACATGCATTTGAGAATGAGATTTTCAGAAGTGACTACACGTGGTCTGAACCTGGCTCAAACTGTTCATGCAGTTACTGTGGAAGCAACTCAGCAACTCCTATACAGCAGAGAACATATTCAGCTACTAAGGGCTGATAGTTATGTTTATAGGGCAAAAGCTCAGTAGCAAGATGCAAGCACAACTACCTATGACTGACTTTCTCACTATTTTCCTTTGTTGTTGACATAACAGCCAAATAAACCTCAGTCTCAGTTACTGCACATGCCAACATTGCCTGTATTTTTGTAAAATTCTATCTGAATCAATGCAAAGAATGGACTAACAGAAATAATGCATATACAGTGTGGCTTTTAAAAAGCCTTTTCCCCCCATCCCATTGTTAAAGCACCCACTGCCTGTACAGAGACTGAATTACAAATTCAGTTTTTTTCCAAGTTTGTGAGCACCATGTTCTATTGATTAGAAATCTGTTTAGATGTCGGATCACACTCTAAAGCTGATTTACAAGTAATTACTAAGTTACAAGCAATACTAGAATGTAGGTAAATTTTAACTTTCCCAGCCTGGTTTTATTAGAAGCCTTGGAATTTATGCCTAAATAAATTTCAGAAACTCCAGTTTATTCTCAGTGTACGCAGGAACAGTGTTGTTTTTTCCTGCCTCCCCCTTTCCTGATCTATACTATAAATAGTCCAAATAAGAATGTTTTTAAAACACTAGTGCTCAAGCCTTAATACTTGTTATCTTAGTAGGCAGGCATAAAATAATACCTCTACATTCCCACCTCAGACCTTTACTTAACAAAGACTTAATTAGTGGAAATAATATACCCTCCCACTCTTAATTTTGTGCTTCATTGCTCTCTAAAGAAAAAAGAAAGCTCAGATGACCAACTGACATCATTATTCGTGAAATCATAACTATCCTTTTGGCTGACATTTGGGAACAGCAAGTACCCTAGAGGAAAACACCCATTTGTTGCAGTCTGACACGCTGCAGAACAGGATTAGTAGGATTTCCGTCAGCCAAATCCTACCTGGGAAACTTGAGGGAGCCCACCACAGTCAGCCATCTGAAACAGGGACAAGAACAGCCAGTTAGCATACTGCCAGAGGAAATAATTCATGCTCAGGATATATTAAAATGACCTGTCCAGCTATCTGGCAGAAAAACATTTCCTTTTGTCGTGCAAGTAACATACATGTAGATGAAGGCATCAAAACAAGCAGTTAAATGTTTATAAAAGCTATGACTGCACCCCAGAAAAAAACAAAGTGTGTCTTGACCCTCAGACAAAGCATCAGCTAGAACTACAAATAACTGGTTTTTTGCTAGGCAGTGATTACCAGTTTCTTAGAAACTGGCCTATTAGTCCTGGTTACAAGTTCAGTTCTGAATTACAATAACATGACTCGGTCTTGACCTGAATGACAAACAGGGGAGAGAGAAACACCTAAACATAAGAGGTGAGTGAAAAATGATTTGCTGAGATTGCAGATGGCAAGCATCAGCCTGACTTGCCAAGGGAAGCAGGGAAAGCCAAATTAGAAAAGCCATCTTGAGTGCATGCAATATTTTTGGAGCATTTCATTTTTCCTGCCACTCCACCCCTCAAAGTCAACCCAACAAAAACAGTCCTGTTCCAAGGAATACCATAAGTTGAAAACAGTTGAGTTGTAAATTACAGGAAAGCCCAGGAATCCTATCTAGGATTAGTTAGCAGCAAAACAGGCTTGTAGCAGGATTTGGGATCAGCTATATTCCTGGACTGACCAAAGGCTGACCACTCTTAGAAGTACTCTGACACTATCTAGGATCCTCTAAGAGTGAGTCTGCCATGTACACATGGTAGGTCAGCAGTGCAACTCAATTTTAGGAGGAAAAAGCATTTTTAAAAAAACCCTTGTTCATTATAATTTTCACTGACCAGTTCAATAAAGAGATGCAGTAAGAGTTCCCAGCAGAAGCATGACCAAATTTGTTTCACTATTTACATGTTATTACACTTGTTCCATTTTAATTCAGCAATAACAAGATGAAGATTGCACCTGTGTTCTGAATGCCAAGTATCAGCCAAAGCCTTTGCACAATATTTTGCTGTCTGGAAGTGCATTTTATCAACTTGTTGGAAAATAAGAGTAATTTCCAACAGTTAAAATGTCCTGGACTATGGCTGATAGATCAGCTGTCTATTCATCTGACACTCCTATTGAGGGACAGGCAAGCACAGGAACAGAACAAGTTGGTTTGCACTTCCACTCTGCTGATGGCTTTTTGAAACCTTTCTAAATGCCTCAAGATCAACTCTGCCAGCTCTAGTCAGATTCATTATGAGTATGTGAAATACTAAGCATTTCAAGTCTCACTGCTAGTGTTTTAAAATGGAGGAGCTGAGAAATTCCCTGTTGTTAACCTTGACAAGAAGCCACTAAGCTCATTTATCCCATTAAAACACACTTACCCTGAAGGAACTTCCTTTCCACATCAGAACTGGATTCTCACCATACTATCTGTACTGCATCACATCACCCTGATTCTGCTTTTTCAGTTAAACCAGCTGATTTTAAATGAGGAGATTGCTTATTTTTTAAAAAGTAAGTTTTATTCTTACCTTCAGAAGTGTTGTCTTTGTTGGGTCCAGCTTTGAGTTGCATTCAACCTATATTAAAAACCAGCAACATAAGTTTACATGAGGTTTTAATTAGAATCATAACAGAGTTGGAAGGCACCTTTAGAGGTCATCTAGTCCAACCCCTTGACTGTGTGCAGGGACACTTAACAACTAGATCAGGTTGCTCAGAGCCCTCTCCAACCTGACCTTAAATGTTTCCAGGGATAAGGCATCTACCATCCCTTGACAACCTGTTCCAGTGCCTCACCACCCTTTTGGGAAAAATTTCCCCCTTTTACCCAGTACAAACCTCTCCTCCTTTAAAGCCATTACCCCTTGCCCTACCCCAACACACCTTGCTAAAGACCGTCTCCATCTTTCTTACAGGCTCCCTATGACTATTCATATGTTGCAATAAGGTCTCCTTAGAGCATTCTCTTCTCCAGGCTGAGCAAGCCCAACTCTGAGCCAATTATGAACCACTGGATGAAAACAGATTAAATACTTTGTTTTCTGGCTTAATGCAGACTAAAATGAGTTTCTTGGACTTCTGTAGATAGACTGTGTATAATACATATACCTTTAAACCCAAGTAGGTCAGTTCACATTTGACTATTCTTTTCCATGTACAAACAAATCCATTAGTTAGGAACTGGAGATTTTTTAAATCTGTCTCTGGGACTCCAGTGGCAACAAGTGTTGTTTATTTTGTAATTTGGGGTCATCTGGTAGCCTCCCAAGTGGTGAGCAGCCATATGGCCACAGGCCAGCAGACTGGGCATGCCCATAAAGGCACAACATTTGAAGTCATCCAGTCATCTGGGACAAGTCATAATGGTCAAAAAGAAGCTCTTCACTTCCATAGTGACCCCAGGGCACAGCTCCAACACCACAGAACAAGTTAAAATACCAGCAGCAGATTCCTCTCTAAAGGAAAATATTTGCGGTTCACTGAAACTGCTGTGGCAATTGTTCCTAACACAGTAGCTATTAAATAATGGTGCACAATCAGAGGGGACAAACAGCTAGGAATTAATGGAAGCTCTCCCATGGTCTGAAAGAAGAGAGCCAGCTGGGCTGGATTGATAGCAAGCAAGGCCTCTGTGTGGGTGAGAGCTCTGCTGGCCTCATGCAGCTCCTTGGCTTGCCTGCCCATTAGCCCAGTGGCAAAGGAGGCTCTTTATATATATACACACCACGGCATCCACTGCTGGGGAGCTGTCACCAACCACCAAGAGGACAGGACATCTGCAAGGAAACACACAGAAGTGGTATTATCTCTGATCTGGCCCAGACTTGCCCAAAGCTGCATTTTGTCTTTGGAAGAACAAGACCATTAAGTGTGTGAAAAAGATTTGGTTTGTATTCCAGACACCTTAAACACAAAATCCACTGTATTAGCTACAGATCTGCTTACATGCTCCAGTACCTGCCTGAGAACCTGTCCTTTTCCCCACATTATAGCAATTAGCCCTTCCCAGTGCTCTTAGCCTTCTTTTATAAGAAACTGAATGTGAGTTCAGCATCAAAGCCTTGTCCCTAATCATCCAAGGCCTCTGAACTCCAACATTTGGACCCATCATCTATTTTCAAACAGACTGGCAGAGGAGCAGAGATTCAGCCACAGCTGAGCATAGAACTTAACAGGTGTGCTGCACAAGTTGCAGCATAAGTGGAAAGCTATTAGCATAAGATCCAGCAGAGGCACTCATACCTGCTCAATCTTTCATTTGTTGGGTTTTTAAATTGGTTTTGTTTATGTTCTCTTGGTTGCATAGACAATTTAAATGCATTCAGAGCTATAATTTCCATTAACTAGGACATATTTCCAAGTGAAGCTAAGTACATCTACTTTAAGTAATTACTCTAAGTCCAAGTTTGCAGATATGGTGACAGGAACTACTTAGCTTTCCATTTCAGCTAATATCACTCTGAAGTTTGAAGAAGAAAAGTGCTCCTTGGTCCTGTTGGTGGTGTCTAACTTGCAGTAACCTCATCTCCTACGTGAAGTTACAAGACCTTTTCTAGCACATAAGCGCATTCAACTGCAGCTCTGCAATGCACCCACTGATCACACCTGAGCTGGTGTCAGGTACAGGTGAACTGTAGGAAATAAAACACTTACTGAAGGGTGACAACATTTACTCCAGGAACAGGGCGCTCAATCTCGAGGTCTCGCCGACTGAAAAATAAGAGATAAGGACTAAGGCTTTTGATACTCTGAAATTTGTTAGATACTTCCATATTCTTCTAGTTTAGAGAAAGCAGACACATTTTAATTTAATCTGATGTGTGTTGTAGCCTCCACAACTGATGAAGAACCACTCTTAGATTTAAGTATCAATGTCTTAGTTTAGTCCCAGTGCACCATCTTTCTCCCCACAAATGCCAAACATCCTTCTCTCATAAGCAAATCACCTGGGATCCCTAAAGACACTGTCAATCAGAACTTTATACTGGGGGAACACAAGTAACTCCACCATAGAAGAAATACTGGCTCTAAGAGCTGGGCAAACTCTTTAAACAGTTTCCAGTTAGAAATCAGGTAAATGTATTTACCTGTTGTAAGAGTTGACAAAGAGATGAAGGTTGGTTTGATTCATATCATTAATAATATGCTGACGGTAAGTATGGATCAGGTCATGGTTGCTGTGAATCTCTTCCTACAGTGGAGAGAGAATCATTCAGAATAGGGGTGATGTTCTGAAAGGATCTGAAGACATGGCACAGCAGTCATGTATCAGACTCATATCTACACAATAGGAGCCCACTTTTAGGGAAGGGACAATTTCTAGCACCCATTGGTGTCACCCAGAATTAATATTAGCCTCCAACTGCAGTTTCACTTTTTTAAAAACTTCAATATGTTGTAGTGTCAAGATCTTACAATTGCAAAACATGCAGATGGTTACAGTCAGGCAAGTGTGAGGTTTTAAAACAAAAAAGATTCACGTTCAGAAGCTAAGAAGCTCAATAAATGTTCTCAGGGTAAAGCAGATGTTGAAAGAGTACAAATATATGTAATGTGGAACTCAATTTCACAACAGTAAATAACTAAGCTTCAAGGACTTCAATCCCTAACATTTTCAAACAGTTTGGTTCTCAAGTCTTTCTGGATTAGTTCCTTATTTTTCATTACATTTACTAACAGTTTCAAGCACAGCAAAGCAGCCTCAGAAGACAATGTAGCACTTTCCATCAAAATAGGCTTGCACTGAGAAGCACCATTAGTATCAATAACCAGCATTCCCAGAGTTACAAGTTTATGAAGTTATATAAAAAATCTGTGGTATAATTTTGCTCAAAACATAAGCAGATGATGCTTATACTACTTTGTAAGTGTGGTCTGTGTAAACAGGGAGCTGCCCCTATTAGAGCTGTCATGACTAAGATGCACTTGAGTCATCAAGACACAGCAAGCTCCATGGTAGCGTAACACCTCCAAAATACTGGGAACACAAACCGTGAGATAGGATTCACACTTTGTACTTTTTCATGCAAGTGAAAGATTCTCCCCTCCTTCCAGCCCCAAAAGGTAAATACAGATGACTGAATACATCAGAGCAATCTTTTGAACATGCTTACCTTCCCAAAAAGATGTGAAATGACCATGTCTGGCAAAGCATTTGTCCACCCTGAAATCTGAACAGCAAGACTATTTAAGTATTGGATATTAAACCAATCCTTGAACAAGTGAAATCTTCCACGTACCTGTAAGGACCAGGGACTGTTTCTTTGTTGTCCTTATGTGTACAATATTCTGGACTTTTTTAAAATCTTCAATTCAACTAAAAATCTATTAAGGATTGTTTGAGTTGTTCTCAAAATGTCTTTACTAATGCAGTTTTATAGGAAGCATACTAGTAGTGGCATAGGTATATATGGAATCACTCCCTGTAAGAACACCAAGCAAAACAGACAGATGGTTGTCATTTAACCTCACTGCCCAGCCTCCTCCCTAACCACCCACATTGACAATATATTGCATCTGGCACATAAAGCTCATGTCCTAGAGCATATGCTCTTACTTTGGAAGGACAGAAGGATACAGGACAATCACTGTTGTCCTAAGGTCAGTAATAATTAAGAAGTGGAAGGCAGAGGCACAGATATGGAACAGTTTAGAGACACGTTGGGTAAGAATCAGCATTGCTCAACTGGTACATCAATGCAGAAGAGTTACTTCCAGATTAAACTTACTAAAATAAGATGGCATCCAAAATTATTTTTTAAAAAATTAGTAACTAAGTCACTAAGCCTTGAAAGAATGTTACACTCCAGCTCTGGAGAGTTTGTTCAAGTATTCTAAGGTTGTCATTACATTTAATATCACCCTAGACACTTGCAATCAGTTGCCTCTGTGTTAGAAGATGAACTTATTTTTATACTTCAGTGTTTGTAACAACTGTCATTCACTAAAACATGAATACTTGAATGCTATAAAGTGCCTTCCATCACTTTGAAAAATGTTGAAGAATGATGAAATCTGAGTGATATGTAATATAACATTTATACTTAATTATATATACTGATTCCTGGAACATTTTTTAAACCAGTTCTCAGCACCTTCCCCCCTCCCCCCACATTGCAATCTTTTTTACAAGTACAAAGCCATACAGTTAACAGGAACTTCTTTGTATGTGAACATTTTCACTTAGAAGTCTGGTTGTATGAACAATCTGTCCATAGTTACTGTAGCTAATGCCCTTTTTAAAGTCTTTTTGGCATCCAAGACTCAGCCAGATGATTGAAACGTGGAAGAAGTTGTTCTGAACATTTTTTTGTACTCTAGTTCACATTTTGGACTGTGCTAGTAAACAAAGCCACGAACTGAATGTTATATTCTGCTTGAACTCTACTTGAAAGTTGTTTCCAGAACTACCCTGTGCTCAGGTTAAACCGGGTTTTCCCTAGCAGTTAAAATTTGTCCATGCCCACTATCTCCATTATACCAGGAGTATGTGTCTCTTCAAAGTACTTTTTTGTATCACTAGCTCTGCAAGAGGTATGTTTGTAAATGGAAGTATAAATCCCAAAGGAATTAGCCTGGGATACTTTGTTGTCTGCAGCCATACCTTGACACACAAGCTTGCCCAGCTCCTCATGCTTGACAGGCTTGCAGTATAATTTATTTTTCTAACTCAAAAAATGTTTACCTTAGTTGCTGCCCAGTCCATCCAACCTTCAGCACAAGGGTTTACATTAATAAGAACTAATCCCTCCACCATCTCTGCATGGTTCAACTGCAAAAGAAAAGGTTTAAGATTCATCACACACCCTTTGCAAATTAACAGGCAACATAAAATTTTAAATTAGCAAATTATCTCCTGAGGAGGAAGGCAGTAGTGTCTAGTTTTATCTTGCACAAAACAAGCATACATATGGAAAAAAAATCATTAAAGCTATTCAACTGAGCAGCTGGAGAACATTAAGATTTAACTTCTCCACCCTCAGTTTAAACAGAGAACTCCCATTAAAAAAACCTTCTGCAAATTAACTGGGTAGAGCCCAGGCCTTAAAATGGAAAATCTAGGTCTTCTGGATTAGCTATCCTGCAGATTTTGGTATTTCACTATAAAGCCTAACTGCTTACTCAAATGGGCATGGCAGAGCAGAAATCCTCTGTGCACCCTACAGGGGTGACAACACATCAGGGAAGTCAGGTTTGAGGCTTTATAAAACTTTATTTATAAGCTTATATGAGGCTCCACAAAACTTACAGCAAATCTGGTTAAGATGTAGGCACCAGCTCCAGTTCCCATTCCTATAATGGTCTTCAGCCTGCACAGTAATAAGAGGAAGAGACAAATGCGTAAGCACCACAAGTAAACAAACCCACATCAGCAGCCTTCCTCTTTCACATGCCAGCATGTAGCTACAGAAGGCTGGGTTGTAGCTCAGGCAAATTGTGGACCCTCAGCAGTGCCACCAGTCCCAGTAAGGAGCTCAATGTAGCAGCTGGTTTGTTTTCATAAGATCTACAGGACACTGGTCCTTGTGCATTGCAGGGCAGCATCAATTCTCACTTTAAGTAAATATACTGAGCAACTGTAGTATTGTTCTGGTTCTGGAAGGAAATGGTTAGTCTCTGCCAGAAAAACTTAAGACAGTTCTGAAATCCACAACCTAAATACAAAGCTCCCCAGGTACCCCCTGCCTTCCCCAGAATGGCTATCAAACTGGGATGCTGATTCCTCTTCAAGAGGTGGCTGGCAGAGAGGCCTCATCTTATCCAGCCACTGGGATGATTAAGTTTAAGCTTCATAACCAAACAGGGCAGAGACAAAACAAATATTATATAACTGAAATTGTTTTTCAGTCAGTGCTATCAAGGTCTTAGAAAATACATGGAAGAGAAGACTAGACAAAACCATTCAGAAAAACAGGTTATACACTGATTTCAGGAAAATAGCTGAGGATAGATTTCCATTCGCATCAACAGTATTAAATCAAACCTCCATAACTACACTCTAGTTTAATTGGTTTTCAAGGTACTGACATTATTTTTCCTCAGTGAAACAGCAGAATTGGCAGTCCTGTGCTTTACATTAGTCATTTTAATAAACTGATCTCTTAAGGTAGTGAGGTAAACTAGTCCAAGGTACTGTAACAGCTGGTTACAACAACTGAACAATGTCTAAATTAAGGAGCTGGTCCAGCCTGTCTGTTCTGCAGGACTGCCTAATCCTGAATACCAGATTCTCTCTGCTTGGTCTGAAAAAGCCCTTAGAGGTGCATACCTGCACTCTTCATTGTGCACCAGAAGCACCAACTCCACAGAGAAAACTGGAGTATCTTTCTCAAGATACCTTAAAAAGGTAGTTTCCTCAGCTACAGGTCCTACTAAAGCTAAGTGTAAGGGAGGGGACACACCTAAACTTGTCACAGGTAGACAGAGGAACTAGGTCCTTCAACAATGGCAACCTGTGATCTGCACTTGGTAGTAGAATAGGCTTAAGGAGGTTGGACTGACTTCTTAAGACACTCAAGCCACAGAAATAAAACAGTATGTATCTTCAGATGGGACTAGGTTTTTTTATGTTAACCACACAGGAAAACGTGGGTTGTTCCAGTGGGAAGAACAGATTGTCTGTGCCTCACCCTTGTGAGGGCGACAGAGAAAACACTGGAGGAAGCCCCTAAATTAGGCACATGGGATTTCACTCAAAGTTGCTTCCTGCTTAAAAATAAACATACATCTCAAGAGGCCATAAAATCAGCTCTTTCAGAAATGAAGGCAAAAGTGATACATCTACAGAGGAAGTAAAAACCAAACAGTTGTAGTTCTAGCAAACAAAACGCCAGGTAGCCAGGCTGAAGACAAGAATGAGGAAAGTAAATTATTGTGCACTCACCCAAACTGTTTCAGGATTCCAGGAAGCATTTCAGCCAGCTGATCCATAGAGGGATACACATACCTACAACAGATGTGTTTGTGGAGTTACTATACTCTCAGTAGAGTAGGCTGGGATGTTTAGAGACAGTGGTCATGGTAGATTTAGTATCAAGTGTGCCCATTACGAGATCATTGTTAGTATGAGCTGAATTTAAATCAGAAGCAAGCACAAGTAAGCAATTTAGCAGAAATATGAGCATAATTTATACTGTATTTTATGTGAATTTCAGGATGACATATGTCTGGTCCAGCTGAGAGCAAAATAGACTAATGAATCTCTTCCAAGAAAAATTAGCATGAACTTGAGGTGAGTTTCCAACTACATTCACCACATTTGTACTTTTGGTCCACTGCAAAAACATTTCCCAGTGTTGCAGGACCAGAGACTACAGCAATGATATCTACGTGTTTGGCAAATAGTTTGCATGCATGTTTTCAGGGACACATGAGTTTCCATAGCTATAACAGAGGATAGATTTCTATAACAGAGGATAGATTTCTATTAATTTTGATGGAGAAAATGAAGCCATTGAAGTTGTTGTGGAAGTTTGATAAAAACAGCTCTCTACTTCCATGATGACTACATCTACTGAATCTCTGGTTTAGTCTCCAAAATAAAACCAAACTAAAAAATCCAAGTGTAAAACTACTTTACCTTATTAGATTTTCTTATTGTGAAATTAAGCCTTGTCATGACAAAAGCTAGTGCCACCACAACAGTTATGACTTTTAACTTAAGCATGCCAGTCTCCCAGCTGGGGTGCTGGAAGATATAACAGCTTCTTGCACTGTCACGTTGCCTTTAAGCAATGGTCTTTACCAGCTTAGACCATGATGGCTGCCCTATGCAGCTGACAACTCAAGTGCTAATGCTTGTTCAGCATATGACAGTTAAGACACTTAAAAGCTGGTGATTCAAACAAATTCAAAGGGGAGTGACAAATAAATTTGTCGACTGCTCTGGTGGACAACTGGGCCACTGCAGTTCACACTAGCTGAGAACCTGGCCCATCATGACCTCCTCAGCATCAGACCAGCTTAAAAATTAAGAAGGGAAATAGACTGCCTCGTGCAATAAGGGTACATGTAAGCTTCTTAATACCTAGTTCTTACAGAACAACTGTTCCTTGCCTTGTATCCTCCTTTCAGCATGTTGGCTGCTCCTTTCATCAACCAAACTGATTCCTATCCAAGGGGCAGCTTAAGGCAAACTTGTCTCATTTGAATTAAATGGAACAAGCATTTTGGCAAAGACAGTGCTTGTGGCACACAAGGTTCCAAAAGTTACAGCACCATACATGAATCACAACAATGAGTACGCAGCTATCTATGACACTTGTTGGGTGGGTACATCACTTTGTTACTGCCCAACAACTTTGATTTTCCACGTAGGTTATCAAGTCTACTAATGAACACCTACCATGCTGCCATTTCCTAAAAAAATGGATGTAGGGAGTACATTATATAGTTGCTAATGCAAATCTTGCTTGTAGTAACAAATCAGTTTTATATTTGTATTCAGAATGTCATTACAAAACAAGGTAAATCAGTTTTTAAATTGGCAATGTAGACATCTGTTAAGGAACTGCTTTAATAGCAGTTGAATTACCAGAAATAAACCAGAAAATTATAGCCTCAAAGTCCCCTGTGAATTGGTACAACACAGAGCTCCTCAGAAACAGTGTCAGGATTTAAGTTCAAAAGCCAACTACTGTGTTTGCTGCAAGTGTTTTAAATGGCAGATCAAGACTTTTTCCAGAAAGAGGATAACTCAAAGCATGAGCTGCTTCCCTGACAACTCACCCAGCTTGGAAAGATGGTGCTCCGTCCTGTTGACCAGGTGCATCCACATGGCAGACTGCAAAGTGCTGGGTGATCTCCTGCATATCCTCAAAGTTGAAGAGAGGATTGAAGCAAGTTTTATCTGAAGGAAAAGAAAATTAATGGAATAATTATGCTGAGGTGAAATATTCAGTTTGCAGCTATAGTAAAATCATTTATTAACCCATCCTGCAGGCTAATGAAAAGTTGATTCAATTGGGTGGGCTGTGTTATAGCCTGGGAGAAGTGGCAGCCCTTCATTTCTAAGGAGGAATGACCAGTAGAGCCCTGCTACAAAGTAAACTCTGCCAAGTTGCTTTAATTCCTTGAAGAAAACACCCTAAACAGCTCCTTCCTAATGGCCAGCTTAGGTATATCCACATTATTCTGGCACCTGCCAGAAGTATTTGCTTGGTGCACAAACATCACAAATATTCTTTATGCAAAGGTAAAATACTAATACAATGTGGTCAGGAGCAGTCATCACTGGTTTTGGCTTAGATGAAATAATCCACTAATTGTCCAGTAATTATTTTTTTTTTTAACTGTGTCAAAACAGATTGAGGAAAAAAGTATCCAAGGCTGAGATCATGACTCCTGCTTTTGCCCAGATTTCACAAGATAAACATTATATGATCAGCTGCTGCAGGCAGGTCAAGAAAAAAGCATCCTTCTGGGATACTCAGTGCTGTCTGCTCCTAATTTTAAGGTGATTCAACTTTGAATTTTTAAGCAGTATTAATCTGAGGAGGGTTACTATATAATCCTCCTGGAGTGCAGAGCATGAATTCTGTAGCACCATTTTTTAGATGCTTAGAAAAGAGTTCAATATTCTCTGTATGTTTCTTAATGTCCTCACAATAAAACATACAAACAAAATCACAACAGAGTAAAACATTTTTAGCTAAAATCAGCTTTAGGAGAGTATTTCCTTCCCTTTCAAAGGGAGAGAAATCTTATTCACCATAAAGACAGACTTTCTACCTCTAGAAAGAAAAAAGGTCTTACTCAAAGACAGGATTCAGATAAGCTCTGCCCTGATCCACTTAAAATCCAAAATAAAGTAAGGCAGTTTCACAAAAATAAAAAAACCCTGTTTTCTTGGCTGTGAGTAATATCTTCCCCCATTATTAGCCAGACTTTAAAGATCTGCAGGTGTTTTAGAATGTAAATATTGATAGCTAATTAAGAAGCAGTGTATTGTCTGAAAAGATCAAAGTAGAGCAGATCTAGATATTAAGTTATATTCTTGGATATGACAGGTAAGACACTTAAAGTTATTTTCCTAATACTGTCTAAGAACACAATGCCAGCACTCGGTCTTTCATCCTGATTTGACATGTAATTCATATAAAGACACAGCAGGATAAGACTGGTTATCAGACAGAAACCTAAGACAAAGCACCAGCAGTGTTCTTGATCCCGCTGGCAACATACCCTCAACCATCCACTAGAGATGTTTCTACAGCATTTATACATGGTCACTATAAGCTACCAGAGATGTTTTGCTCCTTTAAGTGAAATATTCCAATTATTTACTTCACAAAAATAAACACTTGAGAATTACACTTGTTGTAAGAGAGGAATTAGGTACCATCTAAGAGGTTGCAGTGCACATAAATGAGCAAGGACCTGGGAAAGGTTTACTACCCATCACCATTTCCATACCTTTTGTTACAGCAGCAGCCTTAAGGAACAAAGCCATACCAATGCTATTCAATAAGTAGTCAACTTACGATTCAGGCCGATGTCATGGTAGGTGAGTATAGCTGGCCGGTTCCCTCTGGGAGTCCCACACATGGTGACATGGACTGAGCCATGAACAGTCTCTACATCTTGCTCCTGGCAAAAAAACAGGAAGTCTGTTAGTGGCTTCTTCAAGTGCTGTGCTGAACACTGGCTGCAGCAGACCTCTATGTGACCATCAGCACAGACCCTGTCCCATTCCAGGGTCTACCCACAGCCCTGTAGTCTCCACAGTTCCTGTGTAACATCTCATTCTCCCCGACTGTGGCGGCTCCCTGACAACCTTCTACATTCGGCTGTCACTTACTGCAATCCACAGACAACTACAGTAGCACTTCAGCTGCTAGCTCTAAGCAGATGCTGATGGAATATTTAAATAGTTTAACTTCATTAAAAGGTAGTGAAAGGAAAAAAAGCAGTTCAGTTCAATGACATCTAAAACCAGTGTACAACTATGACTGTTGACATTCACAAAACTGCAAGTTGAGAAGCTAAAATACTTCTGTTTTCTAGGGGAAAAAATACTTCCATTTTCTACAAAAAGAACTTTAACTCAAATTACTATTCCTCAAAGAAAGCTGGATGAAGTAGCTGGTATTCTCCATAAAGACTAACTGCAGTATGAGGTCTTGTGGTTACAGCAGCCTTCCCCAACAAACACAACAGCTACTGTGTCAAGTACGCTATAGAGCAGCATATCCAAAATATTGTGGTGCTTATCAAAGAAACAACAGTAAAAAGCACACTGCTATTATTTGACATAAGAGGAGTTTGTACTAATTATCTTAAAGCTTTATTATCAAACCAAAGTCCCCCCCGAGTACCATCTATTATTTACTGTATGTCTAAGTTGAACGTGACTTGGATCATACTATTATCTACAACATACAGAATCTTTTTCTTTTGTACTTGAACTTCAGATGGGTACAAACAATTTGCTATATTGCTAGCATGTATAAAGAGGATCACAAAGCAACAGTTAGTTATGACATGTATTTACAGAACTGTAACACTTACATAACAGTCCAGGCAGTATGCAGTTAGTAACCAGTCTTAGCATTTCACTAGAATACTTTAATTTACTGTTCAGGACACAGACATCAAAGTCTTCAGTCCATTGTATTGTCTGCTCCTGCAGGGCTTGCTGGACTTGCTCTGTGTAGTAATGCCCAGAGTTAAATTCCAAGTCAAATTCAAATCTATTAAAAATTATGCTGTAGAAATCAGCAGCATACAGCCTTTGTTAAAATCTTTACATAGCAAAACCCAAAATCTCTTCAGAGATCTGAGGCAGGAATTTGATTTAAATCTCGGCTCCCTAATTTGATTCAGGGAATACACCATGCACATTGTTGAAAATAAGGATGCTAGGCAACACCATTCCACATTTCACACATTTTCCTTGCAGTTGCACATTTACATCAGTTTTAAATTACAATTACAGCAATTAATCAGGATCCACACACCCGCCTTGTACGCTGGGCACATTGAGCATCCCTGCTATCTAGACTATACTCACTGGAACGCTAATTTTCAGCTTTTTTGTCTCCTTCGAGACTTATTCTTCTGCATACTCACTGCATTATTTAGCAGGTAAGCTGTATCTTCCATATCCAGCACCATCTTTAGGCAAAACAGGGTGATAAATCCAGCAAGTCAGACTGAGGAGAAGAACTGGTTTCTACTGTACTCAAGTAGGAAACTGGGTTATATAGACAAGCTGCTATCCTGCACAGGCTTATGATTCCCATAATGCCCAGCTAGAAAAACCAAAACAGACTAAGTCACGAGGATGTCATTCTTAAATAGGATTTGAATCAGGTTTGACCAGAAGTACTTACTCAGTACAGCTCAGACATCAAGGATGAACTAAGTCCCTGACACACCATGTACAAAGTGAAAAAGTGCCAAATCTCAAAGCTAAGAACTAGTACAGTCCTCCCTGCTGCTGTTTCCATCAGGTTTTTGTAAGTTTAGCCTCATTTCAGGTTTTGTTATCTCAAATGCTAGAACATCCTAAATTTATTCTAAATTAAATAAGAAGCAAGTTCTTTCCTAAAAGCCACAATGACAGTTTCCAGTAAGAACACTAATTTTTGAAAAATTAGTGTAAAACGCAATGATTCTGCTCAGCAAAATACTAAAGATTAAAAAGTTTATTATCTACTCTTTGCCAAATTAGATAAGCAACATTTAGTCTAAAGTATTCCTACATCAATCATACTAGTGTCAATGTAAGTTTCATTTTTGGCAGAAAATGAGGTATTGTAGGTATATCCATTAAAAAATACTCCAGAAGAGATTTGAAGCAGCAATAGATGGCAAATAACAGTAACAATTAATAATAATTAGCAGCAATTAATATTTTCCACATTCTACCTTCCTTCTGTACTTAGGTAATTTTCAATACATAGCAAAAAATATTGGTAGTTTGGCAACCTTAACACCAGGGTTGCGTGTAAGTGATACTGAGTAACACCTACCGCTGAGTGCGGAATAGAGATTATCTCCTCAGTTAGGACATTAATAAAATTTCTATATAGTCATATTTTTATTGCTAGATATTTCTAGTAACAGCAGTGGAAATCTACAATATGTTTTGGAAATCTAGAATATTTTCTTAAGAGGAACCACCTTTGAAGATTTGGGATCTTAGTCTTCATGCATGAAAGAAAAATCTGTTCACAGTAGATAAAGCCAGACCCTTGAACCTGCACACCTCACTGACCACCACTGCTAATTCCTCTTGAACTGGAAGCCTGAGTACAAACTGAGTTCAAACTCAGTGTCAACTAAAAATAGTTCAGAGATGATAGGCAACCATACTCCTAATTACGGGCATAAATCACGGTCAAACAAGTGGTTTAATTCCTCATCTTCACAGTGAGACTCCCCTAATTCAAGAAGGCTGTGCCATTTTCTATCCATACAAATTCTTAATGGCAAATACCTGAAAGGTTCTCCTAAAAACCCCAAAACAATCAATTGAAAGCAGTTTCTTCAGTGACATCAAACCAACAACTTCACATCCCTATTGATCCTATTAAAGATCAAGAGATTTGTCTACGTGATGTAGGAATGGATGTTTTCAAAATGCAGAGCACTGTAAACAGATGGCAGCACATCCCAATCAACATCACTGTTATAGTAAGAGGCTCTTCACCAACTGATTTGTATTAAAACACTATCTTGGAAAAAAATCCCAAGGTACACTAATCCGATAGAAGGATAAAGACAAACACACCATCTGTTCACATCTCTCACTTTAACAGAGGTGCAGTCTTATCTTAGTGCCCTAAAAACACCCCAAAATACTTCAAATGCATGCAATTTCAGAGGCTCTTAGTTTGAAGGAGCTGATCCATTCTAAAGTAGATTTTATTTTTGGGTCAAGTGACATATTTTGACATTGTGTCATGGAGCTAGAAGAAGCCAATTTCTAAGTCAATAACAGAGGAGAGTTCCTTTATTCCTTCCCCTTTTTACCCTGACTAAGGAAGACATGGGTTGAGGATGATGTTTATGAACAAGTTGTTTTCTGAAGTATGGGATATGCAGCCAAAACACTTTAGATATCTAAAAATAAAAACCACAAACATTGCAGATTTTGCTACAACCACCATGTTTTAAGTAAAATACTGCATTCCATCAAGATTTTAAAGCTTTCAAATATACTTACTTCTCAATTACCATATCATGCTTTTATTTGAATTCACTATATTATGTCTGTTAAACACTCCTCCCTTTACTTGCCTCAGAACTGAGGGAAAAGCTTCAGAGCTTTTAAAGATTTATGCAGCTTCTAAATTCTTAGGATACAGTATATTTTAAGTTCATAGTGTTAAGAAATTCAATATACAAATAATTTCACAGGCTATTTTTCACTTTTTTCAGTATCTTGAAGATCAAAAAGTATCTGAGCTTTAAATGTGGTATTGAAATGTTTGGTTTCAAATCCTCTTTGCCCTGAAGTTATTTAGCACCTTTTCCCCCAGTTTTTTCTTCTGAAATTGTTATTTCAATTCATCTTAAGTTTTTCTACAACCCCAGTGCCCATCTTTCCAGGTGTTTTTCTCTTCTGTTTGATTTTTGGTGGTTGTTTTGGGGGTTTGGTTGGTTAAGATTTCTGTGTTAAATTCGCAACATTAAGAAAAAGATTCCCTAATTCATGTTGTGAGTTGAGTACATTAATAGGTATGATGACTTTAGATCTAAAGGTAAGTTACTCTGCTAAGGTGGAAGCCAGTAACAAAAACTTAGGTACATGAACTGTTGCAGATTCTGATAGTTCTGCCCAGGGATTCATCCTAGTCCAGTTAGCACAGAGTCACATTGCTCTGCAAAATTGCAAAACCAAACCACCCCCACCTATTTCCTCCAACGACCTAAAAGGAAGAGGGAAATCCATGTAATATGCTGCAACACCCCAAACTATACCCACAACTGTGAGGGTTAAATACACCCTATTGTACCATGAGGACCAGACAACTTATCTCCTATTGCAAGGCAGCTCTTTCTCCCTCCCCTCACAGGCAGGAGGAGGGAAAACAGAAATGGCTCCTGTGTGCCATTGGTAGATACAGATGGCCATGAGCGATGAATTGCAAGGGACAAACTCATCTCTGTCACCTACAGCTGCTGCAGAGCTCAGAAAGTTCTGCTTAGCTGTTGAGAAAATAGTCTTCTGGTGATGGACTGCTTACTTTTGAAACACAAAGCTAAGAATTAAACAGTGACAAGGAGCTAGGCCTCCATCAGCTCCAATGCTACCAAGCTAGGGAACCAGCAAATACAAACTAGAAATACACTTCATGTGTTTGGCATTAAGCTAACAAAGCAACATAGGACACACTGCCCTGCACCAGTTTATCACTAACTGTGATAAAAAGTTTGACCAGGGCCAAACATTTTTTGGCCTCCCATCCTTGGAAGGCAGGAGACCTCCACTGAAATTTTCAGGTGGATGCTGCAGACAAAAAGCTGACTAGAGGTAGCTCAGAGCTGTCAGTTCTTCTGTTTCCTGTCGTGGCCATTCCCTAGCAACTTCATGAAAGTTTTTCCATAGAATAGCTACATTCATGTCTTGCAAGATGTTCTTTCAGAAGGGTGATGCTGCACTATAGTGGCTTACTTCAAAAATAAGAAAATGTTTAACTCAAGTCTGTCTAAAACAGTATGTGAAGTAAGTATTCCCTTCCAAATGTGAGCAACTGCATAAAACTTATTCTTGGAACCAAAACACCTCATGAGCAATCAGTACTTTTCACTAGTGGCAGAAACAAAGTTATTAACTGAACACTGCATAACTTGTCCTCAAAAGGATGGAGGAACTTGACACATCAGGTCACATAAGCACTAAATAAGAAGCTCCTTTCTGTCAAGTGCTGATCACCACCTTCCCTGGCCAGGTCCATCCTCCTCCCAAGTGTGGCTCATGGGATAGGTTGCTCATTAAGAGTACACATAAGTTTCAGTGTCAATCCTGAGTGATCTGCCACACATGAGCTTCTCTAATGAACTAAGCAACTGAGACTTAACAGCTTTAAATCACCTCTTTCATAAATCCACCACGGAAGAACTTAAACACATAGGTAGGGTACTTGACATTTTAAGGACCAAAGCTAAGAACTGCCACTGCAAAGGTGGCTTAACATAGTGGATTGAGACTGTTCTTCCACATTGTCTCTTCCTGAACTAAAACAACCAAATATTAAACTCTAACCAAGAAAGATCATTAAAAAGCAAGAGCTGGCAGAACAGGGCTAAATGACAAGAACCACTGCTCTGGATTAGAAACAGTTAATCCAAAACATAAAAAAACCCAAAAAGGATTAGAGAATCTGATCATACAAGCTAAAAACAAAAATCTCTATATATACATGCTTTACAAACCAAGCAAATTTACTCCAATAATAGAAATGAAATATGGGTCACTTCTGGATTCTTAATCAAAATACTACAGTATTCCTGTTAGCAGACTTAATCTGGGATTCAGATTTATTTAGACCAAGTGATCAATCTGGACTCAAACAGAAAGCTTCTCCCATGCTGTGCACAGTCCTGCAGGAATTGCATGATGACAACTTCGACTTATATTTATCAAGTCTTTAGGCAGTGGATTTCATCATCAGAAAGGATCAGGGAGAAGAGGCAGGATTACTGTAAACTGCAGTTTTACTATAGAAGAACTACTGAAAGATGGTAAATATGGTTGAGGTAACTGTCTCCCTTGGTTTCCAGAGAAAAGACTGCTGAACTTGTGCTGGACTTTTACCAACTTGCATAACATAAAAGAAATGTATACAGGTGCAAATAAAGTGCAATATGCCACAAAGTACAGATGAGTTACTTCTTTCAAGGACCTCTGTCTGAACACTCAAGACAGAACATTCCAATAGCTTTCCTTATTCCTGCACAATGTACCTCCCTTCCTACACCCCTTGATAAAAGTAAGACACCTGATCAGCCTGTTTTCCCAATGCATACTCCTTATCCTCAGAGATGGGAATTCACTGCTCACCCTTCATTGAGGCAGGTCCAGGCTCCCTGGTCTCCCTTCCAGTTCAACCCAGCCTGACCCCAACAGCTGTGCATTTCTTTGGTCTCTGCTTTTAAGAACCAGCAACAGACAGAAGCCCAAATGGTGATAATATACAAAGGAGCTAAAAGTGTTAGAAAGTTAGCTCTCAAAAGCATGACACATGAGGAAAGTGGAAAGCCACCATTTGACCTACTGGTGTGCTCCATGAACTCTTCTGGCTGTAAATAAATACATGGAAACTCTCGTCACTCCTGTTACAGACAAAACTGATTGCTTAGCACCTTCCACCATTCCACAGGTTTCAGGAGTCTTTTGGAAACTTTCAATTGCATAATGGGATACATTGAGAGGGATATTTTCTCCAAGGAAATGCATGCACACTGCCAATGAAAGCAAATTAATTTGGGAAAGTATGTCTCCATGTGGGAGGGGAATATTTGGCATTCACTACCACTGCTGAAGAACCTCATTCTCTTATCAAGAAGAGAACTGTTTGTAACCCAGCCACTCCCTTTAGATGAAGCTTTCTCAGCTTCAGCCTGAAAAGACCTCCTGCAGTTCCCCTCACATTGCTACATCAGACCCCATTCTGACTCCTCTCCCACAGTAACAGTATTTCTGGCAAGCAGCAAGTCATTCCTCATCATATTGAGTTTTCTTAAATGTTAATTCAGTTTCCACAGTCACAACAAGAAAAAAAGAAAAATAGCTTTACTTGCCTGAACATCGAAGTCTGGAAGGAGGCGAGTGATAGCCTGTGAAGAGATTTAAAATCATTAATGCAGGTAACTTTTGAAGCTACAGAACTCTGTGCTGAGAAATATGTTCTAACTACTCAGTTCTGCAGCCAAGAGCTCTGCCCTGCCCCTTCATTGACTGAAAGCTCTTGTTGAACTTCAAAATTCACCCAAGACCTTTAAGCCACTATTTTTTATGGATAACACAAAAGCAGTAAAATACTAGATTATATACCAGCAAAATAAAGCATGAAAGCTGGTGAATCTTCAGTTGTTGTTAAATCACTGGACAAGTGAAACACTGAACTTTTCTCCACTGCTATTTGTAACCATGGGACAGCCAATAGCCTAACTCAGTTCTTCCTGGGATAGAAAGCCATTGTTTGAGCACGCACTGAGCACTTGCAACTCAGTTAAGCAATCATTACTGGCATTTGTTACATAATATAGAAGGTGGGAAGAGTTTTAACCTAGCCAAAGTTAGGCCTTTCTATGTTTGAGAGGCTGGCTGGACAGGAGCGCTCTAACCTGTGATTAGCTATTCCTGATCAAGAGGCAATGGACACCAACTAGAACACAGGAAGTTCCACCCAAACATAAGGAAAAACTTCTTTTCTCAGAATGACAGAGCACTGGAATAGGCTGCCCAGAGAGGTTGTGGAATCTCTCTGGAGATTTTTAAAACCCACCTGCACACATTCCTGTGCAACTTGATATAAGCAAACCTTTCTTTAGCAGGTGGGTTGCACTAGATCTCCAGAGGGCCCTTCTAACCCCTTCAATTTTGTGATTGCTGTTACTGACAAGCTCCTATGTCAAGGATCTCCACCAGACAAGTTAGGTGACATCCTCCCCATCTGTAATAGTCTAAGGTACTAAGTTCCAAAGTGTCACCTCCTTTTTAATGAAAAACAAGGAAGAAGTCACTCATTTCTACTTGAGGGATGAAAACAGCAGGAAGACCAGTCAAGTCAACACTTTTTACACTGCAGAGTATGACACAGAAGCCAAAGCTTGAAGAAGTCTTGAAAGAAGTGTTAAGATAAAAAGCAAAGCTTAAGATCCTGATAAGCAAGTCACAGTCCCAGAAGCAATAGAGCTGCTGTCTTGAGCAAAATCATCAGATGGTGGACCTCAAAGCATTGTAGTCCAGCCCACAATTATGACAAGACCTCGCAGCCATGATCTTTAGGCAATTAGGTAGTGTCTTGTACACAAACATGCAGCTAAAGAACTGACTGAGCTGTGGAAGTCAATTTACACAGCCTTAGCTTTAGACAACATGCTGGTTTTAAATATTACTATGCTGTTAGTGTCATGACTTTTTAAACATAGCTAGTTTCACACACTGTTGTTCAGTAGAGTCTACAGTTGAAAGGAATAATTGTATGTTCATGTTTAGACAGCATATGAAATAAGGTTCTTCACCAAAGACTCAGCTGTAGAAAAAACTTAAGCACACCACAAGCCAGCATGTGACTACAGAGAGCATCACCCACACAACACCAGCTCCAGTTAAGAATCAATATGTGCTGAGCGTTCTGCAGGGCAATTTTTTCCAGATTCTCAAAAAATGTTGAGCAACTTCCTTAATCTATGTTAAGAATGGCCACAGAGGAAATCAAGCTCTGTACTAGTTTCCTCACATAGACAAAACTTGAGGTAACATCATGAATAAAACATCTAGTGCTTATTGTCAAGACTCCAACTTTTGATCTACATGCTACAGAATCCCGGGAAGTTAATCAGCGTTGTAAGGTGTTTCTGAACTTTGAAGCAAGGTATTCCAGTACCTACAGGATTTGTGCTTAGTATCTCCTTTGCTTTGCTACTGCTGAACAATAATAAAAAGTTTCTGAAAAGTTTGAGTGCTGCATTCACTGGTATCCAGAAAAGCTCTGCTTTTATACAGTGTCCTTGGCAAGGGAGCTGTGTTTAAATTTTCTCTAGCTAGTTACAAGTGGAAGTGATTTTCTGAAGTGTTTACACAACAGAGGTAGGGAATGAGCAGCAGATAAAGCAATGAATAGTTATAGCAATGAATAGTTATAGTGTAGAAAACCAGAAAATCCAACACATTTATATACATCATTGTCAGGAATTACAATCACTGGGAGCAAAAGAAAAAACTAAGTTTTAATTCAAGAAAAAAGCTGAGAGGTTCTTTACATATTACAGAGAATTATTTGCCTCTATCATACTGAAGCAGAGTGCTGCTACCACCAAAAAGGCAAACAGCCACTGAAATCAGATGCAGTGAATAGATTTTTGAATAAAATGGTATAAAAGTGGAAAGTAGTACAATAAAGTTACACACACAAAAAAAGGCCTAAGATGTTTCTACACTGTAACCCCAGGGGAAACGCTGCAGCTTGTGCACATCTAGCCAGCAGATCTGGTTACAGTTCAACTGTTACTCAGGCCAGTGCAGCCAGAAAGGACTAGATGGGACGCAGTCACACCCTCCAGGCTCAGATGTGCCCAAAGGAAAAGTAAAGGCTCTGTGCCTTCTTGAAAGGTAGCTGACAAAGTAAAGTTTGTAACTTTACATTGAGAAATCTATAGGTAAGGCTAGATATACAGAAGGTTGCTCACTTGTCAATAGCTCAAAATAGCTAACGATATCCAAAGTTGCCATTATTCTGAAAAGAAATGTTACCACTGGATTAGCACTAGAGAAAAGTAAAACAAAGGATCAAAAGAGCATATAATTAAGGCTCAGTTTTGCATTAAAAACAACCCCCTCTTATTCTATCTGCAGTGTCTCTTACTTGTTTCTTCCAAGTGATGAGAAAGAACTAACCTAAGAACACGTGTGCAGTTCCAACAACAGCCCTAAAATAAAACACAAGCTCTAAAAATCTTTAAAATAATTACCTCCTCCTTCTCCACCAGAGGTTTCACCTCTGCAAGGTGAGCATCCTGGAAGTCTGTTGACATGGTCAGTAGCTGATATCTGTAGAGATGAAAAAAGGTTTGTTCTCAGCTTGCATCAAAGATTGAATACAGGAACAAATAAAGATCCTGCTCCACCCAACCCCCAATGACCCACTGTCTAAAGTTATAGTTTAAAACACCTTTGCCAAGAAGGTTATGAATCTGTTGTAAAATGCCATCCTGGTTTATTATATTCTCACTCCTGCCCAATGCAAAATTAAAAAAATATTAAGGCTGCAAGACCAACTAAAAGTCTAGCAGCTTCAAAACAGGGAATGCTGAAGGAAATAAGGCAGGGACCAGTAAAGAGTATCACTGAAACTGTCATTTCACAGGTGAACAGAGGCAGTCAGGTCTGAACAACCACCTTCTGAAATTAGCCTGGATACTTGTCTCAATTTTTTTCCTTTTTTTTCAGGCTCCTTCTTCACCCCCCCAGACCTTCACTGTAAGAAAACTGCATGCTCATTAGCATCATTTTACTCTGATTGATGTGCTCTTTTCTTTGGGACAGAAACAAACTACAGCAAGTAAAACATACATTCCTTTAGGTGAACACCAACCAGGTGCATGCAATAATGCTATCTTCCAAAATGCCAAAGTAAGGAACAAGATTGCTCTATCCTGCTCTAGGAAAGGATCAGCATCACAATAACCAGCCCTTGTCTGTGGAAATCTTATTTGGAAATGTAGATACAGCCAAGCCCCAGAAAGTGACTGCCAAGTCAGACAGAGCAGCAGGTTGTGCTGCAGGTGCAGCATGCCTCTTGTGTTTGGACCAACAAATATCTCAGTTCCAAGACTGTATCAGTCCAAACTGGCAGTTAAACAGAAGAATGGCATGTTTTTGTTCCCTTGACAAAGATAAGGTGCCAGAGCCAGAAGGCTGTTCCCTGTGAAGCTCTGATGAACAACCTGAAACAGTTCAGGAGATACTGGAACTGTTTTAACAGCAAGTTGGCAAATATGAAAGTCAGTATGTTTGTCACACATCCTCTGGGCTGCTAGAGAAATTGGTATCATGTGGGGCTTGGGCATCTTTGGACAAAACTGAAAATTTATTAACCACACAATTAAAACAAATCATTTATTTACTTTAAGAAAAGATTAGACCTGTCAAGTGAAGCACAAGTGTACTCAAAGCACATCAAAATGCTGAAACATGTTTAGGAATTATTAACTAAGTGAAATTGCAAAGGTTAATTATTAACCACTGTATTGACAATAAGCATAAAGCTACAGAACAGAATTTAAACCTATTCTTTAAACTATGACTTATTCACTTTCTGACTTAAATTTAAGCCAACCAACCTTGTCTACATAAATGACTGCTCAAGAAAGGTTGTGAATATCCAGGAGCTGGCAGTGGAAGCATCATCATTTTTACTCTGCCTCATGGATAAACTTGATGCACTTTTCCCTGGACAAAGATGCTCTAGTGAGAAAGTTTGCAAGACAGCTGGATGCTGCAGGAAGCTATACAGTGGCACACACAAGACAAGACAGTTAGTGCTGAAAAAAAGGTGGTGTCCATATGCAAGGAAACAGCTTCAGATGTTAGGAACCCTTCTCGCTAGCTATGTAGTTTTGGTAAAAAATTAGACTAGGGATTTTAAGCTTAGAGAAATGCTTCATGAATATTCAACCTTACCATTTCAGGCTTGGGGCAGGAACAAAACTGACCCCATTGCCAGTAATACATATTCCAAATTTACAAGGCACCAAAGATACTTAAATAGTCAGAAGAGTCAAGACAGAGTTAATTCCCTAGCAGTGACTCTGATTCACTCTTTCTCCAGGTTTTCCAGTAAGTTTTGCCATTACAGATTTGAATCAAAGAATAAGCAAAAAACCAAGTCTGCCAAATTTCAAGCAACTACAAGTGACATTTTAGAAATAGTGTTACATATTTTTGTAATTACAGCCATCTATGCAATCTGCCTTTCTACACAGAGACCAATTGTGCATGGCAGAGAGGGAAAAGAAATGCTGCTGCAATATTTGGAAGTCAAAAATATTTATGTGCAACTAGACTTAACACAAAGGCCTGGGTCTGTTGTTTGTTTGGGGTTTCCTTTGGTTTTCTCCCCCCACCAACTGAACAAATTCTACTAGGACAGAAGTAGCACCTTACTGTTGCACCCAATTTTGCAGTAGGGACTAGAAGTGCAAGAGATTTTTCCATGCTTTGCCTGTAGGGAAGTAAGAAGGTAGGTCTCAGCATTTTCCAGTAAGTAGCAACTTGGAGAACAAAGCCACAGCTAGTGTTTGTGGAAGAAAGTTGTTTACATGGGATAGTTTGAGATTTTCAGGGACTCAGAGCATTGGCTACAAATGACCAAAACAACCGTGCCAGAAAGAACAAGAGGGATGCTTTTTATAGCCTTAAAAACAATCCTGTTTTTATAATAGTTCAAAGCTGTTGCTCTATGTTTCCAAAAGGACCAGCACTAGGAAGTGCTGACTAGCAGATTACACGACTGCCATAGAGTCTGTTGACAAAGAAGCCCAACATGTATCAACTTCTCACTTTTGGAAAGATACCAGATGGTGGAGCCACGTGTTTTCAGACTGGGCATTCCCAAGCACTGGGTTTTCCTGCTGTGGAACAGCAACACCTGAACCATTCCTACCAAGAAAACTTTGTGAAAAGGCAGCATAACGACATGCTATTTATTCAAAAGAGCTGGCAAACAAAGCCCCACTATCTGTTGTCGCTAAAAACCATCTTATTTTCCAAAGAGAAAGAAAGCTGGGGAAGTGGTTTTGTACCACCCATGTTCAGCACAAATTTTATCATCTCTAAATAGGTGCTTTGTGCTCCCCTCCTTATGTGACAGGGCAGCTCGAAGTTAATGTAACTGCATAACTCTCCTAAATAGATAACCATAAAAGTGTTCCATTACACACGTTTCAAAGCACTTGCCTCAGAGAAGTCTTCAAAAGACAAAGTTCATTTATATCTGCAAGCACTAGTGTGAAGTTGCCAACTTGCAACTTGAAGAACTTTTTTTTCACTCCACTTGGCCAATTCAGACTGCTAAGAAGTCCCAAGTTCTCTTTGGGACAAGCCACCTCCACCCAGCAGACAGCCACCACACCTCACCCAGTTATCAGTCAGAATTGCTGCTCAGAGGACTACATTTTAAAACAATCATGTTTCTAACTAAGAAAAGATACAGTTTAAGGCAAACTTGGCAGCTGGCCAAGTGTTTTAAAGCTGATCACATGTCTACCTTTGCCAATTAATTGGAAAGGCATTAAACCACCATCCCTCTAGGAAGCAAAGGGGGCATCATGAAGGGTGAAGTCAACTGTATAATACTGTGTTCACTGATTTCAAAGAGGCTTTTCTGTACTTATTCCAGTCCAAACCCACTGCTCCAAAACCACCAGAGCAAGTGTCATAACCAAGGTTAGTACCTCAGGAATCATTTGAACTGACACTGATTATTTTGCTTTTAAGGATTCAGAATATATACCTGGCCTTCTGCATCATTGCTGAAGGGACAGCCATTGCTGGAGACTGGTTTTGGCAGAAGTGCTTCCAGGATGGATGTGCAGCCTGGCTTTGCACAACAGAGATCACAACAAACAAGCCAAGATGCCACACCTCAGGCCACCCATCCTCAGACACCAGCAATATTGAAATCCTAAACAGCAAACATTAGTTAATCCTAACACATGTGGCCAAATGCACTCCAAGAACAGAAGCAAAACATCTTTGAAGATCCCTTATTTCAAGCTTTATTCTTCAGAAGACACACATATGGTTGTCCAAGTTTGTGCCACAGAGCTCATCATCATGATGGTCTCATACTCGTGAAGGGCTGAAGGAACTGCTACCAGTACTACAGGGTTTACCTCTGCCCTCATACCTAACTTTTTTTATTTACATGCTATCATGGAAAACAACGAATGAGAAGACTACTGTCCAAGGGCTTCATAAAGAAGGAAATTTCCTCAAAACAGCTTGTTTAAACACCAGCAGCAGAGATTACTCTCCTTTTGAGTACTGATACACATAGCAGCCTGTTAGCATTTCCATCTTTGCAGGCTGAGCAAGCAGAAGGGACAGCAATCACTTTACGTGTGGGATTAAATACCCAAGAGCACCTAACGGAGAAGGCAGCCATGGGCACAGAGGGACACAGCTCTCAGACACTGGTGTTGCTCTCTTTAGAGAGAGGGACCACAAAACATTTGGGCCCCTAGTGTCACATGAGAGGTGTTTCCAAGCCAGTCACATCACTCTGCAATTTATTCTTTGAAAGCCACAAGTGTCTTCAGAACTCTGGCATTAAAGCAGGTAGGAAGGACATGGGTTGCAATTTGATGATTTGTGCATCTGCAGCACCTCATAGCACTATTAGAGAAGGAGGGATGAGGCAAGGATGGAGAGAACTAAGATGTCTCCAGAGCTTTGCTGAAGCTGATTATCAAAGACCTCCATCAGTTCCAGGTCAGAAAGACAACTAAACAGCTCAACAGCCTCTCGTCAGTGAAGAAAGGAAAGCTACTGTGATGCTCAAACAGCATTTGAGCCTTACATATGGTCAGTTGGATCTGTTCTGGTCATTAACAGTAAATGTTGCAAACTAGTCTGACTGGTCCTAAAATAAGAAGTGGTTACTGTAAACTGGAGAGCAGCTTGGAAATCTTGTCTCCACTAAAGAGGCAAGTGGACATCTGTTAATAGCACCCATATATTGTTATGGTCCACAGTGCATGCTTTTAAGTGCAGTTTACATTTCAGATATTTCCTAATAAACTTGACAAACCTAATCTTTCTGTTTGTGATCCATTTGAAAATGATACATTTTGCAAGCATCCAAACCAGTTCATACATAAACATCTGCCCACCTTATGCCCTGTTGAAGCTACTCGTTGTTTCAGACACTTTATCACAAGGTCCTTCGTGCACCAAGTTACTGATTTTCTTACAGTTCCACGAAATAAATCACAAGAGGTTTTATAGCAGTTCCTCCTTTGAAAAGGAACTGCTGACTTTTGACAGTTAAGTAGAATCCAACTGAACAGTTTGAGCAACAAGTGTCAAAAGTTGACGACACTCACTTGGGACTCAGTTTCCTTAGCCTCTGGTTATACATGATTGTCTGAATTTGCAACTAAAAGTTAACTACATGACACAAAGGAAGCAGTTTCAAATCAGAACAGCTCAAGAACAAATGGATTAAATAAAATAACAGAACTGAAACAACTCCACTGCATGGTGGCCTCTGGTTCACAGATGTCCTGTGAATCACCATCTCCCAGAACTCCTTCAAGCACCTTATACGGATAAAAGTCAACTTAATTACTTTTTTGTTTCTAACTAATTTGTTTTCCTTTCCTTTCAACTCCATTTGTGAGCTAATCGACCAGCATGCTTTAGTGAAGGGTCTAGCTGAAAATAAGAGCTGGCATCCAGAAAAAAAGTCGTTTTTTTAAGAGCACAGTGTAGCCTAACAGTGATTTTTCAAAGCCAGAAAAACAAGAAGGGCAAAAAGTTTAGCCATTTTTAAGTTAACACTTATGCTATGTACTAACCAATCTCATTAGGAAACTGAAACCTCTTAGCCAAGAAGTTGAGCCCTGTGCCAACTAACAGCCAGGTGAAGCCACAGACCACTGTGAGGGCGGAGACAGTAGCTAATCCCACCAGGCTCCCACCAACAATGCTCAGGTGTCAGTCTGCAGCTCCCACAGCTCTGCTTGCCTGCAGCTGCTGCATACCCATGCAATTGTGAAGACAAGATCTCCAGGCTCCTCTCCAGTCCTTTTGTTCTGGCTGTTTTTTGCTAGTGTGACTGGCGCCAGTGCCTGTGCAGGCACAGAGCTATTCAGCTGCAGTCACTTTGGGATCAGACACAGCCTTTAGACTGCCAGTTCCTCAGATCAGGGACTGGTTACTCTTCACACGCATGATACGTTCTGGCAGCTGCACATTGATAGTAGCATCAAAACAAAGTGAGCTGGAAGGCAGCCTTCTGTCTACTCTGCATATATTAAGCAAGAAAACTGTTGCAATGCAGTTTGCACAATCCTTTTTGCTGTGGGATGCAATGAGGAATGTTCCTTGGAAAGCTCTGGGTCCTTCCATGCTTCACAGGAGCAGAAACTGCCTGTGGGAAGGGTTGGTGTGCCAGCCATGGTACATGCCTGCTGTCTCCATACACGTCTCTATGCTGGACACCCCTGGTGTCCCATCCCCCCCACGGCCCCCAGTAAAGTGATCAGCTATTCTTTTCCTAGCTGGCAGAGAAGTGGAGAGCTTGCCATGTCTTAGGACATCTTTCCTGTTGTAGCAGTCCTTAATACTACCTACACCATAAAGTCACAGCTACAGGAAGGTGTCACTTTAACAGGGACCAATTACAATTTGTAATGAGGTTCTGACATTCAGGTTTCTTTAGCATCTGGTCGCTGAAACTGCTTCTGGTCCTACCTCTGTGAAAAGTAGTCATCAACAACGTTAAGTTTCTTTAAAGATACTTAAAATAGCAGCTACCAAGAGTGCAGTTATCCCAATCTCCCTACTCAAGCAGCCACCCCTCACTACCAATATGGCTGCATACAGTCTTTGCAGAGCATGACAGGGCAGTGTGCAGGCAGAGGAGCCCAGGACTTTCACAAGAAATCCTACATCTGAGTGGCAGCCTGAGTTTATTTGGAAACACATTATGCCCATTTGTACTGATGCCAATATTACCCTTTAGCTTTAGAGGACTCTATGCTGTGCATGGCAGCACTGCAGGGTGGAAAGGGCAAAGAGCAATCTGCTACCTTCCCAGACTCCTTTTCCTTCACCATCAAGCCAGCCCATCGCATTCCACTGTCTCAACAACCTCCTAGTATCCCCTCCGCAACATCCTTCTCTTCTCTATCCCTGTCCTCCTTCAGCTCCCTGCAAACACAGAGGTCATAAGCAAAGATTAAAAGCAATGCATTGGTACAGAACCAGACACCTGCCTTGCACCTGGGTACTAGGCTGGTCTTTGGGGGCAGATTAAATAACTGCAAAGATGCATTAGACATTCCGTGACAAGGAAGAGACAGCTTGTGCCACAAAGATTGCAGTCTAAACAGAAAAGAAACAAGCTATTGTTCTTGCAGCTCAACAGTGTCAGGCCATGCTCTCCACCCCCTCCTATTCTCAATCTGCCATGCTTTAATAGTTCATAGCTTCTGCCCAGCTGCAACTGCTTCAAAAAGTGGGTGGTTCTGTGTAAGTTAGAGGCAAAAACATACTGAGATTATTCCAGAAGGGTCATAGTATACTCGAGCTCTAGGTTGCATCTTTGCAACTACATAGTTTTCATATGTTTTTCATTTTCATGTTGATGTTACAAATAAGAGTACTTAAATTACAAAACATCACAGCTAAGGTTGATGATGAATCTTAATTTACTTCTATTCATTAGGTCATACGTATATACATATATGACTTGTTCTACAACCTGTTAAAATTGCTTGCTCAGAGCGGTTACAAGTTTCATAAACCCTGCCAAAATGTCTGGGCTGAGGTTTTCCATAAGCATTCGAGGGTTCTGGGTATTTTTGTTTTGAGGAGAAAAGTATAATTTATGGATATTTTGTTCCTGTGAGCATCCAGTCCCCTGTTCTAGGATTAATTAACTTTAGCATTCTAGACCTTAATCTGGACTCAAACTTCCCACAAATGTCCACTGTGTTAAGGACACATCATTCATTCTTCCCAAGAAAGTTTCATTATAAACTTACCCAGATTCAAGCATTTGCACATATTGGACTACTTATTGGGTAACAGTCTTCCACTGCCTGCAAGCCTAGAGATACAATAGGATCTGTTTAAGGGCTGAGCATATTCCTGTTTATATCACAACAGATGGGACTGGTGAGGGAGTATCTAAATCAGCATAATCCAGTGCCAGAATACTCATTGCTTCTCAAAATAAGGCCTCTCAAAATCCTTCAAAGTGGGCAAAAAGCAATTCTTCATCCTCAGCTGACTTTTCTCAAAGCCTTGCCCATTCAGGCTCCAGACTGGTATCTATTACATCAGAGATCTTACAGCTATCACTTTCCAGGCTTTGTTTACAAGAGGGAGTTATGCATGTCCAAATTTTTATGAGACTGACATTTTTATAAACTACTTCATTAAATTAGTATGTTTCAGATGGAAAAAATGCAATGCTCTTAAATTCAATCATATAGACAATAATAGTATTTTGAATCTGCCATAATACAAAAGGCCATCATACTCCACAGCATGTCTACTTCATAGACTACTCACATAACCTAGTACAGTGCAACTTTGTCCAAGGACACAAAATTTACCAGTGATATGTTACACAAAATACGTTTAGAGTAGGAAAATGACATCATTAGCTTGATAAGGTTCATATGAGCTTCCTGAAGGATGCAAGTCAAAAATTCACATCAGGAGCAATCCTTCCTTCCTCCCTCTAATAGTCATTTCCTGTATGGATGTCTGCTTACTGTGTTCACAAATAAAGGTTCTTTTTAAAGTTGCATTCTACTTTGTTGATTATTTTTCCATTATACCTTGTCTACCAATAAATACATACATAAAAATCTATTTCCACTCTCACTTTGAACACCAATGATTCCACCTACAGAGAGTCTTCAACAGGGACACTGCACATTAATATCCTTACTAAATTTTTGCTTCCTAAAAAAAAAATCAGAATTTCTTAAAGAAGTTGGAATGTTGAAATGGCAAGGATAGAACTCCCCACACACACCAACAAAGAAAACATGTTGAAAGCACATGAAAATGTTTTCATGCTGCACTATGTCCTGGCAGTGTTTAAGGCCGGGCTGGATGTGGCCCTGGGTGACCTGGTCTAGTGATTGGCATCCCTGCCCATGGCGGGGGGGTTGGAACTAGATGATCTTTAAGGTCCCCTCCAACCTGTCCATTCTATGATTCTATGTCCTAAGGTTTGTTCTTCCCATTAATTTTTTACATCATCCATCCAGTAGCAGCAGATCAGCCTTACAAACCTATGGTAGAAAAACTAGGAGCTATACTTTTGAAACTATACTTAGTTCAGACAGGAAGCATCCAGTTAAAGGCTTGGAAAAGTAATGAATATCTAGTTTTAAAAACAGGGCCTGAAAAGGAAGATCTGGACTGACCAACTTCCAGCTACCAAGAGAAAAAAATTTGACTGACAGATGCAAAAGATATTAAAACTGTGACAATTAATTGAACGGAAGCAGTGCAAAGCCCAAAAGAAACATAGGAAACGTGATCAGTCACACACAAAAATCACTAAGATTGACATACATCCTGCTCTTACAAACTGTGGAAAATTTCATCAGCACAGGCAGACCAGCCATGCATCACCAAGCACACCTCTGCATGAAGAGCACCCCATTTGACAACAAACTGCTGGGCATTATGCAAAGTCAACATTCTCATGCCAGTTGGGAAACAAAACAGGCCTGACCCTGCAGCAGCTCTGAGCAAAAAGTGAAACTAAATTCATTTCCCTCATCAGCCAACATAGAGCTTGCACATTCACGTCTAAAACTTGGATAATTGTAAGCTTTACTTTTTTTTATTCCACACTTGCTGTGCTGGATTAAATGGTGAAGAATGGCACTGATTCTCACAAATGCTCAGTACTGAGTTTAATTATATCATAATAACACTAATGATACATGATCACATATTCAGGAGAGGCTCTGAATGGTTGGTTCCTTACTGTTGCTCCAACTCCACAGTCAAAGGGAATTAACAATAGGGATTACCTCCCACTGGCTGGCCCCACCGATATTACCCAGGGCTTTGAAAGTGACAGATAGGAAAAACCCCACCAACATTTGAGAGAAACTCCAAGTTCAATAGCCATTATATTCACAGCTATTGATTTCCAAGAGGTCTAACCCAGATTTTAGTCATCTGTAGCAACACACACCACTAAATCTGAAAGTGGGATTCCCTTATTCTCAGCCTTTTAAACGGTTACAGAATATTTCCTGCGATTTCCCACTACTAGCAAGTAACTTACTTGCAACTTTTGGGACAGAGCTTTCAACAGAGGGCAAAAGGGTAACTACTTCGTTGACCTGCTGACAGGTGAAGATCCACTCACCATGGAACAGTACAAGAAGAGGTATTCAGGGAGCAGGCTGCAGGGGCAGCACCATCACACATTAGGTAAACTCTAAATTTACACCTAAAAGCTGAAGCTAAAGGGCAGTCTGCATGCAATACCATTTGTTTAGCAGAACAGCTACGGGAATAATTCCTTCACTGAAAGGGTTGTCAAGCACTGGAACAGGCTGACCATGGAAGTGGCTGAATCGCTATCCCTGGAGGTATTTAAGAGATGTGTAGATGTGGTACTTAGAGACATGGTTTAGTGGTGGACTCAGCAGTGATGGTTTAACAGTTGGACTCCCTGATCTTAAAGGTCTTTTCCAACCCAAACTGTTGCATGACTGACAGTGGGCTCTCCTGTACTTCTGCCAGAGATTTCCAGGTGCTGTGACACAATGTAGAAGTTAGATGTAAACAGTCAGCTGCAAGTCATACAACAACATCAAGAACCAGCATTTCATTTCTATTAATATCAAGCAGTTGCACCTCCTGATTTTGGAAGGTCTTCCTTTCAAGTGGTCACTAAAGAAAGTCTCTCTTGCTGCATACTGCTGGGACTGAACTGGTTTTGCAGGCTGTTCTCCCCTGACAGCAAACAGGCTTTTGCTGTCTTAAGATTCCAGCTGTAGGCATGATGTAAACATTGCTGATCCACTGCAATTAGAATTTGTATTATTTTTGAGAGTTTCACATTTTCTAGTTGTCTTCATTCTGAAGAGCTTCAAGTGATTTTCACACCTTCTGTATCTTTCTTCCACTCTATCTTGAGACAATAAAAGCAGGAAATGCCTCATTACATATATGCTCCATGTTTAGTGCAAAAGATACTTAGGCTGTAATGAGGTTAAGTGAAAAAAACCCCAGTTTTCTACAGGAAGTTAAAAGTTTGCCAAAATCCCTTCAGCTGGTCATGAGAAGATGTATGTTGCACTTCAGTCAAACAGATTAATCACTTAGGTTTAAAAAATCTGAATCAAAGAATTTTTCTAACAAGAGTTCACAACTAATCCCACCTGAGCTACAAAAGCAAATAACTCAACTGCCTTACAACTACTTTTGAGGGCCAGGCTTCCACATCAAACTGTCTCCCAAGATGCACTGTAAACTCCTCGTGTAACTGTCATAGTGCAAAAAGGAATATTCAAGGAGCAGAGTGTCTCCTACTGGAGTAAAGAAAACTGGGGAATCCTGCTGTTTTTACTAAGCATTCAATCTACCCAAATGATATGTCAGTTTTAGCATTCCTTTTTCATTTTGAAAAGAACAAAAAAGCCATTGTGCAAGGCAGGAACAGAAACTTTTCTGGTGGAACAGATGCTGGTTCCCAAACAGGCAGGAGCATGTGTCATCCCTCACCCAGCAGTGGGTGACAATTCTTTGACTATGACCAAATTCTGTGGACACCTGACACTTTAACATCCTATCCTGCTGTCACCTTGAGTAAAGTGGCCAATAAATGTAGGGAATTAGTACATAAACCCTTTTTGAGGAAAAACAAATTAAAACCTCAGTTTGCAAGACCTTCCAGAAACCTCTCCCCCAGCCTGGTTCAAGGCCAGACACTTTGCAGAGTGCACAGTCTCAAGAGAATGAGTTCATCTGTCAGTTCACTGGTTGCAGAAATTGTGGTTCAAATTTGAAATCCAGCCCATTGAGGTGTATGCTGAACTGCAATGCAAGGGACTCAGATTCAGAAGTTGCAGTCTCCGGTTCCCCAAACTGTTATGCCATGGTATCTGTCCAGTTTATAATGAAAAATATTAGGTACAGAAGCCATACAGACCCTAAGAAATCTCTCATTACTACATTAAATCTTGTTTTCACTGCATCTTGTGCTTTCTATGTCAAAACACACACCATTTCCTCCTGAACGTATTCCTGCATCTTTCTTCAAGGGCACAGAGCTTATTAGTACTCTGTGAACTGTACAGACCTTTAAGGAACACTATTTTTGCTGCACTTACTCCCGAGTTTTACCATTTCACCCAGAGTCATTAAATTCTTGCTGTGCACAAGACATCACACAGCATTAGATGCCTGCTGTTTGCTCAAGTACTTGTGATAAAAGCAGTCATTCTGTGTCAAACTATGTTAGACTGGTTAAAAGAGCACAAAACTTTTTAAAAATATGCTTCCAGAGACAAGTTCAAAAAGTGCACCAGCTTAATGCCACTGGCTGAAGTTTTGATGTAAGTGACATCTGTAACAGCCAAGACTAAAACCAGCAAGGCAGGCATCTCATGTTTTCCTAAAGTATTTGATAGGTTCTGTTTATAGGCCATTTCCATTGCTTGCACTGAAGGGTGAGTTTTTCAGCAACTGTGTATCGTTGCTGCACTTGGGGACACACACACACAAAAGTTGACAAAAAGCCAGAGGATGTCAAAACAGTTTAACACCTTGCAGAAAATCTGGACAGAAAGGTTCAAGTTGTCTTTGACCCCTTCCATGCCACTACAACTGCAGTTCCTACATTCAAAATACAGTTCCTGTTTAAGCAAACAGCAGAGAAAAATGTCCACGTAACATAGTTGGTAAATACTTCTAGCTGAACCCTAAAGGGAGTCCTGTTGTGGAGATGAGGTGCAAAATCAGGCACTGTGGTCTTTAGAATGCAGTGGGTAAAACAGTAAGAAGTCTTCTTGCAAGTCTTTTATAGGAAAACCATAACTCAGTGGAAAGTTAACCAAAACATCCTCCCTAGCAAAACTGAAACCACTTATTTCATCAGACCCAGTACGTGGCTGTGCCTCCACTGCAAACAATACTGTCAAGTGCTCTGAACCTGAACAGTGCCTGGAAGCAGGGATGACAAACTACACATTACATACAAAGAGAATACCCTACTGAGGCAACTGACTAGAGAAGGCTGGAAACTAGTCAAGTCTGTGCTCTGCCCCACATTCAACACACAGCTGAGACACAAGCAACAAGCATCAGTGGTCAGCTTCCCTAGGAAATCTATGTGACTTCATCTCACAGCTGTTTTCCAGCCCAGCCCAGTAAGTGCTACTGCCTGGGAGCCTGGATCTTGACAACAGCATCCAGCAGCTGCCCCCACCACTGAGAAAGGCTGGGGTACAGCTCAGGGAACCCCATCCGCTGCTCCCTCCCACCAGCACACTGTCACCACCCTTTTAAGAGCCACCTACTCCCCCACTGACACAGCCCTGCTGGGCAGGAGGGGGAAAGACAGTTATTGATAAGAAAAAAAAGAATAAGGTGATGAAAGGATGCACCCCTGAAGGGGCTGTGAAGCCTGTGGTGGTGGAAGGATGAAGAGACAGGTAGGTGGATGGATGGATAAGTACATGGACGAATGGTCAGGTAGTTGGATAGATAGATTGGTAGGTAGCCGGATAGAAAGGTAGTTGGATAGATGTGTGGGTGTATAGACAGGTAAGTGGTTGAGTCGATGGATAGGTACGTAAGTAGGTAGACAAAGGGACCCTCACTTACCTGCTGCGGTACTACTCTCCCTCCACCGCCGCCTCACTCCTACCGCCACACTCCAACAACCACCCGCTGCGCTCTACCGGCCGCAGGGTGCATTTATAGTCCTCGCCCCGCCCGAGGGAGGTGCTTTCCGTCGGCACGGCAGCCGGCACCGCCCCCAGCACCTCCCCGACGGGAGGAGGGCGTGGCCCAACACCCGTCCCCGCCCCCGCCCCTCCCCCGGTTGTCCGGAGATGTTTGCGGTGCGTGCACCCATGTCAGCACAGGGTCCCTAAATATCACCAAGAAGCTTCGGCGCGCAGCCTCAGGCCAAGGTCCTCCCTTCCTCCAGGTCCTCATCCCAGCCAAGAGGGACTCACATGCGACATCCCCCTCCCGAGCAAGCCTTGGGAGCAGGAAAGGGCTGAAACCTGTCTCCCTACTTCCCGAGGCGTTACGGTTCCGGGAAGAAGGGATTTCACACAATTCTGTGAGCAGAGGCGAGTGTGTGCAAGGGAATTGCCCAAGGACGAGAGGGTGTTTAAAAAAAGGTATAGATGTGGTACTTAGGGACATAGTTTAGTGGACATGGGGGTGATAGGTTGATGATTGGAGTTGATTATCTTAGAGGTCTCTTCCAGCTTTAATGATTGTGAATCTGAGTGGCAGTCTTGTTAAATCTGGTCAAAGGACTGTGACAGCAGGTCCTGCCACGTGAGGTCAAAATCATGCAGGCATATGTATTCCTTAAGTCTCTTTACCAGATCCTGAATTGCAAAGTCTCATGCTCATACATTACCTTGATCACTGGGAAGGAGATGTAGTTGCTGTAGAAAGAAAATAATGCCTTGACAAATTTCTGGTGAAGTTCAGAAGGTGCAGTGGGTGCTGTAGGCGCTGTGTGAGTTTCCCAGCAAACAGCTCTTTGGCAAGAAGTGCAGCTAATCGTCTATTCCAAAAAGAGGCCCTAGCCTGCTGAGTAAAGAATATCTCTATACACACAGCTCTGCATGCAGCCACCCACTAAGGGGCAGGTTAAACTGTGACAGCCTGAGCTACTTTTTCTGTGGCTTTTCTGCACAGCACACTTACCCCATATGTGTGATTTCACTTAACAACCTCACTTTTATGGCAGGTTACTGTGACCCAGACTGATGAAATCCTCATGCAGCGGCCTGAAGAAGAATCAGAAATTCCGGAAACTTCAAGACTCTGTTAAACTTTCTGCCTCTGTTTTCTTGGCTACACTGTAACCTTATTAAGTCCAGTTTAAAAAGCTTGCTGCTGTTCAAATGCGTATTAGCTTCTCTCCTCCTAACACAGCTTCTCCACCTGAGTCAGAAACTGCTGCCTTTGGAAAAACAACCAAGGAAGTCCAGTTCCTTTTTCACCACAAAATGGCAAAAGACTACGTTGTGCAGCAATAACTCTGAAATATTTTGAAATGTAGAATAAAGGAAATTTCTTATCATGTTTTCTTACCTTTGATTAGGTAATGACTGCAAGGATGAAAAGTATTTCTAAAACGACAAAGGAGAAGCATTTGTCATTCTAAGACAGCACTGCTGTGTGTGCTTGCTTTGTTTTTTTCATCATAAAAGGTCTAATCTTTTTCACACTAATTTTAAACTGTGGCTTTAAATCAGTGGCTTGTTTGTTATGGAAGATCTGTCTAGCCCAGTGGCTCCCAAAACTATGGAACAAGTGCAAGTGCTAGAGCAAGAAGATGGGCTTGACTAATTTTCCAAGGGAATAATCCTTCCTTCATCTGACCATGAAACAAAATCCTAGCTCAGAAACATTCAGTCCTTCAGAAAACAGATCTGGGTCAGTATCTGAGCTGTGTGGTTTGGCCCATCCTCAAGCAGTTTTTCACTCTGCTGTACTTGGCTGCTTTTTGGGGAAGGGGCTGAAAGCTCCAGAGATTCAAATGGAATGAACTGTTCCCTCTGCACTAAATGCAGACTTTTGCAGTAAAAACAAGTACTGAGTCTGGAATAAACTCCAGTTCTCCAGAACCAGAACGATTGCTTTCTTTTGCTTTGACCTTTGCAGTTTCTTTGTTGTTTAAATCCTATGTAGTGTTGGACCCCTCAAAATGTTGGAGACAGGCCCCAGGAGTCAGTAGCTACTAGCCCATGTGAGCAGGAAAGCATGGAAATGTGCATATTCAAACAGAGCCTTCACTAGTTCAAGCACTCTACCCAGTTATTTTGCTAGTTATGACTTAGAATAATATGTTGATTTACAGTGTATTTTGAGGGTCACTTGTGGATTGCAAAAGAAAATGAAGTCATTCCAAATATCCAAGTTAGGAAGTATTTTTGCTGTGTGAATATGTAATTACTAAGTTTGTACTCAGAGGAATAACTCCTGTCATTAGCCAGAAAGGAGCATGGCTGAAAGTTTGGGGAACATCATTATCCTCTGCTTGCAAAAGTCTCCTTAGAAAACAGGTAGGGAAGACAGGAATTGCAAAATGGCACAGGTGACAAAGCAACATCCACTGCCTGGGTGAGTTTTCACCCAGTGCTGGGCTGCATGACTGCTCACACTGCATTCCCATAGCAGCTGAGTGGCTCATGTACCAGTATCTGTACGTGCCCAGACGTGTGTACTTTAAGAACCACTGTGCTAGGGAGACAAGCTGCCACCCATGTGGGCCTACTGAAAACCTGATGAGTACTTCTACTGTAAATATTGCTTTATTTAATAAACCAGCATTATGCAGCTGGCATGCACTTGTCCTTTCCAGAAGAGTGTCTCCATAGGGGGTGGCTGCCCAGCCATAGATGTCCATTCCTGTACCAGTGAATGGGCTGTTCAAAGTAACCTGAGAGCACCTTCCTCTTCACTGCTGTCCATGGCTTTCACTTGATATCACAGCATAGGTCTCCAAGATTTTTAAGAGTAAAGTAAACAAGTCCTTGATTTACTGGTTTATTTTGTTTTACTGAACTGGGTTGTTGTAGGTTTACACATGCACAAAGACAGACTTGCACAAAGAAGGGAGATGGCATAATTACAGGCTAGAGAAAGACTAATCACATGTGCTGAGCAGAAACCTGCCTATGTGTTCCAATACCTGGCAGAAACAATATTTCAGCATTTAAATAGCACTCTAAAGCCATTAGCTGATCAATGCTTACAAGGTTCTAGGGGAGAGAGGTGGTGCAGATGAAGAACCAGCAGACTAGAGAGCTGATCCAAAGTCCACTGAAGGGCAGCAATTCTACCTATTTCAATGCTAGGAAACAGATTTTTAATTATGATATTTAATTCTTCTTTCCTTTGACATTATATATCTTGCCATACTAGCTTTAAAACAGGAAATTTCAGTGGTTGTGCTGCAATAGCAAAGAAGGAAAAAGAGCTGAATAAAGCAGAAGCACAACATAACTTTTTGGAAAAAATATTGTGCATTTCTTTAGAAAGGTCTCTGCACACTGTTTGTATTTAAGCAGTGGTAATATTATTAGTCACTGCAAAAGTAACTGGGTGTTCCCTTGTTCTTGCTAACAATACAGCAGGGGTAATTTTGGATTAAGCTACATTTTATGAAAAATATACTTGATGTTTCCTGGTTCATGTCAAAAGAATCCCCTGTGTGACCCATCAAATATCACACCCCAGCTGCTGGGAATTTTATTCCACCACTATCTTTTGTTGTTGCTGTTGGATCCCTTGATGATGCTGACATATAGATCGGTTGTCCTTCCAAAAATTGTCCAATGCAGCTTTGAACCAAGGGCACTGACCTCAATTAAAAATATAAATAAATAACACCACGGGGTTGTAGATTCACATGGCCTTGTCAGAGATTTGTCTGAAATTATTCATATCCCCATATAAGTACTTATTTCCACTTTGGAAACTGCTTTTGGCAGGTTTATCTGGTTCAGCAAAAGCATAGATGTGGGATGAGTCATTTAGTTGGTCTTGCAATGTTAACTTCCTGCCATTTGCAAAGGACATAAACTTTTAAAATATATTTTAGAAGACTAGGGTTTCTCTGTAAGTTTATCCAATGAATGGAAGGGATAAGTTTGTTTTGTATTGGGTTTTGTTTTGTTTTCTTTTTTTGTTTGTTTTTTTCTTTTAATAGATATGTCCTGTCACGAGTCTTTTGGAGTAATGCTTTATCAAAGGGAACATTTTTGCTGAAAGGTCTGTTAATTGGTGGAATCTGTGAGCTAAATTCATAGCAGGACTCAGCTGCTGAGTGACAAGGATGCCTGGCCTCTCATTTGGCACTCAAGATTTTGGTCCAGTGCACGTGGACAACTAAGTGCCTAAGAACTGAGTTTCTGTGAAGTCAACATGATGAGTGGTAAATATTAAAGCTAGCCAAGAGAAAAAGCCAAGAGAGACAAGGTCTAAAATAGATTTTGTGTTTATTTCCACATACTGTTTTAAACCAGGAGTTCTCAGGAGATGATTACCTATGGTCAGTGAGTGCTTTCTGTAGTACTACCTCACAGTCAGTAACCCACAGATAGTGAAGGCATCTGTAGGACTTGGTTTCAGATACCTTCCTTCTTTAGTTGCATTAAAGCACAGCTCTTCTGCTTACCAAGAAAGATTTTTAACCACAGTCTACTGGGTGTTTATATACACATTGCACAATATTTTGCTTTAATTTCTCTTGTTGGAGCAAATGCATCTTGAAAAAATAACAAAAATTCATCATGCCAGACAGGAAAAAGTAAGAATTTGGTTCTACTGCTCACAGATGTCATCACAAAGGCAGGGAGATAGCTTCATAGCCTTGCTACAGTCAGAAGGGAAATCAGGTCTTGCTGAATACTTCCACTCCTCCTCCAAAAAGAAAAGACTCAAGTAGCAATATCTATATTAAAACCTGCCTCTTGCACCAAGAATGAATGAAGGAAGCCTCCATTTCCAAACCTATCTCTTGTGCAAAGATTAAGCCAGCAGGGACTCTCTGAAACTTGCACAAGATAAAAAGTCATAATTGCTGCTTTCACATGCTAGAAAACTATACACTTGAGCATTGTGAGGAAAACCCTGTTCACATCCACCCTAGAGGCAGAGCATTTAAGGATGTTCAACCAGAACTCATGTAGGGCTGCACAAGCAACTTGAAGGAGACTTTAAATCATTTATGTAAAACAGACTTTGCAGCAACTTTATCAGAAAGATGTGAAGAGAGAGGTGTTGGGCATGAGTGAGTACTCTGATAAATTAGGCCATTTGAAGCAAGAGATCACAGCACTTGGAAGCTACCAGAAAATCTCCTGATCGATAGGTACTAAATGCAATTTGATGTCTTCTTGATTCCCTGTGGTCACAATTTGCCTGAGTAAAACTGCTACACAGCTGAAAGACAAGTGTTCCACTCTCTCTATTTAGTCCCCATTTTTAGTTATAATATTTTCAAAGAAGTTTCTCTATGAGCTAGAAATCTGGAAAGTAATTGCCTCCCCTTCACCTCTTCCTCCCACTCAGTCTGACTGAGATATTGCTATACACACAAATACATAAGGACAAGTACATTCCTGTGTTCCAGAATCCTTCCAATTCCCTTTTTCACAGACTCTCTGAAGGAACAAACTCACATCTCAGCTGAACTTTTGAAACCAGCAAGGCTGAGTTAGCTTGAATTCAAGCAAAACAGGCTGGTGAATGCCTATGGGTTTGAGGAGCAACTTATCAAGTAGATGTCAGAACTCCTCACTTACGTCTGACAAGGAAACATTGATTAAAGATCTGATTGTTGTCTGATCTTCCTAACATAGTAATGTCATGTGCTCTCTGCATGAAAATGCACTTAAAAGTATATATCCTTTTTTCCCTGAGCACACATTTACACAGCCAAGCAATTATGGAAAAGGAAACTCTGGTCCTGCAAGACCCTAAATGACATGTATCTCTTGTGATCAGTTAGATGTCTCCAGCCATTCCCTAAAGAATTTGGCTATAAATGCTGCTCTTACAGCTTTGATCCGACAGTCAAAGAAGAACAAAGTGATTTTGCTCATTGACACCGTGTACTTAGGGCTGACCACACCAACAGACCTAGGACCACCTGAGACCATGTTCATGGGCTAGGGCCTTTGGGCATATAATACAAACACCTAAGAAACAAATACCTCAGGTTTCTCCCGTCTTGTCTTCAGGCAGAGAAGATGGAAGTTAGCTCACTTCTTACAGAAGTTTTAAAGAAGAGGGTGCCACAGAGGAGACAAGACACAGACATCAGGTTTTGATTGTAGTCTGGCTTAGGGGTCACTTTAGGCATCACTTGACAAAGACTGTGTGTCTAGCCTTAAGACAAAGTAACAGAGAGAGTAGGAACAGGAGAAGAGAGCAATAGATAAGCTGATTGCAGCTCTTGCAGCACAACTGGACATGCTCTTTTTGCCAGGCATTTCAAAACAGTTGCTCAGAATCAAACCACCAGCTCTACATCAGCAATTCATTCATTTAATAGCTTTAAGGGCTGTTCCCTATTAAACAAGACATGGTAAATCTGTTTCAGATTAGCAAATCAAATGAGTCACAAAAAAATCCCACTTTGGTGTTAAGTTTTGGCCTGCACAAGCTGCATCTCAAACAGATGCTGTGTCCATACTGCTAAATATAAAAAGGCCAAACCTCAGCCTTTGGCCTCAAAACTAAGTGGTGTGTCCTGGGTCAGGCTTCATGTCTTAGGATCAGCTCTCTGGAGCAGAATGACCCCACACACATTGTATGGCACTTGGCCCTGGCTCTCTTCTGTGCTATAAGCAGTGTCTTGTGATCATAAGACATGATCATTAGGGGGTTTTAATGTGTTTCTGCATTTGAAGCCTCTGAAATTATCTAAGGGCAGTTCAGTCCAGACTGATGTTTTTCTGGCACAAAGCTGAAAGGATGTGTTGCATACCCCAGGGTGAGCATGGGGCCAAGTGAGCATGCAGGAGGATGCAGAGCCTGATGGGACAGCCTTGGGGGACCGTGTAGGCTGGGCCATGGTTTTCTCCGTACAGCCTACTGACAGCTTCTGGGAAGAGGCCAGACCAGAGCCAGGGGACAAAATAGCAATTAAGTGTGTGTGCAGCCAAGGGTCTGTGTGTTAAGCTCACTCCCTGTTCCCTTTCCTTAAACAAATCCAGAGAAACTGAGAAGGCTCCTCATGAATCTTGAGTGACAGTTTGTGTCAAAAATGCTCATTATTGAAATGGTGAGGATATTCCCTGTCATCTTCTAGTTAGGGGACCAAGGCCAGAGTTTAAGTCAGAATGCTTCAAGGTAATTAGTATTTACAAGTATTACAGCTAGCACAAATATTAGTATTGCTGGAAAAGCAGATTTTAAGTACATATAGCTGCAAATTGCAGAAAAGCCTGACTGTAGTAATTCACCTACATGTAGTCTGTGGTACTGGGCAGCCCTGCCAAAAGGGAGACTAACCACCAGAAAACACTGCCCTGTGTCATGAAGCTTTCACTGAATAGCCTCATCTTTGGTGCTGAACACATCTGAGCCATGAGATCAGAGATTTTGGGCAGGATGATTAATATTGACTTCACCCTGGGAGAGTAATATGAATGTACTGAAACAAAAACATTTTAGGTTTTGAGGCCCCATATCTGAAAAGACTGTCTGTACAACACTCTTGTGTCCCCTCAGCTAACAAAGGCTGGGCAAACTGATAAGGGACAACATGAAGAACATTTGCTACTGAATGTAAGATTTCCTGTTTAGCATGTTTTCCCTGATGAAATGCATTTATTACCTTCTTTGTCCCAAACATTGTAGGTTATTTTCATCTCAGAAGCAGCTCTTTAAATACTATTAATATTTAAAAGGACAAATATCTGTTTTATTTTTTATGGTGAATTTTCAAACATGATATCTCAAGCCACATTTGGACAGAACTTCAAAGTCATCTTGTTAGAAACTTAAATAAGTCCTGAAGAAAATTCTTGAATCAGAGAGGAATCCTTGACCACCACTTATTGACACATTGTGAAAGCATAAAGCTCTACCTACAACAGTATTTAAAACTATGTTCTACAATAAATTGGAGAACACACTTTGAAAAATACTATTTGCAGCATGGACATAATCAAAAACCTGGATTCTTTGTCTACAGAACCATTGACTTATCTGATTCTTCCTAGTGGTTATCACTGTCATTAGTTCTAAGACACAAAAGCCCACAGGAGCCAAATTTAATCTCATGTTCTATCTGTGGCATTTGTTGCAGGCTAAGAGAAGGGACAGATCTTGTCCCCCCAGGCAGTTGTGGAGCTGTTTTACAGCAGTTTATTTTCAATGGTGAAAAGAGCTTTTCTAGGTCATTTCTGTCTGTCAGTATTAGAAACTCAAAGGCTGAAAGCAGACTTGAGCTGCCTGAGACCCTTTATTCATTGACCTTCCATCAAGCCAGTGTTTTAGTTTAATCCCAATCTTGGTCAGGCTGAAAGCTCCAGATGCAAACACAAAAACCAGACCTCAGCCATTCCTTCTGTGAGTGGGGTGATTTTCCAAGAAGAGTCCCAGGGACTCCTGAGCTACCTGCAGCAGGCCAACACAGTTCTGATCTACATCTTCATGAGCTCAGGCGAGAGCTCTTGTAATAACAAGCCTGTGTGCTAACCAGTCAGGTGATAGAGAAGTCTGGTGGATTTTACACCAAAAAGACAAGGTTTGTAACCTAGGCTGCTGAAAAGCAGCCTTGTGGTGAAGTTAAATCCTTCAGGGCTTTTTTCTGGATGAGAGAATCCACAAGCTTGTCTTGGACTCCTTCACACAAATTTACAAAAGCAGCTTATCAGAATTGCTGGTCTAGGATAGATGCTGCAGAAAATGGATCCTCACCTATATCCAAGTGGCTTCACAGGAGCATCTAGCTGTCAGGGGATCAGCTACTGTCAGTGCTGCAGAGTAACTTGTATTCCCTGCCTGGATGATCACACAGAGCCAACAGCACACTAAAAGCCCAAGGAGTTAAAACTAAACCAACCTGGCTCATGATAAGCAAAAGTGTCCTGAGTCCAGCAGCTGCCAGTACCTCTTCTTAGAAGTTTGTCAAATAGAACTTTCTTCTCCAAAAGGGGAAGTGTTCTTTTTTTCCAGAAGCTGTAGTGTACTGAACTAGACATTTTTAGAGCCACATTGTCTGCCTGCCCATTGCCAACAGCCAGCAGCTATGTACTCAAGAGTTTTCCTGGCAAAGTATCAAACCTCCTTGGAATAATCTTAAGGGGCCTCAGAAAGTATGTTCCCTGGTACTGCAGAAATGCTGAGGCAGGGCACGGAGGTGTGATACTAAGTCTTCAGATCTAGTAAATATTTAAGGTTAGGATTAGCAACTGTTTTAGAACACCTCTTTCTGTTAAACATTCACACACACTGCGACACCTAAAGTCTTTCGCAGAGTTAAATAACAATAATGATTCATTGTTGTCATTGATGTGTGTTTCTGTTTAAACAGTTAAATCAGTTCCTTATATTAAAGAGGAGGTTTCCTTATAAAGGTGGAGATTGAATGACATCTATCCTTCAACAAAGATTTGAGGTGATTTCAGCTGGGAGGAAAACCTGAACACTGTATGAGGTATTTTGTTCAAGCCTTTTTTTATTATTATTATTTTGGATGGGGTAAGATCCTGTTTTCCTGGACATCCCAGAGATGTAGTAGCAGAAAGGGAAACAAAAAAGGTGAAGTAAAAGTCATATTTTTGTTCTTCAGTGTGTTTCTCACTTAAAGGATAAACATAAGGGATATCTGCTGATGTCTAGAAAGTTTAGCTTCATTTAAGGTGGTTTTAAGTCTAGGAAACTCCACTGAGGAAGCAGGTAACCCAGATGAAAAGCGCTTTGGGCTCAGATAGACTTAATATCACTGTATGAATATCACTGAGTAACTCTGAAAGCTGAACATGTCTTTTCTGTTTATTGCTTCGTACTAAATCTACTGATGCTGTACATATTTAGAGAAGAAAAAGGGCATGAACATCACAAAAGCACATGGAGAAGGGAGGCACAGACATCCTGGAAAACAGGGGATATGATCCTGCAAGAGACTAGAAAAAGGATTTTGAGACAGCTTGGTCTAGAAAGAGGGTTAGAGAAGTTCAGAAAGTTTCTTATGTTTGTCACCATTTAAGCAGCACTAAACTTTTAAAAAAATACATAAACCACTACAGAGCTGCATAAAATGGGATTAAAAATATACTAGGTGAAAATACTACTGGAAATACTGACATACCAAATACATTTGAAAAAACCCAGGCTACTAGCTTCAAGGCTTTGAGTAAGAATCAAGGCTTTACTCTATTGACAGGAAACCAGAGTTGGAAAGAAATTCACAGCATTTTCCAAATACTACTTTTTTCCTTCTTAAAGTGAGAAGGCTGCCAAGCAGCTTCTAGTGGAAAGAGCAGAACCTGTATTTTCATATCAAATTATAGACAATTAGAGTTGAAGGGAACTCAGAATGGGAATCTCTCTGCCTCTTTAGAAATAGGATCAAGTAAGTGTACCCATCCCTTATCAAGCTTTTTTAAAACAATAGAATTTAAGAGTTCTCTAGGTGATATCTTCTGAGATACATTACTTCAAGAAATTATTTTCTGTTTTATCTTCCTCTTTGCTCTTTCTTATTATAGAGGGCAACTGAAGACAAATTTTCTTTCTAACATGTAGCTCTCTTGACAATATTTCCCTGTACAAGAAGGCTAGCACTTTGGGGGCTTTTTGTCTCTGCATGTTTCTATGGCATTTCTACCTGTTCTCTTCCCCTTTTAGTATTTTGAAAAGCAAAACAAACTTTATTTTTAGAACATTTCCTTATATCAAAGTTTAACTCCTGTATTTGACTTACAGTAGTCCTGCCAATATGTCCCAGGGTAGATCCTGTTCTATACTACAGCTGCCTTGCAAGTTTCTCTTCCTATTTGGTCTATGATTACTTATTTCTACATCTTTAATAAATTACTTAATTTAGGACATTTATGCTGTTTAATGAGATTGTTTTGTGTTGAACATGCCTGCTGAGTGTGGTGCCAGTTGCTTATGAAATTAGATTTATATTTTTACAGTGATATAAATCCCAACCTGAAAAGGGCTATTTGATGTGCCATCCCTGTTGAGCAGAAATTATTGCACCCTGTTCTGAGTCATACCACTGAATTTTGTGGTTACTTTATAATAGTTCTGTGTAGATCTTGTATCCCTGCTTTCTATATGAGATTCATATAGTAAAGTGTTACTCAAAATCTTATTACAAATACAATAAATTATGTTCCCTGTTTTAAGGACTTTTCTAGCAAAAGCAAGTAAACACAGTTAGTAACATACTTGCTGGTTCCAGTTGCACACCTCCATGTTCCTATTCTTCCAAAGGTTTTTATTTAGCTGATGTTTACGAATTGTCTCTTTCTCCAACCTAGACAATGCCTATTCTACATTAGAATTCTGCAGAAGGAGCCAGAGTTTTTGGCACACTCTTGATTGACTTTTGATAACACAGCTCCTGCTTTAACAATCTACCATTTGTCATAAGCATGCAGTTAGCAACAAAAGGTCTCTGTTAATTGTCCAATGCCAGGCACAATCCCAGCAATCAGGGCTGGTAGACTGAGGAGACCGTGCAACATATGAGGTAGGAAAAAGGCAGAGAAAAAAAAGCAGAAAAAATGTGGATTGTTTCTAGGTTCTGTATAAATACAGCTGGATATTTTATTATCTTTAAGGAGAATTTCCCTTTGGTAGTAGGAATCAGAAATATAATGACTTTGAATTTTCCATTTTTGTAAAATAAAAATTGCAAATAACAAATCTTTTTTTTATTCTTAATTTTTAGTTTAGTTTTATTCTTTATTTATTTTTAGTTCAAAAGTTTTATTCTTTATTTATTTTTAGTTCAAAAAATCAGCCATAACCTAGAATAATTCTGTGTAAAATTAATCAATTATAACAAACCTATTGGTTAGACCTAACTTTTGTTAATTTGCAGCAGCAACATTGGTAGCAATAGTGACATTCCTTCCTACAGGACTGTTGTGTTAGAGAGCAGAATAAACCTTGCTGTAGCCCAGATTCATCTGTTATTCTTATTCATACATGTAGGCCTTAGAAATGTTTCATAAAACCATGTAATGAAACTTCTTTTATAGACAGATTTTTTATGTGTTTGGTATTTTTATTTGGGAGGGATGAAGACATTTGGTATGTGCTTCTGTCTCAATATGGAAAATAATCCTCATAGGTTCTGCAAAGGATATATTAAAAAAGTGGGAAAATCTTCAGGGTGTTTTATGTTGATCTGAAGAAGCCTTTTAAAGTTGCAGCATGCCTAATAAGTGTGGTATTGATTACCTCCAAGTAACAGAAAATAAAATCCTCAAAGCAAAGCTAAGGTCAATAGAAAGGTCTTCACATTGAAATTCTTGAAAACAGGGTACCAGTGAAGTGTGGAAGCATAAAACCTCATTTCAGGGGAATTAACAGTGTGAATTGCACCCAGTACATAACACCATTTTTGTGCAACCAAGGAAGGATTCAGCAAATGATGGCCACTAATACTGTCCCAGAAAAAGCAAAATCCCCTTTAGGATGTTGTTATTCCTTAAGTGAGTCTTGTTTAAATTAATTCTTTTCCCAAAAGGATAAGATTTGGGTGATCTTTTCAGGGCATCATATGAAAGTGTGTTTTGTTTATTGAGCACTTGAGAAACAGCTTGGGCCAAAATACATTTTTGCTTAATAAAATGCATCTGGACCAGTGCCATTACCCTCCCACTCCCTGAAGCCCACAGGGCTAAAGGGTGTAACAAAAAGAAGAATTTGGCAATGGCTTGCAATGCCAGTGACTCATACTGGATCACATAAACTGTCTCCCTGTTAGAGGCTGTAACAGAGGGCTGCTGGTCACGTTGAGCTTCCGATACCACACAGAACGTAGGAGGCTTCATGGGGAGGGACCTTTCCAGTGGATTCACCAAATCACAGAATCATAGTTAATGGTGGAGGTTGGAAGGGACCTCTGCAGGTCATCTGGTCCAAACTCCCTGCTTAAGCAGGGCCACCTAGACCCAGCTTCCCAGGATCATGCCTAGGTAGTTTTCTGATATCTCCAAGGAGGGAGATTCCATAGGCAACCTGTGCCAGTGCTCAGCCACCCTCACAGTAAAAAAGTGTTTCCTGATGTTCAGCTGAATTCTCCTGGCTTTCAGTTTGTGCCCACTGCCTCTGGTCATGTCAGATTCACCACAGAGCTGAAGGAAGGATGAGAAGTGTGCTGGTTTGGAGACAAGAAAGGCTATGTTGTATTGCCACATGACTTCTCTTCCAAGCCGAAAATTCAGACTTCAATATTTTTCTCTGTGTTGGTGTCCTTGTTTATAGGGCTGGAGAGCTTGTAGGAGTTTTGGAGAGAGGGTCTTCAGTCCTATCAAACTGACTTGCTGTGGAGCTGACTGGTTGTTAGATCTCCACCTTTGCAGGTGCTCTCCATAGTGCACAGGCACACAGAAAAATCCCCACCAGGGTCCCTCTCTGAGCCTGCTCTCTCTATGCAAGCCTGACCATACACTCCAGCAGATGAGCTGTTCTGCTATGGGCAGGGAGGAAGTGGAGGGATGTTTAAGGTCAAATCTATCAGTATATTTTCCTGCCCAGATTTTTGTACCAGTCTGTGTTTCCTTTTCAGACTGTCTTACCTGGGACATGTGGAAGCACAATCCTTTTCTACTCACAGAAGCATGGCCCCATGCAATTTATTTTAGAATGTGAGGGTTACATTATGTACTTAGATTACCTAATCAGCCAAACCAGCCAACTGTGTTACCAGAGGGTTTTCCTTTTTTTGCTCAACAGGGAGTTAACGCTCTCTCTGCCTGGAAAAATTATCATGAAGTATTGTTTAGGAGAAAATGTTTTGGAAGCATCGTCCCAAATGGGGATTAAGATTGTTTTGATAAAGGTAATCTGGATCTGGAAAGCTGCAGACACATCTGAGAGTGCCTAGTGACTAGTGGAAGTGTGAAGGTGAGACTGACTCATAAAAGTGCACTCAGGGCTGTTTTACAGCAGTAATTCACAATGTGTATGATCCAAAACAAAGTAGGAATTGCTTGCCCTCAGGGATCACTGTGTACATACAAAGCAAACAAAAGGCTTAAATTTTTCAACACAAAATATGTAAGTTAAAATTACTCACAGGAATGCTAATCAAAGGATTACAGGGACACCAGCATTCTTTACCCTCTGAACATCCAATATCTTAATGATTTTCATAATGATTTTTGGGAATGAGCAAGGTGGATTAGAAATGTATCATTTTAATTCAAAATGTGAGTGACTGTTTTCCTCTGGAAATGAAGCAACAGAAGCTTGAGAGGGAGAGGTCAGGACAGGAGGAGAAAAACGCCTTAAAAATCTAAACATAAGGAGGAACTTCTTTACTTTGAGGGTGGTGGAGCATTGGAACAGGCTGCCCAGGGAGGTGGTGGAGTCTCTGTCTCTGGAGACTTTCAAAACCCGCCTGGACGTCAAGTGTAACCTGCTATAGGTGAACCTGATCTGACAGGGAGGTTGGACTAGATGATCTCCAGAAACCCCTTCCTAACATTCTGTGAAAATAGGGTGCAAGGAAAAGAAGATCAGAGAAGCAAGGTTGGCTTAAGACTGTTCCAAACACAGACACAAACAGATGCATGTGGAAGAAATGTTTTGCTTCCTGAATCAGCCTGACCACAGAACTTGTTCAGTGAGTGATGCTTGTGAAATAGGAGGTAAGCACAGAGGCTGTAAATAACCAATCTGCTATCAGCACTATACTGGTATCAGCAGCAATGTGTATACTGTCTTGGGAAAACCTGTGAGCAGCAGTGGCAATAGTGAAGGTCAAGCATGAGCATATAAGTAAAGCTCTTATCACAGTACTGAGTAAAAATCATGTGAAGTTTCAGCTGCACCCATTCAGTTGTCTTAAAGTCAGTCCTTGCAACCTACCCTGGATCCCAACTAACCCAAAAGGTGATTCCCTTTGGGACTTTCAGTAGAGAAAACCTCCAGCAGAGAGCCCCCTGCTGCTCTATGGCATGGGAAGACTTGTTCCACCATACGGGATGTACAAAAAATACTATAGCCAGTGATAGGTAGTTATTACCACTGGAGCAAGCAAAGATACAGTGTGTGACAAGAACTCCTTAAGGGATGAGAAAGGTTGTCTTCATTTGGATTTGGCAAGAGTCAATTCTACAAAATATCATTTACCTTTGTCTGAAGAAGGTGTTATTAGCTAATCTGGGTTGTTAATGAGGTTGAGAGTGGCAAAACTTAATCACCAGTTGTCTTTACTATAGTCTTGTACAATGTCATATAGATAAATACAAATTATGGTGGTCTGTTTTAGAACTTGTTCTGTATTTATGCAATAAACACACATATTATGACTGAAAGCCTAGTTTTCCTCATTTACCTATTGATGTCACACTCCATAACTTGAAACAAAAACCCCTCACTCTAACACAATGACTGAAATATTCCTTCTGAAACACCTTACCATGCCTGTCTATTTCTCAGTTGGGAAAATATATTATTCACCCATTATGGTTAGATAAACTATAAAGGAACTAGTCCATTCTGAACAAGTATGCATGGTAAATAGAAACACTGTAGTCTTATAAAACTGGCTTATAAAACTACGTAGCCTTATCATTTACCCTAATTAGTCAGTGACAAACCCTCTGGCTCTTTAGTTAGATTGCTTTTATTTGGCTGAGCTTTCATTTGATTCATGCTGGGTGCAGTATAGACATTCATTTACGGTGAATCAGTGACAGAACCGTAAGTCATCCAAGAGAACTGACTCACAGTCCCATGACTTTTAGCAACAGACACTGTAGATGGTTTCAAACATATAGGGACACTATTTCACTGAAAACAACATTTTGGAAAAAAGCAGATCAATTCCTCAGAGGTACTCCACACATCAATCAGGATAATGCAGAGTTGAGTCTAACTCACCAGACAGCACACCAGCTCGTTATCTGAATAACTTTGATTGGCAGGTCAGCTATAAAGGTCTTTAAATCAATTAAATAATTTCACTCTGGGCTCTTTGTCTGAAATAGCTTTAAAACACAAAGTACAAATCCTGGTAGACAATCCCAGGAGAAAGTAAACACACTATAAATGATTAGCTAACTTGACCTCAGCTTTCAAGTGTAACAATGTCTTTTATATGGAAAGTTGGTAAACACTACTGAAAACCGGTGTGTGACTGCAATTAAGGTTGCTGATTACTGTTGCTGTTTTGCCACCCACATTCTTTAAGAACCCACTAGAAAAACCTTCTCTTTTCAGAGCTCATTTGGCAATGCTATCACATGATGTGCACAGGTCATGGTTCTCACAGTGGCACAGCACACTAAACTTTCATGCTCTGCAGTATTTTGTGCGCAGGCCTGGTTTTTTTCCACTTGGACAGCAACACAACAGATTTAACTACTCTTGATTAACTCCAGTGAGAGAACATTCATCTCCTTTTCCACCAGCTGTTTTATAGCATGAAATATTGTTGCAGTTGCCAAGGGCGAAACCTATGTGAAGAAGCTAAGTTAGGTGAAGAAGCCCAGGTAAAGAGAGAAGACAGGTTTAGTGGCAACCTGAAAACAATGCTGACATGACATGATACTGGTCAGTGTCCTAAAAGATGGAGCTCCCCAGAACAGCCCTAGAGCAGTAGGACTCTAATGCTGGGAGGTAAAGGGTGGAACAAGGAGAAAAACAAGGTAAGCATGAGCTGAGCAAGGGTGGGAATGCAGGAAAAATTTTAGCAAGGTCAATGAACTTTACTTGAGCAAGAGCTTTGAGTACAGGGACAGAAGGATGATGAAAAAGAAGGAAACTTTTGGCCTTTGTCCATTGGCATTATCTGAGGATGCATATCATTCTTCTGTGTAGCTGGCAGCGCACCATTGGAGGTATTTTACATGTGCAGGAATCTGGGCAGCTGACACCAGTGGGCAACAAAGGGACATAGTTTCTGTGCTGGTAGACAGGGAGTTGACATTTAGGCTTTGGAAGGTCTGAAAGGAAGTGGTCTTATGGACAGAGATTTCAGAATGGGTGGAGATGTGGCAAGCAAACAATGCTTAGACCAAATAAATACTCAAAATATTTATTCTTGCTGAAACAGCAAGACTATACATAGAAAAGGGACATGTAATAAAGTCTTGTGGGCAGAAGCAGTTTGTTCAGTGTTTGCATGTAAGATAGACACAAATAAACTAGACAAGAGCTTTTAAGATATGGACTATTTGTGCCCTTCTTAAATAGTTGCTTTAAGGGTGACTGTGAGCACAAGGCAGATCAATCCACATGGAGGCCTCATGTGCACATGGTTGTCACACTCCACAAGACTGTCAGCAGAGCTTGTGCCTCAGCAAAGTTTGCAGCATCCAACCTGTCTGAAACAATGTTAAGTCTTCCTCTCCTTGCTTGAATGAGTTTAAAGATCCCAGTGAAGCTGGCCTGATGGGGAAGTGCTTCTTCATTTACACACTGGATGGCTGCAGAAGACCCCTGTTTGAAGGCACCTGGCACACCCAGAGAACTAGCCAGACTCAGATGGATACTCGCAGCTGAGACCATAACTTATAGGAGCTGGCTTGGAAAGGTCCAAACATACAACATGAAAGTCAAATATCAAGGAGCAGGAAGTAGACTCTTTACTAGCAGAAAGGATATTCTTAATGACACCCTCCAGCAGGCTGGGGTTTTTTTTAGTGATGTGACAATCTATATAGATTGAAAACAACCAAGGGCTTCCCCCCTCCATCCCTTTTTCTGTAAATAAAAAGACAGTCTGAAATTTTCCCCTGTGAAAGACATGGTTGAAAAGAGAGGTGATAGGTTAGTGTCACAGAGTGAAGGCAGAATAATAGGTCTGCAGAGAGCTAAGTATGTGAATTAAAATATTTATCATGCTGGAAACACGACATTTACTGAGACAAAAACAACTAGGCAATTTACATCTTGCATGGTTGCCAACAAGATCTATAGCAAAACCAATAAATCAATTGTTCACCTTTAATCACTCATGAATACCAGGCACAGCTGCTCTTTACCATGTACAGTCTCACTACAAAAATGGAGGAATATTAAGTCATCTTCTTCATGGCAAAAAAGATGCCAACAAGACATCTTTTAGTGTAATGTTCTTGTTGCTCAGCTGTTTCCAAAGGCTTAACAGTGAATTACTAATTAAAGGGAGGTACTGTTTTTTGGTAGAGCTGATGATCTGGAAACAGCAGATTCAAAGTCTTTCTCCAGACTTGCCATTGCTTTTTTGTGCCTTTTTTCTGGCAAACAATTTAGTCTTTATGTGTTTCAGTTGTCTATCTGTAAATAGAGATAACATCTGCACAATAATATACTAAATAAACTGAGTTTTTCCTTCCATTCAGAGGCTACCCATGAACAGCCTGATTCTGTATGTGACTCATCACTGATCAATACATTTCTGTACATGTGCTGGTTGCAAGCACAGTATTTGTTATCTAAAACTGAAATACTGATAACCAGAATTATTTTGGCTCACAAGTTCAATTTTTTTTTCCTGTAGTTAAAAAATACAAAGCTAATCTCTCTTGGGCAAACTGGGGGAGTAGGGTGGAGGATTGAGAGAGACACAGACAGACAGAAGATATTTATGACTGAAAAGGAGGATGTGCTTAACATGGAGTAAACCAAACCCTTTCATTGACATATTATTTAAAGATTTGTCGGCAGCATGTTTGCAATGAGTTAGCAATGAGAAACAAGTGAGTGTCTGACTGCAGGGCTGCAAGCACAGCAATTTACCACTCCTTTGCTCCACTCACAGTTAAGCCCTAATGTCACCTAGCATGTGACAGGCAGAAAGAAATCATAACTGCTCAGTACTGATTTTGAAGAGTAATGATTAAAATCCCAACAGAGAGGCAAATCCTACCTTCTTCTGCACAACACTGGAGGAAAGAATAGGGCCAAATAGACACCATTCTTTCCTCCACACCAGCTGGAGACTTTCCAAATCTGGTGTTTAACAGAGTAGTAAACAGAACATCAATTAAATATGACATGGGCACAGTTTGTACAGCATGACCTGGAGAGGTCAAGCTCCCAGCCCTACACTGAAGCTGAATTGCTGTGGTGCATCTTACAGGCAGTTTCCCATTGCCATCTCACTAAGCAAAAAGAGGGCAATCTCTGGCTGTAGTTTTCTGCCTATTCCTGTGTTTACATTTTGTAGTGCTAGTCAAATTTAAGGGCAATTTATACTGTGGCCTTGGGAACTGTAGGAGTTACAAATAGCAGACAATAACAGTCTGTTTATTTTGTATCTCTGGGTTAATAAATCAAATCAACTCTATTTCTTCCATAGAGAGGGGAAGTTTTCATCAAAGCATATTGCAATCTCCCACATTGTCACAGACTTGATCTTTAATAAAGATGTCCTGAAAGAAACTGGTACTTAGAGTTAGACCAGAGTTTTAACAGTCTCAGCAGTGGACCTGTTCAATTTTACTGCACTTCATATGAAATGGATCTGCAGAATTCTACAGATGCTGTTCAGGTTTTAAAGTTTTGATCAGAAGTGTCTTTTGGGTCAGAAACACCAAACTAACCAGGGTTCTGGTTATTTATCACAAACATGTAGAAAATTCATTACACCTTATTTTAAGCTGAGTGCCTTTAACATACATCATCACAATAAATTTGTGAGGTTGGAAACTATTGTAGCCTCTTTTATATACTAAAGGAAACTGAGGCAGTCAGTCTAGCAGCAATATTCCAAAATAGCACTTAGCTCCCTAAAAGAGAACTTAGACAGGATTTAGGTCTTAAGCCCAAGGAGATGCCCACAAAATAGTCACTAAATAACTCTGATATTTAGGAGCCCAGAATTTCCATTAAATTATCTTCAGACCTAAGGGTGTCTGCAACAGGCAGAAAACACTGGAACCATCACAGCACACTGCTCATACACCAACATCACTGAGTCCCCTGCTGTGACAGCCACAGCCACGAGCACTCAGCACTGAGCTGGATGTCTGTAAGTCCACGTATTTCCCAATGTCTGGGTGCATGCAGAAGCACTGATGAGCATCACGACTCCTCTAGCTCAGGAGGGCTCTACTGTCCCCAGCAGGGAGGATGTAATTATGGGACAGAATATGAAAGCTGGGATAAGGGGAAGTGAAGAATGGGAGAAAAACACTCTCCCCTTCCCCTGAGGATGTACTGCCAAAAATGTAAGATTCAGGAAACAACAGGGAGTATGAAAGAGAGCAAGACTTTCAAGACAGTAAGGAGTTCTACTATCTCTGAGCAGGCAAACCAGTTTCCTGTTTCCTTTTTGGATTATGTATTTTTCTTTAAAAGTATTACTGGAGATATACACACACACCAAAAAAACCCCCAAACCCAAAACAAACAACAACAACAAAAAGAAAAAAGAGAGAGAGATCTGTCACATAGGTCCCATTGAGTGATTTCCAGGGAAAACCTCATGGTAACCAGGAGTAAAATTTACAGGGGGGTGGAAAGAGAAACCTCAGTCATAAAAAGCATCAAACTACCTGGTTTATGTTCAACCACAAAATATAGTGTGGCAGGAAGATTATGTCCCAGGGAAAGTCATGCCTCTGAAGTCTTTTGTATACTTGCAGTAGGACTTTACCCCACCCTGTGTAGGAAGCCTACAAGCTTTCCCTAGGTGGCTGGTGGCAGAGTCCCAAGTCAACTGGAGGCCTTCAAGTTCAAAACAAAACAGAACAATCCCTTCCTAGGGAGTTTCTTCCCGTCAAGCATTTTTGTGAGGAGTCCAACCTCTCCCAAGAGATCTGGCAGTCAAAACCCAGAAAGCAAATGTTTAAGAGCTTCCTTTGCCCTTTTCAACCTCCCTGGCTGCTTTGGTGAGGAGGCTGCTTTCACTGTGTCCAGAGTGACTTTGCGTGGAGGACAACAAATCCCTTGGCCATGGGACTATAATTCTGAAGGTTCTTTGGGCTGTCCAAAGGAACCTTTGACATATTTAGAGGCTGTTAGCAGCTCTTAGCTGAGGTTGGTGCTCTCTCTTTGACCACAGATGGCAAGCTCAGGACTGATTACTCCTTGATTTCATGTTTGTTTCCTGCTGTTGAGCCCTCCCATCTTAAAAAGCAGTGCACTTCAAGGGGTTTTAACACAACACCACACTGCTCTAAAGCATCCTCCTGGGAGGGAAATGCAGTGAAGCACAGAGTGAGGTTTCAATTACAGCCACCTCAACAACCTCACTGATTCAGGAAACAGATGTTGGCCAACATCTCTGCAGCATAGTTTGGCTGACAGTGGTCATAGGGAGGGAAGGTTTCTCTTCTGCTTCAAGCAGAACTGACTTCTCCCTTCCCTAAAGTCATTTTACTTCAGAGGACACTGGAGGGAAGGAGGGGGTTAACCAGCCCTGCCAAGAGCAGCCAGCCTACCTCAGAAGCAGCTCTAGGGCAGGGTCACAGCGGGGCTGGCTCTTGCTTTGGCTCCTCTGTCAGGCTGTGAGACAACCACCATGCTGACCAAAGGGAAAACTTGCCAGCTCTGAAAATGTTGGGATTGCCATAAAACTGAAATACCCAGTGCTTCAAAAATTGCTGTACATCACAAACATGGCCTTCTTTTATCACCAGTTTTTATGATTTCTGTTACTTCACATTTTTCACTCCGACTACATTAACATCCTGCTGCCCATAGTGAGAGCAACATGCACAGGTGAAAGCCCAGCCCCAGCTTCTCTAATCTTAGGAGAAAAAACCTGTATATCTTAGAGGATTTCACAAGAATTTTAAGGATGTTCATATCTTACATCTGTTTCACAGTGGGGTACACAGAGCTTTATAGAATTAACACAAATGCTCCATGGACACACAAAAAACCACAGAGACATGTCTCCAAAGAGCCCTAATCTCCTTCCACCCTGCTTGCTTCTGCTGGGAGTGTTGGGCTTTCACAACACATTCCACCATCCTACTGACTTTCCTGTATTTTGGAATACCACTTACCCTTTTACCAGCATCATCCTTTACCAGCTTGTGTAAAGTGGGCAACAAAAATCAACAGTTTTAACCTTATTAGTCTGACTGCTTATAAGGTAAAAAATGTCAAAACTATTTCCATTGAAATTATGGTTAAGAGAAATTGAAAAGTTGCTAAGATGATGAAGACATCATTTTTCAAAGTGTACATATTTGTTCCTTAAAATTATATATGGATACTATGTGTGCATGTGTGTATATTCTAGGTGCATGAAACAAGAATACAGATAAATACATCCATGTATCACTTTCACTGTATAGAGTGCAACAACAAAGTCTGTTTCTTGAACTTGAAGCATTGCTGTCATTTGGCACTGGCACAGATCTCATTATTGCAGTGAACTTTAAGGGGACATTTTCTGCCACTGCCAGGATCTTTGAACAGCTGAGACTGAAGCAAAGTCTCCATTTGCACATTTCAGTTTCATGGCCTATTATCCCAGGGTCTGCAGTGCCCCAGTTAGATCCTAAAATTTAATTTTATGTATACATTTTTGCATGTACAGACATTTTGCAATCAAAATACCAAAAGTCATAGAGCTGAAGCTCTTATAAAAACAGTGGACCTTAGCCAAACCACAAGCATGTCTGCAGTGTAATATCTCACCTATCTGCCATGCTTGGATATTGGTATTTGACAATCATCTCCCTATCATGATTAGAATATGGAAGAAAAGGGGAAATAAGGAAAAACATTTAAGTTCTTTGAAGAAATGTCTTCTGGATTTCTTCTTAAGAGATTTCTGTTTGGCTCACAGATTTGTTTTGTTTTATTTAAAAGTTCTGTTCTCTCTGCCACATAGATGTTTATTTAACAAGGTTTATGCTTTCTGAAGTTAAAATGATAATATCATTGCAGACTGAAGATTTAATCCAAACCACATGTTTGTTTTTTTTATTCAGTCAGTATTATATCAAAAGATTATTTCCTGGCTTCACATATACCTCTCCTTAACCTATGGGTCAGATTTTCACCAGCTATTTTATTTTGATTTACACTTGCTGACTAGGAGGGCCATTACATCTAACAAGCTGAGGCCTCAACCAGTTGCCATTGTCTCATCAGACAACCCAGTCCTGATGTATTTACATGTTTGCACAGGTCTTGAAAACAAGGACAGGAAAAAGAATTGTGATTTATTGCAATTTAAAAAACTTGTGATTCCTGACAGTTATTATTTACTGATCCAGATGCTACATTTTTTCTCCTACTACTGACAGCTGATTTGAATGATACAATATAATTACCAAAAGCAGAAGCTTTAAGCATAAGGTGGCCAGAGCTGCATATGACAGACAGTCCCTGCCCAAACACTTATGATCTCAACAAGACAGTCACAGAGCAGACAGTGAAAAAACACAATGAAGGAGCCAGTTTAAGGGACAAAAATCTCTAAATTATTATAATAGCTATTATAATAATTTGCTATAATTGCACAAGAGGCTGTTACCTGTTTGATGATACAGCAAGCATTGGTTTGTTCTCTGGTCAAAAAGTAAGTTAGTGACAAAAGAGTATCCTAGCTGTCTTGCCTGGCTTGTAATGCCAACACTCGATTCAGTGGCTGACTCTAATAAAGTCATCTGCCTTTTTTTGGATAAAAAGCAGGAGGGGAGGGCAGCAGCTTGTTGGGTGACCTCAATTCACTGAGCTGCATGGCCAGTTTTTTAGGCTTCCCTTTTATAAATGCTGCAATTATCTTTTATACATAATTCCAGTTACAATTCTGATTGGAAAATGGAGCTGCTTAGGGGAGCTTACAAGACAACATCTGTTCAACAACTGACATCTGTGCCAGCACAGCAAATCAGGGTTGCCTGAGGCAGGATGCTCAGGAGAGAAGCAGGCACAGACTCACATCTGTATGTGCTGCTACAGACCCACATTGGTTCTTTCATAAAAAATTTCAGACCAAGTTCACTTACACTCTCTGTCTCATCTCAGAAGGCATCTCAACTTCAGTCATTAAGGAATGCATTTTAAAAATTCTTGTGAAATTATGAGTGTATTGTCCATCAGTTCCTCAAACAAAATGACTTCTACAGATAGCCTTTCCCTGCCCCAAGCAGAGAAACAGCATAGGCTTTTATAACCAGTTTTTTGAGAATCTTTGGACTTATTTCATCCCATTTTCTAGTAGATGACTGGTGAATTAGTTGATTTCTCCACTAACCCACCTCCATCTTCTTCCAGCCTGCACCTGCAGTCATACAGCCATAGAATCATGTAGGTTGGAAAAGACCTTTATGAGCATCAAGTTAGCTATAAGTCTAGCACTACTAATATCTTAATTGGTGACATTGACAGTGAGATAGAGTGCACTCTCAGCAAGTTTGCAGATGACACCAAGCTGAGTGGTGCAGTTGACATGCCTGAGGGATGGGATGCCATCCAGTGAGACCTGGACAAGCTTGAGAAATGGGCCTGTGTGAATATCATGAGGTTCAATAAGGCCATGTGCAAGGTCCTGCACCTGAGTCAGGGTAATCCTCAATATCAATAAAGGTTAGGAGATGATGTGATTGAAAGCAGTCTTGTGGAGAGGGACCTGGGGGTCAAAGGAGGTGATTCTGCTCCTCTGTTCTGCTTTCGTAAGACCTCACAGAGAGTACTGTGTCCAGCTCCAGAGTCCTCAACATGAGAAGGACATGTTGGAGTAGGTCCAGAGGAGGGCCACAAAAATGATCAGGGGGATGGAACACCTCTCCTATGAGGAAAGGCTGAGACAGTTGGGGTAGTTCAGTCTGGAGAAGAGAAGGCTCTGAGAAGACCTTATTGCTGCCCACCAGTATTTAAAGAGCCTGTAAGAAAAATGGAGACAGTCTTTTTAGCAAGGCCTATTGTGATAGGACAAGGGGTAATGGCTTTAAATTAACAGAGAGAAGATTTAGACTGGATATAAAAATGAAATTTTTCACAGTGAGGGTGGTGAGGCACTGGAACAGCTTGCCCAGAGAGATGGTGGATGCCTCATCCTTGGAAACATTCAAGATCAGGTTGGACAGAGCTCTGAGCAACCTGATCTAACTATAAGTGTCCCTGCTCGCAGCGAGGGTTTGTTGGTCTACATTAGCTCGAAAGGTCCTTTCCAACTCTATCCATTCTATGATTCTATGAAGTCCACTACTAAACCAAGTCACTTAGCACCACATCTACATGTCTTTTAAATATCTCCAGGAATGGTGACTCAACCACTTCCCTGGGCAGCCTGTTCCAATGCTTGACAACCTTTTCAGTGAAGAAATTTTTCCCAATGTCCAATCTAAACCTCCTGTGGCACAACTTGAAGCCATTTCCTCTTGTCCTATCACTTGTTGCTTGGGAGAAAACACCAACATCCACCTGGGTACAACCTCCTTTTAGGTAGTTGTGGAGAGCAATAAGGTCTCCCAAATGTGTCCCTGTCTGGATATCATCAGCAAACCCACTAGTTACACAGGAATCTGTCTCCATATAAGAACAGAATTTGGAACAAGTAGCCCTTCCAACTTACTGTTTCTCCAGCCCAAGCCCTTGTGTTCCCACAAAATTTCCCACTGAATTTTCTTATGTTTTGCTTGCTCCTCAGGTTTATCCTAGCAGGACTTTCCAATTACTGTGTCTTGTTCCTGTCAGATTAAAGCACTGGTTAACAGTTGTGGATGGATTCTGCATCTAATGGTTTGTATGGGGCAGCAAAATACCTTGTTCTGCCTGCAAATGGGCATTTCAAACCATAATAGCATGTGACCTAAGTAAAATGAATAATATTCTTCTCTCCCTATCTTTCCTCTTCCATCCCCTCACTACCAACAGACACAAATTATGGCCTGACTGTTTCCCTTTAATCGGGCAAAAGTCACAAGATCTGCTTCTAAGTGAGCAAGAACTTTTAAATGGAGAAACCAAGAAAATAGATAAGCAAGCAGAAAACCAAATAGAAACACTTTTAATGTTAACACCCTTTTGAAAATAAAGATTATCAAATGGCCAAAATTTGTATTGATATGAAAAGATATTGCTCTAAGGACTCTCATCACATGGGATCAATGAGTTGTTTTTTTCAAGGTTAGTTGAGAGGTGCAGTCTAGAGTGCACTATAATGTGTAACAGGGTAATGCTTGATGTAGTGGATAGTATGAGGAAGCTTCATCATGTGCACTGTAAAGAAAAATTGCTGAACTGCCTAAAGAGTATGTCTTGCCCCACACCCCTCCTTAGAAACATTCAGCAGTGGGTGGCTCTAGAATTCACAAATCATGTCACAGCACATACCACATCATCCCTGACCCACCCACCCTGCTTTAAATATAATGCTGCCTGGCAGTGAGTGAGAAATTTAAAATACTGGAGAGACTTGAAATGTGAAAGTGCATCACTGAGCTCCCCTTGCATTACCTGCTGAAATAAACTCTTTCTGAAGACAAGATGCCAAATTTAGACAAGTGCCTTTTGATGGACTTCAAACCACCTGAAAATAGAAGATGGGGAAGGAAGGGATGGGAAGGAAGAAGATGGGAAGGAATAAAAGAAAGATTCTCATTGGACTAGATGATCTTTCAAGGTCCTTTCCAACCCCTAAAATTCTGTGATTCTGTGAGATTCTGTGATTCTCTTTCAGCTCATTTTAGACCTCTTCCCCATCTGTCTGATGATCCTCCAGACAGATAAAGGCAGGACTTCAGGATCAGTCTTTGTCTCTGTTGTCCACATGTTTCACTTCAGTGGCTCTCCTGAAAAGGTCTGTTTGCTGTCATTTCTCCATTCTGTTACCCATGTGCACTACAATTGGCCTTAGTTGAGACCAGATCCCATTATACTGGGCTCTGTGTGAACATCTACAAACAGCAATTCTGGTGTGGAAGAATCTGAAATCTCCATGAACCTGAATGCAAAGTTATCTGCTGCCAACAAATCATGAATTTCAGAAGAGGGTGGTCTGGTTTTCAACTATAGGCCCTCTATTTCCAAAAGTGAGCAGATCCCCTTTCCCACCACCAAATCAGTGCTGCTAGTACTAAACCCTCCAAATTTGGGGGCAGGATTTCCTGAAAAGTGAAGTGCAGGAGAGCCTGAGAAGATCAGGTCTCTTTGAATCTTACCTCTACAAAGAGACTGTATAAAATTATTCGTGGACCTGAACTTCAGATTAGTTAAAGATCAGCCAGCAGATTCACTGAAGTTTTTGGCTGGACGATTGCCCAGTCGCCTGCAAGAAACCAGTTATTATATTGTTCCTAACTCAGCCTCAAGAGCTTGGAGTGGAAGTGATTAGACATGTGAGCTATGGTTTGGGAGAAGTACTTGCTGTCTGCCAAGGGACGTGCAGACAATCACGTAAAGCAGAAATGCACACACTCACGCAGCTCTGTTGTTACCAAAAAGATGAAATTCCTGTTGCAGCAGCTCTGACTCAGAACAACATTTGCATATCCTCAATCAAGAAAAAATAAAAAAAGGACCAGGAGTTGAAGAAGGGTGAGATGATTAGGGAACAGCCAAGAAGAAGAAAGGTATATTAAGGAGTGGGTGAGGCCTGGGACGTGCTGTTTTGCACCTGGAAATGTCTGCCTGGGCACAGCACTGGTGCAGCCCACTCTCCTCCCCATGTGCAGTATTCCCATACAGGCTGATACAAGCAAACAGGGGCTGTGTGATCTAGCTTTACCTTGTCTGGGCAAGGTGAGCCTTTCAGGATCCGTATTTCAGCAGGAAGGAATTATGCATGTAATGGCAATTATCTACATATATATTTTTACACCATTAAACTTAGAGATGGATGTTTAATTTCCCCTTACTCTGGTTCCCAGGACTTAGACATTACAAGGTTGTTGACTTCTGAGATTTTCTATTAAAGATATAATTGCTGAAACCCCATGAGGTTTGAAATAAGATACTGTATTATTCTCACACACCCATATATACACAAAGCAATTTTACTAACTGGAGTTAAGATTATTCCCCTTAATTAACAGAGCTCATAAAAATAAGGTTACTACTGAAAGTATAAAGTGAGACAGGGTGAAAATAAGCCCTTTTAGAGCCACAAATAAGTGTTGAAGTACTTTTAAAAGCAGGTCATTTGTTTATCAGTGAGATCAGGACAAAAGGGAGCACCACACTTTCATAGCGTGGAAATTCTTTTCTCCCTTACCATGGTGACAGACACACATATCCAGCTACAGAAACACAGAAGATACTAATGTTGAAAGAGTTCATGAGGTGTAATGAAGCATGGTTTTTTTTTTCTGTTCCTAAACAGAAGGATCAAATCCCACTTTCTGTTAGAAATCTCATCACCAGCAACACATTTCGAAGGAAGGGTTGGGCCCTACCCTGACAGGAGAGGAAAAGGATAGGCAGCTGTCCCAGAAAGATTTTAACTAAAGCAGTCTTCTGAGGAAGGAGAGACAAACTCTCATACAGAGGGCAACTGAGAAGTTTGTTTACACCACTAGTGTCTTAACATGGATCTGGATGCAGATGTCTCCCCAAGGTGTCCTCACATGTATCATGTTCCAAGATGAAGCACCTGTGACCTGGCCAAGTTACACTGGGTGAACAGGGTTTGCTGAGCAGCTCAGAAGGGTAAGGGACACCTGTAGAACACCCAAATAGATCAGTCTGCCTCTCTATGTCCTTCTCAGCCTCAGTAGTAGGGCTGCCTGCTAGTTCCCCTTATAGCCAGGAAAAGAAGGCTTGTGAAATGCATCAAGCCTATGGTCCCTGTCAGAAACCACACAGACTCAACAAAAGAGGCTCCAGAATTGTTGGAGACCTCAGTGCTACAGCAAGTTTCATTATTGCAGAATAAACAGTGGTTTGCACATGTTGGCAAGGTCTGGACTGGGTGCTCTGTAATAGAGGTAACATATGAGGGTTTCAGTGATTCCGTCTCAGCTTCTAGATCTTCTCCAGAGATACCAGGAGAACAGAGCCCTTACAAAAGCAACCCTCTGGTATAAATTGGCATCATACAGCTGCTATGGTGAGAGGACCATAGGGTCAGGCAGCTTTCAAAGCACTCTTGGCAGAAAAAATGTATAGAACAAATGTGAGAAAACAATTGTTTAAGCTATCTTAAAGTTTAATGTGGTAGTAACCGAAAACTGACAACTATACAGACTCACAGTCCTCCTGTGAGATACTGAATTTTTTTGGTTATGAGGTTCTTTTGCACATGGCTCTCTCCAGATCATCTTACACATCCATGCTGGAGCAGGCAACAAAGGTTTTATTATTCCTACATGCTCTTTTTCACTGTAGAGCCTGGACACACATTCTTTTGCCTCCCAATCTAAGTAAGCTAGCTTTATTTCCTAATGTTAATGTAACCTTTGCTGCAAGGGAATGTTGCAACTGGATATTGATTTGCTTAAAAGAAATAGGTCATTTCTGTTCTTCATGTACCTCATCTTCCCTGGCACTCTGGTAGAGTTGCAGGATGGAGACTGTCCTCTTTCTCTGTAAATTAGGGGATTTACAGAGCAAATGTCATGTTTTTTCTCAGCCTTCTCTTGCAGCAAATACTTCTCTCCACCGTGGTCACCTTTCTTATTTTTGTTTTTTGATGTTCTCTTCCCATGCTGTGTGTGGCAGGCTGATCCCTCCCTGTTCTATTTCTGCTCCTTTCCCTCCTTGCCTTTTTCAGGCCTTCAGGAATAATTTTGTTTGAAGACATCTACAAGAAACTCAAAGTGAACCTAAAACCACAAGAAAAACAAACAAAAAGTCTTAAGATTCAAACCTCAAGCTCCACACTCATTTAAAGCATGGAAACAACATGGACAATTGCAGCCCAGAGCCCTGAAATTTAGCAGCATTCCCAGGAATTAGAATAAAAGTTTTAGAGCCAAAATGCCAGGTCAGTGTGAAAAAACAGCTCGACTCATCATACAGTTTGTTGGGAAAGTCTGCTCTACTGGGTCTGATCACCCAGCACATCAGCTGCCTAATTTTGCTTGGGAAGCTGAAGCAGAAAGTGTGATAGTTCATTTCAGCACCTTGTTGTTCTTATCCTGTACTTATCATTTGCTTTGAATTTTTTTCATATATAACAGTCCTTTCCATCAGACTTTACTGTTTGTCATGTAGGTACTTATTAACCAGACAAATCTAATCACTTGGGCATCAGTGGCTTAGTTTCTTATCTTGAAAATAAATCATGATCACATTTCATACATGTATACAAATGCATGAACACAGCAAGAAAGCAGATCCTGCTAAGTCTGGAAAAAACCTTTCTGTTTACAGGCAACATGCCTGCAGGTCTCACTCCTAATGCACATTCTCACCACAATTTCTCTACAAAAAGAGAAAAAGATCTGCAGCTGCTTCATTTTTAGATGCACAAATCCTTCCAAAGACTCCTCAAGAGCCACAGACCAATAACTGCCAGTCTAAAAGGCTGCTGTGGTTTGTTAGTAAATACTAGTGTTCGGGCAAAATACGTATTGTAAAAATTGGACTGTGCACGTGGAGCTTTGTCAGCAGATGCTCTATATGATAAGCACACTTACATCTTGGTGATCCTCAAGTCTTTCCCATCCTCCATTAAAATCTCACATCCTGGCCCAAGATGATGGGCTTCTCCCTTACAATGTCCCATACTCCACTATACATTGCAGCACTGTACCCTGTTCCCATCCTTTTATCTATGTGCCAAGACAATGGATCCTGTGAGCAGGTTGTCAGCCACCACAGGGAGTCATACCTGACTAATCAGGTAGATAGTCACATGTAGGGTGACCATATTCAAGCTGAGAGGAGACCAGAGCAGTATGCTGTAGGTGAGACCTGCCCCTTCCAACCAAACCCACTGCATAAGCCAACCCTTCACACATGTGCTTTGACACATGGCCCCATGTCCCACATGCCACAGTGGGTCCTCTGGTACTTGCCATCAAACCCTTTTGCATGGTAACCATGGCTGGGAAAAACTGATTACAGAGGACAATTGCAGAAGGAAGGGAAGGATGTGAGGGCTGATGGCTCAGGAGAAAGAGAAGGCAGGCATCAGAGAGGGTCGAGCATCCTAGACAACTCTCACCAGTGCTGGAAAGTGTCTGGAGATGCTCTGCTCAAAGATGTGAGTGGAAGTAGGCTCATGCCCACTGCATACACAACTCTTCTCCTGATGACATGGATAACCAGCCCTGCCAGGGCTGGCAGAAAGCTGCTGAATAGGTCATGAGTAAACAGGACAATTAATCCTCTGTAATTCTCTACCAAACAAAGATCCTCTTGCCAAATTGTCATTAAGGGTGACAATGTTTTGGCTGCCCCTGCCCAAGTACTAGCAGAAAGCAACCAGTGCTCTGAGTGATGGCAAGACCTGTCAGGGCATTGCAAACTTGCTGTCACACAGGAATCTTCCTGCTGAGGGAGGGGAGATCTGGTTGTGCTCCTGCTCTCTTATTCCCTTCTCTGCTCGGTGAGGTTCCTGAAAAGGGATCACATGTGTGAAGAGGTATTATTATTAGTAAAGCTAACTACATTTTTTCCAGTGAAAATGTTCCATAAAACCTCCCTTTTTCCCCCTCTTTCTCCATGTGTCTTTAATTAAAAATTTTCAATGTCTTTGTCTTCTTAAATGGCGAAATGCTTCATTTTCAAATCACAAATCCCAAAGAATAACATTCATTACATTACTAAAACAAATATTAATACATAAATTACTAAAACAAACATCAATATGATAGAAAGTACAGATAAATTTAGAGCCAGGTCTGCTTCTAAGGATTATGTTGTATCTGTCTTACAAGAGCACATTTATGATCAGCCTGGGGATATCTCTGAAGATTGAAACTGGTTGTCTACTTAAGCTTTTTCACAGATTATTACAGCAGTGCTGCTGAAAGCAAGAGAAAAAGGTCTAAGCTAACAAAATTCATCTGAGCAAAGAAAAGCATAAAGAGCAATGTGACATAGAGACTGCTGTTTATTACTGTTCAGGCTAGCCAAGCAAACAGGTTGAATTTACTTGATGGATGCAATGAAGACAGTGGATCCCATCAATCTGTTAAGGAGCGTTGTGTGGACAGGGCTGGCTGCTGCTGGCAGGTTGAATCTGTACAGTCCTTGGACAATTAGCCACCTTCCTACAACAAAAGGGAGGCATAAATGAGTACAAAATACATTGTCTATGCAGAACTAATAATAATACAAAGAATACAAATGTTGACTTCAGATTTCAGACACCATGGGGAAGAATACTAGCGTCAGTGGGATATGTAGTGTCTGATCAATATATTTTCAATCAGTGTACCAGGGAAGGAAAACCAAATCAATAATATTTGCTAAATGATGTGTGCAACAGGACATGAAGCATTATGAGCTCTTTGCTTTTATATTTTTTTAAAGATCTAGATGTTTGAACTTACCTCAATCATCAGACCATAGCTGGGAGATGGATCACAGCAGGCTAGAGAGCGTCTGACACTGCTCAGAAGACCAGCTCCTGTGCAGCAACCTCTGACTTGGAAGCAGTAACTCAAATCTACTTGATACACGAAGCATCAATATCTAACTCTGTTTCTTTTGGATGTTGCTTCTCATATTGTTCATAATAAAGATTAAGGAACGAATATTTTTTTAGCTAGGCCACAAGGAATCTGAGATGCTTATTTTTATCAATGTCTTCCCTACAGGTTTGCAGTTATTTTTGCTGGCAAAATGTGATTTAAGTTTTCTTTTTAATGAGAAGAGGAAAAAGCCTGTTGCACTTCATAATTTTCTTTGGAAAGTGTCAAAAGCCCATTGTTCTGTTCTGCCTTCCTGATACATCCTGAGTATTCATGGCAAAGAGGTGTTATAGCATATCAGATTTCAGGGAGAAAGTGAACTACAGGTGCCTTGGACACTGTTCCCTCTTTCAAAGTACAAACTGTCTCCTGACACATACATCCAGTGAAGTCCCTACTGACTGGAAAATGGGAAACATAACCCTTATTTTTAAAAAGGATAAGAAGAGAAACCTGGAGAACTATAGGCCAGTTTCACCTCTGTACCTGGCAAAATCATGGAGTAGATCCTCCTGGAAGCTATGCTAGGACATATGGAAAATAAGGTGATTAGTGACAGTCAGTGTAGCTTCACTATGGGCAAATCATGTTTGACAAATCTGGTGGCCTTCTATGGTGGGGTTACTGCATTGTTGGATAAAGGAGGATCAACTGGAATCACCTGCCTGGACTTGGGCAAATCATGTGATGCTGTCCCACACTTTGCTTCATAAACTGTAGAAGATAAAATAGTTGAAAAGCACACCAAAGACTACCAAACCAATGTATCACAGTGTCAAGGTTTTTTGTTTTAACGTTATTTAATTATTGAATGTACAGTGTTACTAGTTAAACATAATTGCAGCAGTTGCACAAAGGAATATACTGCAGACTACTAGTTAAAATACTCTCTGGGCAGGGGTGAACTCTTCTGAAGAAAACAAAGACATGAGACCAGAGCACACTAATCAGTGGGCCTCTGATTAAAGATCAATGCCAGTTTGGGTGTGATAAATTTCAGCAGTGTTTGACCAGCTTTTTAGGCTGGCATGGAGTCTAAGCAAGCCAAAGGAGAGAGACACTTCAAAGTGATGATTCAGGCCTTTTTTTTAAGGAAAGCAAACAGAACAAAGAAATGAAGGGGATGGAAGAGCAAAGCAGAGTAGCAAGGAGTGGAAAGGAAATCAGGAAAATGGCAGAGCCAAACCCTGGGAAGCTGTAATGTTCCCAAAATGTCACAGGGTAAAGTAGCAGGATCAACCATGGAGAGGCCAGGGACCCCACCAATCAGGGAAGGTCTCACACAACCTGCTGATGTGTGGCTGTCTCCTCATAGACAAACCACACAACTGAGAAGAGCAGAGTTTTTCACACTGTAGGTCCTGATTGGGCTTAGGTTTGAAATTACACTGACCCTCTTCTGAGCAGAAGTTTGAATGGGATAGAGATACAGCATGGAGAGTGTGAAATGCCAGAAGTTTTTAAGTGTCTTCAGACACAGGAAAATTTTTTTGAGTGTCTCTTGGCCCTTGGACTGTGCTTTTCACTTGTGTTCATAATCAATAAATTGAAAGGACATCTAAGTTTTAAAAAATACCAGTAGATCCTCTCAACTGTGGTTGCACAATACTGAAGGCAGGATTTTACTGTAGGTGAAATAAACAGCTTTGCTAATTATAAACTTTCCCTTTACAAAACAGTACCAAGAATGAACTGTTTGTGGCAGTCCTCTGGTCAGGTGGATCTATTTAATGAATAACAGCTATAAATATGCACTCAGCAAAATTTCACATAAAGGGGAAAAGCTTAGTCCTTCCCAGAGCAGAGGTAGTGGGTGAGTTGTAATGTTTACAACAGACACAGGGTCAGATGTTTTTCCCATATACTGCTAAGACAGCTGACTTACAGTGCAGAATTAGGAGAAGTGGGAGTAGCTGAGCATTGTCTCTTTTTTGGACCTCATCTGTGTGATTTAAAAGTGGAATTAATATTTTCTAGGAGGCACATAACTTATCTGCAGGCAATGCAGAGACACCTATGCAAGGTAATCCCTCCCATCCTTAAAAGGGTGTCTAAAAGAGGTTGAATTGTCCTCCCATGTGTTCATTTTCTCCACTGATTACAGAGGGAGAGTACAAGATTAGTTTGCATTAGATATCACATGTTTAGGTAGGCAGAATTAGGTAATCCCATCCTTGAAAGTCCTACTGTGAACTACAGGGAGAGGTAATCTGAACCCCTTTTATGAGATCAGATATTGCAGTGAGGCCTAGAAGCTAGCTTTTAAGAGATGTGAGGAAAGCCTTTGCCTACTCTTGCTTAAAAAAATCTGAGCATCCCACACCATAAGAACAGAGTGGAGCCTACTGCATGTCCCCAGTGAAGAAACACACTTTGCCAGCCAAAAGGTACCATCCTTCAGCACTTTTGTCACAGCTGGGAGAGCCAGATCCTGGGCTGTGGCTGGGACTGTGAGGCAAGACCTCAGTACAAATTAAAATTCAGGATCCAACTAGCTACAGGCTTGATGTATTTTATAAAGCAACCAAGTATCTCTTTCAGAAAATTGGGAAAAAAAGATAAAAGCCTCAGTGATGATATTCATACTTGTTTGTGCCTGTATTGTTAATGCCAAGAAAAAATAGACTCTGCCTGAATGAGGCTGCCAGAAGTTGGGCTGTTTTGTCTTTGTGCAGCAGTATTTTTTGTGTCTCTGCAGGGAAATTTAACTTTACACTCAAAAACCCCAACCTATTTCAATTGCTTTTCTAAGTGCAATGTTGCTCACAACCCAAGAACAAGTAGATGAGCTTTTGCTTATTGACCATGGGATAAATGTCTCCATCTACTTGCCATGGAGGTGCTGGAGTTGCAGCATCAGCTCAAACCTACATGTTTCTCCATGTACCAACCTCATGAGCTTGTAGTTGCTGCAAGGCCAGGTGCTGCATAGGACCTAGGTGTGAAGGGCTGCTAAGAATTTGGTCTGATGCCTCCTGGGAGGGATCTATTAGGGAAATTTCCTGACACAGTCATGTTGAGGTAAATGGCTAGGATTAGGCTGCTGAGAGTCCTCCAGAAGCATTTTTCCCATCTCTCCTTTTTGCAGGGAGTGCAGAATTCCCTTCCCCTCCCACTCTGTCTCTATGGTATTTGCACAGCTTCTTGAGACTAGGGTTTTGTTCAATATCTCTCCTATGAAAATACACCCAACACTACTTATAAACTCAATAAAGTTTAAAAAAGAAAAAAAATAGTCAGCCTTTACCTAGACAAAATTAGAGTAAGACATTCCTGTGTCTTGTCTCAGGTTGTAATAAACAAGAGCTTTCTTAACACATTTGACAAGATAAACAAATTTTTTACAAGAAAGAAAGGCAGCTTTGTAATTGGTGATGTATAATGTTTTAGGAAGAGTCTCCAAACAGGAAACAACTCTTGATGAGACTGGTCTCTACTTTTAGATCAGAACATTAAATAATCCCTTCTGTTGAAGCACCATGAACACACTGCAGTTAGATGTGCTCTTGGCACTGTCCTTTGACACTAAGGCTCTCACTTGATGCAATATCCCATGTTGTCCTGACACTTGCTAGTTTGAACCACCCAAAGTCAAACCTCACTTAGGATGTATGAGGCCCCATTTCCTGACCAAATGCTGTATCCATTGAGTGTTATGTAAAAGGTGGCCAGCAAGAACATCAGCAATCACTTTTTAAAAAGAGTGGCTATACTTTGATGTTGAGAGGGGCTTGATTTTTCCAGGATGATGCCTAGCACACAAAATGAAACAGGATCCTCAGGGGATTGAGCTGGTGCCCACTATATTTTTAAGACTGCTAGTGAACATGGAGGATTTAGGTAGCTGATTGCTTGGGCAGGGCAGCTGAGTGCATGTGCAGAAGCTGATCAGTACACTATTTAACTGGGTGACGCTCAAAGAGTATTGAATAGCTACAGTTACTAAGTCCTGGTTTACATACCTGGATCCTTTTTTTGCCAAAGGGTTGTTCAAAAATGTCAGGTGCAGTTTTAGTGCAACCCTAAAAGAAGAATATGGCAGAGATTTAAGCTAGAAATACATGACCAGGACATGGAAAACCATGTCATTTGGGTGTCTGAGAGACACACAAATATAGAGGGAATAAACAATTTGCACTAGAAGATTAAGATGTCCCAAGGCTCCAATAAATGCCTGAAAAGATTAGATTTGAGTTTTAGTTCTCTGAGGTCAGGCTGTTCTTTGTTGTGACATATATATTTAACCATATTAACCTCCTCAGGGATATATTTTATGTACACCCTCATGCACTGCAGCCAAGCCATCCTTTACTATTGTATCATGAATAGATGCCTCCTTGTTTGACCAGTGAATGACCTCCCACTCCAGCCAAAAAAAAGTATGAAGTTTTCATCTCTGTGGCAAGAGCATTTGCTGTTACTTCATACTCTTTGCTATTAGGCCCTTAGAAATATTGGTTTTGTTGTATATTTATGTAGGGATACAGGCAGAATTGTGTGAACAGGTATGTGTGTGTGTACACATGTGTGTGCACGCAGGAGAACTCTGTTAAAATTAATTGCCTTGGCTCACAAAACCTTCTGGATCTGTTTACATTCCTGAGGCAAATTCCTTAATGTATCTGTAGTTAAGCTGTTTCAGCCTCTAAATGCATGGTTTTGGTATGCTACCCATCTTCTCTGAGCAAGGAATCAGTGAGAATATTTAGTGCCTGTGGAGAATAAGCATGTCCCCGATACAAGCACAGCAGCAAAGTGTTAATACAGTCTGCTAATGCTGCTTAATCCTGGGGATAATGTATTGGATTTTCTGCATATGAACTTAATATACCATGGGAAGGGGAATTGTTTGGTTTGGAAAGTAGAGAGGTGAGCAAGAGGAGGAGGAAGAGGAGGAGAAGGAAGGAAAGGAGTAAAAAGTGTTTAAACAGCTTCAGTAATGACCTCATTGCTAATGTGGGACTCCCACTCACATGAGGAGTTATGCTGAGTGTTTGAATTAAGCAAGATTTGGCCCAATGTGTCAGACAATTTGTAGTGTTATGGGTTTGGCAGTGCTCATTCAGGACAGGGGTAAGAAGCAGTTGTATTCCTACAGGAGAGCAGGTGAGAGGTTTCTTCCCCTTTCTCTTCCTTAAGGCATTATCAGTCCACTCACAGTTACCTTTCAAGGCAAAAGTATTAGCTAAAATATAAAGGTTTGGAAAATACCAACCAGCTTTGCTCATGTATCACCAATTTTCTCCCAGCAGCCTGAGAGCTGACCCTCTTCCACAGGGGTTTACAAACAAGACAGGGCAGTCCCATAAGGACTATTCTGTCCTATGGTCTTACATAACCAGAAAGGTGACCTCCATTTGCATGGCTGGTGTGCGTGCAGCACAGGGCAAAGATGCTTATGGGTTCTCCTGTGACTGATGTATGAGAGGAAAAGAAAGGTCTGGAAAAGGTGAATGAAAAGTGGATCTACAGCTCCAAACACAGTAGCTCAAAGAAAACAGAAGAGACAGCTAAAGCACCTCCTTTATGAGGACAGGCTGAGAGAGTTGGGGTTGTTCAGTCTGGAGAAGAGAAGGTTCTGGGAAGACCTTATAGTGGCCTTTCAGTACCCAAAGGGGTCCTACAGGAAGGATGGGGAGGGACTATTTGTCAGGGAGTGTAGTGATAGGATGAGGGTTGATGGTTTTAAATAGACAAAGGGTAGATTTAGGTTAGATATTAGGAAGAAAATCTTTACTGTTATTGTGCTGAGACATTGGAACAGGTTGCCCAGAGAAGTTGTGGATGCCTCCTCCCTGAAAGTGTTCAAGGCCAGGTTGAACAGGGCTTTCAGCAGCCTGGTCTAGCAGAAGGTATCCCTGTCCATGGCAGGGGGTTTGGAACTAGATGATCTTTAATGTCCCTTCCAACTCAAACTGTTCCATGATTCTATTAGTCTACGATTCTATCACAGATGCTTTTGGGCAGAGTTCTGGGGTGGAAGTACAAACATGGGTCTGCATCCCTTTTTTTCTGTCTCCTCTTACTTTGTTATGTAGGATAAGTTATGAGGAATGCCTTTTTCCATCATCACTGTGATGAAGCATGTCCACCATTTGGCTAAACCTCTCAGTTAAAGCCAGTAGCAACATGCTACAATCTCTCAGCAGAATATATGTAGACATCTGTTTGCTTTTCCAAAGTAAAGATCCCACCAAAAGAATCAGTTATGCAAGAGATGTTTCAAATGGAGTAGAAAGGTACTGCTGCAAATTATTTTATTCAGCCTACTAGACCTCCTGGTGTTGAAGGCTAATATTTGGGAATGTGATGTTCAATGAAGGGGTGAGTCACCAGAGTTTATGCAACAACTCTGTTACATAACACCTTGTCCAATTTTTTAGTGCAAAGTAAGGAAATGAAGAAATCACTTCAACTCTATGGAAGGATATTTTATATATATATATCTATATCTCTTTTATATATATATATTTTATATATATATAATTTATATATTTTTTTAAGAAGGTCACATATCTGAAGTTCCTTTTATTTTGAGAATTTGTAAGACAACACATTTTTTTGTTTGATTTTGGTTATTTTTGTACAGGTAGAGCCTAGAAACTCCTGCACTGTGAGGGATCCAGGTTACAGACTCTAGGAAAGGCTCTACACTATGGCCTTTCTAGTTGTTCCACTCATCATTGCAAATCTGCAGCTGATCTTCAGAAGCAGCTGCTGACTCTGGAGCTTTCACATATGGTTATAGCTCCAAGCAGCTTCCAGAAGCTCCCTGTACCTCCTTGATCCCAGACTGATGCTCCTTTCACATTACCTGTTTGTGGCGAGTGCAACTTAGAATAGCACCATGGTGAGAGTGGTGGGTCTTAGGAGAAAAATTACCCCACAAAGGAGAGGAACAATCAGGTTTACACTGATGATGAAAACCAACAGAAATCATGGAGCCAGATATGTCCCATGTGTACCTAAGGGAGAATGATGGTTTGTAGACATATCTCAAAGAACTTGTGCAAAAGGAGTAGGAGTTGACTGAGATCATGAATGAAACTGTGAAGGAGACAATAGTAACTACAGATTTGAGCTTCCTTCTTTTGGGACCAATGTCTGTTGATTTACTTCACCTTGCACATCTCCAAAATTAGAGCTGCCAAGAGTAAACTACAGTTGCTGCTAGTGTTCAGGAGACAGTGCTGCTACTGTTCAGGAGACTGTGTTTACTAGTACACTTGGAGTCACTTTCTTGCATGTGTTTATTCAGAGCAGTCATGTGCTTGAGCAAAGATCAGTGGAGATTTGTGATGTCTGCTGAAAAAAACCCTGAAAATCAGTTATTGATTAAATTCTCATTATCATTTGTAACAGGTTACTGTGCTAAGGGCGATTTGCCTGGAGATATGGCAGAACTTGGTCAACAGTATCATGAAGGTAAGTGCTGCTTTATTGTACTTTGCTTTCTGCTCAGTAGGCATTTATGAGGCTTCAAAATGTAAACATGAAATTTTGACTTCAGATAAGAAGACCTATCCAGAAATACATGGTAACTACTGAATCATTTGTGTGCATCTGCCACACTGTTCCTTTGTCACTTTGTAACATAAGTCTTTATCTTTCCTTTATGTTTTAATAGTGGCCATAATAGCAACCACCCTGCTTATTGCAGAGGGCTGTGTGCGGGGACCACATTGTTCAGCACTGAATCACACATGGTTGTGCAACAGCAGCACTGAGAGGGATGAACAGGATAGCAGAAAAATAAAACTTAAAGATGGATTTAAAATACTACCCCAGGAATCAAGATGGGAAGGGAGGAGGGAGGAAACAAGGTCAAATGGACTCCACTTTGAATTATGTTCACATTGGTCATTGTCTCTGCTACAGTGCAAACAAATATCAGCCTGCAGTTGAAAGCCCACACTGCTTACCCAATCAAACTGCTCATCTGCAACCTTTACTGGGACAGTGCTGCCCCCAGGGACTCCATCGTCCTGTCCAAACTGTCAGGGTCTGACCAAAGATGATCCTTCCTGAAGGGCACTAGTATTTTGAAATGTTAGACAGTTCCTAAGTCTTCCCACTGACCTTTGCTGTGAGGCCTGTTGGGAGCAGACACACATTTATTGAGAACTAGCACTGCCATTTCACAGAAGCTGAAATACCCTATAACATGATTCACCATTCTTTAAATAAGCTCTCTGAGGCTGCCTCTGTTCAGAGGAAGCATTACTTCCCCCATGTTATTTTTAACCAAAACAATGAACATTGTTATGCCCTGTGCTGACTCTGGTAAGTGTGAGTGGGAGAAAGCAAGTCACAAGTTTACTGACTAAATGGAATGCTTGATTGCCTTTTAAAAACACCCCTAAAGGTAGGACAGCAAAACTGCAACCACTGCTATCTTTCAGGTTTTGCATTCCTCTGAAGGAGGAATTGTCACTTGCACTGACAGTAAATGAATGGGTCACTACTGAGCCCCGAAGGGTTACCCCTTTTGCCTTGTTTCTCACAAAGGCAAAGGGCTAGGAGGATGCTTTAAGTTTTAAAGTGTGCTTCTCTACCATTTGACTTTTCAATTGTATTTTAAGTTTAGAAAGACAAAAATAGATAAATAGATTAAAAAACCCCAAACAAACAAAACCCCCAACAAAAAGGAGAAAATGCAAACCACGGAAAGTGAGAAGCAAACAAATCAAATGAAGAATTCACTTGCAGCCATGCTGGAGCATTCATTGCTAGGTAGAGAAAATTCTTTTAGGAGTTTCTGTGGCTACAAATGTTAGACTGTCATTTCAGAAGTGATGTGTTATCCATGAAAGTCTTTTATGAGTCAGACAAAGTCTATATGAAGAGTTTATATTTCTGCCTGCTGCAGTTGGGTAAACCACACCAAACTGGAGAAAGGTTTGCAGTTCAGAAGCACCTTTTGCCTTCTCCTACTTTGTCAGTTAACCATATCCTCTTAACACTCCTTGTCTCATAGTCTAGTTTTGCTCTTCCAGCATCCTTTAAACACAGTTGCAAGGCTGATCTTCTGTTTTTTGATCCCTGCCCTTTTCCACTTTCTCTCACCTCATCTTCACACTCCTACCCAGAGATGTCCTGCTCCACAGGGCAAGGCAGGCTGAGAAAGGATCTTGCCATGACGTCAGTGTTAGTACTGTGTCTGCCCTTCCTCCAGCTCCACACCAACTGCCTGTTCACTTATGCCTGTCCCACAACAGTGTGCTGAAAAATGGTTCCTTTCCTCTCCCTTCAGACAGAGGTTCTACCCAGAGCTGCCAGGCTAGAAAGTGTCTGTTAAAGTCTCAGTACTGTGACAGTGGCCAAAATTCAGTGCAGTGGAAAAGGTCCTTGGATCTCCTGCGACCTGACTCTCTTGATCTCTGAGGGCTGCTTCCTGCCCAGGTGTTGCACAATGCAACTCCAGTTCCACTTGAATTATGAAAGAAAAGGCCATTTACAACTGGGAATCCTGATCTTTTTCATTGGAAAAACAAACAAAACTTTGCATCTGAAGTGATGTTTAATTAGTTTTTCTTGGCATTTCTGTCTGAAATGACAAATTCTTTAACCACCCTTTCCTCTGATATGCTATGAATATTTGCATCTTCCCATGTATTTGCATTTTCCCATGAAAGATGAAGATTTCTCAGAAGATCACTACAGGCTGTAATCACAACCACACAGTGCCTGAGGTCTGCTGCAGGTGCAGAGTGTATGCACGCTTCCCACAGCAACTGTACACACACTGACATACAGACACACACATAGACACACAGACACACTCTCCTCTCCATCACTATCCACCCCCCCCAAGGGGTATTTCTCCTATAGTCTGCAAAGAAAGAGTTTATTAATGTTAATCAACAGTAATTAGTATTTAATATCATGTCTTTGATAGACTGCTTGTGGTAGACTAGTTTAGGAGTCTATGCTAGTGAACACATCCCATTCTAATGGGATCCATGGGGACCAGTTACTGGATGGAGGCATTACCCTCACGGCACCATCACCATCTTCCTAGCTGCTCTGAGAGTAGAAAATTCCAGACAAGGTATGGGAGGAGAGTATAGGTCAGTACCCTACAGATACCATACCAGATAACAATGGAATGTTTTACATATTCAAGCAGGATGGACCCCAGGATAAGTTTGATCCACCCAACAAGTATTTCAGGAATGCACTTGGGATCTTGCAGGGAATAGCCCAGCCCTCAGGTGAGGCCAAACCTGCTTTTAATGGGAAAAAACCTGAGATAGAATCCCTGGGTGGGAGGTCAAGGTGCCTGAGCCAGAAGAAAACGTTGCACTGAATTGCATAGGATTGTTCTTGGTGAATAAATCCTGTAAGATCTGATGAGAAATTATACAGCTGAAAGGTTTTGAAAAGTCTTCTAGGAATTTACCTTCTTGCTATATATTTCACAAAAAGCTGGATAAGGTACTGCACTTGTGCCTTGCTGCAGATAATCAAATGCTCTTGAAGTCTCTTGAAGTTTTTGTCAGGGAGAGTAAAAAGCCAGGATTTCATATTATGGTATCATTTTTAGTGCACTTTGCAGTGTTCACACAAGTGACTTGTTCTGTCACAGCTGGGCTTGGTAGGATGTTCCATGTTAGAAGGGGTGGTAGGACCTGCCTCCCTGGTGCTGAGTAGGACCAAGACATGAGGGATTCCCAAAAGCCTGGATGGAAGGCAAACCTACAGATTAGGGTGAAGAAGAAGGATTTCTTCTTCTGACATAGCTGTTTGGTTTCTTGGGTGGAGCTCTTAGGAGGGATAAAACCAGGATGGCTGCCAGAAAACTTGTAAGAAAGCCTGCTGCAGGCTAATTTGCTAGATAACACCTAGTCCTGGTAACCTTCAGACTTCCTTACACTGAAGGTTAAACATTTCTCTGTCTGTCACTGAAATTCAATTTACAGGAATGGTAATTACACCTAGTTGGGACTCAAAGTGCAAACTGAAAGACTTGGGGCCATGTTTTATATCCTTTATCCTCCCAGAGAGTATTTACATTGCAAAAAGGTCAGCCTTTTAACAACTAACACTGTGGAAGCTTTGCATTTCTGAAGGATTTGAATAATGCTATTCTAGCTCATTTGCTGTAGTTTTTGTTTCCACAAAAATGACATAATCATCATAAATAACATTTTTTGTATGGTATTGTGCATACCATTGATTCATATGGTAATTCCCTAAAGCATCTGTTCCTCCATATTCATAGGTCCTTTAGAGGATCCCAGTCTACATGTATAGATCTTCACATTCTAATATTTCCTGAATTCTGCTGTAAATGAAGAGTATATTTCTCATATGCATGTCAGTGAAATATGGAATATATTAAAGACATCTCAGCTAGGTAGCCTCTGAAAGATTTTCCTCTCTCTGTCCTCTTGAAAGGACATTTTGGAACATGGGTAGAAGGAGTATATAAAGTACTTTGTAAGTGGTATTAAATCTGCAGCTGTCTTGGGAAAATCTGGCATCCAGAAGCAGGGTTGGCAGAATGATGCTCTCCAAAACCTCTTGAAGTGCTTTTCCTCTCCAACAAACCCTTTTCAGGAATAATTTAGACAGAAACTACTTGCATATTTAAAAGAAATCAGACTGTTGTGTAACAGTGTCTTTTCTGACACTGGATTCCAGTACAACTGCTGACTTACAGCTTTTGGGAGGGTTTGTCTACTCAGGGAGCCAATGTGAGCTGGACCCTGCAGTGGTTTACTGAAGAAACAAAAGGAAAGAAAACGCTTGGCAACCAATAAGTTCCTCAGACATCAGTTGTTAGAATAGAAGGTTTATGCCAATAGCTGAATTAATACAATTTGTTGTCCTGGGCATTACTGAGTTTAGCTCTTCTTCCAGGTGTTGATGCTCTACTTACGTGTTAGGGCATTTGTCTAGCAAAGGGGAAACCTGGGCTTCCACTGCCTGCTATTCAGTTTTATATTGTCATTTCTGAATTACAGTAACACCCAGATACTCAACCAGTCTGGTCACAAGGCTTAGATTTCTCATTCAAACTTGCATAAGGTCTCTACTGTTCAGTAAGAAAGATTTTTAGTGCAGGCTAGCACCAAGAGTGGTAATAACATTAGTTTCATTCAGAGAACATCTGTTTTCCTTTCAGCATATGAAGATGTAGTGCTGGAGATGTGAGAATAGACAAGCTTTTCTTTTTTTCTTTTTTTTTTCCTTGTATATTATAAATAGCAGCAAAAGAGGAGATGGTACTGCTGTGTCTGTGTGTGAAGGGTGAGATTCTCAGTTTGCTACTAGCACCTGTAAGATCCCTATGTGGCTAAGAGGCCTACATCCTGGTTCACACTCATTTCCCTAAGATCATCACCTCTGTTCCCTTTTGTCATGTGCTTAGATTTTTTTTTTCTTTCCTGACCCCAGGACTTCAGACTTCAAGGAAAGGAATTCCAGAAGTGACTCAAAAGCATTTCTGTCTTGAGTAATCCTAACTCTCTTAATTTCTTAGCTCTGAGTTGCAGTGTTCTGTGCAACATAGATTATAGGCATGGTTCTGGCATGAGGCTGCTGATGTGTAAATCAATATTTTCTCTGTAGCCACCCTTGATGACAAAAGAGTGTCTCACCTTGTCTAGAGGAGCAAGGTGAGTCATCAACTGTGGTGACTTCATTCTACCCATGCACAAGGCAACGTGAAGTGATCACATCTTTTCCTTTGCTTATGGGCTGGAATGCAGTTTAGAGGGTAAAAGATCTCCCATGTGACTTCAAGAGAGTACAGGGACTTTTAAAACAGAAAAGAGAAGGAAGCTACAAAGATTCATAGGAACTACCTAGCAGAAGGGGCAGAGATGGGCATTGTTTTATCAAGACAAAGAACCAATATTAGAGAAGGTGAAAGGCATCTGGTAATTCAGAGAACTGTCGTGGAGGACATGACATGAAGCCCCCAATTTTTTATTACTTTGAGTCTTAGTTTGTGGTTTTCATCATACTGACACATGAGGAGAAACAATAAATTCAGAAATCTAGTGTGAAAGTCCTGTGTGATGGTACATGTGCACATGTGTGTGGTGCATATTCCCTTGTACACCTCCCAGAATGGCAATGGTGGTAAAAGCTATAATGAAAGCACAATGCAACCTGAGGGCTCCTCACCAGGAACTAGGCTATGTACAAATACAAAGATTATATTAGGCCTTTTCAGTTACGCCTGGAGTCCAAGGCAGGGTCAATGCCAAGTTTGTGCTGAGACTCCACTTTGGCTTAAAGCAAACTGAGGTCTGGGGATGCTTTGGATCTGGTAGGTGTCTGGTCTGGGCAACAGGATAAAAACTAGACCTAGAAATGCTCTTCAGGTAGTTATCAGGAGCAGTCATCTCCAAACTCCTGCTTTTCAACTCCTAGTCCTTGTAGGTGTAAATGCACAGTTGGAAAGTTTTGTGTCTGGCATTGGCAAGAATTGGAAACTTGTTGCTTGATTGATCAGTTTTCCTCACATCTGGTTTCACCTTCCAGAAATAAAGCAATAATTAGTAACACAGGAAAGGAAGCCAGGATGAAAGTGCAGGTAAAGTTGAAGGTTAACAGATTATAAACCCTGCTCAGGTTTAGTGAGCTCCAGGCCAAGCTAGGTAGTGTTAGGAAAATAAAGTAAAATTTTAACCCAGTTGAAAAATCCCAGTGGTGAATCAGCAACCAAGTCTCTAAAATCACATCCCTGCAAGCACGTCCATAATGTCTCAGTGAAGTGGGCGGTGCCTTTTCCTGGGACACACACCTTTATGTGATGTTTCTGAGTCCAGTGCTAAAAGAAGAACATGCTGCTTGGCATGTTTCAACCTGTGTAGGCTCTGAGCATGTCACTGCCTCTGACAAACTGTTCTCTTTCATCTTCCCTCTTCTCCTCCTGCTTGTTTTTGAGAATTGAGGTCTGTGGCCATAAAAGATGCTTCTACTCATCTCCATTGACTACAGGTCTGGGTGTGATTTGTTTCCATGCAAACATATTGATATCTTCCTGGAAGGGAATTACTTTTCTTGAAATGTATATTATAAGAGTATCTGTCTTCTAGCAAGGCAACCTATGAAGAAGATCTTTCCAAGCACAGCAAATTAGCTTTTTCATTGGCAGGTAACATGTGCCCATACCACCTGCTTCTGCCATGAACATTGTTCAGAGGATTTCAGAACAGGTTACAATGTAAGGACATCTATTTGGGAAAACTTAGTGGGAAATTAGTGGTAAACTAAGACACAGGGAATTCATTGTCTTGACCCTTGGCTATTGCAGCCATCTGGCCATTCTTTTACCTCCACTGACAGCATACAGCCTGTATGTGCTAATCTCACGTGCAATCACTTAACTGGAGGTACCCACCATAAATAATGACATTGCAGCAATTGAGTAGGAAAGATGATTTGGCTGCACAGCACTAGCTGGGTGCAGATAGAAATGTACTAAGTCATTATTAGCTTGCTAACAATCACTGAATAAGGCAATGTATTGGTGGTTTAACCACAGGCTTTTCCCAGCCATCAGGAATGCTGATGCTACAACCTCAAGGTCTGGGCACCTATAGAGTCCCCACTGTCACAACCTGGAGTTTCTTTATGTCCTTGAACCCTCTTTTCAGATACTCTGTATATTTCCTTGCAGCAATCTCTGGGTTGAACAAGGAGGACAGAGCTAGGAGCCTCCACAGTAAACACACTGGCAGCAGCAGCAGTCCCTTGGAATGTGGGCTGCAAGCAGGCTGTGTTGGGGTGTAGGCAGGCTCCAGTGACTTTCCAAGAGCATGCTAAGGAAGAGGAATCCGTGCCACACCATTAGCAACTCGCTGTGATCACAAGTTTTCTTGGCACATTCTGTGGAGACTGATTTTTGTTCATGCTGGAGAGTATGGGGGTTTGCTTATTTTTTTTTTCATTTTTATTGTTCTGTTGTTTGTTACCAAATTACTACTCTATCTCTAGCAAATGACAAATGGAAAATTACTGGCCCCTTTTTTTGGTGGGATCTCTCCATCATGGTTACTCTTTTCTTCAGCCTCCTTCACTTCACTGCATGTAACTGACAGAGTTAGTAAAAAAAAATGATAACATATAAAAATATAGTTCCCTCTTGTGTCACTGAGGAACTGGGGCTGTTCAGGCAGCTTAATAAATCATACTATGAACCTAGAGCTGGTTTTGCAATAGGTGGCTCCAATTAATGTTTAATTTAATCTGGGAAGAGAGGGGAATTTGAGAATCAATGCTAGGAAGCTAGTAACATCATTGCCAGGTCAAAAGAGTTTCTTCTTTCAAAAGCAACCACAAAACTTGCCTGTGGAGTTCCAGATTTGTTGTTTCTGGCTGTCTGTGGTCAGACGTTTTCAGTTTACAGGAAGATTATGTCCATTAATCTGTCTTTCCTTTCCCAGTACCACTCCTTTAAACTCTGCCTGGGCTGTTGGCATCCAGCTGTGTGTTATCAGACTCAGCTGGCATCATCAGGAGCAGACTGCAGAAGCTTTGCTGCCCTCATTTAATTTTATGCCAGTGGCTTTTATTTTAACTGTGCTCAGGCTTGTGTTCACAGCTTATTTGTCTGCTGGAGGTGATGCAGGTGAGTGGGGGCTCTGGGGCAAAAACATCTCTAACTAGGAAAATGGAATTTAAAGAGAACAGCTGTAGCACTTCTGCTGGGCAAAAAGGAGTTAAACTTGGTAAAGCACGTCATTATCAGTAGGAAGAAGGATGGTGTATGAATATGCACAGAGCTTTGACACCATGAAGTTTTCTAACAGTTGATTTAAGAGCTGTATTTTGAACATACATAGAGAAAAGCAACCAAACAGTGAGAACTAAGGAACAAATGAAATACAAGAAAGAATCAGAGTAATAGGGTGGGAAGGGAAATAAAGAGGATAGTACATCCCTTGTACAAGAAGAATTGCATGAAAAGATACTAGTCCTTTATATTGTCTTAATAACACTCTTTTACAGATGTCCAAAAGCTTCATACTCAGCTGATTTACCATGGCAGTGCTCACAGACCACATTGCTTCAGGTCACATGTGAACAGGCAGAGTAGTTAACTTGCATAGAGATAACAATGACAAAACTGGGAACAAAAGCCCTGAGTCCTCCCCTATAGAAAGAAGAAAGAAATCCAAATTTCACTCTTCACTGAGATTTGTTCACATCCTTGCTCCTTTCCTGGTAAATGGAAGTACTGGCATAGAGCAGAGGGTGTATATACAGACCACATAACCTCCAGAGATCCCTTGCTCCAAATGTTTATGTTCTTCTGTGTGAACAGGTGGAAAGGAAAGAACAACAGGAGATGTTGAGAGAGCATACAAGGGGTAAAGTCATACCAGACTGTGCATGGAGATACACACCTCCAGAACAGCACTGAAGCTGGGAACATGCCAGACTAGGCAGTGGGAGGGACTGGTCTCTACTGAAGAGGATGAATTATTCTTTTCTCTAGAAACACTTGAATTTTTCTTTCTCTGTCTTGATGAATGTGGGGTACAGCTGCTTACAGTCAAAATGTCCACCACCAAAAAATCACAGTATGTTGAGAGAACAGGTGTATTTAATCCCCTTCCCAGTAGTTACTCATTAAAGGATGGTTAAAAAAAAAAAAAAAGGTAGGTATTGCACAGGAGGACTAAATAGTTAGACATGCTGGTGATAAACATCTGAGTTACTGATTAACTCCTGGCTTTTGTAACCCCAGCAGTTCTTAAGTTGGTTTGCTAGGAGACCAAAACATAGAGCTGTGCCAGAAAGGCTTCAACATTTAATAACAAATATTACACTTTATCTCTCCTTGCAAAATGTGGCCCTGGGCCTGACAGTGAGGACAGCACTGCCCTCTCTCGATGGGAACAATTCAGAACTACTTCAATGCTTGCAACGTTGGAGTACAGAGTCAAAAAAAATAAAGCAAGAGAAACCTGCGTAGGACAAGATGAATTCAAACATAACCTGTTCCTCAGTGCCAACTGCCAGAGGTTGAGAGAGAAGAGAGGGAACAATTGACTTGATCTGTTTGTGCATCCTCAAGCATCTGCTCCAGGACATTCATTACAAATGGGATTCTGGTGCAACAGAGCCTTCCTCTGTGGCCAGGCTTATGGTGTCAGGCTAAAATCTGAGTTGGAAGGGAAAGGGGAAACCTAGACATTACAGGAGCAATCACAGTTAGGGAAAGCAATGCAGCATGCTTGGCAGGATGGAAGACAGTCTGATGCTTCTCTGTGAGTAAGAAAAGGGTGATTTCAGATGTCTTCTTTGACATCTTCCACCTGAAGTGGCTTCTTTGCCCTGCTGCACCTAAATAGCTCCATCCAGTCTGGAGTGTCACCTCAAGAAGTATCTCACCTTAAAGTCATTCTTGATGTTGTCAGTCATTTTTGCAACCTGTCACTTGGTTTAACTGAGAACATGCTGATTGCCATCTGCAGGAAAGACTGAGAAGTAAGGTGACAATAATCACTGTAATTAGGGGTTCATCTGAGCCTCCTTAGAATCTAGTTCTCCTTTATGATAGCTGACCAGAGCATCCTGAGCTTTGACAGGAATGCCAGGAAACTCCTGAAGATGTGTGTACACCCTGTGGTGCAGAGGAAGATCTTCCAATGTTTAAAAACTGTTTTTAACTAATACAGCTTGTGCTTAAGCAAAGTTGCTCTGTCAAGGAACATTTGATCCTGTAACACTCCAATCTTTCCTTTGCTCAGAGGAAGTAAATTTGAAGAAGTGAGCAGAAGCACTCAGCATGATCAGTGCAGGTGGGCACAGTCTCTGGATGGACAATATGTCTAGTGCTGGTGGGAGCCAGGGGCCTAGCAGACTAGGAGTGGATGATAGACTGTGATGACAGCTCACCTCCTTGGCAACCTGAGCCAAGGAGGACCCAGCTGTGTCTCTGGGGATAAAGGCTGCTCTGTGACAGGGGCCTGAAAGGAAAAAAGTCTGTTTTGACTTCTGTCTTATTTCTGCTTAGTCTCTAATAATGCCCCTCATTACAAAGCCAAAACCAACAATGCCACTAAAAAATACCAAGTCTTGTTCATCACCACCAACTACCACAGAAGGCAAAATATGCCCATTTGCTGTGACCAGCTCATTCTTCTGCTTGACCTGCCTTTGCTATGCTCAGCTTTAATTTTTTTCTTTAACAATTTCACAGTAAGGCTCTATTTTCCAGGTCCCAAACAAACAGCAGGGTGTACACTGAACAATGGTGAAGAGTTTGGCAGCATGCAGGTTCCTGTCTGTGCCAGAAAAGCTTCTCTGATGGCTCTAAGTTCCTCTTTACCCCCCTCTGCCAGGGGCTGACATCAGGGAAAGAAAAAAATACAATTGAAAGCCATCAAGAGCAATGTCCTGTTTATTTTCCTGCTAGCAGAATTATTTTCAGAACATCTCAGAAATCAGAAATGGGAACAAGGGTGGGGGGTAAGAAAATCAGAATAAGCACACGTAGGGATTTCATTAGCTGTTAGCAGAGAAGAAACTAGAATTAAGATGAAAATGCAGGTCAGGGACAGGATAAATGGAGCTGTACATATGTCATATGTCCTTGTTTACTCTGCTGGGAGAAGACCATAAAGAGCTGGAGAGGTTTCTGTGCCAGAAGCAGGATGACATAGTGTTAATTATGTTTGTGACTACGCTCCAGTTTAGTTTTTGCTGGCCCACATAGCTGCATGGAACAGCCACTCCAGAGCAGCATTAGAACCTCAGCATTAGCAGCATGGATTTACCAGAGAAAAAGATAAAAGGAGATTGGGGTTCTTCATGAGAAGTGGCCATTGCTATTTGCCCTCATGTCAAATGTTGTGGTTGTGTAGCTGACACAGCTTCCTTGCTGTCCTGGTGAAATTACCCAACATGGGAGAGCCAGTCTGGCACCTCTTGGCTGCCGAGATGGGCAGCTCTTGCTTCCCTCTGTTTTCATCTTACCTCCTTTCCTGCCCATAGTTGCAGCAGTGAAGTCCTGCTCTCTTGTACAGGCTCTGGCTCTGCTTGGATGGGAAGGGGATAAAATAAGCATCAGTGTGGTTAGGGCTCTACCAGCTTCTGTAAAAGAAAATTCTTTTTTAGTTCAGTAAGACTCCTGGGTTAAAACTTGCTTCTTAAGCTCTTAACTGTGAAGATCCTAGAATGTTCTTGTCCAGTAAAGCTATTCTGACTCAAAACCTGCTTCTTTATTCCTTACAAGGGGAGGTTCTTAGGGTGCTGAATTTTCTTATCCAGCACAGAGCAGACACATGGACTACCCAGCCCATCTCAGGGTTGGTGAGGTGTGCTGTGTGATGCAATCTTCTTGTGTTAGCAGCGTTTTCTTGTCCAAATGCTATGTGGCTGTCAGAGAAGCTCAGTCCTGCCTTACAGGCTTCAGCCAGTCCTCACAAGTTCAAGGGATCTCTATTCTGTGCAGGCCAGGAGAAATGAGGTGAGAAACCCATGTGACAAATAGTGGGGTGAGGAAAATGGAGTGGTCTCTTTCCTTTCCAGGCATGGTTTGCAAAATGGAAATCAGAGGCCAAGTATGCTGCTCCTGACTATGTGGTTTATGGACCACCTCTGCCCACTCTGGTAAGGGAGATGTGCCTCTTCTGGTAACCATCCCAGGTTACACTGTTCCCACTGCTCTAATTGCAACTCACATCTCTGCAATTACAACAGTGGTAAGTGACGTGGATCAATAAAAAACTGATGAGCAAGAGCCTTTCCTGAGGCTACTGCATGGAGCAGGGGATGAGGAATGAAACTGGGGGCTTTCCAGCTTTCAGTTCACTATGTCCTATCTAGCAAGGTCAGTAACAACACAAAATCAGGTGGAATGAAGGGCTGGCTCAGCAGGGACCTCTCACTGGGGTTGCTGCCTGCTCTCCCCTGAGCCTGGCAGCAACCTTGCAGGTCTATTGGGCTGAGCTGACCACATTGGAAATGATGGGAAGAGAAGATATGGGGAAAGGATGGTGGACCTGTCACCTCCTTCTGACATCAGGCTGACATTGGCTATGGACTTAAATGGGAAGGGGGTTGTGAGTAGGATGGAAGACCTGACCTCTCTCTCTTTCCCTTCCCCAGGCCAATTAAGGGATGTATTTCCACAGCTAAATGTGCTGTGAAATAGACAATTTTCCAAGAGAAACTGTCCTTTCCATAGGAAAGGATGAATAAAGCCATGAAGTGACACTTCTGTCCTTTAATACAGCATCAAGACCCACACCTCAACTGACCTTTTAAGTCAGACAAGCTACTTTACTAATCTGTGTACTGTAAACTTCCTTCCCTTTCCCATTCCTATTTTGGTAGGGATTGCATTCGTGGTATCTTTTTCTCTCTACAACTAATTCCTAGCATAAATTGCTTTTCAATGGTCCAGTCCAACCACCTAGAGGAAAAGCAAACATGCATGGGCTTTGATTTTCACCTCTCCTGATAGCTAAGGAGAAATGCAAAACCTGACCTCTGAGCCAAAGCTAACAAAGATGGCCAACACCTTCTCTGCAGTGTGGAGAAGTGGTGGTGGTGATGGCAAAGAACATGTGGGAGACTCTACCTGCCCTTTGCAGAATTGCCTTTCCCACTGCTTAGGAATATGTTAGTGGGATTTGGGTTTGAGCTGCCTCAGATTGGACCCATACTGATATATAAAGCAGAAGACAGACTGAAACCCTGCCCCAACATTGTCCCTTCTGCTTAGTTCCTTGCACATTTGCTGGCCCAGTTTTGGGGGCCATTCCAATTAGGCAACAGTAGTATATGGATCTGAATGCAGCTGTCTGGCTGGATGTAGCTGTGCTGACTCTTAGCACCAACACCAGGGAAAGCTATGGGTCTTCTGTTAGCTAGCATGGACACCACCTGCAGTCCTCATCCAAACCCACTGAAAAAAAAGGAAAGGTCTCCCAGTGGCTTCAGTAGTCTCTGTGTCATGTCCTAAACTGAATTCAGGCCAACATAGGATCAGACCAACTTCACATAAGCTGCTTTAGACTGATGTCAGTGGAGCTGCTGATACGAATTTTCAACAGCAGGGTGGTGTTGTAGGGCAAGGGCTTCCTGAAAGCCAAGTCTGCACATCTGATGTCAGGGCTACAAGTTCATAACTGTGAGTATGACACAGCCCAGGCAAGGTAAGTTTTAGAAATGTGGCCTGGATAATGGTTAATGATTGACCTACAGAGCAAGAATAAATCATTATAGTGTGAAATCTGTGAACTGCTTTAAACAAGCAGCTTTCCTCTACTCTCCCTCCACAGATAAGGTTTCTTTCAAAAGGGGCTAGAACTTCATAACTCATTAATTTTTCCAAAGAATATTTTTACTTTGCTGCAGTGCTGTTTGATAAGTTGTAAAAGGAGATAGTTTCTGTTTTTCTCTGACTTCCAGAATACTCCCACAACTCCTAAAAAATTGGAAAGGGGAAAAAAGATTGGAACAACATGTAAAAAAAATAAAATTCAAGCCCAAAGGATAGGAGGACATTTTGCCATGTAAACAAATGTTTACATCTTTATGTCTCTATATCCATATACATTAGGTGTAAGATGATTTTGAAAATTATCTTGTCATAAATGCCATTTCTTAACTATTTGTGGTAAGACAGTAGAGATATTAAATACTTACCTACTCTGTGATTCTTGGGGACAGGAATAATTTTTTGTTCTGATTTTGTACATCTCCTGGTACTAAGAACAGACACTACATTATGAAGTTCCTTGACACTTGTGTTATAATAGCAATGAGGACTCACCATATTACTACCATTTTACTGACAAGTTGTGACCCTGTTGCATGTCATTAAGTGCCACATGACATTTCCATAAATCCAAAACATAAGATCCAGAAAGTTAAATTCACAGAGCGTGAGAGTGTTTAGGTGATGACAAATGCTTGTGGGTTTTTTTGTTTGTTTGTTTGGGGTCTTTTTTTTGTTTTAATTCTAGGATGTAATGGAAAATCCTGCTGACTGGTGTACTTTGATGCAGTGTAGACCTTTGGTAAGTGGAGCTGATCTACATCCACTGAGAATTTGGCCAAATGCTGCCTTGAGCTCTGCACTAAGCAGGTTTGCAGAACTAATGAGTTTGGTTTGTTTAGGGGGTAGATTTAGGTGTGCTGTGTGTTTGCACAGAGGAGGAGGGTCTGAAGGACACTGTTACCAAAGGAAGCAACTACCTGAAACAAAAAGAGGTAAAGCTGTTCTGTACCATCAGTGAGGCAAACCCTTGCTGGTGTAAGCACAGTAACATTTCTGTCCTTCCTGCAAAATACATCCTTTCCCAAACCAGCTGGGTGCCAGGAAATCTTTGCTGATGGGTCTGAAGAAATCTTTCTGTCTTCTTTTCAAAACTCTGCAATTTCAGCTGGTTCACCAGAGCCATTCCACTTCCAGCAGGGAGGCACACTGCCCAGATGTAACCCCAGCCTTGCAAATCAACAGGAAAAACTGCTGCACATCTGCAGTTCACTGGAGATTCCTAGAAGCTTTGGCTAAAAGAGCTGCCTGAAATCTCTAATCCGAGTGGGAAGCCCCACTGCTGGATCAGATCAGCCATGGCTCTGTCTAGCCAAGTCTTGACGTCTTCCAAGGGCAGAGGTCCCATTTCATCTCTTGGCTGACCTATTACCTTCTCACTCTCATAGTGAGAAAGACATTTTTCCTAATGTCCAGTCTGCACCTCCCAAGCTGCAATGCATAGCCATTGTTGCTTCTACTACCATTTGTGACTACTGAAATGAACTTGTCTCAGCCATCTTCAACTCTCCTTAACACAAGGGCAAGGGCATAAAAACTAGACAGTATTTCTCAGCATCTTTATATATTGTTTGCTCTTATTGTAGAAAAAAAGGCACACTGAACACATGCAGGCTAGGGACTAAGACCAAGCCATGTCCTGAGGTCATCCACATTGTTTATTCTGTACTCTGTTCTCTGCCACTGTTTTAGCTCATGACTTCTCATCCCCTCCCAGAGAATGCCCAGGTTCAGCTCAGGGCAGAGGATGAGCAAACAGCTGTTTCCAAAATGTGGTACAGATGAAGACATCCAGTATTTTTGAAACACAGAGGTTTAGCTGTACACGCATACTCCATGTTACATCTATGCCCTTGATCACAAGCACATGATGACCTATTTTATTATATTTATTTATATGTTTATATATTTACATCTCCTAAAACATGCCTACTGTTAACTGCCAGCTGCTGCTCTCCCTTCATGTTACTTCTGGGAACACAACAGAAACATTCAGCTTTGTGTAACAGGAATCCCACTGTGATGGTGCTGCTGCAGGACTCTCATGTTCACATACTTTCACTGAAAATATGTATAAGTTTTTAGTGATAATTCTTCCTTAGGTCACAGGGGCAGTACTTGGGACTGACAGGAGGTGCAGGGTTAAATTCTAAGCATTATAGACTGCTCAGTTAGCTGTTGAGAACTAGTCCTCAGCACTGTGGGTGAGGCCACCTCCAGGAGATGAAGTATCAGCAGTGCTGATGTGGCCACAGGAAGGAACAGTTGTTCATGGACAGATGTCTAGAATTGGTGACTTGAGCCTTACTGTGCTTTCCATTATCATGAAGGAAGAGTTGAGCAAACAGCTCAGCCTTACTTTTGAAAATGCAGGTCACCATAATGCACCATAGCTGCCCCTAAATGCAGGTGACCCAGGGTAGGATTATTCTCAATGACACTCAGAAGGAGAAAGTCCCATTGCAAGCCTCAGCAAATCCTTTGCTTACATGCTCTTGGATTTTGCTGCTTACAAGCTATGACTAAGGATGAGCTACTATGCTGCTGAAAACAACTGAAAACTGAACAAAGCAGTAGTGGCTAGAGCATCTGCAAGCTGGCTGGCCAGTTTTGCCCGGGGATGTAATCCTACATCACCCATGGTCATGAGGGTCTGGTCATGGAGATGTGAGTTACTGGGCTTGATGGAGAGACTCAACCAGATCTCAGAGATCACCAAAGAATAACAAATAGAAACTCTTCAGCTCAAAATAATGAGTGGAGTATGGAAATATTCAGCAGAAGAGAGGAAGTGGAACAATTGTTCACTGTACTGAATATCACAATATTGAACCCTCAGGGGCCTTAATGAAGTATTCAGACAGGAAATTTAAAACTGAAGAGAGTAGCTGNGGGGGGGGGGGGGGGGGGGGGGGCGGTGCTTAGTGCCACAGGCTCTGGAAAGGGCCCAGGATTGCCATGGGAGGTGCACATTCCCCATGGAGGATGAGCATGCTGCCATGGGTCAATCTATTCTGTCAATCTCTCAGGCTTGGTACAAGTGTCTCCTCCCACGAGGTGGGTGGAAGGCAGCTCTCAACCCTTATGGGGAGATGATGGGCAATGCCAGTGTGCCCCAGCCAGCACCATTGCCGGGATTGCACAGGACAGGTGCATTTTCCCTTGCAGCAGACAGCCAATGGGAATTGCTGGGGTCACCCTGAGAAGCCATCCTGGAGAACCAAAGCAGGGGCCAGGATCTCAGATTCCCTGCCCAGCATTCTGCCAAGTGGTCCCCACTGCTCCCCACAGGACATTCCCCTCTTCCTCAGCTCTGGGGCATGAGCATATGCACTGCTGGCAATCAGTAACAAGATACGGCTTCTGCTTTCATTGAACCTAGCTAATTAATTTGCAACATTGATTGCTTTGTACTATATATCTGCCCCTCGTTTAACATGTGGATACTGCAGCTGAGAACAAACAAATCCAAACCTACACGGGTTGATTGTATTGGTAGCATAGTGTGCAAGTCTTGTCAGAAACAACAGAGTTGCCTTTATGATCCACAAAGGGCATTTCAATCTTCTATAACTAAAGCCTTTTACATCCCAAACTAAAAACATTTGAATATTACCACATAGCCACAAGCCCCAAATATTTGTCCCTGGTCAGGGAATTAAATTTCCAAGGAATATATATTTACTTTTATTTATTTTTTTTTGTAATTAAGACCACTTCTAAAGTGTCAGTACAAAAGACAACACACACCACTGGGAGTGTCATCCTGTCTCAAAGCAGGAAAGGAAAACTACACAGATAACAACCCTGATGTAAACCCTCAGGGTGTGAAGCCTTGCAGGACTTCTATGTCAGTTTCCCACCCCTGTCATGGCTTATGGGCTCCTGCATTCAGTTCTCATGCAGAAGCCGAAATAGATAGATTTAGCAAATAAATCCCAAACGTTATAACTGTGAAGATAGCGTCAGAAGGAAACAAACTGAGCCCACGATGTGACACGCACTGTTATGAGGGAGCTGTGTGTTTCAGAAGCGCTGGGAGCAGGAAAACAGCACACTCTAGTGGAGAAATTATTAAAATCCATTAGAAAACAAATCACTGCACCGAGTGTTCCATGTGGAAGCAGCTGTTGCTTTGTATCTTTATCCAGCGTTTCTTCTCCCTTCCCTGTGTATCTCCAGTCACTTGTTGCCCCTTACGGCTTACCTCCAAGGCTGTTCCACCTACAGTCCTGTAACTTGGGCTGACTTCTTTTTCAGAAACCAGAACTGGGACCACCCATCCTCTGGCTTGCAGAATGAGCTTGGCACACTGTACATTAGCCTGTGCCAACGTGGCAGGACCAGTTACAAGGGTTCAGGGAGGACAGCTGGGTCAGTGACGGTGATGGCAAGGTGCCCCATGAGCCCAGCAATCCTTCCTTCTCTCTCCCTTTCACTGACACCCAGTGGAACACTGTCTCCATTAAGAAGGAGAACTCATTACTGGTGAAACAGAGACACTAATCAGATATTAGTTGTAGCCATTAATGAAAAAGCTAATGAAGTGCTGAGATCCCCAGCACTGACTGAAATGAGTTAATCACATCTCACTGCTCAGAGACCCATTAATCTGGGTGCATGCTGGTGTTTCCCATTCCATTGCTTATTATAGGAATTAAAAACACTATTCCAGCTTCATTTACTTGCATTTACTGGGTCTCTCAGCTAAGCTGTAAAGTCATGTAGCTGTAGGCTAGACTTGCTACTGGTGTGAAGCAATGAATTTCCCTTGGCCCTCCCAGGAAGCCACCACAGAGAGGTCTATTGCCAATGGAATGGCATGCACCTGCATGGAAGGAAGCATTGTGCTGACACAGGGAGGGAAGCAAATGCCATGAACACATAAACCAGTGATTTATCATTGCCCCTGGCTGTTGGTTTAAAATATTATTCCAGCTCCTACAGTAACAAGAACTGAACTGCCATCAGTTTCCCTGGCTGCTCTCCTGAAGCAGTTCCTATTTTTCTTGGTTTGGATCATGTAATTTCTGCTAGTGGCAAGTAGTAATCTCACCTGATTTCAGTGGATTACTAGTAGGACAGGTGACTAATTAGGAACAACTAGTAACTGAGATAGTTTGGTATAAATTTGACCTAAAGATTTATCTCAGGCTCTCAGACTTCAGGAAAGGTCTTAACAGCTCTTGAATCCATAAACTTCTTTAAATCTCTAGTTTATTTTAGTCTGGCTGGAGTGGAGTTAACTTTCTCCATAGCAGCCCATACAGTGTTGTGTTTTGGATTAGTGGCTAAAACTCTGTTGATAACACACCAGAGCTTTGGCTGTTGCTGAATGGATTTTGCACAATGTCAAGGCCTTCTCTGTTTTTCACTCTGCCCCTCCCACCAGCAACTCAGCTCAGGTGAGCAAAAGGCTGGGAGGAAGACACAGCAAGAACAGCTGAACCAAATTGCCCAGGGGGTTATTCCATCCCATGTAATTTCAGTCTTGGCAATAAACTGGGATAAAGGGAAGAGGAGATGGGAGAGGAGGGTGTTGTCTTCCAGGGTGGCAGTTGCTCAGATACGGGCTGGGTATTTGTCTGCTAAGTGGTTGATTGCCTTTACATAGCTTAGTTTTTCTTCTTCCCTCACTGATTAACCTGTATCTTGACCCACAAGTTTTCTTGCTTTTGCTCTTCCTATTCTCTCCCCTTTCCTAACAGGCTGAGGGGAAGTGAGCAAGTGTCTGTGTGGGTGCTTGGCTGTTCTCTGGGGTTAAATCACAACAGTATGTGTTGCCCAAAAGCATCTCCAGCCTAATTCACTCCTGGCTCACCTGTTTTAATGGACCAAATGATTAAAACACTACTTTGCTTGCAAAGGATTTCTGGTTCTATTGACTGTCTTCATCATTACTTCTGTTTATTTCTATTTCCTTATCTACCTATTCATATCAAACCCTCAAATGACAGAGCCTGTTATCTTGCAGAAAGTCTCCCCACAGCCAACTTTGACATCCCCAGTGATGAACCATCAGCCACAGACTGCCTGTGACTCCACCCATGCAGGCAGAAGCTCAGTGCCACATAAGCATCTGATACTTGAACATGAGGATGTGTTACACAAAATCCTCCAACACTCAAAGGAGAAGCAGGAGAGAAAATAATTTCCATTATTTTCTACCATACAAAACTCACTCAGGCATGTGCACAGGCTGAACACATGATCTGGCTGCACACTGGACCTGGTTCAAAGCACAGCTCAAGAATGGCCAGCCTGTTCCAACACCCAGCTACAGACTGTGGGTTTGGGCTGGGGGAGCAATGTGTAACTCCCCTGCATGGTGACAGCTCTTTGGGGCCAGCCCTAGAAAAGCAAGAAGGTGAACACAAAAATCCACACAGGCAGAAACCACTGTAAGGAGCTTCTTGATGTAAGACTTGATTCAGAAGCTTGCATGGGGCATACTTGGAGAAACATCATGCTGCTTCAGAATCCAGTGTTAGTGGCAGAGGCTAGGATGGTGTTTTTTAATGGATTTACTGTCTGCATTTTCAGGGAGGCAGCTGGTAGTTGCTGTGTAATTCTGGAGGCTACTCTGGGAACTACTCTGGGAAATGTCCCATCTTAGTAGCAGCATGAATGTCACAGACACTGACAAATTCCTATATGGGCATATTTATACTCTGTCAGCCAAAGGTTAGCTTAGAAACTGAGGAGTAAAGCAACACTCCACATTTCCTATAGGAGAAAATTAAACTGAAAACACAGAGATTTACCTCTGCATAAAAGAACCTAACCTTGGAAAACTTTCTCTGTGTGAACATTTTATTTCACATTGCCTGAAGAGAATAAAATGTAATGAGATCTTCTCCCTGAAAGTCTGTAGGAAAGATAAGTGAAAATAGGGATTTTCAAAGTGGCAAGGGAGTCCCTTGCCTTTTCATTTGTTGGGTTTAATTGCTATCCTGAATGTAAGCCATCAAAGGATCCCATGCCATGAAGGGAAGCCATATTGTTCCCCTCTGGGTACTTACTTTCTTCATTTGATGGTACAAGCAAAGTCCTTTGTCCAGCTCCTGTGGTCAGTCCATCTGTCTGCACATTGGTGCTGCTTGTCTTACTGGTCCCAGGGGGTCTTTAGATTGTGGTTTTATACAAATTAATGTTCCCACAAAATTGTTTCAGACCTGAAAGCTGCATTTCAGTGCACTTCTTGTGAGTGGACATGAAACAAAATGCAAAATTATTTTCACTGTTCCCCAGTGTTGTTTTGCTTTACTGACGATGGCAGAGGAGGAAATGCTTTGCATCTCCTCTGCATGGTGACAAGTATGAAGGTATAGAGCCACTGTACCTAAGCATAGTCAGTTCCATAGCCTTCCCAGGTTAGCACTCTGTTTGGAACATTCTGTGACCAGCCTGGTTATAGAAGTTCTGGGCAGAAACCAGGCTTCAGCACCTGAAGTGACTAGGGTAGCTCCTCAGAACTCTCCCCACTTTCCAAGCATTTTCAGCAAGTGTGATGCTGGCTAGGCTCTATTAATTAGTGACAGTTAAGTCACTGATGCAGCTTGTTTAGGGCCTGGATTGAAAAGCAAAGCATGAAACAAACCTTGAGAACTTGATCCTCTGAATATCTCATTGGAGTACAGTTCGTACTGTGACCATCAGACCATTGCCTGTATCTGAAGATGAGCTTCCTGTGATGGCTGCTTGACTTCCCACCACTAAGCAGCCAGGCTGGTTGCATATCAATGTGCAATTTGCATCATTGCTAATCCATGTGCCCCACTCACTCCCTTAAACAATGAATGGAAATGATGCATAAGGAAATGGAGCAACTTATGAGGTCCACAACAAATACTGAAGGTGGAGTCTTCCCATGTATGGGAAGCTATAATCAAGCAGATGAGGCAGTATGTCATGCTGAAATGACACCTGCTGACACCAGCACCCACTGACAGCTGGGTTTGTAACATCAAAGATACACAACTCCTAGAGTGGGTTCTTCTAATGCACAGCCTAGGCCATCCATGACAAAATTGCCTGTGTGACCATAGCAGCTACATTAGGCCCTTAAAAGGGGGACCTGTGGGAGGATGCTCAGCATCTTTCCTATGAAGGGAGGCAGTGCCAGACAACAGGAGTGTTGAATCTCTTCTCAAGTCACTGGTTTCTGAGTCTGCCTTAATTTCCCTTATATATCACCTAAATTTAGCACAGATCTACCAGGATATATAGTGCATATAAAGTGTAAGCTTTTTCTCCAGAGAGGCCTAAAGCTGCCATAAGGTAAGCAGTGTGATGCCCACAACCATAAGCTTTCCAGCAATCTGAAGCATGCACTTTTTTCCTGATGTCACCTGAGGGATGGGTGGGAGGGAGGTGGAATAAGGCTTCATTACAATATTATGTGACAGGAGAGGTTCTAGGAGCTAATGCAAATATTGTGGGAAGAAAAAGTGTACAGAGAGAGAAATACCTTTGATTACAATAAAAAATTTATTTTGATTCATATCATACTGAAAATTAAATAAATAAAATGACAAAGAATGATTGAGTGAGACTCCTCACCATAAGACAAAAAAAAAATATTATCATAATCAATCCTGTAGTCAAAGAAAAATAGGAAGAAAATCTGGTCATGGGAGAAAAAAAGTGCTCAAGAGATTTGGCTTTGGTAAAAAACAATACTCACTCAAGGAGTGCTTCAGAGAGTTTGCAGTGATGGCAAATACAGTCCAAGAGTTTGAAGCCTTGACATGTTGCTAAATATTTTCCTCTGCTGTGCTTCTAGACAAAATAAACCCAGAAAGTTTTTAGTAGGAACAGAGTCTTCAATATTGGCAGTGGGAATTAATTCTTCCCTCAGTATCATCTGTTGTTATCTCCTTATTCTGAAGGCATTTGAAAGAACAGCAAAATTGTGGAGAAACTGAGATAAAGATCTAACACAAAAATCAGTTGCCTAAAGGACTCTAGAAAAAGTTCCTCTGGAACAAAAATGTGATGGCACCAAGTATCCCTCATCCTACACCTAGAAAGGTCCACTCTCCATGCTCAGAAAAATGAACAGCAGTGGTACAGTTACTGCCTGCTGTCAGCAAGAAAATTAAATGGGAATTGCAGCTTGTTCCGTAATGAAGACACTAAACCTATCCACAATAGAGTAATCCACATTGTTTCATATGTGCTGTCAGAGGCAGAATATTGAGGGAATAATTGAATGTTTAATTTGGACAGCAAAAGGAAACTTTTAGAATAACATAAGCTAGAAGACAGCTGATATTTTTACTACTTTCTTTGATTCCAACTGCCACTTCTGATTAAAAAAAAGGGCAATGGGATTTGGGTACCAAGCCACCATAAGGTTTTTTTCCAAGTTTTTCTAAAAATGACTGAAACTGCTGAAATGTTTCTGAGTTACTGAGAAAAACCAAAATATTTGAAGCTCATGATGAAAAAAGTATCTCTACACAGGGCCAAGGTACCATTGGGGTCTTCCATGAAGTCTTTTTCTTCTTGAAGTTGCTTTGATCTTATTACTGTGACATCTCACCAGAAGCATACTGATTAACAATTTAAACAGTGGGAATGATTAAAACAAACAAACAGTTCAGGTAGAAATGTTTCATTCTTTTACAAAGGACATGTAGAAGACAGCAAGCCCACTGAATTTGCTTCACCTGTGACATGCAGGTTGATTGTTCTGCTGGCCACCATGCTCAGAAATGAGCATGACTGGAGCATCATGAACAGGTCTCAGCATAAGGATTTTAAAATCTTGCCCTTTTCATATTGCTAAACTGAAAGGTTGTGTGTACAGTGAAGGGAACTCTATTACCCACACAGATGCTTGGCTTCCTTGGCTCTCCACATGCTGCAAGTCCAGTAACACTCATAGGGGTAAAGCAGTTCATGTTGGTGAGTGGTGCTGTGGCCCAAAATAGGGATATTCCAGCTGACCATGTAATTGTGCTGTGAACTGCTGCCATGGAGAGAAGCTCACTGTTAACAATTGGCATGGAAAGAATCTTGGACTGAAGCACCTCACTGGTTGAAGGACTAGGTTTTCACTGAGCTCAAATACTCATCTGTTTGGATGTAGTGCAGCAACTGGTGCAGGAGAGATGAGTCATTTAGATGGTGATTTCTAAATTGCCACAAACCCCAACCACTGTAATACACAAAAAAATAAATATGCCATTTTTTCCAAGCCTGCAGTCTCTTGAAGTCTGTGGCCAGAAACCCACTGGCTAAATGGTCAATAATCCATGAATCCTGTTTTCATGATACTGGGAAGAAACAGCCACTGTTCTCCATTCTTCACCACCTGAACTTTGTTCTTCGATTCATACTTTATCTGTCCTTTGAGGATTAAATGCATTGATTCCAGAAAAGATTTGTGGATATTAAATCTCTACTGTTACCTCCCTCCTCTTACTGCCTAGAGATACTGACACTGATACACTCATTCCTCCAGAGATGCACATTATTTTGAAGTCTGGCTTACCCTGTAGGATCAGCTTGTGTAGGCTGTGTCCTTGTGGATACTGATACAGTGCAGAAGATCCCTAACTGATTACTAGCTGATATTCCAACCCTTGATATTTCTTCTATTTCAAATAGAGACCTTGTAAAGAGACACCACATTCTAAACTTGTAAAAAAATAAGAAGAAAAGTTTCCTTGGAACTTCTGGGTATTTCCCCATAAAAACATAAAAGCTACCTTTAAAAATTAGTCTTGTTTATGTTTGCTCAAATACAATATAGGAGCTGTTACTATTGTTTCTTGACTACAAAAGTATACCACATGGAGGCTAAACTTTGGTTAATTTTCTCCCCTCTTATAAAAAAGTTCAATTTAGTGTTTGTCATCCAAAAAAAAAAAATCACATCTGTTGCACAGTTATAAAAGGCACATATAAATGACTGAAAGAAAAAAGTCCACTTTCCAACCTTCAACTGATTAAATAAAAATGAGCATTCCAGCATACTTTCCACCAAAAGAAAAGAAAAGAAAGAAAAATAATATATAACCAAACAAGACAAACAAGTGGCTAAAAATGGTTGTCTTTTGTCTGGAGTTAGTTTTCAGTATTGTTTTTGTTTTCTCTCCTGTTATGGTTGTATAGGAAGCAACATTAAATAATATATCATCAGAGATGATTTGATCCTTATTTTCTAGACACTATCAGTGCAGAATGAGGCAATGGTTGAAATATTTACTACTCCAGGCAACTTCATCATGTTTTTCCTTAAAAGAGCATGAAACCAGAAGTAATAGAGGAAACAGAAGAGAGTTCAAAAAAGATCAACAGCAGAAGTGAATTCATTTCTTTGAGGTAATCCTTACTATGATGTTCACAGCTGCCCTAGTGGGTCTCAAGTCCCAGAAGTCATTTTCACTCCTCTTCATGGATCTCCTGCTTTACTCGAGGAAAGAACGGACACACAAACAGCAGTTCCTGTGCCTAGGTTTCCCCTAATTGCAACAGGCAGACCTTTCATCAGTAATTCAAGAATCAAGCTGTAGAGCCTAAGCAGAATTCATTTGTTCCCACAACTGATTGGTAGTTCCCAGCTATCTGTAGATAGGAAATCAAGTGCAGCACGGAAGCCACTCCTCGGCCGAGCTCCCTGTGGTGAACATTGCAGCAGTGAGACGCTCAGGATGCACCACAGACTCATGTATTCAAACCTGGCTGGTGCCCAGATCATCTGCACTGAGCTTTGTTCCGCTGCATGCTGGAAATTGCAGCCCCCACTTCTCCCTATGGCCAGGGTCATCTGCCTTTGAAAAAATTTATTTTTTCAATGGAGGCAAGAGTCAAAGTTATGTTGAACTCAAAGTCCCCATCATGGACACCTGTCTTCCGGAAAGCCCCAGCTGAAGCATTGTTTTCCCAGTAATGATGCCAGTGTCCTTTGCTGTCTGCTCCAAAACCATACACATTCACCTAGGAAGTAACAAAGAACTAGTGTTAGGGCCTGGAAGTCAATTGGTCTTCATCTGAAATGTTGAAGAAACTCTCCTGATTCTCAGTTTATCTATAGGCAGCAGCACCTGAGGACCTTGGTGGTGTGTCGTGCTATTCTGCTGCATGAAATGATACAACCACAGAATAATGGTGCAAGGCCTATTCAAGGAACATTGCAACCAAAGTTATTCTGAGACCACCACCATACCTGAACTCAGACAGAAAACAAAATTTCCACCCATGAACAATTCTTCAGCAATATCAAAAGCAAGTTCTTGTCTCCTAAGCATGATGTTAGACCTCAAGAATTTCCTGAAATAACTGCAAAAGCAGAGTCACTAAGCATAATCTACTGTATAAACTCACAAGCTCAGGTTTCAAAGTAGGCAATCTGCATTCCCCAAACTGGCCTATATAAAAGCTGGTCATGAAAGTTCTTCAGGTGTGATTGTGTTTCAAGATTTAGATATCCAAATAGAGGTGCCTGAGCTTCCATTCCAGTCAGTGGTGATTCAGGCAGCACAGTCACTGGAAACTAGAGAGTTATCCTACTTCCCTAATGTCTTACCAGGAGGATGGTTTGCTGAATCAGCCTCTTGGCTCCACTAATCAGACAGGTAAGACCCCAGTGCAGTTGCCCAAACACAAGTGCCATTTGAGATATCCTTGAGAAATTACTATGACTCCCCAGGGCAGGCAATATGTCACACAAGGCCAAGAGATTTGTATTTTTCAGGCCTGGCAGCTGGAGGCAGAGAACATGCCCAAGAAAACACCACTGGCTCTTGGTGCCTTAACAGTGAGACAAAATACAATTGGGACTTCCACCAAGAAGATGGGCACAGACACAACCCATATTTAGATGTCTTTTGATTTCAAGTGCAATCCCACTTTTATGTTTAATTATATTCTCTTGGAATGCATCTTAAACCCTACCACTTGCTGACATTAAAAAAATCCATCAGTGTCAGTTGAGCATATCTGCATGTTACTGAGGACTTTGCATCTGTCTGAAGAAGCAAATGGCAGAAAAGACAGGGAGAAAGAAATACAGGCATGTTCCTAGCACTTCAGTGTGTAATGTCCTGATTTCTTCTCCATATATCCAAACACAGCCAAGCTTTACCTCATCGCATACATGGAGTGCAAACATCACAGACAGGAGGCCTGTGGAGGGATATCTCCCATGATTCTGGAGCCAGTTTTCATAGACATATTTCATAAAAGCTGGATTATAAACCAGGATCTAGGCAAAATTGGAGAGTAAGACACATTAGTAAAATACCCTTGGGAAAAAACAACGGTAGCATGTCATCCCTGCAGGGCACTGGGGTAGGGGTGTGAGGGATAAAGGAATATTTGTTATTCCCTGGGGGCAGGTGAAAGGGAAAAATAAAATTCCATAGTTAAATGTATTCAAGAGTATTTCCATTGTGCAATTACACATGAATATTTCTTCCTGGGTCTTGATACTCCACTTGCTTATCTTACTCAAACCAATGGGTATTAAATGGCACAAGTGAGAAGAGAATTAGGCATTCAACTCTACCTGCATCATTCTGCTGTAGTGCAGGTGAGGTCTGGAGGCCTGAGCAAGGCAAGCGTGAGATACTATGCCAGATTTCATAGAATCATAGAACTATTCATGTTGGAAAACCCCTTAAGATCCTTGAGACCAAATGTAATTTGAGTGGGAATGTAGGAGCAACAGCATCTTCTGCACAGTATGCCAACTACATCTTGGTATCTCAATAGATCTACAGGTCTAAGGAAACTAGGATTTCAGGTGTAAACTATCAGGAAACTTATCAGGTTTCAACAGCTGTTTGTTTTTTGCTTTTGGGGGTTTTGGGTTTTTTTTTTTACAAGACATAAATAGCCCCTGGTTATCTCCTGGGGAAATTATGAAGCCAACTAATGGCAACAGAGCACATGAGATCAGACTTGAGTGTACAGTCAACCCAAGGTCTGATGCTAGCCCTTGGTCTCAACCCCTTCCCTGAATCAGGCAAAGAGAGTCTTTCCCCTCCATGCTGAGTTTGTAATTAGAGTGACAGCATTTCAGTGTTATCTGCTTAGCTGCAGGGCTTTTCCTTTAACAAAGTCAGAGGTTAATTGCTGATATTGCATCTGTGTGTAATCGCTTCTCACCGGGTGTTTTGCATTGCATGGTGTGGGAAGAAATACAAGGTTCCCCTCAGGAAACTGCTGTGTGTCCCAGCCATACCCTGGGCTGGTCCTACTCAGTTGTAAGTTGAGTTTAACAGCTTGCTGTAGTGCATCTCACAAGGGTTTTGCAGAGGTTATTCTGTTCCTCAGAACAGGTAGGGATGAGCTAATTGATTATTTAATATCCCTAGAGATGTGAAGCACAGCAATATAAACTGATACTGGTTAAAGGAAAATTTGGCCTCCTAAAATGAAGGACATGTGCTTTAATCTGTAATTTTAATGCTCTGGGGCTAACATCATACTTTACCAACCCCTGAGACACTAGGAGCTTGGGCTCCTCTCCCTGTATAGCCTGACTTGGTTATGTCCTGAAATCATGCAGCTACAACAACAGAAGTCCTTGCATTGGGGCAAAAGGTCCAATACAGGAATGACCATCCTGACCCAAGGGAAATCCTCCCTCCAACACTATGGCATGTCTATTAAAACACAGCATACTTGGGCAATGAGTTAGTATGCATGGGATGAACTCTCCTGGGACTGCTGTAGGGGGGCACCAGGTCTGTCCATCTTTCTTCGACCTTCTCAGAGAACTGAGGTCTCCTGACTGATTGTCTTTTATACATCCATGCCATGACATAAAAGGGTCAGAGGTGTTTTGTTTGCCTTGAGGGAAGTGGAATGTCACAGATCATGTCCATATTGCTCAGTTGTGTCCCTGGGCAAAACAGTCAATATTTTCTGGTCTGTGCTACCCTCCAAATCTTCCTTGAATGCTGCCTGGGAGAGTATTAATATACCTGGGACAAAACCAGCATGGACTTGGCCTGAGCCCAGTCTCCAAGCTCGTTTGATTGGGTACAGGTAGTTATTACAGCTGCAGGCTAAGAGCCTTCCTCAAGGGCCATTTGATACCTTTGTGAATTCTCCACTGACTTGAAAACACACAGCTTTATTTGTTCAGAGCTCACTTAGCTTGTTGTTAAGAGCAACTGACCTGGGAGTGAGAAAGATCCTTGGCATTCAAATAGTCAAATTATTTTTTAAATGACTCCAAAGGCTCTCAACAGCTCTAAGTGTCATTACATCCAAATGACTGTAACAGGTGGGAACAGAGCAACTGCTGTGGAGGGTGAGCACTGTTGGCCAGCGGTGCATGATAAATCTCTCTGAGCAGTACCAGAGGAAGCCTTCAGAACAATGGTAACACAATGGCATAGTGACAAGAGCAGGTTTTTTCCAACCTTTGTTATTTAGCTGTTGATCTGTGACCTGAATGACACACAGGAGTTAAATCTTAGCTGAGCCTTGTAAAGTGTGTGTATTTTGGTTGCAGTTTTTATGAATATCAAGGGGTTCCTTGGATTTGTGCAGTCTTCCAGGGAGGCAAAAGATCTACAAGTGGATTAGCAGAACAAATTCACAAACCAGAATTTCTCACCTTCTCTTTTTTGACTTTGATTTTCCGTGGAACTGGGACATATGTGCTGTTAAAAGAAAACAAAGGAGAACAAACAACACCGAGATTAATAAAAGTTTAACATATTAATATTTTCATGTATTTCCAAAGAAAGAAAGAATATTCTTCATGGGCAGTAATGAATTCAAATTATTTGAAAGTAATAAAACCAAGTTGTTCAAAATTGAGGTTGCAGTTAAGTAATACAGCACAGAAAGGCCTGAGCTGTCACTGAAGCAAGTTTATAGGAAGACATTACATTTTTAAATTTTCAATTATTAATAGTAGGTCACCAAAGATTTAGTTGACAATATGGTGTGGAGCCCATGACTTCTAATTCGCAGATCATGATTGCTGCAGTCTTTGCACTTTAACGGTGGGAAAAGCTTTCCTTTTAATTTCATGTCAGAAAAACCTTTTCCCACGAGGGGGCGACTTTTCCCCTCTATACTTAGCTACAGCAGGATTTTCTGAGTAGGTTATAGGAGAGTCACAGTTTCTGTGGTTACAGGCAACTCGGGCATTCTCAGTACACATTCCCTCACCAGCAACCTATTCCCCCAGCGGGATGCTGAAGGCTTCCTGCAGTTCCCAGCATAAAACTTCCAAGTCATAACTTATGACTGGGTCGAAATCACGAGTCATGTCTTGAAAATAAAAAACCCCCACCTTTTCTTCCCCATATCTCATGCACAGTGCATGCTGGCATTGCACAGTTCCTCATGACTGCTGCAAAATAAATCTCCCTCAGTTAGTTTCAAGTGAAAAAATCCTGGTGAACGAGCCTCATAATTAGACTATATGCCAAAATAAGCCCAGCATACTTTTGAAGTGGCTTGTGTTAAATTACCAAAGCCTTCCATTAGTTCAGCCTAAATGCTTTTGCTTATTTTTTGGTAACAACAAGGTTCCTGTCATTAAAGTTTTATTTCCCTTTGAATAGTGGATCATCAACATTTTGAAACATGAGGTTGAATCTTCCCAAATGAGTGGTTAGCTGGCAATGTTCTCATCTCCTAAAGCACTACTGTGCATCCCTGACCTGCAGTCCCTGATCTGGGCTGGATGCAGTGGTAGAGGGTGATGGGTGGGTTCCATCCCTCATGAGATGTGACACAAGATGTTACTGGGGAAAGGCACACCCATGCAGGCTTCTTAATCTGCTCTGAACAAATCTGCCCTTACATCTGCTTTCCATGCCTGTCTTGATTAACAAAGTCAGTAAAGTAGGCTTGGTGATCCCATCTTGTCAGATGACAGCAGTCATTTTAATCTTGGGACAGTCAACTTTTTTCAGAAGCAATATCCAAGTCCTGCAGCCACATGGCTGCAGAATTTCATATAAGTGCACAGATAGTATTGATGCATTGGTGAAGACCAAATAGAGATCTGTGCCATTATGTTCACATAAAACGTGGGCTGCTGAGCAGCCAGGGAGTTAGTGACCCAGGAGGTAACACACAGGACTGGGACTAAGAGTGAAGCCTGTGATGAAGGTGGCTACAGGTGGAATATATATAATTTGGAAAACACTTTGCAGAGCTCTAGTGAAGTCTGACATCATTACTGGCCACCTTGTCCAGAACATTTACTATACCCTTGACCCAAGTGGAAGATGTGGCACATTTTAAGGAACACAAAAATTGCTCTTTGCCAAACCAAGTGTAGGTACATGGAGCTTTACTTCACTATGAAGACTGCTAAACGACTTGCAGAAGGCATATTAAGGCAACTAGGTTAAATATATGACTGATAAGGTCCTGAAAGTTTTCTGTCCTAGAAGGCTTTTCTTGGTCTTTTCTGGGATAACAGTCTCAGACACTCACTTTGAAATGGGACATCCATCAGTCAAATGGGTCATGTCTGAGACAAACACCCAGCTACCAAGCCAATGTAATATGAAGGCCATCTGCAGTTTGGCTTTTGTTTTGAACAGTAAAGATTTCTTGTGAGGAGAATATGATTATTTCACAGGTTTTGAGTCTTAGGAAATGATTACTTCATTTCAGCAGGATACAGAAAATTAAGCATTGTGTAAAAGTCTATCCAATACAGGATGCTTATTTTTTTTAACTATGAGTGCACTTAAGATCTTGTTAACCTAACCTCACTTGATATTATGCAGCCTGCGCACAAGGCATGATGGGCACACAGGTTGGGGTAAGGAGATGAGTACTACTTCTTTTCTAAAATACCAAATGAGTTTTAACTTTATTTCATGAATTCTCCTCTTTACAAATGTACAGTCAACAATTTCCTTATACATTGTATCTGACATTGTGTTTAATGTGTGCTCTGCTAGCCTATAATTACATTACATATATTGTTATGATTCGTGTGTTTGTGATTTTCTGGCTTTATTATTCCAGCATATACCAGCTTATTAATTATGCAATTTCCTTGCTTTGAGTATGGGGAAAAGAATAAAATACTGGTATTTCTTCCTTGTGGTTAAGTACTCACACACAGATTTATACCAGATGCTTACCAAGCCCATTTATACAATCTAATTATCAATATATAATATTTTCTGTAATTTATTAAGCAAAGATGTTTTTCCTTTCGTGTGCTGTGACTGCCTTATAGTTAACCAGTTATATCTTCCCAACAGGCTAAGAGCTTGCACAATTTTACCACTGCAACCCACTTGTTGCCACTTCTGAAGGCAAATACTTGACAAAAGATAGTGAACAAATATCCAATCTGGGCATAGAGCAGTGACAGTGATGGAAACAGGGATGGGTCATGATGGCAGTAACTGGCCTTCTGAGGGCTTCTCTTCCTAGCAGAGGCACAGATATGACAAAGATTCATCATGGGGCTTCATTCAAAGGCCACTGAAGGCAGATGGGTGTTTTCCATTGCTTCTGATAGAATCTGGGTCTAGGTGTAAGGGCAGAAGTTCTCAACCTTTTTAATCAATATAGCTTCTAAAAGAAAAAAAACCCCAACTAAGCCTTGCAAAAAGGTGGTATTTTTTATCCAGTTTTCTCAGTGGGATGACTTTTCAAAGTTATAACTGTGTCCTGAAGATAGATTTTTTCAAGAAGAGTTATGACTGTATACACCAAGTGCTGGTGGCAAAGAAGGTAAAAAGAGACTGAATCAGATTTGTTACTAGTTAAAGAAACTTAATAAGAAGCAAAAAGAATCTAAAACTTATTTGCAAAGAGAGAAAAGAAAAACAAGAAATAAAACTCCATTTGTTGTCCTATTAAGAAGTTTTCCTTTATAGAAAGTGAATCTTATGCCCAGTCAAAAGGGACATTGCCAAGTTTTTAATCTGAAACTCTGAAATTGGGGGAAAAGGTGAACTCTTTTGAAATACTTCTCTCTGAAGTAATCTGATCTGCTCTCACTGTCTATATGTAGCAGGGTGCCATCAAGCAATCCCATAAGGCTGTGGTTTTATGTCCAGCAGATAACCTCATACACAGTACAAATGTCACGTATTTCATTCTCTGAATTAGGAATTCACATCTTTCAGGAAGGGAGGGAATCTTCTAGAAGCTGTCCATAAGAAACATATTTTGTTCATATTTCTAATTCTAGTGCTGTCATAAATGTATTAAGCAGGACAAAATTTACTCACAAAACAGAGATTTACACAGCATAGGCTTTTATCTCCTACAGCAACATGAAGTGCAGAAGCCCCCAACCCTTCAGTGTGCCCTTACTCACAAGTTGATGGTGCCTGTGGTGAGAGCAGTAACAACCCAGCGCAGGTCCAGTGTTTTGAAGGGGATCAGGATCATGCTCACATTTTCTGCCAGCTCTTTGTAGCTCTCAGGGTAAACAAAGTGGTGAGTGGTCTTGCTCCCAACATCTGATTCATAGCCAGCAGTGGGGGCACGGTTCATTCTGCAGCCCAAAAGTAAGAAGTGAGAGGGTGAAGAAGTAGGAGGGGAATTAGGTACAAACACATGTCAATCTTCCCCAAATCATTTGCTTAAGGTGGCAGGAAAATGCTCCCATGGCTAAGGAGAGTGCTGTATGCAGGCTCTACAGTCAGCCTTCAGACCTTGTAGGGGGCCTCAAGCAGGCTGAAATGACCATGTGGATAAATGAACAGTAAAATGAAAACTCAGCTTTAGTGTGTGCTTCCTTGGACTGAATGGGAGTGTCTACCAAGCAGGCATATTTCTGAGCACATCTCTGCACTCCCTTTTGCAATCAGTGGAGAGCTGTTCAAAAGAGTGGTGAGTCCATGAGGACACGTCTCCTTTCACTGTATTGTGTAACACCATTGAGAAACCCCTAAACTGGCTCTGATCACAATGGGGTTTCTCTGCAGCCCAGTAGAGTCGTCTGCAGAGACAAGCTCAGCTACTGGCAGAAGTGTAGGGAGGACAAGGAAGGGTGTAGTTAACAAAGTTATGGGACATGCCACCCTGGTGACTGACAGCAGGAGAGGTAAAATCTGTTGATGAAGTCTATGCCAGCCTGTGTTAATGTAATGCTCCCCAGGTGAGTTAGCTAAGTTTCTTCTAACTGCCTCAAAGGGAGTGAGTTACTAGCATATGCAGAGTAGACTGTCAGCCTGAGTGGACTTGTTACTGAGTTAGCCTCTTCCCTGACAGTGACCTACATCATACTGTGTAGAAATACTGGTATAGCATAAGACTATGTTTTATTTGGAGATTAGTCAGTCTATGGTATAAAATATAGGTGTTTCTTTCAGACAGGACAAAGGCTAGGGTGACCTCTTAGTTATCTTACTCACAACCTGCCCTTGGGTCTGTTTACCTTCCCCACCATCTGTGATGGGGTTGCCTGTGTGACATGGCAGAAAGCAGTGTTTACACAGTCTCAGCAGGAAGGACCAAGCAGGAAATTTTCTTATGTGATGACAGCAGAAAATTAAACATATAAAAGTGGACTGGAACATGGTGTTTGGTAGGAAAGACATCACCTCCCTGGCTCTTCCCCATGCTTGTCAGTATTGCTAGAGCATGTGCAAGTGAATATCAGGTCACTAGAGATTTTGTTTGTTGGATTAACACACAGGGAGGTCACCTTCTCTGCACAGATTTCCACAATGAATCCTAAAACTTTGGTCCATTCTTTCAGATCTGGCTTGAGATTGCTAAAATACAAATGTAGAAGGTTCAGTTTCACGTCACAAAGAGTTTCTCCCTTGCCAGGGATGCACAGTTACAGGAAAGGCAAGGCCTCAGAGCAGAAACTTGGATCTGAGTGTGTTACTCTTTAGTTGCTACTCCAAAAATTAGCTTGTGAGTCTAGTAAAAACTATCCTGTATGAATCTGGAAATGTAGGGCAGGCGACACAAGAAAGTCCACATGGGAATGGGGCTGTCTCCATAGAGAGGGACATGGTGTTAAGCATAACTGCACCTCAACTGCCTCACATTTGCAACCTGCAGGACTAAGGTCAAGGGCTCTTCACTCCCTTTTGTGGATCTGAAGACCAGGTTGCCTGCCTCTGCCTTTGGGAAGATACTTTTGGCAGAGGGCAAGTCACTCAACTGAAGGAAGCAACTCCTGAAATGACTTACTGTGAACATTCAGATGTCACCTAAGACTCTACAGCGTGTCCAAAGCCACTCTGGAAGCCATGTGGCTTATGGTATCCTAACAGTTCAAATAGTATTAATTTTGTGGTGATTCATTCTTGACTTCAGTGCACAGCTTCCAACAAAAAGTTTTTTCTGAGAGTATAATTCCACATGTGCTATTTTTAGCAGCAATCCCTCCCTTCCAGGACCTCTCACCTGCTCTTCATTGCTCCTGGGATTGTGCTGTGTTGGCAGCTGTGGTGTGAAAGCTGGACAAAGCATTTGAGATGAACTTGCTCAGACCAGACATCTTGGCTACCCTCTGGATGATTAGCTTTGCTAACCTAGTTTCTGCCTGAGTTTTCAGACAAAATAGCCAACCTTCACTGCCTCAAAAGGAAGAGGCAATACAACACTTCACAAAGTAGCTGCAGTCAACCAGTTGTCTCTTGCCCATTGCAAAGTGACTTGGGCTTTCCCACCCTCTGCTGCTTAAGAATGAACTGGTGCAAGAAAGTCAAATCTGATGCAGTCAATTAAGTGTATAAAAGATCACTTGTGAGTACTAGCTGCAGAAATAACTTCTACTCAAAACTGCAGGTTTTTTCAACTGTATTTTTGAGTACAGACAATTGTAGATAGTGCAGAACAAACTATACTATCAACACATATTCATGTTGGGTTTTTTTTCCAAGCTAAAACATGAGGTTGTATCTCCAACACACATACATCCCTGGAACTTAGATTTTGCCTAAGCACCAGATTTCACCAGATAGCCCCTGCTATCTTGTTTTCTTATTTGTCCCCCAAAATACCAGTGAATCTTAAAACACCAGAAATATCTGGAACTGAGGTGGTGCCTACTCACCTGAGCACAAAATCATGGGAGTCAATATCTTGGCCATACTGAGACTGCCGAAGGTTCCCAGAGTTGCCCACGACAGCACATCGTCTGCACGTATAAGTGCTTCGTTCCTGCAATGGATCCCCATCCCCAGGGATGATCTCAAACAACTCCTTGAGAGTAGCATTAATATTCTTTGGAGTTTTCTCTCCTTGCAGTTTCTGTTAGGGAGAAAAATGACTCCAGGTTACCAATACAGCTAGCCTTTCCGTGAACAAGATGCAGCTTTAAACATCTCCTCAAAGACCATTCTTGCATCTGGCTGCAGCCTCTGCCTTCTGCAGTATGTTACAAGGCCTCAGGTTGGGAGCAGAAGTGTGGGAAAAAAGTGGAAAATCCCTTCTCATAACTTTTTATAACTTTATTCCCCTTTTCCCCTCCTTCTTGGATTCTTGTAGTGCCTCAGTCTCTACCTAGCCATGGTGGAACAGATCATGTGTTCCAAGTCTGACCTTAGCAGAACAGATGTTCCTTTGGTGTTAATAAACCTAATCCCATCTTTGGTCAGATTATCTTCTGTTAGGATATGTATAAGATTTCTTTTAACTCTCCTAGAAAGGACAGAATAGTCTCAGGGAACATGATGGAACCAGAAGTGGCTGATACTCCTTTTCACAAATTTTGGTATGTGCCAGAAGTAGGAGATCTTACTGCTGCTTTTCTGGACTGTGAAGGAACTGGCTGCTAGTGCAACAGAAAACTATGGCAGAGTTAGACCTGAGGGTTGGAGATGTAAAATCATCTAAATAATTCTCCAGGATGAAGAAAACCACCCAGATCTTGGTCTCTGTGTCTGTTGCCATGGAAGGGAACTCTTTTGTGGAAGCTCTGTGGTGCATGGTGGAAACAATGGCTGGACAGGTAAGGTAGAGGCAAGGTGCAGAGCAGGTGATAGTCAGACACTCCCTTTTTTCTCTCTGTGGGCTACTAAAGAGGTTGGGAGTTCTGGCAGGCTCACAAAAAACATTGGCCACCCTCGTGATGCCACTTGCTTGCAAGCTCACAAAGGGAGAAAGACTCCTAACACAAAATCTGCCAAAAGGCTCTGCCCTTGCTTTGCCAGGTTGGTTCAAGGAAAGACAGGGAGGGAGAGAGGAGAAACACCTTTCCCACAGCTAGGACCAATGCCCTGGGGTAATTTGGCTTTAGTTTTGGATGTGTTTCCCTCAACTGTACCAGGAACTGTTAATTTGTCCTGCCATCTCTCTCTCATACACAAACAGAAACAGAAGTATCACTAATTTTTGTTTAAATTCCGTGCTGTGTCTTTCAGAACTATGTAAAGGAACCTTATTTGCACTGAACTGAACAACAGATTTGTGGAGACAAGAGCTACAAGGCAACACTGGGGCCAAGAACTTGAAACACAAAAGACAAAGAAATGTTGCATACATAGACTTAATTCTCCTGTTAACCGTTGCCAGCCTATATACTCAGAAGTGTCATATGTGGACTGAACAAGGTGATTAGAATGCAAGGTAATTAGGATGCCCAGACATGAACTGTCATTGTCACCACATATGTCATTCTTCAGTGGATGGCTTAATTATTTAAGGGGAAAAAAGTCATCTTCTAAATTGGTGTGTGATCCTACAAACACATGTTCATATACCTAAACTGTTGTGTATTCTTTATGAATCCATTTAGCCTGGTTTTACTCTGAATATATGAAAAACAATGTTAGAACACCTGCAGCCTTCAAAATAAATGGAGTCTTGTACCTGAGCCCCCTTTTTAAGTCAGATTGCCTTTTCAGCCAGAATGATAGCATCAGGAAAAGAAAGGACCTGGAGTATTGACTTCTGCATTAGTTTCCAATGCATTTAAAATGCATGAAAATGGTAAGAAATATTATCATGGACAGGCACCTCCACTTACACAGACAGAGATCTGCCTTTTCTTTTTGTTATGCTGCTGTTGGTCTAGAGTAACTCTGTTGCAATTAAGTTAAAAATGGCCACCATACCAGGATGACATCAGGAACCCCTTGGTTGTACACAACTTCTACATCTTACTTATGTTAGAGATTCCCTCAATGATCTCAAGTAGGATGATGACCTTACTGCATTGTGTGCTTAACATCCATACAATAAGACATCCGTCCTTAACTCATTAAAACTGCCCTGTTTTAATTTCCTCAGTGATTATCTGATTGGACTACCCTTTTCAGGCCTAATCTTCAATCAGCACTGGTTAGTCTTTGACATTTCAGCAAAACAGAGCAGAGGAGATAATGAAGCTGGTTAACTTCAAGGCAAGCTCAGACTTAATGTGCAGCCAGTTCCTTATTTCACAATGTTTACTTAACTTCTTGTAAAAGACCATTTTAATAGCATTACAATGACAAGCCAATTATAGTTGACTTTCCCACACCAAATTTGTATTTTTTTTTGTTTTTCTTTTTCTGAGTAATGTTGTCTTTTTGGGTTTTTTTTCAACAAGCACCCACCAGTCTGGCCTTTCCCATAAATCAACAAAAGCACTGGGTGAAAGTCTGTCTGTGCCAGGCAAGGCAGAGCCATAGCAGGACCACATGGCTCTGCTAGGGGAACATCCTCCTCTAAGTTCCATAGATGTGTGACAGGGATATGTGTTTTGAAATAGCTGCCAGAAGTGGGCTTATATATACTGAAATACCTGACCCCTGTGTCCTGAGTGAAGTGGCTGCTTTTCTCAGATGTCTGCACAAGCAACAGCCATATCTAAACATGCAGTTTAACCTCTTGCCCAAGTCCAAAAAGCATCTTAACTCACCTTGTGTCCACATATAAATACCACTAGATCACTTAGCACTCCAGCTCCCCTCTGAAAAATATGTCTGGCACTTGGCAGTTAACTCTTCTCCTTAGGTTCTTAAAAACTGTTAATTGTGAGTCCAGACTGAGAAGTTTTCTAATCATCTTCACAAGGTAAACAAAGTACTCTGTCCTCCCAGCCTTAGAAACTCCCCACTTCACATAGAGAAGTTTACTACCTGGTTTTGTATCTTATAATTTTAAAAAGCAGTAAAAAAAAAAGGCAAGAAAGATTTCTCAAAGTTTATGCACTTTCCTTTCTTTATCCATGAATAGTTTTCCAAGGAAGAGTTTGTTTCTCCTCCTCTCATCACTGTGTGCACACCTCCATTAAGGATGACAAGGGACTTTGCTGGTTTTATAGACTTCTCAGAAGGCTTCCCTGGGCTCTCCAGTACCATCATACTGCCAGTAACTGCCAAGAAGCAATACTCAAAACCTGGTGTGTGAAGGGTGTGAATTCAGCCAAGGCTGCCCAACATTAATAGCCTGGAGTGGTAAGGACACAGCTATAGTTAGGAGAGCCTCAAAATAAAGCTCTTCTGGTGCCCATGCATCCTGCATCCATTGACAAGTTTGGCAGTGCACTAAAACTTTCAAAATTCAAACTTATTAACAGGTAGAAAATACAATTTTTAACCTGCAATCATTGGTGTAATGTGGGTGCAGATAAAGCATGGATCAAGGCACTAACCTCATGGTGGACAGGCAGGTATAACTCTGGGTATGGCAGCAGCCAGCACTGCTGGGGCAGTCCTGCAAGCACACAGCCAGGCAGCCTGGAAGAGTTGCTGTAAAAGTACTGGGTTTTGAGCTTTTCTATTTTTTTTCAACTGTTTTTAAAAAATAAAGAAGAAATAAAGCTACATGACAATCCCTTTTGCACAGCTACTAATTGCCTCACTGCAGCAGTTCAGAGGCATTAATACTCAAGCAGCACTTCCCAGCTATAAGACAGTGTACAAAGATTAATCCTAGCAACAGCCTGGTGGGGCAAATGCAAGTAATCTCCATTTTGCAGACTGAGGAAGAGGTTAAAAGTAAAATACCCATTCTAAAGATGCCTCCTTGGTCTGGAAAATACAGCATTGTTATATTTCATGTCCTGCAATTACTATGCATCAAAAAGATTACAGGGAAGCATATAGAGGCTTTCAAGAGTTTGGGATTTGTTTAATGATTTATGTCTGTTAAAAAATGTGGATTGTCAAATATGACTGTAATGTGCATATATTGTAACACACAATAATATTCATATGCCAAATTGTTTGATTTCTGAATTCCATGGCTGGCATGAGTCCTCTTCATGCTACTGTAAGGAGCAAAGGCTCTGCCTTCACCAGCTCTGTGTGTCCTCCTTTCTGGCTGCAGGATGCTTGTAGTTCAGCAGAGTGCTTCACAGTACTCAGAGGCATCCATGAGCTTGGACCACCTTCAGATCCATCTGTGCTTGCTGTAGGACACTCTGGAGCTGCAGGTCTGCTGGACATATGCAGGGGCTGCCAGTAGGGATAACAAGTAGTCCAGGATCAGATTCTCCCAATGTCCAAGGCTGGTCTAAATGTCACACTTGCACCCAAGCAGCACAGCAGCTGGTGGAACTAAGCATGTAGCAGGCACTGAGGACTAGAGCTTGGAACCTGGGTTGCATTTGGTACCACCTTCTGCAGCTATTTGATAGCTACACTCTGCTTTCAATGCACTGAGCCCTTTGTGTTGCTTTTAAAGCATCACAGACAGCATCCCAGTTTTAAAGAACACTTCTGATGATCAAAGTATTTGGGCAAATTTTCTACAAAGAGCAATCACAATGTATGACTCAGGTGTCAAGTAGCTCTGCTGCTGTCTTACAAAGAAGTGCATCTTCCATGACTTTCCCCTGCATATGCTGGGGATGCCCTTTTGTTTGCTGTCTGCTTAACAAAGCTGGATATTAATTTTTTTCCTACATAACAACTAAAAGCTAGAATTTTCTTTAATTTTCTTTTAGATATGCTAATCACATGGCCCCAAGACCTGAGCTTTCTTCCAAAAAAAAAAGAAAAGAAAGAAAACAAACCCTTCAAGACATAAAACTTGAGATAAAAACTGTTATAACGAGGTAGCTTATGAAAAATGTGCTACAGATAAGATTGCCAGGGAACTCTGAGCCTGATTTTACTTATCACAGCTTTAATCCATCAACCTCAACAGGGTTATTTTGGATTTAGAACAGCAGGTTCTGATCTCATATTTTTAATACTTTCTGACCACCAAAAACAATGCCAAAACCTCCTGAAAATAAAACAGGAAAACTATAAATAAATGCTATGCTGTGTTACAGCACGTAATTCTTGCCCTGTTTCTTTATATACAGGCTACTAAATTCAGTGGAAATTTCCACAGCACTTGTATCATGGAGCAACAATGAAAAACTTGCAGGTGAACTAGCTCAGGGAGGTGGAAAGAAAATATAAACAGAAAGGAATGCATCACGTAATATAAGGTGCCACCTTCCTGAAACTCTTGAAGTCCCTTCTTACAGAAAGGCAGGAAGAAGGTAAGAAGACAGACAGGCAAGGCAGGCAGGCAAGAAGGAAGGAAGGAAGGAATTTCTAACAAGCTGATTACAGTCTGGAGTATTATTAATGTCCAGATCATCTCTGAGAGAGGAGGACTTCAAGCCACAAAAACCACAGAGCAGCTGCCAGGAGGATAACTGGGCCATTATTTGTTACCCCACTAATAAAACCAAGGGATACTTTGTCAGCTAGGTAGACTTAAGCAAAGGAAAAACAAGTACACAACAGCCTCCTTGTTTCTGTGAACACAGAAACAGGTACATTTTCAGGTGCCTTCTCCATAAGTAGCTCTGCCCTACACAGCATGATGAGCCACTGCAGGGACAGTGGCACTGACTTTCTCTTCCCTGCTCCTTCTCACCCACACAGATAGTACAGCTAACTCCATTATGGACGAAGCAATTTTATTCACAGCAGCCAGGAATATTTCCTTCCAAAAAGACACATACTACCAATCTGGAAGAGCTTAAACCATGTATTCTCCAAATAAACTATGAAGCATCCTGGCAGCCATGTGAAAAGCTGTATGCAAGTGAAACCACCCCATCCTTTGGCCCCAGATGTCACTTCATCTCCAATACTGGTAATTAGGCTCTGAAATCAGTCCTAGCTTTCCTAGAAGTGGAGGGATACTAATGCTACAGGATTATTTGGATGAAAAATTCTTATTCACAAATACAGCAACAGGGTTAATGGGAAGGGATGGCAAACAGACAGCTCTCTGGCAAGGCTTCTGACTGTGTTTAGTCCAAGCATATCACATGGGTCTCCCTGTGACAGGAAAGTCACAGCCTTATAATAAATATCTCCAGTGCAGTCACCGGTGTTTCAGTTACAGCATAACGAAACCACCAGACTGTCTGAAGTCAGCTGCTGAGAGCAAATGCACAGTCATTTCTCCCCTGACATGAAGTTTAAGCAACCTCAGGTCTCCTCATGCCTCATCTTTTAAGTACAAATATAGTAAACCATCACAAATTACTGAGTTGGCAAAGCAAGCAAGGGTAAAACTGGGCCATGACCAACGTTTTCTGTAGGACTTACTGAAATCTCAACATCTCTTTGAAGATGAGCCTAAAAATGAACAGCAAAAGGGGAGTGGAGACAGGATGCACCTGGCAATTACTCTCTGTAGAAATGACACCAACAGTCTCAGAAAGGCTTACCCAAAGCAACACATATATAGGAAATAGGTTGTAATGAAGAGCTGAGGCCACATCATGCCTAGGTTTACACAGAAGCATCTTTCAGAAGAGTGAGGGCACCTTCTCCATCTACCATAGTACATTAGGGTGATTATTTTCATTAAGCAACAGATTTCCAATTCAAAATGTAGTTCTGGAGGACACCAAAATATTTCACACATCCTAGTTGAAGACAATGTCTGGCTGAAATAAAAATACAATGGAAAAAGTACAGAAAGTACAGAAATCTTGGAAGATTTATTTTTACCATCTAAGGAAAAACTGCTTAGATTTTGTGTTCTTAAGTGGTGTATTCCCTTTGAGCTTGAACTGAATTAAAAAAAAAAAGAATAAACCCATGAAAAATAGAGTTAGACAGCACTGAAAATTCATGTATGGCTTTTACATGGCTGAGGCAGGGGGAAGAAAAAGAAGACTTTTTGTTGTCCTGAAAGTCAATAGTTTTTAATTTAGCTGAAAAAGAAACAACTCTCCTCCAGAAACACCTGTTTCAGGTGGAGTGAGATTTTTTTTCTTTCTTTTTCAGTTTCATTACAAGAAGGAGAATCAGAAACTCAGACTTTTGTACTAAAAGTCCCAAGCTTTTTCTTCCTTTTTTTTTTTTTTTAAAATTTTTATGTAATAAATGAAAAAGAATGCATTCAAACCTCATCTTTAAATCAGAATGGAGTTTGAGTGCAGAATGAAGAGTAGCTTTGCTTGGGGGTAATGCACATGCCCTCAGGGGCAGAGCCCCCTTAACACAGGCACCCTGCCCACTCAGCTCTCTCTCGAAGGACTCCTCCTCAGCCCAGGTGCTGCAGGAGTGCAGCCCCTGCATTGATGCCAGGGTTTAGGATTGAATATCCCACTTTCTCCTTGGCACCTCTTTGAGATGCTAAGTGCTCCTGGTTCCTCTGTTCAGAAGCAATCAAGGGGCACTTCACAACCAGCCTCAACACTCATGATGTCCATGAACAACCTCATCCTCTCATCTACTAAGTCTGATTTGTGGTATCCTCCCTTCTCCAAAACCTGCCTGTTGTTAGATCAGCACAACTCCCTGGTGGAAATGCACCACAGTACAAGGGAAAGGAGGACCTAAGCTTTTCATCTTCCCTTCTCAAGGCTCCAGTAAAGCCAGCTAGGAATGTGGGGACTACAAGGAAAAGTGTCTGGAGGCTGAGAGAAAAAAAAGCAATGGGAGTCATGGCCAAGGGGCAGGTGAAAGGATGTAACTCTTGGAATATGTAAAACACAAAGCAAAAAGGAGAGTTTCATCATAAAATGAGGATATCATTTATGCAACAGTTCAAGACATCAGAGTTCAGTGGCACCTCTTTTTCACCAGGGAATACAACAGGCAGTGGAGTGAGAAAAAAAAGTGGTTGTGGCATGAGGGAAGGGCAGGAAGTCCCAAAGTCAGTGTCAAGGGTTGTGCTCACCACAGAACACCAAGCTGCAGGCTGTTGTGTGTTCAAAGAAAGGCACACAGAGTCTATTTTTAATGAAGAGGGGGAAAGCAAGTCATAATGAAAACACGGTTTAACTGGGGTTGCCGCAGCCAGAGCCTGTGCTTTAGAAGCTCAGCAGCACAGGCCATGAGCAATTAATTCAGTTAATCAATGTCTTGTTTGAAGATAACATAAAAGAGGTTTTAATCAGACAAAATGTACACTTTCTTCCCTTCTGTGCTTTTTGAACAAGGTATCTACCAGCTTTCATGATGCTTGGATGAAGCTCATTGGACCACTCTGCTCAAGAATACACAGGGACTGCTCCTTACCCCTGACCTGTGGAAGCTCATGCACTTTAAAGACCCGTTTTACGTCACTGACCACAGTGGAAACTGTCCTCTTACACATGGAATTAATCATTTTCCATGTAAACCTGCTAATTATTTACAAGTCTTAGAGTAGGGAGAGCCTCAGGGGAATTACACATTTCACAAAGAGTTTGTTTTGCTACCTCGATGGACAGAAGCCCTTTTTACCACCTGAAGTGACACAGACAGTTTAGAAAGTCTGGTCTTTCAAAGAGAAGGATGAAAAAGGCAATAGTGACTTATACAAATTCTGGATTCAATGCCTAACTCTGTCAGGGACTTTTCTAGTTTGGGGCAAGTGACTGTGCTCTCTTGAATGCCAGTGAGGTAAATAGCAGCACAAACACCCACTTTCTTCCACCTCTGCCTGCCTCATCAGCTGTAACAGAAAAAGCTTTATGGCAGGAATGATCTTACACTATCTGTTCAGTATTGTTTGAAGTATGACACCACAACTGTTGCACGAATGCTGAGGTCATATCCACACCTTTCACTTACCAGCCACCATCTGTAGCTGTCTTCTGGGATGAAGGCATTTTGTGAGGTCAGGAAAGGTTGCATAGTTGAATTAAATCTCTGATCAAACCAGAGGGAATGTCCCAACTCAGAAATGCACGTGCGACAGCTGCACGGTCTCCTGGGGTACTTGAAGAAATTTTGGACTTGCTCTGAAAACTGCATAATGACATGTCTCAGGTCCCAGGTGGTTGTGGTCACCTGATGTGTATAGTTCAGCAGAAAGGACATTACTGTGATGAGCAAAAAGGCAAAGGTAAACACTTTCACGTTCCTCCTCCTTACGACGACCATCTTCCCACTCAGGTTCTGTCGTTGCTGCTGACCGACTATGATGTAGAGTCCAACGTAAGGCAAAAAGGAAAGGATACTGCAGGCACCTGCCAGTTACCACCTCAGGCTCAGGCTGAACATTCCTGCTCCACTACCATCACCTATAAAGGAAGAAGCTTTGTGTCTCCAAAAAGGGCTTAAAAAAGGCAAAGCTGGGTATTTCCTTCACCTTCTCAGTGCTTCCAAGTCTCTTCCATCTCTCTGTGATCCTTTGCTAACCTCTCCCAATGAGGATTCAACAAAGATGGACCCTTGTCCTTCCATGTACTGGAAGATTTAGTGGGGAGTGATACCACCGTTAAAATTTAGATTTTCTGTGTGTGAGCAAGCCATAAATTAAAGCAAGCAAATTGTAGAAAGAAGAGTGAGGGTATATTTTTTTTTTTCTTGGAAGTTAGTTCATGAAGGATCAGATCATCTGAGGATGTACATTCCAGCAGAGAGATGTGCTTCGACTTCCATTTAAGCCATGGAGAGAAGTTTGCAGCCTGGAGACACACACATACACACACAAAGAAAAAAAAACTGCTGTCAGAAAGTTTTTTGCATTCCTCCCGTCCTAATTTCTCTGCTTTTCTCTGCCCATCCCAAAACTTCTGATCAGCTCAGAACCCTCAACACAGCACCACTGGCTGCGATTTCTGCTGCAGTATTTGCATACTGAGAAGTTTCAGGGTGAAAATTCTGGAAGGGCAGAGCATCGACCTGTGAATGTGGAGTCCCTTTGTACTCAATGAGCCCTGCATGCCGGCCTTAGTTAAATTACAGTTTGTAGCCATCTGAATGGCAATGACTCACCTCCTTCCCTTAGGCTGGAGAGCCTCGATAGCCACAAGATATGCAGCAAAGTATTCATAACTCAGAGCAGTTCAACAAAAAGCAGTCAGTAAAGAAAGGAGGAGCAGGATAAGGAGGAAGAAGAATCAGTTCCTTTCTCTTCCTCCCCCAGACTGGCTTAATTTCTTAAGGAAATTAAGGAAATTGGGACTGGACTCGTGATTCAGAGAAAGCCAGCAAGAACAGCTCATGCATCCTGGGACAGATGGGGAAAATCAAATTACAAATAGCCTTTGTTTTGTGTGGATTATTGCTATTTTTTCTGCCAGGGAAAGGTAGGTGAGGGCAGCCTGGGATCTCAGAGAGCTCCTACAAGATCCCAAGCCAGGCGGAGAAGCAGGGAGCTCCTTTGCCTTGGCAAGTCAGGGGATAGAGAGGGACCTGGTACTGCTCTCTGTTCCCCTCCTGGTGTCCCCTGACTGGCAGCAGTGATGTAAGCAAGTTTTTAAAAGTCAAAAGATGGATCCCTTCCTCCCACGATGCCATTGTTTTGTGGGAAGAAAAAAATGTTGTGGTTTTAAAACTTTGGATGTTTCCAAAAAGCCCCAAAAGTGCCACTGCTCAAATAACACTCTTCTGATTTATATATATAAAAAAAAAATATTAGAGAAGCAGCTGTGTCAGAATATGTGCAAATTTATGAACAAGCAAACACTCAGCAAACGAAATCGCTTTCACTGCTCAGCTGCATGCTTCAGGCCAACAAACAAAGAGCAAAACTGCAACTGTTACCGTTGAAAACCATCACTTTAACCCATTCTGTGTGCCACATCGATGTAGGATCCCCCTTACTTCAACACCCAAATCCAGAGCTTATCCAGAAACAGGGATGTGCATCTGGTGGCCATAGCTGCGGGCTGGGCATAGCACCCCCCTCATGCTGATGGTTTTTCACCTGAAGACCCATGAGCAGCTGCCCAAGGCCAAACCACTTTTCCAGGGGGGTTGACATGGTGTCCTGGACAGACAGCACAGGCTTGGTTTTTAAAGGTGGTGTGTAAACATTTACTGAGTCCCCTAAAGCCAAACCCATAAACACTCAAACTGTGCTCTTCAGCCTTTGCTCTGCTTCAGGTTTCTCATCTCCAGCATACAATGGGCAGTATGTGCTGTTCAATTAGCTCTGTTTACCAAATGCCTCGAGATTTATTTTAAGTCTGGCCCCCACAAATACATTTACAGGAGCTCAAGAGCTGACAAGTGGGTCAGGCTGGATAACAAAAGGCTTTATTAACCTCAGCTGCTTGGGCTCTCCTGCATCAGTAAATTAATCAGCACTAGAGAACAATACTGTGCTCATTTTAGCTTTTTTAGAGGAAAGTTTCAGAGCTAACCAGAAATCTTCCAAACTATTCCTGGGTACAGTTTGGGAGTTGCAACCCAAAAGGCCATGGGGATGCTGCTGCTCTGCCCTGGAGAGTTAGAAAGAGAGCTTAAGAGCATGTACCCTGTGCACAGCCCTGTTCATGCCAGATGGCTTCTGCTTTACTAGCCTGGATGTAGTTGTTAGTCTAAACAAAAACACAGCCTCTAACCCCCCCAAAATATGCCAAATCCCAAAAGCAGATTGATTCTCCATTTATGGAGTGGACAATTCAAGAGCTTCGATGCTGATGGGTTGAACCCTTATTGCTGTTAACACTGGGACAATCAGTATTTGTAAACACAGCTCCTCCTCTTCAATTATTTTTCTTAAGTGAAGGAGGGAGGGCAATTATCCAGCCTCCCTCAGAAAAGCCTATAAAATTAAGTACTGTTCATAAAAGAACGAGTTCTGGCCTCCAAAACAAACACCCATTTTACCAGAATTTTGCTCTTAACTGAGTTAAGGTTAAACTTATATTTAGAATTTGTATAAAAACCCAACAAACCAGTGTTTATGCAGTGGACTGCAGTGTCTCCAAACTCCTAATCATCCTGTCTTTTACAGCACATGATCGGAAGGTGAGAAACCAGAACAACTCCCAAGGCCCTTTTCCAGTGTGGAAATAAACACCAGCACTCTATTTTAATTCTCACTACTTACAGTTTCCTATGAATGCTCATGTTTCCTATGGATACTCATGATAAGGGAAAAAAAAATTATATATATATATGTATATAAACCCTGACAGAAAGGATCTGGGGGCTATAAATGTGATTTAGGGCCTGAGGAAAAGGAAGGAAAATTAATGTAAAGCTTTCATCAAGTTCACTGTGACTTGGACTGGGACCACTTTTTTCCTTTCTTAAAACACACCTTAGGACCAACCCAGAGATCACTGCTTTCAGTCTTCCCAGCATCTTGCATCGTATCTCAAACCATTCCTGTGTCTCTCTCTGCTCACATATATTCATAAATCTTTGCAACAGGGTTTCCACAGGATTTGACAAGGTGCTGGGAAGTGGGAAGAGCAGGGACAATGCAGAAGCAGCGGCTGGCATAGGAAAACATGCAAGGCAGCCAACCTCAGCTGTTGGGAATGTTTTACCTCCTGATACTATTTGTCATAGCTAATTTCAGACATTATAAGTAAGTGGTGTGATATCAGACACAGTTCTTATCAACATACCGCAGTATGACCTTGGCAGAAGTACATCTGTGAACAGGCTATTCTGGTCTCAGACCCAGAAACAATTTCTGGGGACTTCAGGTATGGAGATATAAATTATGTGCTCAGCCCTCATCCCGACTACAGTTCACAGAGAGTTAAACAGTGTTCCAGTACATGTTGGTGGGGCTGTGCCTGTGGGCAGCTATCCCAGCTCAGCTGATGCATGCAAAGAAGCAGGTTAAGCTACCTTAAGTGATCGGATGCTTAAGATCTTATTTGTGGTCTGTATTTTTCATACTACCTTCCCACCTCCTCATCCTACATATAACCTTGTCCCCAAGTAAGACATGCCTTTACACACCAGGTTAACTTATTTATGGTGCCAACACCCAGGGACATGTAATGCAGGGAAAATATGAAATTCTTTGTCCCTGAGCAAGAGCAGAAAGGGGCACGTTCAGAAGAAGGGTCAGATTCTTCCAAGCTCTGTCCTAACTGTAGGAGTGGGGCCCATGTGACTAAATGGTCAAAAACGAGAACAAAGCTTAATCTTTCGTCTACATTTTACATTATAAAATATACCAGAATTAATCTGTTGTGATTGTTTGTCTTCATTGTCTTTTCACATTTTAGAAAGAAAGAATAGGAAGAGCTTTCCTTTTCCTCTCCCCACCCCCCACCCCCTAGGTAGGTCTTTTTTTGCATTGTAAACTCACAATCTGAAGAATATCCTTGGTCCCTTGCCAATTTGGCAATTAACAGACAAGGACCAATGTGAAGTAATGCTGAACACCTTCAGACAATATTTTTTGACAAATCCACCTACAAATGCAATGTCTCACTACATTTGTTATGTGATCAAAGCTCATCTGCACACACACAAAGGAGCACAAAGAGACATGGGCAGGAGGGGAAGCCCAAATAATTCCCTGCCCCAGCTGCTCCCAAGCCCATCCCATGAGCCATCAACCCATCAAAGCTAGCACCAGCCTAAAGGAGCACAGAGGCACAAAGACAGGTGGGAACCTGAAATCACAGAATCATTATAGTTGGAAAGGACCCTCAAGATCATCTAGTCCAACTGATAGCCCTACACTACTCTTACCCCTAAATCATCCCCTGAAGAAACACATCTATCCTCTTCTTAAAAACCTCCAGGGACAGTGACTCCACTACCTCCCTGGGCAGCCCATTCCAATATCTAACCACTCTTTCAGTAAAGAAATTCTTCCTAATATCTAATCTAAACCTACCCTGGCTCAGTTTAAGCCCATTCCCTCTAGTCCTGTCACTAGTCACAAGGGAGAAGAGGCCAACACCCGCCTCCCTAGAATGGCCTTTCAAGTAGCTGAAGAGAGCGATAAGGTCTCCCCTCAGCCTCCTCTTCTCCAGGCTAAACAAGCCCAGCTCCCTAAGCCTCTCCTCATAAGGCCTGTTTTCCAGACCCCTGACTAGCTTAGTTGCCCTTCTCTGCACCCTCTCTAGTAGCTCAATGTCCTTCCTAAACTGCGGTGCCCAAAACTGCACACAGTACTCGAGGTGTGGCCTCGGTCCCTACCACATCCCTACCCAGGACAACCTTGGCCCCAGGCATGAAACTTACCCAGATGAGTTTCATTAGTTCACATCAGAGTATCTCTGGGACTGAGATGAGTTGGTGCCTGAGGGCATGGGCCACGTTATGGGGTGTGGGGAAAAAGCATTTGGGGCTTATCTGCACAACATCTGTGTGGTCAGCCACACAATATTAACAGAATGCTGCATTTCTTGATTCATTTTTTTAAAGATGGGTCTTAAACAAAAAGCATAAAGAAAATAATAATGACAAAAACATTGAGGAAAAAATCACTACACTTCTCATCCCCTCAAGTTGTAAATGTCCCACTGCACTAAGGTAGAGCTTGACCCCTTTCTGATGCCTATGTAGCTAGCAAAGAAGTACTTAGTACCACTGCCACTTTGAGGAGATCTTTGTTAGCTCATGTTAGCTGCTGAAGGTTCAGGATCCAGCTTTTGCCTTCTTGTTCATAATTCACATTAAAATCCCAGCGTGAAACACACTTCTCTAGTTTGAAGTTGCCAGGGTTTTCCAGATACAGCATGTTGGGCAGAACAGCAACAGCAGAGATATTTCCAGCTTTCCATTCACTGCTTAAAGTGTTCAAAGGTCCCAAAGTCCTTTAGACTCAAAATCCATATGTACATCTGCCCTGACAGAAGCTGGGGAAGAACAATGTGACCTGCTGCAGCTTCCTCATGCCTGGGGGTGGTCATCATCCAACACCTTGTATGACCCACAGTATTTTACAGCTTCAAGGAGTAAATATTTGCTGCAACTTGACTTCAAGAAACAGTTGTACTAAAAGGTCTTGGTGGCAGAACTGCAAGTGCCCATTTCCAGAAGCACAGTTCAGATACCTGCACTGCAAAACCTTCAAAGGTGAATTAGCTTCTCAGCTAAGCCACGAACAGCTATATTGTTACAAAGCCTTTTGGCAACACAAACAATACATCCTTAAGCATCCTTCCTGATGTTTTGGGACTTTCTTCACATCCACACTCCTTGTTACTACTTGAGCAACCCTCGGTCTCAAAGCACTGACCTGAGAGAGGATGGAAAGTCAAATCTTGCTTTACTGCTTCCACAAAGGCCCAGAGCAGTCTCAGAAGATGTCAGTCCAGGGCAGCAAAAGGCCTGTCCCTGGAAAAATACACATAAATTTCCACCTCAGACAACAGCAGAAGAGAGGAGACTGTTTCACTCCAAACCACAGGCTTGTCTGCCCAACCCTGGCTCATCGCTGGCTGCCTCCCACAGCCTGGAGCTGGCTGACATTTAGAAAGCAACACTTCATTGGTCTGACACCTTGCCAGAGACCTCCAAGCATGAGGCTTTTGCTACATGAGATAGATTGAGCAATTAGAAGCCAGCCTGGCAACCTGTCAGAGTTAAACATAAGGCAGAAATGTGAATCTCCCTTAACCAGATGATGTTGGGAGCCCATGCAAGACCTCTGATCCCTCTCTTCCAGATCCAGGACATGAGTCTAAACAAGCATTGAAGGCCACACGAGGGCTGGAGATGTGACAGGTTGCAGCCTGTATCCCAGCACTTCAACCTGTTCATGGTGTGACTTCTCATGTGCTGCAGGCCACATAGCACTGCCCTTCTGAGACACCGAAAGCCACCAGAGGATGCCACTTTGTAAAAGCACCAGCTGCCACATGACTTTTCCCTTTTTCATCTATAACTTAACTAAAATCAGACTGTGTTTTGTTTCTCAGAGCTGACCGGCTCCTCTCTCCTGTCCTCACAGGGATGACAGAGGTGCTGCTGCCCTGTGTGCCCATAGCCATAGAAAAGCAGCCCCAAGTCTCACCTGCCATTTAACTAGGAAGAAAATGACCTGTAACTCTTCTGCTCCATACCTGACCATGCTGCAAGTCATAAATCTATTTGACTGCCACTGTCAAATGGGGTCACAGCACTGAAGTCAAGTAAGCTGATTGGTATATTGCTCTTGGATTTATTAAAATGCTCAGCCCGAGCAAGTGCAGTTAATCATATCAACACTGCCTAGAAAACAAAACCATTTAGGAACATTTAAGCCATAAGAAAAAGTAGCTTTAGACAAATCTGAAGGCAGCAACTCCTCCATGTTCTCGAATTTGGAGCCAGCTATTGGGCAGAGTTTTATCCATCACAGTGAATAGAAGAAAAGCTGGGGGTGGTTTACAGAGCATAACTGCATGGCATTTTAGGTGCCAGTCATCTGAAAAAAAATCATTACTTGCTTGTGTCTTCTAAGTGAGTAGGTTTGCTGGCAGGCTTGGGCTGGCCAGGTAGATAGGAGATCTCCCTGGTACTCTAACACGGCCTGCCCTGCCTACGTGTATAACAGGTCTGTGCAGTCAGGGTATGCAAACAGCTTTTCATGCAAGATGTGTATACGATTAACAGGAATTTGGGTGGGGAATTGCATTCTGTTGCCTCAAAGTAAATCTTTATCTTGGCAGACTTTATCAAGCATGTTGCTGAGTGGTCTGGAAAGGAAAACTCCCTCAGAGTGCTTGAGGAAAAGGCTGGAGGATCTGTCTCAGAAAGGGTCATGGGCCTGCCTGTCCCCTTGGGTGCTAAAAATTGCCATTCCTGCCTCCTTCCACCGAGGTGAAGATGTTCTGTGCTCCACTATATCCTCCTCTGTCACATACCAAGAGTCAAGAGTGGCGTTTGGCTGAGAGAAATCACAATGTCAATATCCAGGATTACTTGTGCTGTCCTCCATGGACTACAGTTTCTACTCAGGCAGAGTGGGAAATTTTGCTTTGAATGGGACTGGAAGCACTATGAAAGATGATCTAGCTCCAAAATAGGCAGTTGAAACTTACCTCTTGATCTGGCAGAGTTTTAGTGCCCTCCCTGTGAGAACTGCCTGTGTGAACTGCTGTGCAAACTGCCAGACCACACTGTTTGCCCACTCTGTTCACAGCACTCCTGGTCACTGCACTCCTCAAGGACTTCTTTATAAGCCTTGCCCTGGTTACACCCACACCTTGTCTGCCTCTCCTGCAAGAGCTGCTGGCTCCTGGAGATTCTCTACTCTGCTGGCTTTTCCCTGCCTCAGGACAATCCCTGGGTGCTGAGATCTATCACACTGCTGCTGGATGATACACCTCTGGAGCAGTTTCCAACGACTTCTGACTGTTGGTTCCAGTTTCAGCACATTTAAATCTTCCGCTGTTGCCCTGGCTACGCCCACGCCTCTTCAGCCTCTCCCACAAAAGCTGCCTGCTCCTGGCAGACTCTTCCTTACCATTTTTTCCCTACCTCAGGAAAATCTCAGGAAAGCCCCTTTACAGAGATCTACTGCTCCACTGCTGACCAGGCTGGCTCTGGAGCAGTTTCCAATGACACCTCCAAGAAAGACATGGCCTGTTGGAAAGGATTCAGAGGAGGTCACAAAGATAATCGAAGGGCTGGAATTCCTCTGCTATGAAAAAAGGCTGAGAGAGTTGGGGTTGTTCACCCTGGAGAAGAGAAGGCTTTGGGGAGACCTCATTGTGGCTTTCCAGTATTTAAAGGGGACTTATAAGAAAGATGGGGACAAACTTTAGTAGGGCCTGTTGCAATAGGACAAGGAGTAATGGATTTAAACTAAAAAAGGGTAGATGCAGACTAGATATAAAGAAGAAATTTCTTACAATGAGGATGGTGAAATGTTGGAATATATTCCTCAGAGTAGATGGCCCATCCCAGGAAACATTCAAGGTCAGGTTGGATGGGGCTCTGTGCAACCTGATCTAGTTGAAGATATGATCTTTAAGGTCCCTTCCAACCTGAGCCATTCTATGATTCTATATCACCGCTTATTGTAGGGGAACTAGATGACCTCTAAAGGCCCCTTCCAAGCCAAACTGTTTTATGATTCTATGAATAAAAAAAAGCTGATGTTGCAAATTTATTCCAGGATCCCAATCCAACTGGCAACTTTTTGATAAACATTGTGTCCCCTACTGCCATGTCTTCATACAGCACCACAGATCTTCACCTTTGACAGAGGAACGAAACTGAGTTTAGAGCAAAGGGCAAGGCTGTGGGGAGCCTGGCTCCCTCCCCAGGTGGCACCAGCTACACTACAATGACATTCACTTGGGTACCACTTATCACTAGGAAACACATGGATGACTGTGGCTGTGGAGATAAACTCATGATCAATCTGTTTCTGGTGGGAGCTATAATGTAAGTCACCATTTATATAATTGCCCTTTGTTACTGTGACCAGGCTTGGTATCATGCCAGGATCAGTGAAAAACCCACAGATATGTACCCAGACTTGCCAATGTAAGCCTAGTCTTAACTTGCTTTACAGTGCCAAGGGAGTGCTCAGCCACATCGGCAGACCATGAAGCAACCACTGCTTGCAAACTGACCCCTTGGTGTCTTCTTCGTGGGATAACTTGGAGAGGCCAGGGAAAAGGGCAGTTAATACAAACTTAATGGGCAGCTCCACTGCTGACCTGTCTATGGTCCTTTCCTCTGGCTCAACTCTCATATCATGTATCTTCAGGACAAAATAGGAGCACCAGAACAAAAGCACTGTCCAGTCAAGCCGTGAACAGTAGTGATTATGGCCAAGAGACTGGAGGCTGCCAGGTCTCACCAGGAATGTGCTGAAGACCAACAGTGGAAAAATAAGCTGCTGGAAGTAACATTTTCCATGGTTCCTGTCTTGCTAGAAAGTGATTTTGGAGGAACCTTACCTCTTTGTACACACTATTAAACAAGAAATGGCACCTTCCTTCTCTGGTGGTACTTCCATATATTCCAAATTTCCTTCCCCACAGACACACTAATGTTTAAAATAGCAAACATATCACTACTTGCTCTTAAAAAATACCACTTTCCTTCCTCATCCTGTAGTTTGCAGCACTGGACAAACTTATGGGTTTAACCTGTCTATGAGAGCTTTTCTGTAGTGGACAAATATCTACCTTGGGTTGGCATGCAACTTTTTGTGTTATCTTTGTATAGGCCTGGCACGTTGAGAGCCCAAAGCTGGGGCAATGAAAACAATAACTCTATACTAAACTAAAATTCACTCACTCACTAGAATTCATTCACTTTATCTCTGTGAACTGCTCTAGTTCAAAGAGTTCTTTAAAAACATCTGTGAAGAAAATGGGACACATACAAATTGCTGGTTTGTCCTTGTTGGTAACCTCTGATGGTGGAGTCCCTGGTGGACAGAATGCCCTTGTACTCTCATATCCTTCCCATGCCTTTAGGTGATTTGCAGGCTTGGCTTAAAGCTCTTTGCTTGGGAAAAAGGAGCTATCAATGGGCTTTCCAGGACATATATGTGTGTTTGCACCTACCATAACTTTTTAATGGTTCATGATAAGACAACCCTAGAGCTGGAGCTGGTCAGGAGCTTTACAAGCACAGTTTGTGTTTTGGTTTTTTTCTATCAGTTTGTCAAAATTTAATCTTTCCATCTTGATTTTCTGTTTCAAGAAGCTTTCAGAGAAGACAGATCTCTGATATTTTAAATGAAAAGTTCTAGTTTTCACTGTGCAAAAAATTTCATGAAATAGAAAATGTGCAATTTCTGGTAATTAAAGGAAAGCAAAAGACTTAGAAGTTCAAAATGAAAAAAAAACACAAAAAACAAACAGTACAAACTCCCCCTTATTTTTAGGTTGCTTCTTCATACTGGGCTGACTACATATGTTTTTTAAAAGTCTTGTTAATTCCCCTGAGAATTTCAGGTACTTCCAGGTAATCCAAATACAAGAAGACAAGTTAACATTGTCAACAGCAGTAGCAGAAATAGAGGCAAGCTGAAAGTGTTGCAGAAGTGAATTCCTGTATATGCATTAGTCTCAGTTTTATAGGATTACAGGCAAGGATACAGGATTATTTCAGATTATGGGACCCTCTAAAATAAAGGTGGAACTTGATCACCTTGACAGTAGGTGTTTAGAATTTCTAGACTATGAGTATCCATCTTGAAAATAATTACCAAAGTATTCCTTGGTTAAAACTGTAGGGAAATGTATGAGATTATAAAAACTGTACATGTGGAACAGACTTCAAATAATACTCTGTGAGGAACCCTGTTTTCTGATATTGAAAGCCTGATTCACACAGTGCAGGGACCCTCATGGCATTATAATTTAGATACAGAGAAAGATTAAATGAGAATGATAATGTTGATGGCATTGTCAATAATCCCTAAAATCTCAGAAACATGTTTCTGTGCCCACATGAGCATCTCTGACTTTTTGCTGGGATTCCTGCCCTGAAGCACTACCAAGCAGTTGTTGGCACTGTGAGGTTGTTAACTTATGTTCACACTGATGGGCTCCTTGTTAAACCAACAGCGTTTCTCTTACAATTGATGACACCAACTGCTACGGCTCTGCATTAAACATTTATTCAGACAGACTGAATTCACTCTGGAGAAAGTTTAATGACACCACAGGGATTTTTTCCTTCACTAATCTGAGATTTATGTTTAGTTTTTCTTGTGCTGCAAAAGTGTCAAACTGCCCACAATTAAATATGGAGGTGTTTTAGCATCTGTGCATAGCCTGGACCTGGCTGTCAGTGCAGGCTATGGGAAGTGCAAAAGAATACTTTGAGTTTTCCATTTCCTGTGGACACTTCTGAAAGTTTGGCAGCCACAGTAAGTTTACAAGGAGTCAATAAATATTAAAAACATATCACAGATATAAGTAATATATTTGATAATTAATTTACTGTGTTACAAGCCAGAATTACAAAGCCATTAGGCACCTACATTAATTGACTGATTATTTATACATCCCTAACAGGAGTATGTGACCTATTTGGATCCAAATGCACTGTGTGCTTTTGCTCCCAGCCCAGGCATCATCCAGTCTCTGTCCATATGGTGATGTTCCTATTCCAGCTTTTGCCCTATGTCTACAACACTGTTGACAGTCAAGAAAGAAATTAATGATTCAGACTGCCTTTTATCCAGATGACTGCTAGATCTTAGGTTGTCTCTAATACTTGATGGATAGAAGTAGCTGCCAAGAGTAGGCAATATGAATATAACCCTACGGTACTCCATTGGTGGAGCCTTTTCTTTGGACTATGTGGTAGCCTGGGTACAGGATAACCACAGGATTTCAGTGAAGAAGAAATTTGGTGTCTTTTTGAGGACTTTTGAAATGTTTTTAGAATAATACAGATTAGCATACATCAGAGTGGTGCAGAAGCTTCCAATAATCCTGAATATGAAAATATGTCAAAAGCTGCATGCAAAATGGATTTGCATACATCAGAGCTGTACATCCAGCCACTCGCCTGGGCATCCTGAAGTGCATTAAAAATGCTAATACTGAATTATATGGGTGCTGATAATTGAATGTTGGAGAAACACACAGACATGTATGAAACTATAGCACTTTTTCCACTTGTCTTACTTAGATGGTTAAAACATAAAAAAGGAGACTGCTAAGGTAGACAGCAGTTCTTAAATATTTAAGGGCCTTCTGGTTCAAAGAGAAATTCAAAGTATCACTTATCCATACATAAATAATTACCAGGGAAAGATTTAATGTATTTAGTATTAAAATTTTCAATTCCAAAACTGCATCAAGCTATCATCCATCAATTTTGTAAAAGCAGAAATTTTAACACAAGAAAGTGGTGATCAGTTGAATACTGCTTTGGTCTTGTGCTCTATATCCTACCCAGAATTCAAGTCATAACAGGCCAGATACTGGAAATACCAGTCTCAATTTACTCTTTTAGCTATGACAAAAAGTAGCAAAGGGACAATTTCTGTCCTACTGCTCTGATTATCAAACAGGACAGAGAAGTTGCTGCTGCTTATTTTTCCCCAACAACCATTTCCAACATCTGCCCAGTTGGTGATGCATTAAAAACCCAAGAGGTTTTTCTCATAAGGAAGAAGCTCTTTCCTTTGAGGATGACAGGGTACTGGAAAAGGCTGCCCAGAGAGATTGTGGAGTCTCCTTCTCTGGTGATATTCAAAACCTGCCTGGGGATGATACTGGGCAGCCTCCTCTAGGTGAACCTTCTTTAGCAAGGGGTTTTACTAGATGATCTCCAGAGGTGCCTTCTAGCCCCTACCATTCTGAGACTCTGTGATTATCCTGCATCAACGGAAGATAAATGCCAGTCCTCCATGAGTAGTTTGATGCTGGTCAGAAATCCCAGCTTCAGCCTTAAGGTCACTATCCTTAAGCAACCATAACCATATCAGCCTTATGTCAGCACAAACCCCACAGAGAAGCAACATCTAAAGCTAAATCCTGACTTCAGGATTCGAGATCATGTCTCCCATTCAAATACCGAGAACAGGATCCCACACTCACTGCATTATCCTTTCCCCATCTAAAACATTCCTCCATTTTCAGTGGCACAGAAAAGTTTTTTCTTTCTCTTTCAAGATTTTGGGCATATTATTATTGCAATGAATGTGGGATCCAGTTCTCACTGCAATGAGAAGTTTCATGGCAACTTTTAAAACAGGGCTTACAAAAATGCTTGCTTTAGCAATAAAGCTTTTGGCAAGTTCTAATGGGCACAGTGTTAAAACTAACAGTTCTCAATGACCACAGGCAGTACAGTCCTGGAGATTTGGGTTTGCTTTTAAATGAGCCACCAATTTATGTCAAAAAGTTTGCTTTGCAAGTGGGAGCTACAGGGTTTTTATTTGTGTTTTGCCTTTATTAAGCAAAGGAAAAAGAAAAGTCATTTCACCTTTAATTAAAGCCTCTCAAGGATTTGCTGGGAACTTTATACCAAGAAACTCTTGAAAATATACTGTTCTGCTTGGCTTGGGTTTAAACAAGGTAAGATTAAGGTTTTCAATCTCTTTTAATGTGTCTCTTGCTCAAGAAAAATGAATGCTGAAAAATAATGACTACATCCAAAGAGGAGTCATTACAAATAGAATTTAATCATTCCCAGAGGAGAACTGACTTTTGACTTCTTATGGAGGAGGTGTAGCATCAATTAAAGGGCATTGTTGCTTTTAAGTTACTTTAAAAGGGGAGAGGAGTCCTCAGCCCCAGAAGCATTGTCCCACTCCTTGTCCCACAAGGGGTTGATCCAGTACATGGTAGTCGTTATTATCACTGGGGTGCTCCCATCCTTAGGAAATAAGAGTGGATACCAAGGGATCCTGTGCCCCAACAGATTGCCAGATTGCTCCTAGATGTTTGTCTAAAAGATGAAGTTTCCAGTGACCAGCATGGCTACTGCAGAGACATTTCCAAACTTGCAGCTGATGGAAATTATTCTCATTTTACAGCCATCTGTATTTCTTACTTCTGAATTTCATTGACCCTGCTCTGATTTACATGCATGGCAGATTTGGTGCATCGCTGATTTGTATGAGAAAAAGTGAGGAAAGTGTGGGAGACAGACAGCAATGGAGCTGACAGTGACAGCACATGGCACATGGAGGCAAAATGATCTTGCCTGAGTTTTACAAATGTATGCAGTCATTTCTGTCCACAGAGCTCTCAGCAAGAAAGGCAGCTGAGGACTGCTACACAGCCACTCAGCGAGGTGGAACTCCTGGCTGACACCTGAAACTGAGACAGTTTGGCTTTAATTCTGGACATTGGTTCATAGACTCGTAGGAGGCTCAGCTGGGCGAGGTGCTGAGAGATTTCCTTCCATGTGAAGGCTGCACCAACCACTTACACATAACTATTTTAATAGAAGTTTGTCTAACTCCTTTTGAAAACAGCCAGCAAAGGAAACTCTGCTGCCTTGCCAAGCAATTTCTTATTAGTACAAGACAATCCCAGGCTCAGACAATAGCAAAAACCCCGTTCCCCAAACACTTACTTGACTTAACAGTCTTAAAGAAAGAAACAGAAACAAATCCAACCTTCAGATAGAACAGTACTCTGTGAACCTTTCAGCCCTGTATCAAAACCAAGCTCTTTGAGAACACCTCAGAGCATCACCCTGTAGCATCTGCAAGCACCCACCTGCTGCTGAAGCTGCATCCCAGCTTGCACAGCAATGTGGAGGAGACAAGAATCATAGAAGGAGTGAAACCCTTAAGATCATTGAGTCCAATCACAAACCTAACACTGCCAAGTCAACCAATAAAAAATGTTCCTAGGCACCACATCTATACATCTTTTAAATACCTCTAGGGATGGTGACTCCACTACTGCCCTGGGCAGCCTGTTCCAGTGCCTGAAAACCCTTTCAGTGAATGATTTTTTTTCCTCATATCCAAACTAAACCTCCCCTGGCTCAACTTGAGGCCATTTCTTCTTGTCCTATTACTTGTTACTTGAGAGAAGAGTCTAACACTCACTTCACTTAAACCTCCTTTCAGGTAGTTGTAGGAAATTATAAGGTCTCCCCTGAGACTCCTTTTCTCTAGACTAAACAATCCCAGGAGGAACGTCCTCTGCTTCCAGATACAGGCATCCTGGGAAACAGCTTCAGCTTGTAATCCCATCCTATGTACAAAGGACATGACACTATGGTGGGAATGATAGGGAAAATCCTGAGATGCTGAAGGACCAGGTGGCCAAGTGGGGAGGATCATGGAGGCTTAGCAGACTGCATACACCGATAGGCACAGAGCCCAGGGAGCCAGCAGGGGCTACACTATACCCAAGGAGACTGATTTTGCTCTCATGTACACACCAAAATAGTTAAAAGTTGCTTTCATAACTTTCCTTTGTCCTCACCTTTTTACCCCAAGGTAATGGAAAAAAGAAGAAAAGGTAGAAGGAAAGAGGATTTGACTGGATTAGGTGGGAGCAGGAAGGATCTTAGAGTAGGTTTATTGCCCAGCTGACAGGGCTTACAGCTGGAATTAACTCTTACATGGGTCATACCACTGCATGCAAGGAGAGCGGGGGCAGACAAGGATCTAGCCACTGTGCAAATTTCTGGTGTTGTGAATTAAACCAACCTCCCACTGGGATAAAAAGCAAAGGCTGAAACAAACAAGAAGGACATCACCCCTCTTCCTTCCCATGGCTTGCATTAGAATCACAGAATGGTTCAGGTTGGAAAGGCTTTTCAAAAGTCATCTAGTCCAAACCCCCCTGCAATGAGCCCGGACATCTTCAACTAGATCAGGTTGATCAAAGCTGTGTCCAATCTGACCTTGAATGTTTCCAAGGATGCAGCATCTACCATCTTTTTGGGCAACCTGTTCCAGTGTTTCATCACCCTCATTGTAAGAAATTTAAAAGGTAAATCATAAGGAGTGGGAAGCTGGAGGGGTTACAGAAGTGTTACTTTGCCCTCTACAGCTCCCCTCGTGCCTCCCACCCACAGCTTCTTGAGGGCTGTTTCAGCCTGGGGTCCTCTGAGCACATGTTAGGTAGTCATCCCTGGCAGGGGTGGAAATTAGTTTAAGATGGAGTTGGCTGCTGTTCTATTGCTCTTTGCCAGGTCTGATGTGGCCTTCAGCAAGTTTTCTCACACAGTGGGCCACAGCTGGACTGAAAAAAAAAGCACAAGCCATTCAAGGGCTACTGATAAGGGCAATTTAGTTTGCAAATGCATGGCTAGATATCTTAACACCAAGAAGCTAACCAGAGATTCAAAGTATAAAAATGTATTTTGAGGCTTCTTTGGTCCAACTTACATCCTTGTGCATGTGTTTGTGATCACCCAAGCTGAGTTTTGTTTATGTTCATTGTATGGGGAATGCTGCATCCCATCAGCATTGCCAGCAGTGCACAACCTGCAGTCACAGCAGTCACTCCTCTATCATTAGTGATGGTGGTTTGGAGATCCACCAGAGAGCCTGTGCCCCTCTCTGTCACAAGCTGCTTTAGGACATTAAGCCTTACTGTCATTTACAAAGGCACTCTTTTGCAGTGGCTACCATGGCTCTTGCTGCAGAGTTTTTCCATTCTCACCTGCCTTTGCTGACACCAACAGAGCTGCTAATTTGAGTTACTGCTCCTTGCCCCCCCATCCATATGAATCCTACAGTTAAGGGGTCACACTTTGTTTTTTCTAAGTTCACCTTTTGTCCAGTGTTCTGGACAAGATTAACCACTGCAACTTGATTGTCTTGTTATGGCAGTAATGAGGAAAAAAAAGTAACATCTTTTTCTTAAAAAAACCATAAAAAATCAATAATTGTCATTACTCTGTAAGGTCCCTGAGATTAATTACAAATAAATGTTAGACCTCCTAAGTGACTTTATAGCAGCAGGCTGCTTGCTGCTGCTGAAGCCTGTGTGGCTGCCACGATACAGACACAAAATATAAGAAGTACCAGGAACTGCAGTTTGCATTTTATTGCCTAAGAAAATGAATGTGTAAATAGCAATAAAATGCACAATTATTTAGTACAAAGCCAAAATGGTCCACAGCATTTATAGGCTGATGGATGGCTTGCCTGCCTGCTCTAATTTACCATAAAACAAGGAAGACAAGGATGGAGGAAAATAAACAATGGCTCCTGTCAATATGATTAGCTGTGAGATGCCAGGTGAGAGCAGCCAGACTCCGAAGAGGGTAACACCATGCCACTGCAGCTGGCTTTTTAATTTGGTAATTTAGCCTGGATTGCCATACTGCTTGGCAAAGGCAGCACTGTGGGAGCTGAGTGGGGAGGCAGGGATTGCTGTTCCCAGGCTCTTTATGTGCCCCATCCCTGGTGCCTCCAGCAGAAGGATGGAGCAGCCACTCGAAGTGGCTTCACTCCTGTGGCAGAAGGAGGGGTTTGTTAGACAGCCTTGTAACAGATCAGTTTCTGGACAAGAAAAATGCTTGCTGGTACAGAAGTCAGTGATCAGCTGTCAGGGGCACCACCCATGACATGATGAGAGGCAGGGAGAGCCTGAAAAGACTGGTGGGGCGGGGGAGTAAAGTCCTTCAATGCCATCTGTTAAAAAGCAAGGGGAGAGAGAGGGAGGGGAAAAAAGGCATTTAAAACACTGTGGGATAAAGTAAAGTGCAGACAGAGCAAGTGCTACCAGCTGTCTCGCTGGCTGAGATTCAGCAACCTGCAGCGATGCCTGCGGAAGAAGCTGTAGGGTCCCAGGCTGGGTCCTGGCAGCAGGAGCCGGTTTGCCTGGCAGCAGCCACCATGGTTATCTGCTGCCTCTGCCCGCATCTAGAAGACACTATGCTATTGTCACCCACCCTACTAAAGAGCATTTTTGAGTGTGACATAGGTATTATCAAGACACTGGTTTTATTTGTTTGCTTTCTAGCCATGTATCTCCATGTAGGCATACAACCCCAAATTTCACATACTGCCTTTCACTGGGGCAGAGAATCCACGTCTATCTATTCACATTTGTGCAACCCCATTTAGGTCACTGAGGTTGCAGAGATGTGAATCGGGTGCTTAGTCTGATATTACCCACAGGTTCCTTATACAGGCAGTGGTGTGCCTGCACAAGGTAACATAAGGGGATGGCAGAGCAGGTGAATGGAGGTGGGCAAGCTCTTAAGTTGCTCCTCACAAACAGCCAGGATGAAAGCCAGGATGTGCAGCTCCAGCCTGGCATTGGGATGCACACCTCAGTCTCACACTTTCAACTCACACTTGTAATTTCAAAGTTACCTCTCTCCACTGAGCAACCATGGTGCTGGGGCTCACTGCTTCCAATAGTAATGTGGGGAGCCTTGTCTTCTCATTTACTGGGCTCCTAATTTAGACATCATAATTAAGTCCCTTAGAATAAGAAGGGGCAGTGTGAATAACCCAGAGTGCAGGGGAAGGATACATTAGCCGACAACAAATACAGAATTTTTTTCCACTACTGGACTTGTCAGTGTATTTTGAGCCTGCTTCAAGTTCATGTAAAGCCAGCTGAGTCTTCCAAATGATTTCCCCTAGATGCTTTATCCAAAGTCCTTTTCTTAAAAAAAAAAAAAAAGAATTAATTTTAAGATTTCTCCTGTTTACAACAGTGGAAATTACATGCAGGACAGCTCTTACATTCAACAGAATCAGGACAAAAAAAAACCCCCAAAGTACAAGAACAGTGTTAGGCCCTTCCTATCAAGATCTGCTCCATTCACTTCAATGACAATTCCAGAAGCAAGTCCTGCAGAAAGAATCTTACTCTACCTAAAGCAAGGGTCCTGTGAAGGACTTCTGATGTGGCTTGTCAGACCTGGCTCAAAGCACAAAACAAACAGAAAAGCTTTTAGGAACACGTGCCAGGATCTTCCATCAAATCAAGCTGCGATACAGAATCAGATAGAGCACTAAATACTGAGTTCTGCCCTTCCTCACATATTTCCCTTTATAAGAGGAAAAAATAATCAGTAATCATCAGTAAGACTGCCTACTTAGAACTGAAAGCAGATAATAAATAGTACATCTGCCTTTTAGTTATTAATATAACAAAGCTTATTGCATAATATCTGCTTATTTTTGGAAAGCAGCCTTTTCTACCTGTCCCAACAGCAAGTTACTCAGTTAGCAAGAGGCAGGAGTGAACAAGAGAATTTCTTCAGATCAAACTCACTTGCCAAAAATTTTGGTTTGGAAGTCTGGGTCACCAATTACACAACCTTTGAAAGATAAAGTCCCCTTAACTTGAAAGTCCACCTGTTACAGTACCCTTGAACAGCTTCACCATAGCTTCCATTTATTTGGCTGTGTATGATACTTGCAGTTTATTTATCTCACAAGTGATTATAAAAATAAATTTGGTAGAGAGAACTCCTCTACTAGATCACACATTCAGAGTGCTGAGATGACACATCTCCTCCCACTATTCTTTGCTCTGGACAAAACCTGTTGCTCCAAACCTAGGGTTAGACTCAGAAAATGGACCACAATGGCAATTGTCCTGCACCCTGTGTCAGTTCTGCTCCTGGAGCAGGAGACTTGATCCTGGATTATGCAGAGGATAAATGTCCCAGAATACTGTGATTGAGCTTGGGCCCCAGGACATCTCATCTCTGCACCAGTGACATATCTTTAAGAGTCAAGGACTCTGCAACATTTTGATGGCTTCTCTCTGCTATTCTGTGCTGGCTCTCAATAACTGGATAGACTAGTGGTCTAGTCTGAACAGCCAGTGCCACTGTGGCTGTCATCCAGTGTTTATATTCCTTAGATCAAGTCTCATAAAAACCCCAATTACTGGTCTTGGAGTGATAAATCACCATTTCAGAATTTACTCTTGCTTCCATGCAGTGTTATCAATCACATCCAATATATATTTTATACTGCTTCCCTTTGAATTAACCTTCTTATTGCACAAAGCATAGTGTTGAGGGGAAAACACCAGCATGTATCTGAATGCAAACAATTACAAGATTTTAGAGCTAAGGGTGTTTTGCTGGATCTCTAATTCTGAGTGGAGTTCTCAGATTTTCATGAAGACAACAAAGCCCCTGCACCTTGCCTTGGGATGTCTTAGCCCTCTTGTGCTTACAAAGCTGATAGAAAGAAAAAGACCAAACTCATTACCCTTTCTGACTCTGCTTAGTCTAGTTTTGTCCTAGCAAGGCAGAGTCAACACTGCAGGAATACATTAGCACAACAAATAAGGCATTAGTTGGCACTTTAAGTGCCTCCTAACGTCCCTCTACAACAGTGCAATGTGCTGTCATCATGACAAACCAGGCAGCAGATGCCTTTATTTTTAATTGCATTGAAGAGATACCGGTCTCATCATCATAGGCTCTGCCCAAAGGCAGGACTGTTCACGGCCCCTCCCCAGGCAAGTGCTGCCCCGAGATGTCCTTTTCCTGCGCACTGAAAAACGTTTCTAGTTCATAAACGCATGGCATAGGTTCAAATGTCTCCCAGAATCTCTTTCAGCCACAGTCAAAAAATATGGTTTCACTCTTCAAATCCTGCATTGGCAGCAAAATCAAAGCCTTGCCACTGCTCAGCTGTTCCAGTTTGGAAACAATTTTTTTTGGCTAAGATATCTCCACAGTCAGCCTAATTCCCACTAGCCATCAATCACAACAGTCTGTTCAGATGAAGGCAACGGCCTGAATGCTTTGTCTGCAGAGAAGCGACCCCTTGATTTTGGTGCTCTTGAGAGTTTTTCCTCAAAGGTGAAATTCTCTAAGTGAATCATTTCGACAGAACACTTGTCTCTTCTGGCTTGCTATTGAACTGTCTAGAAGACAGCATTGAAATGCAAGAAGGCAAAACAATAGTATTGACTGTCCTTTGTCCAGGTTTATTTAATTCTGTAAAGCAAACACTTTGTGTGAAATGCATTCCTGGTAATAAAATCGTATTGCACATTTGCTTATAGAGGGTCATGGGGGAGAGCAAAAGCGCCTGTACTCAGCAATAAATGTTTGATTCCGTGTTGCACTGCAATTATTCAAAATGAGAGAGACTATTGGATCCAAGGCTGCTGCCCTTTAGGACTCAGCCTGTCAAGCTGTATTGCTCTGTTCTTTTTATCCAAGTGGATTTCATCTCCACATTCTTATTTTATTGCTAGGTGATATTCAAGTCTTTAAGTCCAAGTTGTGCTGAGCTTGAAAAACAACATTTGACTGCCAGACTGCCCTGTTTTTGTTAAAAGGAACATTGCTTTTTTATTATTATTTAACAATATGCCATAGCATATTAAAAGAGTAAAAGTTAAAATGTGTGGATGTTTTATTCTGAGAGGACAGAGAAAGGGAGATTTCAATTTAATCAGCCCTAAAATTGTTTCTTACTTAGCTTTATAAAAGTCATAGCTTTAGTTATCAAGGGGAATTTATGATGCTGTCATGTATTTATTTTCACTGGGTTTTGTACATACTTTGGAAATTTATCAAGAATCTGGTATTTTTTAGCCTTTGGGAATTAAACAGGGGTCATTAGTATATTTTACACATACAGCCCTCTATAGGTATTTTCTGGACATTTATTACCCAGGTAGCCTTGCACTTGACAGACTTCTACATATTGCTCAGCAAAAAGAAATACAAGAGAATTCCACAGAGCTTAAGCACTTGCAGAGATGTGTGCCATTTCCCCTTACAGTAAGATTTAATCACCACAGTGCCACCTCAACCCTGACCAGGCGATCAGTCAACAGGGCTCTGAGTAACATCTTGGCAAATCTGAGCCTGCACACAACTACAGACTACTTAACCACAAAATTTAATCAAGATAATAATTAGGCACTGCATCCTGTTTAATGCACAAGGATGTGAGCCTTCCAGCTCCTGCTGCCAGATCGGAACTGAAGACAGGAACGGAGGAAAGAATCAGTAAAGTCAACAGACTATATCCTTGATGACAGAAGGAAAAAACAAAACTCAAACAGTTTGCCAAATCCTTAAGAAGAATTCCACCACTTTGTGCCAGTCAAAATCCCAAGCCCACAAAATTCTTTCTAAGATCTGTTTCTTCAGAAAACCAATTTAATATTTTTTTATTCAACAAGGCTCAAGAGATAAAGCTCAGGGTAGGTGATCTACTGATGCTTAGTAAGCACCTTTTTCTCAGATAAACCTTGCCCTGCAGAATGGACAAGGGTGGAAAGGAAATGCTCTATTCAGCGATTTTTTCAAGGTCAAAATGAAGAATATAAATCTGTCATTCATCTTAGCCACTGCACTGCACTGCCTCTATAGGGTCAGCTTTGTAGGTCTAGGCAAAAAGTTATAAGACTCTGTTGTTAATAAATTTTTTGAAGTACCTCATATATACTGCAAGCTAAGCAAGGTCACTTTCTGGGATAGATGCTATTAAGAGGATTTTTCCATATTTCCCCCTGACTTCAAAGTGCTGCTTGAGTCTCCTTGTTAGAGCCAAGTGACATCCACACATCACTGAGCTGGAGAAACAGCAGAAGCAGCAATGCATCTGTAAACATCACAAAGTCCAGAAACGTGAAGGCTTGGAAGAAGGAGCAGAGGGATATAGAAAATGGACTAGATGCCACAGTACTTCACTTCCATTTCAAAATTCTACAAACACTCTGGGTTGAAAATAGGATGAAAAATAGATATTTTTCTTTCCTTAAACCAATACTATGTTACAGGTTGAGAGGGTCACAAGCAAAGTCACCAGTGACTACGTAAGATCTGTCTGTGCAGAGAGAACATGTCTGGGACAGGGTGCTAAACACTGCCTTGTCTTCAGGGCAAGGATGGGCATGCCTGAAAGCTCTGTTAGACTACTTTATTTATATTAAAGAGCATGTTTGTCACAGTGGTTGGAAATAATGTTGAAACAACATCCCAATAAAATTTACATGCTGTCTTTTCTGCTGTCTACCCAAGGTGTACACCTTCATCCCACTAAGACTCCACCTCCCCTACTAAGGTGCTGGGACCATTTTGCACCACCTGTAGGTTACTGGTTAATACTTTACATTCAAAAAGCAAGTAGCTTCTCCTAGAGGCCAGCAGAAAATCAACTCTACAGACTGACAGGGTAAGTAAAATTCTTTCTTTACACATATAAGACCTAAAAAAAAAAAAAAAAAGTCGAGCTGAATGATAGTAACATTTCAAATCTTCAGAGCCACTGTTAACTGGGATGAATCCCTTTTGTACATTCTGTGTCTTGAGCTGCAATACTTATCAAGAGTGTTATTATCAGCCATTGTGAGCCTGTGAACAAGAATTCCCACTGTATTTTAATGGCTGCTGGCCATATCCATCAAAAAAGGGACTCTAACAGACATAGTTATCATTGTTCAAATTTTAATGAATATATGGCATTCCCATTCATTATTTAAGTGACATTCAGATGCAGTTTCAGTCAAAGCTGCCTCTTCATAAATGTCATTAGCTACAAATGTGCCTTTAATAAAATATTACACTCTGCAAAAATAAAATGTACTGATAATCAGAAGAAAATGAATGGAAGGAACTAAAATCCACAGCAATACACTTTGAACTCTATATTCACTCAAAAATTATTTTAATAGGCAATTTCTCAGAGCCTAGCACAGGAATGCAGGGTCAGGCCTACTGGGCATACAAAGACACAAGAAACACCTCCTCCAAACTCTTACAGCTCACAGGCAAACTCCAACCAGAGTACATGAGTCAGAACTGGTCTATCTGTGGTCAGTTTGACCGCAACTCAATACTACTGTTTGCAAATCCAATACACATGGTCCTTTGGACAGATTTACATTCATTATCCAACTGTTTGGACCATATACTGTAAATTAGTATTTAGGCTGCTGAATGTGGTTCAATACGGTTCAGGCTCCATTTTTCTCACCAGTCCTTGCATTTTTTGATAAACTTGTGTGCTGTGGTATCAAGTTAGGCACTCAGAACTGCAACATCCTAAATCTAATCAGGTTGCAAATGCTGGCCCCAGACTGCTTACCATCCAAGCCAAGGAAGCAGCTATTTATTTTCTCTAAATTAATCCCAGCTCAGCAAGTCACTTAAGCATACATCTAACTTTATAAAGACAGAGTGGGTTTCCCACTCACTTAAATAATGCAGATGCAAATGCACTGCTGAATCAGGTTTATAAAAATCCGTAATAAATACTGTGACACACAAGAGTAATCTCTGCTCTGCAGCCAGGAGGTTGGACCATGTTGCTGGGATCTGTACTGCAGTGTCCTCGCTCATGCTGTGGGATTGCCTCTGCTTTTCCACATGTCACTCCATTCCCTGGGCCAAGAGACACACATCCTCCTCCTCCTCTCTCTATCTGGGAATGTGTCTCTATATAGAAGATATCTATTATGCAAGATTTATCTTGGGTTTCCCTGCACCACTCTTCTAACCATGCATTTGAGACAAAAATACTATCAGTGCTTAGGCTGAGTGTCTGAAGCAGGAGAGGAAGAAGCAGAGGTGGTTTATTTGCCAGAGCAGAAGGCTTTTCTTTGGCAGTAACTTTGTACTAAATTGGTTTTTATTTCCACCAGGATAAAAGAGCATGCTGACATTTCACTGGAATTGGAGAACCCACCCACCTACACCCCCAACAGTATATTTGGAGGACGTTGAAGACAAAGGCAAAACTGGTCACTGCTAAATCTGGTCAGCTTGGCTAGACAAGAGAATAAAAAGGATGACCGAGTACAAACTTGCATATCTAACCCTTTCTGATTTGCAAGCCTCTTCCCACACTGGCACCTAAACTCTGCAGTGACTTTGTCTTAAAGGGGAAAAAAAAAATATATATATATATATATATACACACAATAGTACTACCACAACTAGTAGTAATAGTAATGGTCCCAGATGTACCTGGGGTGACATCCCTGAACATCTCTTGGCAAGAGTGCATATCTGCCATCTATCTCATGGCTGTGCACAACAAGCACCCAAAAATCAGATATTCCTCTGCCTGTGCTTCCTTGGGGTCTCCACATTGTATGTGCTGTGCTCAACACGTGGACGTGATGAGTTTTTGCAGAAAAGTCAGCCACAAGCATCTTCTTGTTGAGAAGACAGAGACATGCTCCACTTCCACCACCGAGTGCTCTGCTCAGGATCTCACCTGCAGGATTAATAACCTCTGCCCTGCAAGAAGATAGCCAGTACTGCTTGCTGGGTTTTTTATTTGGGGAGCAGGAAATGCTTGGGAGGTACTTTTGGGTGAAGGTTCAAGGTGAAAGATCTGGAGCACAAGAAAAGTAGCTTCTCTGTAGCCTTGAATAAGGCTGTCAGAAAGACATGACTTCATGCACACAACGATCCTGTGGAGGATCTGGTCCTGACTGATGTACAACCTATAAATGATACTTAATGGCTGGAGGAAAAAGACCTAACCAAAGCCCTGACACTAGCCAATTTAATAGCTTTAAGAAACTGACCATCAGCATCAAGAAAGACAGGCTATATACACACCAGGGCAGAGAGCAGCTTTATCAGAGTAAATCTGGATTAATTCAGCCATTTTTGGTGCACACTCATCTCAAACACATCAGTTTCTCTATGTATTGATAATGATTTTTTCCCTACGCTTTGGGTAAGCCCTTCACAGATAGTGTCTGTTCAATCCTGAAGGTTTGACTCCTTAGAAGTTGCAGTGGGAGGTGGTTATCTTCCAGCTTGAGTGGAATATAACCCTGTTTGAAAAGGTGATTGTGAGACAGCATCTCACACCAGAGAGAAAAAGCACGTTAATCTTGAACATCTTTAGGTTCTGCAGGATTATTTCCATAGAGCCAGAGGTAAGAAGCCCCCTCTCCCACTGCTGCTCCTGGGATAGAGTTAAAATGCTTTCCAAATCATACATTCATAAGCAAGGTAATTTCTCAGTGCCTTTGCTAGATTTAAAAATGAAAATTAAAGCATTATTAGGGGCAAAGGGTCAAGCATACACCCAGCCAACTAGCTGGCAAAGACTCCAACTGGCACAAAGAGATTCCAAAGGAAACATTTTAATGAGAAGGATGGCGAAAAGCCAAGCAGAAGTTTTAGAGAATACCTCATTAAAGAAATTGATAAGTCTAAGTCAGGTCAATCTGTTTAAGTAACTCAATGGCTTCAATCAGATAGGAATAGATCTGTTTAATTGGTCTTCAGAAAAGCAGCAGCACAGTGGGAGTGGAGAAGGAGACCTCATAGGGAGCCACAAATTCTCCATAAAAGTTGGTATCCATGTGGGAAGTTGCATCTGTGGTTTACTCACTTGGAAGAGAGGCATCTCACACAAAGTGAACTGAAACAGTTGTAGACAGCAAGAGCAGCAACACACGAGGAGAAAATCTGCATTCAACACCATGTGCTAATACCATGGGATCTTCCCTGAGCAGCCAAAGCCTGTATGGGGAACACTGGGATGACCAAAAAAAGCCCATCTGGCAAATGCAAAAAGTTAAATTTAAAAGGTGAGCCAGAGCCCAATTTCTTTTCATACCTATGCAGAACTAGGAGAGCATCAGCAGAAAAAAGCAAGCTGATTTTCTGCTGGAACAAAAAAGCTCAGAATATGGTTCTAATTTTGTAAGGCAGGCCCAGGGGCCTCAAATGGGAAAATAAATTCTTGCAGTTTGAAAAGACTGCACTGTGAACTGAACAGCCCTGCCTGGCCTCTGTCAGGGTGACCACTCTGCTCGTGCTCACCCATGCTGACAGCAGGGTTATCACTTACTTCAGGATTTCCGTGATGCTGAGAACTGCAGAGCCACCAGTGTGAGGGATGAGGATATTTTACCCAGGATTTTGGCTGGATGATTACTATAGACCATTAAGCTGTTCTCCTCTGTCTGGACTTATTGTTGACAACTAAAGAAAGCACAGAGGGCTGAGTACCTGCCAAGCCTGTGCAGAGCAGTTGCACCAAAGGGAAGAAAAAAACAAAACACAAAAGTCTAAAATCGGAAGGAAGCCACAGACACTTGTTTTCTGTTACACCTGCAAAACCAAAGCTAACTGCATTTTTTGCTCAATGGAAAACATGCAAACACAGAGCCATGGTTGAGAACCACTCCCCTCCACTGTGAGTGTTTAAAAGTGGATGTTTAAAAAATCCCATTCCTATCTCAAATGTCACATCCTGAAGTTCAGCGTATTTTGATTCACCTACCAGCAACTTGCAGGTCCTCTTCTAGGGGATATGAATGATAAAGCAGTGAGAATGGGGAAAAACAAAGCTGATAAATGCCCACATCCCCAAGACAGCCAGGTCTGAGCAGGTGGACACAGAAGGAATCACTTTTCTCAGGAGTGGTGATAGGTGGATGATCTGGATCCACAGAGTGCTTGGGTTAGTTAAATGACTTTTTCAAGGCTTTGTGCCAGAATGAAACAGATAATCTGCTGAAAGAATGTCTCATACAGCTGTGGAACAGCCAGATGCTTCCTGTGAATGAGATTTCAGGATAGCATAAAATATATACCAGGGCACAGGTTCAGCATGGTCAGCAGCAGCAGGTCAGAGAGGAAAAAAGGTAAACAAAATTTGGAATATGACAATGTGAAAGCAGAACTACAAGGTTAGTGCTTTGTGCTGGGAAGTTGTCACTCCCTGAGGTCTGGCACTGAGAAACAGCAGCAGCCAGAGCACCAGAGAGCCATCCTAGTGTGAAGCTGCACACGGATGGAGAATAAATTGGAGGTCTGTGCACAACCATGAATGGTTCAGCACAAACCTTGTAAGTAAGGAGAACATCACTGTGAAGTAGGCTTAGCATTCTCAAAGAACCTGAAAAGCAGCTTTGGATTTGAAAGCTATCAAAATTCAAAAAAATATGTAAAAATCAGCTTGCTAAAATGGCATAGAGGTTTGTTTGCTTGTGTTTGTTCTTTTGGAAGCATCTATATTTTGAAAATGTAAGGATCACCTATCACAGCCATTTTAGAACTGAAAAGAACTGCCTGAAATGTAGAGTTTTTGTGGGGTTTTTTGTTTGGTTTTGGGGTATGGGTGGTTTTGTTTGTTTGTTTTAAACATAGTTCCCTAAATATCCAAAATTAGGTAATTATCAAATCGTGCCTAGCAGACATTTGGGTTTTCTGCAGTCAGACTTTCCAGTTACAACATGTGCTCTTTAGCAACATTTCTCCTTGCATCCAAGTATTTCAGTGTCTCAAAGGAATTTAGATCATGTCATAGCTAAGGCTATAGTTGTCCAGCTGATCACAAATACCCAAAATATTATGAACTGAATACAGACAGACACAAAGTCAAGTGCTGGGTAGCAGAGATGTGATGCATAATTACAATTCCAAATCTTCTGAATGAGAAACATGTTTTCACTTCCCACTGCTGCATTTGCAAGGTAACGGTCCTTTTAGCTCTCTACAGAATGACCAGTATTCTTAGCTTCATTATTTTACATATTTAGTTATTAGCAAAGAACTGAAATGATGTTTCTCTCCTGAAGAAATTTCATTTCTGCATCCCCTCATCCCTTCCTGAGAACAGCCAACAAAAGCATTTTATTTGCACAGACAGTGTAAAAGCAATGGCTACCAGATTTAAGTATATCTGCATAGATGGCAGAGCTACCCCACTAAAAAGAAACCTCATAAATCCCCTGCTACAAAATAGCAGACAAAAGCATCTGAACAGTGTGAATAAAGAGAAATTGCCACAGAAATGACAACTGATCAGACATTTGTTAGGAGAATTCCATCTCCAGGTTCTCACCAGCAATTGGCATTCCAGAAGATCACCTAGAAGCTGTGAAAGGCTCTTTAAGATAGAAAAAGACACCTCCTCCTCAACCTTTTGGACACAACAACAGAGCCCAAAACACGATACAGTATCTGGAATATCAGAAACACTGCTTTTCTGGCTTACTCAAAACTGTAGCACAGTAGCAGGTTTCAGGGTCAACTAGACTTTGACAAAGCAGCAACACTTCTCTGTAACTTAAATGTTGCTATTTTTTCATTTCAGAAAAAAATGTGAACATTCAGCCTGTGACAGAGGGCTTGCAGCATCCTTTCAAGGAGGGGACAAGGCCAAGTATTAAATACTTGAGGACACTGTTTATCATGTGGAAAACAAACTCTGCAAAAGGTTTCACTCACTGAAGGGGATCAGACCATCCCATCTATAAGAGGGACCAAGCATGTACCCCAAGGGAATACACATGCTGGGTTCATATTCAGCTAAGCCATGCATCTTGGCATGATTGATTTTTAGGGTTTTGACTCCTTGTTTATATGTAACAAGCTTTTATGAATAAGAGTCTGAGTCCTGGGGTCTGCAGGGCAGATTGGAATCAGTCAAGCCAATAATATTTTTTTTAGTTCCAACAGAATGAGAAGCAGATTCTGTTAATTTTGGACCATAAAGAAGCTTCTCCATATCTTTCACACTTATCTACAAGGGACAACACCTATAAGCTGTTTGTTTTTTCCAAGAGATAACACCTATATACATATTTAATGGCATAAAAGAAGCAGGCAAGCACAGCTCACACTGACTTTCAGTAAGGTACAGACAACTAAGTGCTGTTTGGGCTCTGAAAGCCTCCCATCATCTTACCTGATGGACACAGTCTTAGGACTTCAGTTCTCCACAGAAGAAAACCACAAAACCAGTATTAGCTCTGTTGAGTTAGACGCCCCAGCCTCTGTCCTCTGACACTTGCATGCCTACCCAAAGAGGTTAATGGGGTCTCACTCCTAGTCATGCTGAGGCAGGACCCATGCAATGAAACATTACACCTCAACGCTTAAGCAAGTCATCTAGGCTTCTTTAACTGTCAACAGGCATCAAGTCCCACCTCCAGAGCCTATTTTTCAATGTTTCTTCTAAAATGAGACCAATCACATGCTAAAGTATCTAATTCTCTTTGCAGCCCATAAAAGGGACAGATAACCAGCTCTGACAGCAGAGGATGCACTGCAGATGCTTACACTCGGTCAGATACATCCCACACTGATCTCCTTCACTGTTCACAAATTCCCAGAAGAGGAACAGCTTCCCCCCTCCCTATGCCTGTCCTCCATGCACCCCCTTTCATTTCATAAGGTGAGCAGTTTTCTCGCAATTAAAAGAAAACAGAGTATTCTTAAAACAAAATAAAGCTCCAATTTCCTTGGTGATGCTGGAGAATGCTCTTCATTCAGCAAGGTTGTTTTTAAATTATGGGGTCACAGCAGTGTATTATTCAGGGTATTGATTCTGCCAATAGCTCTGTCAGCCAGCAGGACCAAGAGGGGGCAGATGGAGTGGGACTCTTGCCCATGAGAGCCACTTGTGTGCAAGACAGAGATGCAGAAACCGAGCCCTACCCTCAGGGCCAAGAGGCAGGGCTTGTCGCCAAACAGGAGCGTGGTTTCCTTCATATCTTAGTCATCCCATATGTTTTTGCTCCCCACTGTATTTCCTAAAGAAATGAGTCCCAGAAGCTAAGCTTTTTTCCTAGCTGCTTGTTTTCTTGCTTTCTCTGATCACTGATGACTTTTTTGATAGCTTTTCCTCACCCCTTCTTGTCCTCGCTACCAGTCCCTGACAACACTTTCAGCACTTCCTTACCCAAAAAGCCACAAAAATGAAAAATAAAGACATGACTGGGAACAAAAGGGAGCTGCCTGGGCTGGGAAGCCCTGCAAAGCCAAAGCTACCTTCCCCAGCACAGGTGTGATCACCAGAACTCTATCCCTTCTCCTCAGTGCTTGTGACCAAGAGGAGACAGAGATAACACTGTTCCAGGGTTTTTTTCTGCCAGAGGAGAAAAGGTGGATGTTGTGGTAGCAGTGCTCTCCACTCACCATCACTGCATGTTAAGTGAAGTATGAGTAACATCTGAGACCAGAGTCTCCTTATACTGCAAACTCAAACGTTCCCAATATGTTTTCATTACCTTAGACTTTTTGTTTCTGCAACTTCTCCATGGAATATGCCTTCTGTATTTCAGCTCTTCAATGGTAGATGTCTAAGGACTATCAATACTTCAGTATACTGGGCATGCCTACCCACCTCTGTTCCAAAAAATGTTAGTGTGACAGGACATTTTAAAAAGGATAGAAAAGAAATAGTAACTAAAACTTGTCAAGCTTTGAAAGAGGTGTAAAGTGGCAGCTACAGTCTATAGTTGTTAAAACCACACCAAAGTGGAGTTCCCAGCTCTTATACAGCACAGATAGAAATTAAACTCTGTCCTCAATCTAGTGTCCTATTCAATGCCTCTCCCCTATTGCTCACTTTAAAAATGAGCAGAGTCTCTATTTACCTAATCTCTACAAACAGGACCCCTTCAAAGGCTTGAATCAGAGATCATATCACAGACTTCTGTTGGAACAAAGATAAAGTAAATATTATCTTGTTTCCCTAAAACTGTAGGTCACCAGTGCTCAGCCTGTGATTATACAGTAGTTAAGAATAAGCTCAGATCAATACTGTCACTGAAACCCATCTTTTTGAAAGCAGTGGCTACAGCAGCACTGCAGGTACAGGGGCCAACTGTTACCAGATGTTGGAAAGTGCAGTTGGGACTTCAGTGATTCAGGCTTCCATCAGAATGTGGTACAGATATATTCTGGATATTTCAGAAATAACAGACATCAGTCAAGAGTGTTATTCCTTAATCAAGGCTTGATATATATATACATACACACACACAAAACCCCAACCCCCATCTATGTATGTATCTTCTCCCTTGCTCTAAGAGGTAACTTCTGTAGGGAAAAAATCTGTGCTCAGCTTGTCCAAAATCTACATCTAAACCCGTGTTTATTTTTCTTTCCTCCATATTAGAAGGCAAGAGAGGCATTCCCATTTTTCTTGTTGCAGTTTGGGACCTCACAATGTAGACCTTGCTAGTTTTTATTATTCCCACATGTGGCATAGTTCCCTTTCCCATTGTTATGCACTGACACATTGTCACCGCAGGGGAAAAAGGAAAGAGAAGAAGGTAAGCAAAACACAAGGTTTTAACCTGTAGTTTATTCCTCTTTGGCTGTCTAAGGCTGCTTGAAGCATGAATCCAGTTCTGCTGCTTAAAAAATGAATTACACAAGTGACCTACCCCTTGCTGAAAGAGATCACACAAGCTTGTTCACCATGTGCCAGCATTCACAGCACACCACTCGTCCATGCTTACAGCAAGAGCCTGACTCCTGCAATTTATTCCTGGATCTGCCATGGATTGCATGACTTTGGGGAAATCACAATAAAACTTGGAGAACTTGATAATTTTAAAACTTATGCTTCCTTTCCCAACAGACTCTTCCTCTACAGAATTGTTTAAGTTCAAATACTGAAACTGAGATTTTAAACTTGTGCTTACTTTGGATTTTTGTCCACATAGTCATTAGCAGCATTAAGTTGTGGGACAATCTGCTATGAAAATTAGTCATCTGGTACCATAAAAAGTGCTGGTGTGGTTGTTTGATGTTCTGAAAGGGGCTGGTACTCCAAACCAGGAGATAGCAGAGCTTTTCAAGTCCTGCTCATTATTTGCTTTGCAGTGACACAGGAAACAGCAAGGGCTTTAATCAGTAAATAATCATTCTGTGAGGGATTTGGGAACAACCTACAGGACATAGCAGTTGCCTTTTTTTTTTCCTCCATGAAAGACTTCATTAAAATACTGATCACTTACTAACAAGTTGTGGTTTAGGTAGGAAAAAAGTTTAGGCAGGGGAAAAATAAGACAGAAAAGAAGTGATGCATTTTTATGCAAGGCTGTAACTCTCACACCTCTTTGCTCTTGTTCTGCTACAGCTTGTCTGAGTTGCAGGAGATTTGGCTTTGCAAAGAATGTTTTGCAGAACAAGAAGGAAAAATGATTCTTAAACACAAGGGAAAAATTAAGAGGGAAAATGCAAGATAAGAAGGCCAGATGAGCAGCTAAAGGCTCTGACACCTTGATCTCAGCACATCAAATAGAATACATCTACTTGTGTGCAGACTGTGCCTTTCTCCTAAAGGTACACTCCCACCTTGGTGCACAGATATTCAGCTTCAGAACAAAGCATTCTCAAGGATTTTTCCCTTCAGCTACTTCCAGTCACCTCCTCCAGTCACCCTCACTCTTTCCTATGCCCCTTGAAACCTCAGATATGGGGCAGCACTTCAGATTCAAGTTTTAATGCTATACATCACCATGACTGATTGGACTTCAGCAAAAAGACTGTGTAATGATAATTTCAGAAAGAGGGAGGATTAATTTTGGTGTGATGCTGCAAATCAATCTTCATTTTAGAGTAAGTAATTCCAGCAGCTACCAGACACTATTGCTGCAGGAACCCAGTAACAACACCACCCAAGTACCCTGCAGCAATGCAAGTTATGGGCTTTTTAACTAAGACATGGATACAATGGGACTCTTCTGCCCAGTAACTCCCAGAAGTGAGACAGTATTACTGCTACAGGTTGCCCAGAGAGATGGCAGATGCCTTGTCCCTGGAAACATCCAAGGTCAGGTTGGACAAGGCTCTGGTAATCTGGTCTACTTCATGTCCTTGCTCACTGCAGGAGGTTGGACTACATGACCTTTAAAGGTCCCTTCCAACCCCCAAATTATATGATCCTTCCACTCTGTCAGCCTTCCCCAAGATCAGAAGCAGAGGACTATGTTTGCAGGTTAGAGTAACAGCAATACTAGAAATACCTAAATGAGCCACACTGCTCATGCAGGCACAATGGGGTGAAATCCTGGCTAGCAAATTTGGTAAAACCTGGAGACAGAAGGAAGTTCACAGTTTGATTTGTGGTGGCTGGTTATATTAAAGATACTGGGAAATGTATCAATGATCCTGGTTTAATAATTAAGAGCTTCAAGCAAAAACTTCATGCCAAATTATCTTCCCATTTTTGTTAATATAGATCTGTGAAAATGAACTGAATTACTCAAGATCTTCATCAATGTAATAAAGCTGGTGACTTTGGCATTGCAGTCCATGGGTACTCATTACAGAAGCTAAACCATAGGCTTGCTCCAGATGGCTTGTCTCTACAGCACAGCATACATCCAAGGCACTTCATAAACTAATCACCTACTGATCATATCCCTTCAATTAAAAATTACTCAATATTTCCAAGTGCTGGCATCCTTCTTAGAAATACCAGAAAAATATGAAGTGCTTGCTGAATAACATGCAGCTTCTTCATTACAGAAATGCCAGCTAAACAACATTAACCAGTTCACTAAGGCAATATAGTTTATATCTGGCATGTGGTGTATTTGAAAGTTTCTCCACCTCTACATCTGCTGTGGCAAGAGCCTTCATGTGGCCAGCTGGGAGCAAAAAGAGGGAAAAAAATGTCTCTTACCCTACACTGGGGATACAGATGGAGAGAATTTTTAGACCAACTAGATTTAATCAGATTTCAAAAACTCCAAAGGAAGGTCCAGCATTGGTTTTTTTGATGAAGTGGACCCAGGTTGATGCACACATTGCCACAGAGGAGAGGACATAGGAGGGGAAGAGCAGTGTGAGGTTAACCATGTGGTTTCAGACCCCTACCAAATGGCACATCTGCTTCCATGGCTGTGCCACTTGTTCTGCTTTATATCAGGTGGTTATAGAAAAGTAGAGAGGTGTGGGCCTGAGATGATGATGACAGTTTTTTTTAGGAAAACTGAAGAATACAGAGCACTCACTACATGGTTTTCTGTGTTCCTTATAAAAACTACAGACACAAAGCCAACTGGGTTTTTTATTCTTAATGCAAACTCCTCAAAGCATCACTCACCAGCTATTTCAGTTCGAATCAATGAAGTCTCTTCTCCAGGAATACAGTCATTAGCTCCTCTAGTCTTGGCAGATAGGCAGGGCTTACATTACTCATGGCTAACAATTTGGAGCAACTAACAATAAAACTAAATTATGCCTTTGATGAAGTAGCAGACTTCCTCACTCACCATAAAGAAAATGCTGGGTATTCTCCAGCCAGACGACAGTGCATGTCAAATTTGGTTCAATATATTTAATGTCATAGCCACACTTTCAGCCAGGAAAAGGTGGCTCAGCTCCATAGCAGGAGCAGATGTTTGTAAAGGAAAACTGAACCAGTATGAGCAAAATCTTCCTGTACTGCACATTTTCAACAAGTGTCCCAGAATTCAGTGATTTTTTTTTACTATGCTGGGTAACTTCTGTGCTGTAGGTGTTCTCTGGTTCATAAACACAGGACCCTCGTCAGACATCTAAACCTTGTGTTCATAAACACAGGACCCTGTCATTTCCCTTTCTGAATATAGCCTGCTGAGACAGCCATTTACCATCTCTTCCCAAAGACAGTAATTAAGACTTTTGATTCAGTCACTCATGTCCCCCATGCTTTTAGTTTATCAATATTAAAGACCCTGATTGCTATATAACACTACTGTAGTTCAAAGCTTGGAGCATCTCAAATAATCATGAGAAAGTTATTGGGAAATCACAGATGACAACAGAATTCAAAAATAAAGTCTTCAAAAGGAAGAAGGCAGGTCACAAATGAGGCTACCCACCCTGCTCCCAGACATTATAAGGCTGCATTTAAGTAGTTCAAACACCGTGCAAGTGTGTCCCTACACCAAAACTGTGCTCTGCAGCAATGACAAATGTGACTTGCTTACTTGAGAATATGCACAAGTAAATAACATAGGAGTCTCCTTTAAAGCAGGCCCCTGAAAAGCTGTACTCCACCTTTCTTTTATCTTGATACAGACAAGTAACATCAATACAGCCTTAAAAATGGGGAAAAAAAACAATCAAAATAAAATAATTTTTAAAAAGTGTTTCAATTTGGGGCAGTAAAGGAGTTGGCCACGACCATCTAAAGGCAAGCTGTACTTTCCCATCCTGGAACTGCATGTTTGCCTTTGGCACTTGTCTCAATGAACAGTACTTGAACATGTGCTAATAAAGATCAATTTTCCTTACAGGAGATAGGTATGCTGTAGCCTTTATTCCAGAAACCCCAGCATTTTCAGCTAACAGGTTCACCCTGTTCTAGGTTGCAGACCTTTTCTTAGAGATACCACTCATGACCAGAGACTTAGTGTACGAGCTTATTTATACTTCCCTGCTAGCAACTAGAGTCACTGCAGGTCATTACAGAGACTTGTCTGGCTGAATAGTTTCCAGAACTGCAATGAAGTTATTCAATATCTCAGATGAAAGGTACTACACAAATAAAAAGCACTGTGTTGTACCAAAGAGGGTCCTCTGATTACCATCTCTTATTAGTCCAATGGAGGGAAATGGATTCTAGCCTGAGTTTTTGCAATACAGTTCCTTGGATAAAGAGTCTTCAGTTTAAAATAAACCCTGCTAAACAAGCTATAGTCCACTTTGCTTGACAAATTTAAACAATTAACCTGCAGGAAGCCAAGTTTTTTTTCATATTTGCAGGTCAGCTGCCTTAAGACAATGTCTGGAGTACAAACAGGCTTTCAGGGCCAGATTCTGATTTCATTCAGCATGGTGTAAATCAGGAATAATCCCTTGAGAGATTAGTAGGAGTGAGATTAGATTCAGGCTCTTGGAAATAAGCACGAACCATGTGCTTGCTGGGCTTATTCTAATTCTACCAAATACAAAGCAGTTCTCCTTCAGCATGTCCCTCTTCCATTCTGACTAAAGAACACTGAAGGAAGTGCTGCTGATAATACTCAGCTGAAGACATTTGTTATTGCAAAATACTTTGGCCTACAAAGTTATTAAATAAGCCTTGCAATTAAAAAAAAAAACAAAACACACCCTTCAAATTACACAGGCAGAGCAAAGTTATTTTTAAAGATCCCTCCTGACCCCTGAACCATGAAATGAACTGCAGTAACCATTTTTTACAAGAAACCAACACAATTAGTTTGACTTACAGCATCTGTCTCTGGGTATATATATCAAAGGAAACCATAAGCAGAGCTTTTGTCAAATACATGTAACATCCTTAGGAATCAACAGGAATTCCAGCATTGTTACAAATGAATGCAAGGTCATGAAAGTTACTTGTGTCCTTCCCCTGTCACCAATCTCCTCCAAAAGGTCAGGCAGTAAAAAGGCAAACATGCTAGTTAGGAGTACCTTGCTTATTTTTAGGTAAAATTAAATAGCAACTCACCACTCTGGGGAAACTGCATCACTGTGCAACTATACCAAAAGGATGTCCATTTTGCCATTCTTTGTGCTTATGGTATATCCCTGGTAACTTACCAGGTTGAGTGTGCACCTAGAGAATCCTACTGAAAGAGGCCAAGATGTAAGTCTCCACCCCATTTAGATCAGGATGCAAATCTCACAAGTGATGGGGAACTATGAAGTTACCTGCTGAGAAGGATACCATGAGCCTGCATAAGCATGATTCTCATTTGATGTGGAGTAGTTTAGTGTCTCTGCCATGATGCTTATGTCATTTATGCCTACCAAAATAGCCAACAAGCAGACTGGAGAACATATTTAATTCTAGATGCCAGTTGTATTGTTTTGTTTCCATCTCCTAAAAAACCCCCGAAACAAAACAAAAACAAAGCACCCAGTTTTAACTCTCCCAGCACTCAAGTCACTCTGCCCAGGTCCTGCATGCCTTAAAGATCACTCAAGGTCTGAAATCTTTTACCATGTAGTATTGACAAGGATCCTTTACCCTATGGCCTTTGAGGAAAAAAAGAAGTCTTTCAACAATCTCATGTCCCAACAACTTTAGACAGGAAGTAGAAATTCAATAGGAGCTATAAGTGGACTGTCAAAGGCTGTCATGCCTGTGAAAGAACTTCCTTCAGGAAGGGGAGGGTAACTTTACAAGAAAGAAGATTTTATCTTTATTTACCTTCAGCTGAGGTCTTGGACAGTTATGACTGATAGCTCTAAGAAAAAGTACTCTGCTATACGGACTGAAGAGTCCTGTTGGCTTCAGGTAAAGAAACCAGCAGCCTGTTCATACAAGTGCCTTGCTTTAAAGATTATAAGAAGTCACAAGCTTTGTAAGTCTCATTAAGCAGATGACAGCTTCAGCAATTGATTCAAACACAAGCACTGAGCAACATCCCTGTGCCGCCTCAGAGGGAAGCACGTTACCCACTCTTTCTCGGAGATATTTTGGTCTTGCCTCCAACAGTCTCCAGGTAATGAGCAGATCAAGTCTTAATGAGCTCATTAGACATGACAAGTCTACACTCAAGGTTACTGAGCACAACCCTGTTCTCCTTTGGAGAAAGATGACACCATCACGCAGCTTTTGCTACTGATGGAATAGGATTAAAAACAAAACACAGAACTTGGTCCAAAATGTGGAAACACCTTAATTTCCTTAGAAGTCAATATTCTTAGTGCTAACCAAAATGATACTGCCACGTACCAGCTCAGGAGTAGCAATCAGCTCAGAATGGCAGCTGGAAGAGATGATCTGAAAGATTGACTCTGACAGCTATAAAAGCAAGAGGGCTTTTAATATTCAGAAAAGTGTCAGTACCCTAATAACAGAATTTCCGCCTCTAAGAGCTACACCTGTCAAATGAGACCTGATTAGATGCAAAAGCAAGAAAGGCATCTAAGCTTTGACAAATTCAGAACTATTCCCTTTGTAGAGGTGAGGGACTCTGTAGGAGATGCTTTTCAAAAGGAGCAAGTCTCACCTGGTTTTTACCCTCAGCTTGACCCTCAGGTAGAATGCCACATTTCACAATTTAAGTGAGGAGGATGCCAGCAGCACAGGATCAGGAATCACTAGTTTCAACAGCACCAAGTTTCACCTTGTGGAAGCTAGCTGGTTTCCCTTCCAATGCGAAGGGTTGCATACCACCCTGGTAATCCCACCCTGGGTGCAACTTTGCCAAGTTAAGTCTGAAACTCCCATAGGAAGCACAGCAGGTTGCCTCAGGGTCTCTGGTTCCACCTCCAGTCTATTCCGCACGCACTGCTGCTATCTTATGCATTTGCTTATCACAGCCAGTAAAAGTCCAAGTAAGACAGCAAGGGTATAAAATTCTCACTGGCATACAGCAGCCAGACTCATAATACTATTTTCCAAATTCAGAGACATGCCAGAAGTGTGGTTTGTGGCTCTGAGAACAGGCTTGGAGGAGAATTACACCTTGATAAAATGCCATTTTCCAAACTGAAGCTGTGCTAGGAGTTTTTCATACAACACAGAGAACCTCTAAGTTTGTGTGTGGCAAGATAAACCAGGGAAATGACATTCTGAGCAAAGCTTCTTTAAGAATTTTTAAGAATTCACACAAAAGAAGAAAAGTTGGATGTATGGGTCCCTGACAGCTCATCTGAGGAGGATCTAAGGATTGCTTTCTGTTCTACTAACATCCAATTCTTGTGTAGGTTCGTTCCCACATAAAAACTATCCTTTTTTGCCTCATTTGAAGTTGTTATTTTGGAAACTTCTTAGAATTGTTTGTCAATTAGTGTGATGACAGTAGCCACAGAGAGGACTTGGGTATTTTAAGCCACAGGGACAAAGGGCTACTATGTAAACTCAGGGGTTGGGGGTGGGGGGGGGGGGGGGAAAGAGCTTTTCTCCAAAAAACAATAGAGGCAGCGACCGCGCTGAGCAGTTCTGGCTTAATACGGTCAAGTTTTAGCTTTATATTGCATCCTTCATCCCGAGCTTTTACAGGAAAAGTGTGTGTCCTCCTTTAAAGCCAGCAGAAACAAAGCAAAACAAATGAGCTCCTGTCCTATGCCAGCACTGGGTCAGATAGCAGCAGAGGAAGAAATGAGCAGCAGCTTCTCCTGGTGCTCTATGAAACACAGACCACTCCCTCTGAATCAGATGGGATGGAAATTCTAAGCTATCGATTCTTTTCCATCCAAACCTCCAGTTTTTCCCCATCAAAACAAAAATCCCCAAATGAATGGCAATTACACAGCAACATCCTCTGCCAACACTTAGACACAGCTCAGTACTGACAAGACTCTTGCCTTGCAGAGAGGCAACTTATCCTGAACTTTTGTTTCATCAAATGTTTTAGCCACTTCTGCAATTACTGTATCACCTTGTACTTTTAAGCAACTTTGTATTTTTTCAACATCCAGCATGCATCCTCTGCTCCTTCACTCTTTGGCTTCACAACCACTTAGGTCACTGCTCCAGGCTTATTTCTGTTTGAAGCATTGGTCATTTTACATGGCAGAGCTACAGTGCTTTTGAGGAAGCCCAAGTGGGGCACAAACCAGTCTTAACTGGGCATCTACACCCAGCTTTTGGTGGTGTAACTTAACTGAGTTGTGAGGATTATGTCAAATCACAGCAACACTTGGAGGATCAACACATATATTGATTTTTTTTTTTCCTGAAACTCCCATGAATTTAAAGGACAATTTAAAAAATATAGAAACATTTCCATTTCTATCATATTTATTTCCTGTAAATTGAGCAACATTCCCACCTGCAAGCCACTTAAATCACCCCATTTTTCCAGTCTGGAATATGCATCACAGTTCTTCAGTGTCCTCAAATATTTTATACTGCATGTATCCTCCATAAAAAGAGGGGCCAAAAAGCACCTGAATAACACACACAACTGTCCTACCACAGTTTGCGTGCAATTAGTATGCTTTTTAATGGGTTTGCTTTATTGGGTTGTCTCCCAGACTACACATACATCTCCCTGCCCTAGCAAGCTAATGAAGTGGCCATTTGAGATGGCAGGACAGCCAGACTCCAGCTTCCTCTCTATTTCATCACAGAGCTGAATAGCTGCTGCTATTTCACACATCCTGCTGCCATAATACAGGCATCTCCTCTATCATTTCTGGTCTGAAAGAGTTTTGAATTTTGCATATCTATTTTTGTGTATTTTTGCAGTACTCTCAGAAAATCTGCTGCGACAGCCACAGTAAGTCAGTGACACATTATGTTCCTCTGTGAGGTCTCAGAAGCCAAGCATGTAAAAGCAGTGCACCAATCGCATGGAAAAAGTGCCAAATCACATGATCCTTGCAGCTATGGTGATACTACTACTTATTGCAGTTGACAAACAAAAAATGTAGGTGTTTTTTGTTACATTGGCTGTGCTTCTGCACATCTCTGTTGACTACACTACTCAATGGGGTGGCAGACAGTGAATTGCTAAATCTAGTGCCCCATCTCTAAAGTGCTTCTGTTCATGCAGTTGAAGATTTCCTTTTAAAATGCAAAATCAAGCTGTTGGTCAAAAGGACAAAGATGATATCTTTCCTGAAGTCTCTACATATTTTAAAGGCTGAACTCAACCTCCAGGAAACTGAAATGTTATTATTTACAGCTGGTAAGACTGGAGAAGAGAGTGGAGACAGGACTTGGCCTCTCCAAGCCACAAGTACATCCTCCTACCACCATGTGCTTGTCCTCAGATGCAAAGTTCAAGCGTCTCTTGCTCTCCAAGTGCCCTGGTTCACTCTGACCTTGGTACACAGAGAACATAGCACGGAAAAGGAAAGGTAGTGGTGGGAGCCATAGAACCAGTCTGTTTTCCTCTAACAAGGAGCAGTTGTGGAAGCAAGGACTGATGAGAGGAAGAACACATGCAAAAGAGAAAAAAACACAGAAGGGTACACAAACAGTACGACCAAAGGACTTTTCAGTATCTCTTAATGGAAATGCAGATAAAACGTAGGAAACCTTGCCCTGAAGCTCTGAATAAGCTCTCAGTATCTCACACATACTATGGGCCTCCCACATCAACACGGTGGAACCATCAGTATAATGACAGTTATGTTTTTCACCTGGAGGCAAGATCTTGAAGCAAAACCATATTCTCTGGCCCCACAGCTGTGTCTCCTGCCCAGACATTCACTGTGACCCTACCACAGAGTCCCCAGCTACATGGGTAAGCCACACCAGAGGCATTTCAGGCAGCCTGAAAGAAAGGAGCTGCTTTTGCCAAATTTACGTAGCATCCTCACACTACCCATCTGAACTGTTTTCCTCCTCTTAGCACCACACAAGAGGACTTTGATTCCCATATGACATTTTATGAGCCTGTTTACATTTGACCATTGTCTTCCTAAGCAAGAAAAGATTCTGCAAGGGACTATCTAACTATTAACCTTTCAAAAAGGCTTACGGAATTTTTCCTTGCATTTCTGTGCTGCCATATTCCATAATCTCCACAGCATGAGAAAGAACTGCATCATAACTAACATAACCTCATTGCAAAAGTTATGGCATTTGCAGCTGCTGATCTGTATTGTGCCCCCTGTGTCCTGTCTACAAACCTAGTATCTAGCTGCTTTGTTTCCACCAGTGCTATTGGTCGATCACTTAGACACATAAGGTATCCCTCAGCATTAGCATTTGAAGTTTGATAACAAACTCTTTTTAATGGGATGCAGGGCAGGCAAAAGTTCATTTTTACTTTTCAGTGAGAAATTTTAGGCTAGCATTAATTGTTTATTAATATTAATTGTTTGGGAAGAGCAGCAGGTTTGTTTGTAAGACAGAGTGAAGCCACAGGAGACCTGATCGTACAGACATCCCTTCTGAAGAAGCGCAAACTTCATCTGAAGGGGAAAAGAAGGGGACGTGGGAGGGGGAATGAGAAGAGAGATCAAGAAGGAAGATTTTTAATTGTTCTAATAAGCATTAGACTAAGATGCAGGAGAGGTCTTTTCTTTACTTGAAATTCATGGAATTGCCCCTGAAGAGAAAAGCTGACTGAACCTTCTGAAGAATAACAACTTCAAAACAAAAACAGTTTCAAAGAGACAAGAAACAAAACTTCAAATTCAGGTATAATATCAGTATTGCCATCAGCTGACATAAACTATATCAATGCAAGACACATCAAATTCAGAGGAATCATTCCAATAATTTTGAAGGCAAACTTCCTTCCAAAAAACATGCAAGAGGAACATCAGCAAACATGGGGATCTTACCAATGCTTATCAGTACCTAAAGGACAGATGTCAAGAGGATGGCGCTGGTCTCTTTTCAGTGGTGACAAGTGGCAATGAGCACAAACTAGAACACAGGAAGTTCCACCTAAACATAAATAAAAAACTCTTACTTTGGTGGTAATGGAGCACTGGAACAGGCTGCCCAGAGAGGTAGTCTCCTTCTCTGGAGATTTTCAAAACCTGCCTGGATATTTTCCTGTGTAACATGAACTATGCAGACCTGCTTTGGCAGGAGGATTTGGACTAGATGATACCCAGAGGTCTCCTCCAACTCCTACCATTCTGTGATTCTATACACCTGCCAAAGGCAGCTCATGTAAAAGGCATCACCATACTCCATCAGTGCAAACCTATGTAAGATACAGGTATGGATGCCCTTATCACACCCTAACAGCTTTGGATGCACTGTAGAGTGTCATAAAAGAGACAAATACTGTAAGGTCTGTTCTGATTCAAGTTGCAGATAGCCCTATATCATATTCTTTACATACCACTTTGCAGAAGTCTTGGGATGAAGTAACACAGGTCTTTGCTTCAAGACTAATACCAAAGGACTGTCTATAGGACTCAAACTGGTACATTTCAACCCTAATATTCAGACCACATCTTCCAAGTTCATCTATGGTTTTGCATGCCAGGATGTAAGCAAGTACCTTAAAAAAAATCCAAATCTGGCCACATGTAGTGTGGATTGAATACAAGTGGGAGATAGAGAACCTGATTCCCACCTTAAAAAAAACCTAGGAGGTGATGCTTTATGCTTCCCTTGCAGGGTCATATTAACTGAGCTGGCAGATTTTATAGAATTAGATTTCTTTCTTGAGCTGGTACAGCACTGATGTGTCAGCACACACAGCATTTCAGATAAGTAAGATTAAGTCTTAGATTGAAGATCCAGCCTCCAGAAATAATGTAGTGTCCTTTAAAAGGAACAACCTTTGTTTTATGTTGGTATACCACAGCTAAAAAGTAAATAAATAAAAAATTTTAAAATCCACCAATTCTGGGAAAATGTCTGTAGCAACTATCTAATCCAGAGACATTTTAAAATTACACCCAATTTAGTACCTCAGCTTCACTGTGCCAGATTTTGCTCTGTAGAACAATCTTCCAAAGGGATGGATAAGGACTGATCCAGCCTGGAGGAGTTATAGGGATATTCAGAGTACACGTGGTCACCACCCTGCCAGCAGCAGTCCTGTGTCAGGCACCAGCAAGGCGGAGAAGGTCATGCTTGGACCTTGTGAGCTTTGACCACAGCCACTCCTCCTTCACTTAAACCCTTTGGGAAAGAAAGCTACAGAGGGCTGAGCCCTCATCAAAAACTACTGCTGGGAAAACAGACTTCCAAAGAAATGGAAAAGCTGCTATGAAAAACAAAGGCTTTGTTGAGATGTCCTCAGAATAAAAAAGCTACACTTCAAACATACATCACCAGACACAGGAGGTAACCATTTACATTGTGCTTCTTTTGCACATTGCAATACCTCATGATTGGCTGACAGAAAGAGCTGTGGGTTATGAGGTTTACACCTTTCCTGAAGTAACACACCCCTCTCTGACCAAAGGCTTTGTCATCTCATATGCAGGGCACGGGCACAGGTCTTTTTCTCTCAGAGGAAGGACACGCATGTCAGTCCAGAAGAAACAACTTAATCAAGAGCACTTCAAAGCACAGCAGTGCCAGGAATGAATTGCTTTCCACCCTCCTTTCCCCCCAGAACTGCATTTTAACAATTACTACAGGCTTTACAACTGATGACATCCCTAATCTTCACTCATGCTTCAGATCAAGTTTCTACTAACGTTAAGGGGAGTTTCTTTAAAAAATTGCTCCTTGCTTCCCAAGGCCCTTGTGTATTTTCTACAAGCCACGAGTCTTTCACAGCTGTGGGTGTTGTGCAGTCCTGACTTACAGGAGATTTTCAAAGCCTTACAGGACATTTTCCACAAGATGACTTGAGTTTACTACTTGCACATCAGAGCATGGGACATGCAGCATCAGGGGGGAAAAAGGATGTTGAGGTAGAAGTGGGAAAGGTGACCAGAAGTGTGACAGCAGTTCCTCTGTAGCTGCTGTTACTAGGTGGCCCAGAGCCCCATCAGAACAAGAAGAAGGAGGTATCACATGAGGTAGGAGACAACTCCTCTGTTACAAACCTATCTCCTAAATAGAGGTCACTTACATTGATAACAGTATCTATTTCATAACTTAAGGATTAGTGCCCAGAAAGCACACAACTCCCACAGGGTCAATTCAGTTTCCAAACAGGTTTCAGATGCCACTGCAGATGCCCTAGACGTCAAAGCCACCTTCCTAGGCTCTAGAATATGACACAGAGTCAGAAACTTGTATCTTTATGTATCAGCTCCAGAAGGCCAGGACAGATAGTTCAGGGCAGTTCAAATGGCACTAAGTGGCTACAGAAGAAGCAAAGATCCCAGAAGCCTAAAACATGATTCACAGCACCCTGGAGCAGGTAGCTTTTGAACAATATAGAGCAGATACCTACCAGGTGGTGAGTTGAATCAATTTTCAGGTACCATACTAGCCCAGAGAGGGATGCAGAACTGCTCTGGACAGTCTGTGAATGCACTTATTCACCTCACCAGTGAGACCAGGTGTACCATACCTGACAAGGCTCAACAGCCAGATAGGAACTATCAGCTTCCCAAGCTAGTCAAAGTTTGTCTGTTGTCCGCTGGCACAGGCACTGTGGCAATAAGAGCACTACAAACATTTACAACAGCTACTTGTCTGCAAGTTTGTGTCCCTTCCATTGGTCATAGTGCTCAGGACACATCTGTGTGGGACAAGGAAGCTTCTCACTGTTGTAAGCAATTCCACTCCGAGGTGTGAGCTGTCAGATAACTCTAGTTATTTTTCATTTGCATACCTCTGACTTACTCTGATTTTCTTTTAGCAGTTACTAGGCATAACCTAAACATGACAGACAGGATTTGATGCAGTTAGGCAGAACTACATGTTTCAGAGAGGGGCAAAGGTATCTTCACTGCACTCTCTCTTATTCAGTGGAATTTATGGCCATGCTATAAGCTGCATCAATAACCTCAGATCAGTCAAATCTGCAGCTGCTTCTCTTCTCCTTGCAAGCTTGATTGTACACAGGCTGTTAAGCAAATATTTCATAGTGATATTTAAATTAAAATTATTAGTACAAAACTAACCAGGCTTGTTCAAAAAGGTTACATCAGAGTATCTTGGAAGAGAGGTTGGCTATTAAAAATAATTCTTGCACTTAAGAAGCTCTCCTAAGTGACAATAAATAGCTTCTGGATGACCAGCTTAGAGTGATGTTCTATGCCAGCATTATATTGCCTTGGGAAAAAAAAGTTTGCTGCAAGAGAAAGACAAGGACAAGAAAGAAGAAATTTATCTCCCACTTCACTAATTCAGCTAGCTACAGAGGAGTGCTGTTTCAGATAAGACACCAAGAGTCCTGTACTGCCTTCTGCAAAGTATAGAAGATATAGAAAATTAAGTATGGTATGAGAAAAAAAAATGTTAAACTCTACATGTAGTGTCCGGCAGTGTTGAAACAAAACAAAACAAATCCCGCATCTTATTCAGAGTTCCCTCAGCCAGCGCTACAAAAAGCTCCACCAGGTGGTGGGATTAACATCGCTTGAAATATGCTGTGGAGTTGGATTTTCTCTTACTTCTTTGCTTTTAAAGGCATATTTCTGCTTCACCACATTTTTGAAAATACTTCTAACAGAAGCTCCTAATAAAAGTGCATTACTACTCTCTTTTAACAGCAGCATTTGCAAGGCATTTGGCATAAAAGATGCTGTTATAACCTAGAAAATGGAACCACCATCTCCATGACCCTTATTTCCCCTCAAGTTGCTCCAAGTTTATGTTTCCATAAATCAAAAAAGAGCAAACTGAAGAGCAGATACAAAGTCTTAGATAAAATGATGTTTACTTTTAAAAGCTACCTTCCTCAACTGAGATGCCAGCACTATTATGAATATCATCAACACTGGAATAAAAACTGCAAACAAGGCTGCAAGTTTAATTCTGGCCAGGATATGTGAAAAATTTGTAGAAATAGGGCAACTCTGCCTCCACTGCACACTCAGGTGTGCACCAAAATAGTGTGCCAAAAGAATACAGAATTGAATTTTTCTGTTCTTTTGATCTTTGAGAGACTATGCTCTTACATGCTACTAGCAGAAAGGCAAAATAAATGTATATTAGACAGAAGTGTGCTTTAAAATTCTAGGGGTAACTATAAAGCCAGTAAGGTGGGACCACAGACTGGGACTTTGTTGAGGCACAGGATTTAAACCTGCTGCTGCTGAAATGTTGCCCTACAGCAGCACCAAAATAGAGTAAATGAAGTGAGAAATTGGCAGAGGAACAAAGCACCAAATTCACCACAGATCTACACTGGAGTTCTGTTGTTTCCAGGATAACCAAGACAACAAATGCTCTCAACAAAGAAACAAACCCAACCACTCCCTCATCCACCCCTGGCCACTGCCTGAATACGTGCTCAAAAAGATTAAAAACTGTCAAGTTCCCAGATGACTCCAGGAAGGACCTCAAGTGCAGCTGTACCCTGCAGATAACCATTGTGCTACTGCCAAAAGTGGGAAAGAGGACCTGTGGCCAGTCCCAGCTTCTTCAAACTTGAGAGGAGATCAGTCGAGGTATTACAAAGAATGGGGAGAGCACTGCTGGCTGTCAGTCGAGCTGTAAGAATTGGGGAGGGGTGAACACATCAGCTGCAGAAGGCACTGATTGGCATGGGTCACATGGGACACTATGGATGTAGAGATGCAAATATTTCAATACAGGTGCTTCACACAGAGCCACACTTCTAGCTAAAGCTGTGTACATAATATACAGGAGGATTGTGCTACTAATTGAGTGTGTTCTGAACCGCCAAGGGGCAGGAAGACTACAGTTAAAGGTGACTCTTTATTTTAACTTATGTCACTGAAGAGCACCAACGTAAGTGAACTCCTGAAGACAGGATGAAAGTAGAATAGGGACTTTCTTTTTATACCCTTGAATTTCCTGTCTTTTTTCCACACTGAAATTTAATTTCCTTTTCAAAGAAAGCTTTTGGAGCTTATGAAAATTGACCCAAAAGATTACAAGGGCTTTGTAACCCTTCCAAGCTCCCTGAAAGATCCATAATTAGGGAGGTTTTTCCTTTAACATTTGTGCTCAGCAGGCAAATATATAATTCAACCTTACAATTATATATATAATGAGTTATTTCAGTGTATTGGATACATACAAGCTCAACCGTTACAAAGAGCTGAAAAACCTCGTGTGTCTTAAACAAGTAAATATGCATCAAGGCATTTATTACCGGTTTGTTTTCATTTATCCCAAGACTAAAAGCAATCACAGCAAAGACCTGGGATGTATGTTTGATATATGGATAAATGTGTCAAGTGTAACAAACTTGATATGCAAACACACCTAACAAACCCTGACCTCGAAGATCAGTTATTTATACTCCACTGGAAACTAATTCTGTAAGCACAGATGGGCAAGTGGGTACCTAAGACAGCTAGTCTGCTTTTTTCCCCTCTAACGGAGCAATACTGGCTTTCCTCTCTCTCTTCGCACAGCTTGTCCAAGGGGGGAGGGGGGGGGGTAACACCCACAAAAAACAAACAAACCACAAACACAGTAAGAAGAAATGAGGGTGCAGGACTCCTCCAGGTTGGTCCCTGCCGGTTGTCCCTGCCTGCCAGCGCCCACCCTGCTCCGCTGCCCGGGGCAGGACCGGTACCGGCAGACCGGAGGATGCCACGGAGCAAATCTGCGGGGGCGGTCCCCGCTGCCAGCACCCCCACCTCGAGCCCAGCAGATAAGCATGGTGCTGTTGCCAAAGGCAGGAAAGAGGACCCAGGGCACGGAGCATTTCCCGAAGGTGTGCCTTCCTCCGGAGCCCACCTCTGTACGCACAGCATCTCCCTCTGCCTCCCCCGCCTCCTCCTCCACCGGGGAAATCCCGGCTGGATGGGGCGAAGCCTCCCTGGTCAGGAGTGCCGAGGAACCCGCTGGAGGATGCTGCAAGCTCCGCCAGCGCCGGGGCCACCCCCTGCTTTTAAATTATAATAAAACCAAACAACAACAACAAAAACCACACACCAAACCCAATAACTTAACAGCCGAATGAGAAGCTGGAAAGGAGAGGGAGGTTCCTACAGCGCGTTCTGCAGCAGGGTGAACTGGGGGATTCGCAGGTAAGCGAGGAGGAAGATGAAGAAGTGCCGCGGGGGTCGGGGGAGGGGGGGTGGTCCCGGGATACTCACGGCAGAGAGCGGGAGACCGGCTGGCCGCCAAGCCCCATGGCCAGGGAAGGGCGAGCGGTCGCTGCTACTGCTACTGCTGCCGCCGCCGCCGCCGCCTCCGNAGCCCCATGGCCAGGGAAGGGCGAGCGGTCGCTGCTGCTGCCGCCTCCGCTGCTGCCGCCTCACTGTCTTCCTGCGCTGCCCGCGGAGCCTCTCCGGGTGCCCCGTCCCTCCCCTTTCCTCCCCGGCAGGGCTTCCTGCTCGCTCATATAGCGCGCCCCCAGCCACGTGGACGGCGCCGGGGGCCCCGCGGCTCCTCCTCGGAGCCGGGCAGGGCGGTGCCGGGNGCCAAACCGAACTCTTCCCTGAGCAGCGCCGGGGTGAAATCCTGGGTCCCGAGGTGAAATCCCTGCTCCCGGGTTTGGCCTCCCTGCTCCCAAGATGAAATCACTGCTCCCAAGGTGACCTCCATCGAGAGTCACCACCCAGAAATACCTGTGTGCTCACTCCTACTCCCAAATTCCTGTGCCTGAAACTGGGTGTCATGGGTTATCATGGCAGAAAGTAGAAAAAAATTCCATGCTTGTAAGAAGAGAAAACGTACTTTGCATCATTAAGATTAATAAAAATATAGCACACTTCTTCTTTAGGTCCAGCATCAAACATTTTAAGGTGACCACACTATAGAACTCAAAAGAATAGGCATCATTAAAGAATTCCTCAGACAGACATATCCAGCTGATAAAGTGTTTGCTAAAACTATTTGATAATGTAATGCTGTCCGTTTCATACTCTATGTGTAAAGACACTTTGAAGTGGGGAGGTTATAGCACCTCCCAGGAGGCAAATGATCTCTCTGGTCTTCTCTCCTGTCCCCCACCAGGTAGCATAACTTGAACATCCCCAGCACATGTCACAGAAGAGAAGGTATTCCTAAGCTCTGGAAAACGTGTTTAACACTGGCCAGCCAATGCATAGCTCCCTTTGTGAAGTGGATGGGTTTACAGGTTATTAATCTACTTACTGAAGCTGCCCACGCTGTTGGTTTACTACATCCGGCACAGCATACTTCCACTGGAAACTGTAACGTGCTACGTAGGAGCTGTAAGTCATCAATCATCGCTGGGCTTGTTTCCATAGAGTTACATTAGTAAAAGTGTGAATTTAGACCAGTGTCACATCGTGTGCTGTGCTGTGCAGATATTTGCATTCGGGTGTAAGTACCTGTGACAGGCTAAGCTTTCTGCTTAGGAGCATAAGCTCATACAGAACCTTCAAGGGGCTCACCCTGTCACTAAATCCTGCCCCTGGATACTACAGAGCAACATAGTCTTACATCCTTCATAAGCAGGTCTTGGGAGGGATTTAATTTAAAATAATGAGGGTTAAAAAAATGGTCTGCTTTTAGAAGGGATGTATTGACACAAAGAATTACTGGGGGAAACAGTGCAATGCTTTTTCCCAGAAGCTGATTGCAACTGTGCTGGAGGTGCGAAAGGGTCCTTGAGGAGCTCCAATCTGAACACCTGTGACAGTTTCTGTAACTCTCTTGACTTGATTCTCTTGTACCTTCAGACAAATTAGTTGAATTTGCTGCTTCATTTCCTTCCTGAATATTGTGGGTGGGTG